>CAJQZJ010004750.1:4661335-4698770 GCA_907164525.1 Lophiomys imhausi | reverse complement strand
GTGTGTGTGTGTGTGTGTGTGTGTGTGTGTGTGTGTGTGTGTGTGTGTGTCTTAGTCAGTTTGAGCTGTTCCCACATAATGGAATCAACAAATATAAGTTACCTGTTTGTTTGCTTTTTGTTTGTAGCCAAGATCTGTAGGAGGCCTTTCCAGTCAAATCTGATTTCTATCAGTTTTGATGGAAGACTTTTTTCTTTTCTGTAATTATTATTATATATATATAGCTATATATAATCAATTTTAAGTTGAAAATTCAGCATACGACTGTATGGAGTTTAAGTATTCTCCTCTACAGTTAACATAACTTTATTAATTGATTGAAACAGGGTTGTTTTTTTTTTTTTCTGTGTAGTTCTGGCTGTTCATGGATTAGGTTGGCCTCAAACTCAAAAGGAACCTATTTGTCTCTGCCTTTGTCTCCCACATTTTGTGATCAAAGGTATTAATTTACATTTTTTCTTCCCTTTTCTCCTTTCCTTGGAGATTTAATTTCTATGTGGATATGTCTATCCTTATTGAGACAGGGTTTCTCTTTGTAGCTTGGGATGTCTTGATTTGTTCTGTAGAGCTGTGTAGATTAGATTGGCCTCGAACACACAAGCAACCTGTTTTTTCCTTGACTCCCAAGTTTTAGGATCAAGGTATGAATTTAATTCATTGAATGACCTTTCTCTCTCTCTCTCTCTCTCTTTCTCTCTCTCTCTCTCTCTCTCTCTCTCTTTCTCTCTTGGTCTTTTGAGACAGGGTTTCTTTGTGTAGCCCTGGCTGTCCTGCACTCACTTTGTAGATCAGGCTGGCCTTGAACTCGCAGAGACCCGCTTGCCTCTGCCTCCCGAGTGCTGGGATTAAAGGTGTGTGCCACTACCCCCAGCAAATTACCTTTATTAAACAATAATATTAATTAAAACATTTTGTATTATTAGTCTGCATTCCAATTCTCCCATGGGAGCCCCATTCTTAAGGAGGTTGGTTTAGAATAACATGATATGCTATTTTATACTAACTTTTCTTAACTGTTGGCAATGGGAGGCATGCAGTTTGCACATTCCTCCCCCAGGCTAATGCTGGGTCCTTACATTGACTTAATAGAATCTCTCTCTCTCTCTCTCTCATGTTTTTCGAGACAGGATTTCTCTGTGTAACCTTGACTGTCCTGGACTCACTTTGTAGAGCAGGCTGGCCTTGAACTCACAGATATCTGCCTGCCTCTCCATCTCAAATGCTGGGATTAAAGGCATGCATCACCATGCCTGGCTATTAACATATCTCTTTTAGGAGCAAAATGCCTTTGAAACCATTTATCCAGTGGGAGCTCCACATCCAAGAGGACTGACTGGCTTTTCATACCTTTTTCTTTACATAATTTAAGATTATGTGTATTTTTCTATTAGATCAGTAAGGACATTATTATTTTATTACTAAGCAAAAACTTAACACATGGTACCTTCAATGAAAAAAAAAATGTATCAGTTTGGATTCTAGACTCTCTTATCTTATCTGCAGGGGTCCCACCCTGACTTCATTGTTTAGACAGGCTGGTCTAGAATTCAGAGATCTGCCTGTTTCTTCCTCCAGTGTGATGGGATTAAGGGCATGTGCCATTAACAACCTGCTCAATTATTTTGCTTAAATCCCAGATAATAGTAACTCTGAAACCCAGAGAGCAACTCTGAGCTGCAGTGACAATTCTAAATCTGTCCAAAATCCTTAAAAATCTCTCATGTTTTAGCAATGCCAAACCATAAACCTTTTTACTTCCCAATATAGGGAAAATCAAAATCTAAACAAAAAGTAAGCAAAGAAACAAGAACATTCCAAAAGTCTTAGTCTAACTTTGCCATCCTGTGCTACAATTAAAGTTTTGTTCATTAGTCCCTGGAATCTAGCTTCAGCTGCATTTCATTGATGGGCTTTTCCCAGATAGTCCTGACAAGCATCTAGTAGTTAGGGAGCTCTGTGCTCCAGTTTCCATCAATTTTGTCTTATCTATCAGGAAGGGCTTCCTTCCTTCCCCCATTGTCAATGCTGGTAATTTAGCATTCCATCTGTAAATTCTTTCCTTTAATTTTATCCTTTAAGTCCCAGCTTTCACAAAAACGATACACAGAACCATAATTGTCAGTGTAAAAAATCATCTGCATGCTAAGAGAAACAAACTCAATTGGAATCCAAACATATTGAGACATTGTGAATTCCTCCATTTTTAATCTGGGTGGTTAATTCCATTCTCAAACTCTGTCTAGAAGGCTGCCGGTTTTTCAGTAACATAAGGATATTTAGTTCTCCACGTTTGCTGCAAGGCAGTAGCTTTTGCTAAGGGTCCCTCACTGCACCTTTGAAATACATTTGGGTTCAGTTTCCCTGCTCTTTGGTTAGGAAACCACCTTTCACCCGGGCCTTCTCGGGCTGTAAGCATGTGTTCTAATTGCCCCACATTGGGCGCCATATGTAGAATTAATTAATTTAAATTATTTCTTAGTATTTATATTAAAGTTAATTGGTCAGCAGTGTTAATCCTTAAAACTCTTAATGATTTTCAAAAATTGATGGGAGATATTAATTGTCTGAGGCTTACCTTTGGATTAAGTATGTATGAGTTAAGTAATTTGTTTCAAGCATTACAAGGGGATTAAAATCTAAACAGTCCCAGATATCTACTGCTGAAGCAGAGAAGGAGCTAATTCTGGTAGAACAAAGACTGCAGATGCATATATAGATAGAATTGATCCTAAACTTGATTTTATTTTGGTCATTTTATCATCAACTCATTCTCCTACAGGACTCATTATGCAACAGGAAGATAGTATTATGAAATGGATTTCCTTATCACATAAACAAAGTAAAAAATTAAAGACACACATAGAAAAGATATCTGAATTAATTGTAAAAGGTAGAATAAGACTATGTCAATTATCAGAAATGGACCTGGCCAAAATAGTAGTGCCTCTTACTGATGCTGAGATTATGTCATTATGGGTAATCAATGAAGATTGCAGTAACTATTTGGGAGAAATTAATAACAAATTTCCAAAAATCAAATGTATATAATTTATAAAAAGAACTAATTGGCTTCTTCCTCGTATTGTAAATGGAATGCCAATTCCTGATCCACCAACATTCCATACTAATGCTGACAAGATGGGAATGGCAGGTTATACGACAGACAAAATCATCAAGGTAATCAAAAGTCCATACAGCTCAGTTCAAAAAGCAGAATTGCATGCAATCCTTATGGTGTTATTAGATTTTCCTAAGTCTCTTAAGATACTGATTCTTTATATGCAGAAAGAATTGTGTTGCGTATAGAAACTGCTGAATTTATTCCTGATAATACAGAATTAACTTTTTTATTTATACAATTGCAACAGGTCATCAGAAGAAAATAACTCATTATATATAATCCATATTTGATCTCATACAGGTTTGCCAGGTCCACTGGCACAAGGAAATGAGGAGATTGACCAATTACTAATAGGAAATGTGTTGGAAGCCTTAAAATTTCATGAGAAACATCATGGTAACGGCTCAGGTTTAAAGAAAACATTCTCTATTACCTGGCAACAAGCCAAAGAAATAATAAAAAAATTTCCTATGTGTTCTCTGTATAACCAAACTCCATTACCTGCTGACAGTAACCTTAGAGGTACTAAAAAGAATGCAATTTGACAAATGGATGTTTTTTTGTTTTGCAGAATTTGGAAAACAAAGGTACATACATCATACCATTGATACATACTCAGGGTTTCAATGGGCAACTGCTTTAAGTTCTGAAAGAACTGATTGTGTTATTGCACATTTATTAGAAATAATGGCATTTATGGATGTACCTGAATAAATTAAGATTGATAATGCTCCTGCATATATATCTAAAAAAATGAAGCAATTCTTTGCATATTATAATATAAAGCATGTTACTGGTATACCACACAATCCTACAGGAAACGATACATAGAACCATAATTGTCAGTGTAAAAATCATCTCCTGCTAAGAGAAGCAAACTCAATTGGAATCCAAATGTATTGAGACATTATGAATTCCTCCATTTTTAATTTGGGCAGTTAATTCCATTCCCAAACTCTGTCTAGAAGGCTGTTGGTTTTTTAGTACATAAGGACAGCCTTTGCTCTCCACCTTTGCTGCAAGGCAGTAGCTTTTGCTAAAAGAGCCACACCATACCTTTGAAATGCATTTGGATTCAGTTTCCCAACTCTTTGGCTAGGAAACCAACTTTCACATACCAAGCTTTTTGTTTTTTACTTTTTTAGTGTTTGGTTTTTCATAGGTTGTTCCTTTGCACTTCCTTGTCTTCTTCCTGTCCCTTAGTGTAGTAGCTTCATTTATGTTGCTGTGATAACATAGCCTGACCAAAATCAACTTTGGGGACAGAGGGTTTGGGTTACAATTCTAGTTATGGTTCATTACTCTGAGGAAGTCAAGGTGGGAACTTAGGGCTTCACATCCACAGTCAGGAGCAGAGAGAAATAAACACATGGATCCTGCTGGCTTCTTTGCTGTTTGTGTGTGGCCAGCTTTCTTTTCTCTTACTCAGTTCAGGAAATAGCCTATGAAAAGGTACCATCCACAGTGCACTGGGTCTTCCTATATTAAATAACATCAGGATAGCCCTCCACCAGACCCTAGTCGTGCACACAGGCAGACATGTTCTAAGCAATTCCTCATCCAAGGCTCTCTTCTCAGGTGATTCTGGATTGTGGTGAGCTGAGAATTAAAAACTCACCAAAACCCCATTTTTGTTTTACCACTAAGTAAAGCTACAGTGGGAATTTGGTGTTGAAGTAGGGGAAACAAAAGAGCTCAGAGCTTTGGACAGGTAGCAAGCCTTGACTCAATTAAATTTGTTTAGCTAGCAGCTGTTATAGATGAATATCTTCTTAAATGAAATCTACTCACTTGTAAATGAATCAGCAATCACAAATGTAGTACTTGTGGATACAACAAAGACACAGCCATGGGAAATTAACAGTACTTGCTATGTGATTAGGCCAAGGGGAAGAACCATGTGTGCTTTCCACTGATGTCAAATGAAAGGGATTTGATTCAATTACACATCTATTCGGGTTTTACAAAAAACTCTAAGGAAAATAGGATAGATAAACACTTTTAAACATTGTCAAAATACATATCTCAACCCAAAAGCTATTGATCAGCATGGTAGCCAACACAATTAGACAAGAGAAAATCAAATAAAAGAAGTGGAACATAGAGAATTTTTATGCAGATTATGTTATTCTATGTACAGAACATTAAATAAAATCACAGTAGATTATACAAAATACTTAAAAATTATTATATGATTCTCAGCATAATAATTCATCATATATATTCCTTTGGTCTTCCTAAGTGCATCACTTTTCTTTCCTCTTGTTTCATAATGAACATTTAAGATTTGGGTTTTTCTAGAAGAAAAACTCTACATACATTCCATAAGTCTTTCCCACATTTCATCAATTTTACGTTGTACCACCAATGTAGCTGAACTCATGAAAACAAGTATAGTAGAATAGTGGGGAATTAAGAGGGTAGACAAGATGGCCTAATGGGTAAAAGTGTTTGCTGCCAACTATGATGACTTGAATTCAATACCTGGAATCTCATTTGGTAGAAGGAAAGTTATCCTCTGTCCCACACACATACCATCTTACATATATGCACACATACACACTAAGTTAAAAATATGTATCAATAATAAGGACAAGGTGATAAGCCAAGTGATCACTTTAACAGATCAGGAAAGGCCTCTTGACTCAATTCCACATTTCAGATTTTTTCAGATTAGTTACTGACCACAAAGCATCACCTGAGAGTGAAGTCTCCCCTGAACATACAATTAGGCACTCACAGAAGATTGGGTGGGCTAAGGCTGGAACCAACTGAGTACCATGTAGAAAATTTTCAGAAATACATTAAAGGGAAAGTAGGGGTGTTCCCCAGAGGATACATCTTTTCACATTTTAAGACCTCAGAGACAAATATTTATAATACCCACGCCATAAAAGCATCACAGTGGCCGGGTATCATCTGTGACTTGGCTCTTATTGCACACCTTGATTGTTCACATTTGCATTGCTTCATTTGAAAAGCAAGCGTTGCTGCTAGTTGCCATTTAAACTGTTTCCAGAAACCTTCCCCTATAATTTAACAGTGAAACAAAGTAAGTTTGGATGCAGAAATACATGGAAATAGACCATCAGGGCAGCACATTTGTATTAGCTGTATGTCTCTTCATTGGACAGAGAATTGTGGTTCTACATTTCTTGCAAAGCACATGCCAAATGCTTTCCTGGACCTCCAAAAGGAATATATCCCCAAGTAGATGGAGCCCTGTTACATTTTGTTCCTGCTGTGCATGGAGAAGGATTATCGTCACACACTAGCAGTGTTATTGAAGAAAGGAGAAATTACCAAATGTTTTGGAACAGACAGAAGAAATTTCAAAGCAGTAAGAGCTAGGATGCCTCATCCATGCATAATGCAAGACTACTGTCAAAGCATCAGATATCAATTGAACTAAATTTTCCTGATGATTTTGAACAGACTCTGCCAAAGGTTAAGTTCCATGCTGTTCAGTTGGGAATAAAATTAAAACATGAGTTTGTTGAGCAAGAAATACCAATGAAGCATCAATTATTTTTATGTGCATTTAAGTGATACTGGGATTGCTACCAGGTGTGTGTAGAGAAAGATGACGGACTCATGATACACTGACCACAACTCCTCCTGTGTAATGCTTCGCTTAAATATTTCTAGCCAAATTTGCAGATATTTAGTTATAAACCACAAAATGGCCACTGGGAATGTAGCTTCCCCGAAGGTGCCATATCAGGTTGCACAGCGAAGTGCTTGAACTGTGGGTTAGCACTGGAATTGGCTAAACATTTTGATGGAAAGGATGTACTATTGAGTCTTACAGGGCAAATAGGTACATCCTAGAACCATGAGAAAATGGCTCCCAAGACGTAGAGGAATCTAAGCCCATTTCCACGTTAGCATCTCCATGGTAAGATGCCTGCCACGCAGTTATGTGCCTAAAAGAACAGCAGTCAGTAAGACGAAGACAGAGTTCTCAGGAACCAGTCAGAGGTGGCTCATGCTGCACCCAACTACTAAAATTCTGCTGCTGTAGGATTTTGGCTGCATCCCCTATGCCTTGGATAGAACTTACAGTGCTTGACACTGCCGAAAGATTTCTGAGTTGAAATGTAATAAAAACCCTTATAGCTTCCATATTGTCCTGTAGAATACTGAACACATGGAAGGCTCCAATACAGTGTACAGTGGCTCAAAAGGCCAAAAGTTTTCATAAGCTCAGCCAGCAGGATCTACTGCCAGTATCATATGTATACAGTTTTCTTCTTGCTGTTGCTTGCTTTGTCTATCCCACAGTGGTGTCCTTCAGGGTGCCTGGCTGATGCTGTCTTCTCCAGATCCTTGTGGTTTCAGCCCAGTCTGAGTTCTTTTTTTTTTTAATTTCTTTATTTTTATTTTATGTACATTGGTGTTGCATGTATGTTTGTGTGAGGGTGTAAGATCCCTGGAACAGGAGTTACAGACAGCTGTGAACTGCCATGTGGGTGCTGGGATTTGAACCCAGGTCTTTTGGAAGAACAGCCAGTGCTCTTAACCACTGAACCATCTCTCCAGTGCCCCCCCCCCCCCACCGCCTGAGTTCTTCCCTGTCATCCCACCCAGGTCTCTGAGCAGAGAAATCTTTCAGGGCTTCTTCTCATTCGATTTTATTTACTTTCTACTAAATCTACAACATTTTTGTGCTGTGAAAATATAATCATTTGGTAGAAAATTCTTTTAAGTCATCTTGCTTTTTAGCAATGCCAAACAGCACAGCTCTGTATTTGGCTAGAGAGTTAAGTTGAAGCTCTTACACTGACAGGAAATGAGACACAGATTAAAAATAAACAGTGAGGTTGGGGAGAAGGCTCACCAGTGAGAGAGAACTTGCTGTTCTTGAAAAAGACTAGAGTTCAGTTCCCAGCACCTATGTTGGCCAGTTTACAACTGACTCTAACTCCAGTTCCAGGGGACCGAGTGTTCTCTTCTGGTCTCTACACACACACACACACACACACACACACACACACACACACACACACACACACAAACATGAGAGAGAGAGAGACTAAAACAAATCTTTTTAAAAAATATCCAAGAGTTATTAATTTCTGTGTGTTTGTATTTGTTTGTTTGTTTCTTAATTTCTTTCTTTGAGCCAGGTTTTTTTCCTGTATGATCACCCTGGCTGGCCTGGAACTTGCTTTGTAGATCAGGCTAGCTTAGAACTCTACCTGCCTCTGCCTCTTGAGTGTTGAGATTAATGTGCACCACCATGCCCAGTGAGTTATTAATTTCTGAGTGAGGAATGTTTAGTTTAGCCAACATGATATTAAAGACCCTGACTAGATGTAGAAGGGAGAGTGAAAAGAGAGAGAAGAGTCTCAAGACAGACAGACTGACAGATGCTTCATGTAGTAAATTTGTGCTTTAGGACCAAGAAAATATACAGCTTATTTATCAATGATGCAGAAAAAAATAAAAGAACCACACAACAATAAAAACAAACAAAAACAAAGCAGAAAACATTCTTCCTTGTCTTCTGTATTTACATTAATATTATTTAGACTACTGAGGATGACTTTGTTTTAAAAAGAACATTCTATTTCAGAGCTAAGATTGATTACAAGATTGTGCTGGCCAAGGAAAGACATTGAATACTGTCACCCCAATTTACCATGTCACTAACTTGGCAACAGGGGGATTATTCTTAATGGATTGAAAGAAAATATCCTTGGTTTCCCTGTGTATATCTAAAGCCAAGATTTTTTCCTTCTTAAACATCTGAGCTCTCATGTCGCAGACTGAAAGAGCTGGCAGGAACAGTAAGACATACCTATGGTCAAACCCCCTCATTTCACAGAGGAGAAAAATAACAAAGTAAATTATCTGACTCCAGACCTTATGAGCGGCCAATGGAGCCAAAACTAGAACGTGAGTTCTGACTTTTTACAGCTCTCTTCTCAAGACATTTTTTATGGATCACCTGAACATTACCAAAGATACACTTCTTGCCCATTGGAGTACAGGCCAGTGGCAGTAACATTCAGGAATGCCTGGAATCCCTCCACATTGGACAGATTCTTAAATTTATTAACAACAAGAAAAGTACATGAAGGTAGATTTTGCTTGGAGGAATTCATACTTGCACTTAAGAGATGAAAAGTCTTAGTTAACATGGATACCTGAGAAAGACAGCTATACAAAAGCAAAAGTGCCTCAGTGCCTCTCCCCATTTCTTAGGTGAGAAAACACACGCACACAATACACACACACACACACACACACACACACACACACACACAATAAACAAACACACAAACATATTTATGAAAGGGGGGGGACTGACAAAATGACAAAAACCCCATGGCCATAGAGGAAATAATTTGAGGTAAATATTTCTCTGTGCTGGGCTGCATTCTGCGACATGGTGCCTGCGTGATTCTGTAGCTGACTGGAGACTTAGCAAGGCTTGTAGCCCAATCAATAAATAATGCAGAGATGAGAGATTGAGGTCCCAACAGCCCTACCGAGATCTATTAAAAGGCATCTCAGTTCCCTTTGGAATTGCAGTCCTTCTCTGAGCTCTGCCAGGAGGCTTTGATTTTATTTGTTCTTGCATTTTGGATGAACTCCTCCATTGGCTGCAGGAGAGATTTGATTATGTCATTTCATTTGTCCCTTCCCAGCCTGTTTCTGTGATTGAAGTGGGTTGGAAATGGATCCAGGACTTGCTGACTGAATGAGAGTGAAGAGAATTTTTCAACAACCTTGTTCCCAATACTTCCTGGGAGGTTCCCCGTGACCTCAGAACTCCAGTCTGTTTTTAGTCCAGTAATACTCATGCCATCATTATCTGTAGGGCCAGACAATACCACCAAGTCTGCTGCAGGCTACTTTTGAGCTTAACACACACTCTCTCTCTCTCTCTCTCTCTCTCTCTCTCTCTCTCTCTCTGTTGTGTGTGTGTTTCACATTTGTTTGCATGTCAAGAGGGGGTGCACATGCATACATGCATGTGGAAGTCAATGTTAGGTGTTTTCCTCTGTCACCTTTCATGGCAATTTTTGAGACGGGATTTCTCACTGTATTAGGCAGGGTTACCATTGCTATGATGAAACAACATGACCAAGAACAAGTTGGAGGGGAAAGAAATTATTGGTCTTGTGCTTCCACACGACAGTTCATCATCAAAGGAAGTCGGGATGGGAAGCTGGAGGCAGGTGCTGATGCACACACAGGCCCTGGGAGAGTGCTGCCAAGTGACTTGCTCCTCATAGCTTCCTCAGCATGATTTCTTATATGACCAGGACCATTGGCCCCAGGACGGCACCACCCACAATGGGCTGGGCCCCCTCCCATCAATCACTAATTAAGAAAATGCCCTATAGGCCTGCCTGGAGCAGATCTTGTGGAGGCATTTTTCTTGAGGTTCCCTCCTCTCAGATGATTTGATTTTTGCTTATTTCTTGTTGACATAAAACTAGCCAACACATTTACTAAGCCTGAAGCTTACCCATTTGGCTAGACCAGCTGCTTAGGAAGTTCCAGGGACCTACCTGCTTCTGTTTCTCCAGCATTAGAGTTACACATGGCACCATACCTCGATTGTTTACATGGGTACTGGGGTGTGAGTTAGGATCCTCTTGCTTTATAAAAGCAAGCACATTACTTTCTGAAGCTTTCCTCGGTCCCAAAACTTAAGTCTTGGGAGGGGGGGCGTGCCTGTTATTTACAGTATTTCACATCAGTGCAGAAACCACAACATACCCACCACAAGGCTTTCCTGAGCGGCTTATGTGCATCCGGCATATTAAAAAGCCAGCTCAGCAGCAGATGAACTGTGGCTCAGAAAGACTGAAGACATTCCCCATCAGTTTCTTTTATGGACAAGGAGGGCCACTGTCCAAAGTTTGAAATTAAAGAGAGGCGTGTATATATGTATATAATAAGCCTTCATAAGCTTTAGGGACGTTTTAATGGGGTCTCCAAAGTGACACACTGTGATTTGCACAGCTCTCTATGCAATAGCATCTAATCACTGCAAGCTGCTCCCTGGAATTCAAGACAATCTGCCTTTGGCAGGAGATGCTGCTGTGCTTTCAGTTATGTGAAGGTACAAGAGAGGCTTGCTGTAGAAGCTGGAAAGTGGCAGCCTCCTGCTAGGCACTACAGCCACTCTTTCTTCCAGGTTCACAGATGCTCCTGGCATCTGTTCCTGGCAGGTCCAGCACTGCTTGCATTTCTTCCTAGTCACAGCCTCCTGAGAATGATGCTGCTGTACTTTTTTTTTTTTCAGAGATTTTATCCTTTTACAATTTTGGAAGCATTCTGGCCCCTCCATGAATGGAGTCTTGCTTATGGACCAACAAGCAGTCATCCATTGGATTCTGGTCCATAGTTATGCGGAGGAGGGAACACACTGCATCCAAGCCAAAGGCAGAGAGGCCACAACATGTGGTTAGGAAGCTCCTGGTCTGCATGGGATGCTGAGCACTTTCCAGAAGGAACTCAGAGCAGAGCTTTGGCTGTAATTGTCCACCACATTTTAATGAAGGAACCTCAAATTCATCAAATTTGCACAGCCATCCTCAGAGCAGCTCCTAATTTTTTACTAAGTAGGCAGAAGATCAGAACTGTGGGATTGGCCTTGTTTGTTTTTGTTTTTTGAGGTTTTGTTGTTGTTGTTGCTATTGTTGCTGCTGTTGTGTTTATTTTGTTTTTGAGACAGGAGATTGTTCTGTTGTTCTGTAGCTGGATAATCCCCTGCCTCAGCCACCCTTGTAAGAGGGTTACATATGCAACACCATGCCTGGATAATATTTTTGTTGTTGTTTTAAGTTCAATGTGACTCTGAAGATTGCTTACCATTAGGGCCCTGTAAGTCTCATGAGAAAGTCAAGATTTGTATTAAAGGTGATAATAGAGAATAGTAAATGACAAAATACCAGGTTGAATATATTCTTAAACAGTTTGGGAAAGAGAAATTCACTGTGAATTTTAGTGGTTTTTTGTTTTTTTTTTAGCAATGTTTATGTACAAAAAGAAACTTGATAGGATCTCTGAGGGTAGGGTAGGCACACCACAAATGAGTGGAGATTTCAGGCATTCAGAGGGAGTGGAAGAAGAGGTCAAGGGTTAGTTTGGAGCAGGGGTTGAGCTAGCCAGGAGATGCCTGCCCAAAGCAACAGAGCCAAAAGTGGTAAACAGTTCACCAAGAAGACAGCCAGAAGCTCCTGGAGTGAGCATCCAATAGACACTTAACACAAATGGATTTCCCTTCTTTTGGTTCCAAGAGCTTCCAGCAGAAGCTAAAAAGCCAATGTCTACCAATTGGGTTGTCTTATGTGGCAACTGAAAACTGCAATATTTTAAAATTCAAAGTCTGTGGAACCACTGCCTCCTGCCCATTTATCTTGCAGCTTTACCAAGCAGCAATAGCTATTAGCTTTGCTGGACACTATTCTAAATTATAACAACGTTTTATACCTCATGAGTTGCTTATTTTCTAGTTATCCGCATGTGGTTTTCTTCTCTGTAATAATGAACAATGGTGTCCTGGAGGAGGCAAATTAGCATAAGAACTTCAGAGGGAGTCCGATGGAGGTGTGAATCCTAGCTCAGTTAATGACCAGCTGAGAAACCTTGGGGAAGAAACTGTGGCTCTCTGAGTCTTGCTTTCCTGGACAGTTCAGAATCTTGCCCTACAGATGTGATGGGACACTAGGTAAAATGTGTGCAGGAATGTACCTGTCACATGGCAGCTACTCAATGAATGGGGGCTATTGTTATTCTTATTTCCCATTTTATAAGTTCTTCGAGAATTCCATACAATATGTTTTGATCATACTCCCTCCCTCCTCCAACTTTTGCCTTATTCACACTTCCTTACCTACCCACCCAACTTTTTTTTATTGTGGTAGTTTTTGTCTTTATTTTTTTAAACCCATCAGATCAGCTTGTGCTACCCATACACCCTTGGGTGTGTGACTTTCCACTGGAGCCTGGTTAATCCACCAGGGTCCCCATCTTTAAAATAGCTGATTCTCCCTCTCCCGGCAGCCGTCAATTAGCAGTAGCTTCTCAAGCTGGGGAATAACTTCATGCTCACCTCCCCTGTCCATACCAGGATTTTGTCTGCCTTGAGATTCATTGCACAGGTATTGTGCATGCTGTCACAACTGTTGTGAATTCATATGTGAACCAACCTCATCTGCCCAGAAAACAGTTTCTTTATGATCAGATACTCAATTTCTCCAACTCCTCTTCTTCAATGATCTGTGTCCCTTGGGAGGAGACGATGCGAAATAGGTGTCCAATTCAGGACTGAACAGTCCATAGTCTTGTGCTCTCTGCACCCTGACCAGCTGCGAGTCTCTGTGTTAACCACCCACTTTTCTCATTCTATAATATCAAGGACTTTCCTTCTATTTGTGTGCAGCAGAGATGGGGTGTGGGATCATGGTCTTTACTTGTTTTTACCTTATTTTCTATTATTTTCCACTAAAAAAAAATTCTAGTGAATCCAAATTATTACTGAAGTTCATCTTTAAACTTCAGAGCCTACCTGTTATCCAAGGATGACAAAGGGTTGTAAAGGAGACCAAACCCAGATCGTATAACATAAAACATAGGATGTGATAATTACAAAAATCAAAGCCTGCCACATCTGCACCTGCAGAATAGGTAAGCAACCTAGCTGATTTACTGTCCTGACAGAACAACCAGCTGGATCAACTGAACCATTAATTAAGTCATAAAGTGTATCAGAATCCTTTTACCACATCCTATGGAACGACCAGAAAGGTCTAAGTGGCCAAGTAAGCCAAGTCTGGAACAGAACCCTTAACTCTGGTCCAAAGCCCATGCCTAGGGACTCCACCGGTCCTAGGGTGGAACCTGATGCATGCCCATGCTATGAAATTGCCTTCTAAATGTTTATGTTTACACCCACAGACTTGCTCCCAACCTTGATCAGAGAAGCTTCTTTTTACAATGAGCAGCAGTCAATGGTGAGATACTTAATTGGTCACAATACAAACTAAATACTCTCAGCTATGAATGGGACATCTGTATTAACCCCTCCACACCATCAGGACCAAGCCTCAGAGAACATCACAAAAGAGGATTAGGAAAGAATGTAGTAAGAATCAGAAAATGGGGAGGATGACTGAAAAGTTCTGTCATCAGGATGCGACATAGCTATTGCACTATTGTACTCACAGTAAATGTGACTACGTGCACAAGAGCAAGCTGGACAGAGTTCAGTATAGATGGGATAAATGAACTTAGGCCCCACCCTTTACTGCAGAGCCAAA
Organism: Lophiomys imhausi; assembly: GCA_907164525.1. NCBI lineage: Eukaryota > Metazoa > Chordata > Mammalia > Rodentia > Muridae > Lophiomys > Lophiomys imhausi. Next base: position 4,684,364 of record CAJQZJ010004750.1, on the reverse strand, counting down.
GGGCTATAGGCAATGTAATTGCCAGGGGAGGGAGAATCATTTTCCTTTGAGAACATGGACTCTGCTTAACTTCCAATGTTTCACTGAATGGGCACTGGGCATGAACCAGTGATACTAGGACATTGAAAAAACAAAAACAAATCAAAACAACAAAAAACAAAGACATGAAGTTGGGGGCATATTTTGGGGCAGATAAGAGGAGACTTGGATGGGGAAAATGGGTTGGAAGAATTGATCAGATTTCATTGTATGACATTTTCAAAAAAAAAAAAACTGAAGAAAAAATTAAGAAAAGACTTAACAGCTTGTCTGTGGACACTGCTTGCTCCAGAGTTCATATTCCTAATATGTGTTTGGTGTGGCCCTTATGAGAACGGTGATCATTTGGTGGGAACCAAATAGGAGAAGTGATGATTTTGCTACTTAGATGAAATGTAGTCCTGGCTGGCCTGGAACTCACTACAGATCCAACAGGCCCCAAATTCACAGAGAGCTTAGATCTGCCTCCTGGGTGCTGGGCTTAAGGTCATGCACCACTACACTGAGATAAATGTTTTAAGGTGAAAAAGCTAAGTGGAGAAATTTTTTGAAAAAACATCTCAGAGAGTATAAACACAATGAAATCTAACCCAATCTTATAATCTAAAAAGTGGTAAATAACAATGGAAAATATTATTTATATAAAAATACGACATTTTATTGTGTTACAGTGTTCAATAAGGTGTTCTAAAATTGTACAACATGATAAAAGATCCCAAACCCAAAATCAATAGACATAACAGAGATTTGGGAAAGAGGAAATTGAAACTCACAGAAAAGCATCATTTTTCATGCTAAACAAAATTGTTTAAAAATTTAAAGAATGAATTGAAATTACATTAAAATGCATATGTAGATAATCCATGAAAGTGTAAACAACAGGATCAAACTTTCAAGTAAAAGAAGACCAAATGCATTCCTAGTCAGGAAAAGGCATCGAAAGTAAAATTGAGATCATATTTTATAAAAACAGCCAACATTTTAAAACTGTGAATGCTGTAGCATATTTTCTACCAGAATAAACGTTCTGTGGGGAGAGAGAGATTTTGTCAGTCTTAGCCACTACATTGCTGGAATTTAAACTAAGTTCTAGCAAAGGAATTAGTTTCTTATTCAACATTCGTGAAATGAACAATAGACACAGCTCACAATTGGGCCACATTCCCTGCGTTTGTAGCAGACAGGAATTCACTCAAATGAGGTGAGAGCCTTCAGCCCCATTCTTAGGTGCCATTCAAGTCCTAGGGTTACTTAGTCAACAAGTGGCATGGTTAGAACTTGAACTCAGGTCAGCTGGTGCAAGGGTATCTGTACCTAATGTGTGACTAGGGGAGGGGAACAGTCGGTATAAAACAAGAAACTGGGTAGGAAGTGCTCATAACCACTGAACTATTTCTATAGCCTAAAACCATATTTTTAAAAAGCATATATGATTCAGTTTATGGACTTACATAAAATTGTGTGTGATAAAAATACAAATGTTTTTAAATGCTAACTCCCTTTTTTAGTGAGTTCATTTTCTGTTGTTTAGTTGAGTCAATTGTTACTGGATTCTTTGCAAGTCTTTTACTAAATGGCTGGATGTGTGCATTCTGAAGTGGCCATGGCTTTTTTATTTTGTTAATGCCAAATTATGGATGAAGGAAGCTTAAATTTTGATGTGGTTCAAATGTTCACCTTTTCTCTTTCACGTTTAATTGCTTTTCATGAGTTGTATAAGAAAGATGTGTCCATCCCCTAATGTGGATTCACCTCTGTTTGCTTATCAACATCTGTAGCTTTCATTCTTCCTTTTATGTTTACACCGCCAATTTCTTTCTAGTTAACTTTCATGTGGGGTTCGAGGAATACACTGACATTTGCTTAAAGTCCTTAGTCAGTGGAGATGTACACTTTAAAATTACGATGATTTAGCATTACAAATCAGTCAAGACATCTAAAAAGTAAAGGACTGCGACACATGTTGGCAAAGCTGTTTAACAACTGGAGCTCACAGCTATTGCTGATGGAAGTATAGAGCATCGTAATAACTTTGGAAAGTAGGTTTGAGTTATGTGATGGTTGATCACCCTTGTCACTTGGCTGGATCTGGAGTCAATTAAAAGGCAAGCTGGTGGGCACCCTGTGAGAGATTTTCTTAATCAGGTTATTTGAAATGGGAAGACCACTGTAAACGTAGGTGGCACCTTCTGGTGACAGTCCACATAAAATCATATAAAGAAGAAAACTGATTTTTTGCTTCCTGCTTGCCTCCTCTCTCCTGGCAAGTTCATTCACCACCCCAGTGCTGCTACTGCTGCATTCCTTCAGTGACATTAGGACCAACTGCCTCAGGATTCCAACTTAGACTGACTCCTCCAGATCCTCAGCATCAGACTGGGATTATGAGACATACAGCTTTGTGGACTGAGCAACGATGGAATTCTGGATCTGCCTAGAAAAAAGACAGCCATGTTGAACTACCCACGCTGTGTTGTATAAACCCAATAAGTTCCCTTTTTAATGTATATTCAGCATATGGATTCTATTCCTGTGGAGAACCTTAATACGAGTTGCTAGAATTTACCAAGTGAATGCCAAGCATGAATCCTAGCACTTGCACATCCAATTATTTGTGTAAAATAAATGCAAAGATAACCTCACACAAAGATTCGTGAGTCATCTTCTGATGACTTCATCTATATGTGCTTTGAACTAAAATTCAACCAAACACCTGTCAACAGATGGATAGACTTCCACCTAAAAGATGAAACTGTGGTACACCCATCATGCTATTTAATAATGAAATGAGAAGTTCTGTTCCAGATACTAACTACACACATTATGTTCTGTTTGTATGAAATGAGGCCAGTGGAGCAACTTTAGGGGAGGAGCTGATTATGAATTTCAGTGGATACTTTGAGGGATGATGGAAAGAAACAACCAGCACCGTGACTAGGACATTAGATCACTGACGTCTTCTAGTGTGAAAAACCATACGCCAGTAAGCTGAAATAAAAAGGGAAGATAATAGAATTAGTTTAAGAAATAAAGTATACAAACAAAATCAAGCCCTTGGCAAAGGAAGGCTCTTTAAGAATGCCGTGTAGTCAGCATGGTCTCGTGGGGTTCTGTGATTCTTCCCAAACCACTCCCAGTTATCGAATCAAAGTGCCTTTCAAAATGAGCTCAAGTAATCATGTGCTGTCTGCAAAAAGACAAAAGGGAGGTTCTGCCACTTCTCGAAAATGTGAGCTCCATTCATCTCCTAGGCATGTGCTTTTGGGCAACAGCCTGTGGGAGTTTCACAATTTGTATTCCCTGTAAGCTGGGTGCTGATTTGAAGCTTTATAGATAGCCATGGGCCACTGCCATAGACCTAGAACATGCAAATGAAACCTACCATTAGTAGGAGTGGGTCATTTAAGAAGAATTTATGAGACTTTATGGGCCCTGGACTCTGAGCCATGAAAGCTCAGCCATCTCAGCCCCTGGTAACCTGCAGCAAGGGGACACAGATAAGGTGAAAGTCAGAGAGCAAGTGTTGTGCCTTCTAGTAGCCTCAGGAACTTTGTGCAAACTAATTCTCAGTCCCCACATTTTCCCCATCAAATGAAGGTATCTTGGACAGAGGTCTGGGACCAGTGTGTTGAAGGAACAACTCCAAGCATACCCATGCACTCAGGAAGGACAATCGCCATCAGAGAGAAAGAGGGAAGGAGAGACAGATTTCAAAACCTAGGGCCATGTATCCATTTTCAAAAGAGAGGGAAGTATGTGCCCCAAACCTAGTGAGGTAGAAGAAAAAGAACAAACTCATGAAATCTCATGGCCAGGCAGATTCTGTGAAGAGCTCATAGGCTGGCTCATCTCTAGTGGGCATATTCTCACAGTACTGATTGAATGTGACACATCCTGGTGCCACACAAAGGCCACCAATGTTCCTTGGTATGCTGTTTACTTCTTCCTATACTCTGTCTCACCTTCTCTGAGTCAGTCTGCTTCTCAATCCTTTTACCTGCCTTACTTAGTTCCCCCTTATAGTCGTCTCCTTCTCCCACCAGGAATATCATTGCTTCCCCTGGTAAACAATATGTCTGTGCTTCAGGACTTGGTCCACACTCCACTTCAATGGTTTCACAGATAGAATTTCTGCTTTGGGTTACCATGTGGCTTTCATAGCTCAGAGCACTTTCTCTGGAATAGGTATACCAGCATCTGCCCTTAAAGAGCTTATGAGAAGTGCAGGGCCTTAGGCTCCACCCACTACAGATCTGCTGTGAGAATGTGCATTCCAACAAGATCCTAGGCGATTAAGTAATTAAGAGTTCAGCAAGTTTGAGGGTCTTTGGGATCTCACTGGTCACCAATTTCAAAAGAAGTAATACATTTCTGGGATGGGATTTGTATTTGTTAGCTTCTGGTGGCTAGTAGGGCCATTGTTGCCCTACTATGGGGCAACTCCATTTTAACTTCTTAATGCATGTACATAGATATATTTTAGGAAGCTCACAGGCCAATGCTCTTCATTACCCTTCACAACTTTAACATAAAACCCTATTGCTGAAGACACCCATATTTAATCATAAAAACATGAAAAAATCAAGCTGGTATGGTACTGGAAAATTTATTTCTACTGCTAGATTTCATAGTGCTGGAAAGTGCTATGCCCGCTGCTGGAGAGGAAAAGTGATCCTTAACCGTATCCAGACATGAACCCTGTAAACTACAATAATGACTGACCTGGAAAGACAAGCCCTTTGGTGCAATAGTGGCATGAACATTATGGGAGTAACCAATCACTTTCTAATTGGATTTAAGGCCACAAGATGAAACATATACCTGACACCATTATTGGGTGGTGGGGTGGGGGAGAAACAAAAACTATGGCTGCACAGGTCATGGGTCCTAGGAGAGACCCTACTGCTATTATTCTTTTAAATGGTCATAGCATTGAACCAACTTCCGACTTATCACATACCCTTAGATTAAGGCACCTCTCAACTTTTATCCTCTGTTTTCAATAACTGATAATAAACACAGAGACTTGGCCAAGATCCAGAGGATAAGAGACAACAGAATGTTCATACCTAAAAGGAACAGATCACACACACACACACACACACACACACACACAGCAAAAGGAACCCTACCTAAGACAGTTGGAGAGGGAGGATGAATATGATCAAAACTCACTGTATGAAATTATCAAAGAACTAATAAAAAAATCAAAGAACTCAGTGAGTAAATGTTTTCCTAAGCCACTGACATATTTCCAGAAGTGAGCAAGGTAAGCAGGACCACTGGCCCCCTCTTCCTACCGCAGGGCATTTGTTTGGGTTGCTTGCCCCAGAGGCAATTTGTTGAAAGTTCTCCCATGTTCTTTCCAGTTTCAAATGGCAGTAAGCTGAAGTGAGTCTTCTGCTCCTTCCTCCTGCCTCTGGTGAGGTACAGGTGACACAGAGCAGAACAGAAGAGAAAGTCTTTTTTGAATGGAGACACAGGACTGGAGATATGGCTCAGCTGGTAAAGTGTGTGCCTAGGCTGCACAAGGACTAGAGTTGATCCCCAGTACTATATAGTTATGATCTCAGGACTTACGATGTAGAGACGGGAACATCAAAAGTTTGAGGTCCTCAGTTACATAGCAAGTTCCAAGCTATTCTAGAATATACCTAGACCCTAACTTGAAATGAGAGAGAGAAAGAGAAAGAGGAGAATATAATCAAAATATCTTACTACTACTGTGTATAATTTATATGTAGCAATAAAACTTAAAAATCAAAGTAAAATTGAAGGGTGATGAGATGAATTAGCTGCCAAGAGCCCTTGCCAACAAACATGAAGAGTTTGAGCTCCTGGAATCCATATGATAAAAAGAGGGAATTGTTCTCTCAAGTTGTTCGGTGACCTCCACATGCATGCCATGTCATAACAAACAAAGAAATATATAATAAACAAAAAATAAAGTGAATATATAATTCACATAAAATAAAATTTGGTTTTAGGTGAACAATCCAGTAGTGTCCGTGAAGTCATAAAGTCATGTAACCAACACTGTGACTTAATCTCTACAGCTCCTTTTTCCCAGTCTTGAAAACCATTCACATGCTTTGTGTCTTATGAGATTTGCCTGTTCTGGATATTTCATGCAAATGGAACAATCTCTCCAGCTCTATTTTACTATATTTCAAAAAGAAAGATACAGTTTAAAGATAAGGACAAAATGGGGGGAGTAAATTTTAGAATTTAGCATGACCAAAATCCCTCATGTACTCATATTCACACACACAGACACAAGTGTAAATAATAATAAATGAAAATGCATTACAGCTTGAAAAATGAGCTTTGACTAAATGGATGAGTTTATGTGTACTGCAGAGTGCCCTGGGCCCCAGCTGCTTGTGTTCAGGTGGGTCACAGGGACCTGAAGGGAAAGGCACAGATGGGAACAGATGAGAGTTCCTGTCATCAAGAAGAACCACTCGCAATAGCTCTGTTCCCCACCCTGACTTCCCTTCCTTTCCCACCTTAAGACTTGAAAACTGGTCCTGCCATAGCACTGCCAGTATGATTATTCTTTAATTGGGCTGAAGCCTGTCTTGTGTCTCTGCTTCTGGTAATTGGATTTAGTGGTCTCCGTTTTTAAAAACACAACCAATTTCTCAAGATTTCAGAGGTCTGCTTGCCACTGTCTAGTGACCCTTTTAAAACCTAGTCTTTCTAGTAGGCACAAAGAAATAAGAAATACTCAAAGGAAAATCTTACTTTCAAGAGTTAATGGAGCATCTCGGAGTCCCAGAGTAAAGAAATGTGCACTGAATTACTTGTTTTTGGATACAGAGATTGGTGAAATGGCCACTCTGGGATCTTCCATCAAAGCGTTGTTTGTAAATTTCTGTGGTGTGCTGTCTCCATAATAGGTGTGTGCAAACTGCAGACATTGAGACAGGAAGCCACCCACTGAAGGGAACCAAAGATCCTGACAGCATAAGAGTAAGGAAGGCACCATGCCAGACTAGGTTCCTGCTGTCCCATATTGTGGTTTGTTTTGTGAAGCATTAAAAAAACAGCCATAGAATCTGGGACGTAGCTCGGTGGTAGAGTGCTTACCTAAGATATGCAAGAACCGAGGTCCCAGCACCAGAACAATAATAACAACAACAAAAATAAATAAACAAAATAAAACAGAGGCAAAGGAAAAGAAAGAAAAGAAAACAGCAATGTTTCAAGCTTTGTGTGGCACACTTCTAATTCCAATATACATGAGGCTGAGGCAGGAGGGCACCAAGTTTTGGGTAAGACTATGCTTCAAAAAATAAAACAAGACAAGCAGGGCTAGAAAGAGGGCTCAGTGGTTAGAGGTTCCAACGTTCTTCCAGGCAACCTGTGTTAAATTCCCAGAACCCATGTTGGGTAGTTCACAACCACCTGTACACCAGTTCCAGAGGGGCAGCTTCCCCCTTCAGGTCCCCATGGGCACTGCACACAGATGTTATATACACAGGCACGCACGCGCACAAACACACACACAAATAAATAAATAAACAAACAAACAAATATTAAAAAGGAACAGCAAAGTTATTTCCCTCCTCCTTTTTACAAAGAAGTACTGATGATAAATATGGGCTCGATTATATAGCAAGTCCTTTGGTAGTTAGAGCCTCATGGACTGGCAAGCAAAGCCATCCAAATGCCACATGATATCTACTTTCTGGACAGGAGCTTAGGGGTATGTACAGCCAACAAGAAATGCACAAACTATAGAAAGATGAAGAGCCATTGGTGAAAGAGTGACTTGAAAGAAGCAGTAGAAATGGGTTGGAAGAGAAATCGAAGAGGCTATGCAGCCAACAGGAAGAGCATCCTGGGATGATAATTTAGAGGCCTGTGCCATACCCAGCAATGTTCATACTTGTGAAAATAACAGAAATTCCTTAATAACTGACAGTATATCATGCTTGGTAAACAGAACATATATTTACAGGATGCTTCAGTCTAAAATCATTTTAAGTGGCCAATAAAACTACTACTAACCCCAGAAATACTTTTGATTTTATGTTAAGCAAGAGGCTTAATTACAAAAGTATGTAAACAGAATGAGCACAGCTGGATCTAAGAAGACCCGGAAACTATGTTGTGGAATAAACCATGACACTGGATGTTAACGGTAAGTTTTTTTTCCTATTTTTCTACTTCAAATATCATGTTTTGTGGGCATATACTATGTTTGCAGTGAAATCCTTTGTCTTGGTAAGGCTTGAGAACCTTCCTATATTCTATTCTTCTCTTGCAGGATGTGAAACATGACCTGTCTTTCTGTGGGCTTCTGGGAGACCAGGGACTCATTCATAACAACTCTACCAGGCAGCTGCCAGAGTAAATGGAGTTGAACCAAAAGAAGTGTGGGCTGACTGAAGAGTCTGAGAACTCATTTGTGCACATAGACTTATAATTCATTCTCAAGAATGCTTAGGCCTATCTCAGGATATAAAGTTACATTAGTATAATGGGCATAATTTGTCTAATTCTTCTTCAACCCATGATCTCTAAACTTGATATTTAACCATTAGGAATGATTACCACATTGGTTGCTTTCCTGCTGCTGTCACCAAATTACCTGACGTAGACAACGAAAAAGGAAAAAAAGAATTCTCTTGGCTTGTGGTTTCAAGGGTTCCACCCACGGTCGTTTATACCAGCGCCCTGTGTGAAAACATCATGCCAGCTCGCTTCACCACTGAGTAGGAAGCAGGTGGCCAAGAGACCTACTTATTCAACTAGGTCTCCAGTTCTAAAGTTTCCAGAACCCTCAAAATAGTGTCACTCGCTGGGGACCAAGTGTTCAACACGTAAACCTGAAGGGGGGGGGGAGCCATTTCATAGTGAAACTGTACCAGTCGCTCTAGTCCAAAGCAGGGAGTGTAAGTGAAAGATGTAGGAAGTTCCTAGTCTTTCATGTTTCTGCACAATAAGGGCGGACTCAGATTCTTACCATTTTGAGAACTCCTCTTTTTGTTATAGGAAATATGATAAAACATCATTGCTGATAGTGGGGCTTCAAAAGAAGCTCAAAGATAGAAATCTTAACATGGGGTGGGTAGATGGGGGCAGGAAGAGAGGAAGGAGGTGTTCCTAGCCACAGCTTGGTGGCAATCCCTGCTCATGTCCTCAAAATTAACTCTCAACTTTGCATGTGTCACCTTCATGTGAAGAGCATCTACTCGCAAACAGCCATCTTGAGTGAGCTTGTAGAGTTGGCATCTTACAGGTGCACCCCGATAAGAACAAGGGGACCTTAGCACTGCAGGAGAGCAGGACCGAGCTTCCTGAGTGAGCTGGCTGGAGGTCACATGCTGCTTAGCCACATGCAAACTGAGTTAATGCCAAATTTGTGTCTCTAGTACTATTTGTTGAATAGAGTCACTCTGGATTTATCTGTGTAGTATACTGTACGGGTCGCAGCCACAGTTCTAGAATTTAGAGGTAGAACTCAGTTTTGGTAGTCTGGTTGGAGAAGGTTAACTGAGCCCTCATGGTAAGAGTCAAGCTTTTACCAGGATTATACATTTATATAGGTGGAAGCTAAAGGCCATCTGGGGGCAGCCTCTAAAGATTCCACTTTCGTTTTTACTGTCTACCCACTATTTTCATACCACAGTGTGTCCTTATTAATTTTAAATATATTGTTCTGTTGCCCCTATAAACCCTGATTGTAAACATCACTGGGCAGCTACTGACATGGACCAATAATTGGTCCACACGGACTCTTCTGACAGCTACAGCAGAGATCATACTGTCCAGAGAAGGAAAAACAGGTCAGAGATTGACACAATGCTATGTTAATGAGACTCACAGCAAATGGAAAACTAACACTTTAAGCCAGGTGGTGCCCCGTGGAGCTCTGTTCAGACAGTTTACCATCTTACAACATATAAAGTTTTTTTTTTTTCCCCCTGGGAGCTCTCTTTACCTTAAAACCGCATGGCAACAGCAGTGTGAACCCAGTCACTGACTAAAATTTGTTATTCTGAACTCCTCCTATCCCTGGGATAACTCAGGTCACTGCCTGCTGAGCTGACCTGGGAATGGAGACTCCAGCCAGTTCACTGCTCAAAGTCATGTCTCCAGTTTGGAATTAAGCAAGAGACGAGAGGCCAATTTCTCTTTGGAAGCCTGGGTGTACTGTGTAAATGTGAGAGGTATATGGCACAGGGAATTGGGGGGACAGTGGACATTATTGTGAAATCTGGAGCTAAGATAAACCTTGGGAAGTGGCTCAAAATATTGTTCATAGTCCTGTGTGTCTCATGAAACTGAAAAGCTTCTGTAAGGCAAAAGACATTGTCATTCGAACAAAATGGCAGCCTATAGATTGGTAAAAAATCTTCACCAACCCCACATCTGACAAAGGGCTAATATCCAAAATTTACAAAGAACTCAAGAAATTAAACGCCAAGAAACCAAATAATCCAATTTAAAAATAGGGAAAAGAGCTAAACAAAGAATTCACAAAGGAGGAATTCCTAAAGGCCAAGAGACACTTGAAGAAATGCTCAGCATCCTCAATCATCAGAGAAATGCAACTCAAGACAACTCTAAGATTTCATCTCACACCTGTCAGAATGGCTAATATCAAAAGCTCAAATGACAGCACATGCTGGCGAGGGTGTGGAGAAAGGGGAACTCTCCTCCATTGCTGGTGGGAGTGCAGGCTTTTGCAACCACTATGGAGGTCAGTCTGGTGATATCTTAGAAAACTTGGAATAGCTCTGCCTCAGGACCCAGCCATACCACTTCTGGGTATACATCCAAATGACTCCTCACCGAATCACAAGGAAGTTTCCTCATCTATGTTCATAGCAGTCTTATTTGTAATAGCTAGAAACTGGAAACAACCCAGATGTCCCTCAACCGAAGAATGGCTTAAAAAACTATGGTACATCTACACAATGGAATACTACTCAGCTATCAGAAACAAGGAAATTATACAATTTGCAGCCAAATGGATGGAACTAGAGAAGCTTATCCTGAGTGAGCTAACCCTGACTCAGAAGGATGCACATGGCATCTATTCACTTACAGTCGGATTTTAGCTATATAGTACAGGATATCCATACTACAACCAATGCACCAAAGGGAACATGGAGATAGACTTTTTTTGTTTTGTTTTGTTTTTGTTTGTTTGTTTGTTTTCTCTCCCTGTCATTGAGACACTTTTCCCTGGTGGTACTGCTTTGTAGGCCTCCAGTGTATGAGGAGGCTCTTGGCCCTCATATAAGTGCTGAACTGGGGTGGGGGAATGTTATGTAAGGACACTCCACTCCAGAGGAGTGGGATGGAAGGGTGGAAAGAGGACACTATGATGGAGATGTAACCTGAAGCAATAAATAAATTAATTAAAAAATATTGTTCATAATCCCATGAAACATAAGCACCTAATATCTGAAGATATATTAGCAACCTTCCAGTTGCAGTCACATCCTTGTTGGGGTGTATGGATGGTGGCCATTAAGTCTAATGTTGGTAATTGCCTGGATTTGAATCTGAAACATTTCTCATAGGCTCAGATTTTGAATGCTCATGCCTGGCCACATCTACTCTCCAGTCCATTCCTCACTCTTTTTTCTGTCCACCATGAAGCGAAGATGCTCCTCCATGACACTTTCACTGCCAAGATGCATTGCCCAGGCAAGCATGAGTTGAGCTTTCTGAAGAGTATGCCAAAATACACCCTTCCTTGCTTTGTCACGAACTTGGTCACAATTATACAAACCTTCTAATTTATATCCATTCTCTCCTTAAATGCGGAAAGAATGCCATCAATAAAGAAATAGGCAAATGCAACCCAGTATAGTGTTCGGAAATTCTGTAGCCAGAAGAGAGAGCAGGTACACGGCACACTTTGCTTTCTGAGATCTCCATCTTCCAATCTTTCTACATTGCTCCCTGCTCTCACAGACAAAGACAGTGAATGAAGGCCAAGGGAAAAGGAGGTGCAGTCATTTCCCTTTGAAGTGCCCAAATGGCCTTTGAAATTCCTCTTCTGACAGAGGATCTCAAAATCTTTGGCAAAGAGAACTATGCATTCAAAACTTTAGCCCTGGGTATCCTTGACCTGGATACCTAATAGTTGTCAGTCACATTCTACTTCATTTCCAGCTGAGAACAGCTGGGAAATGCTACATGTTAAACAACTGTCCCCTGTCTACAGCCATTACTCAGCCCATCCCAGAAAAAAAAAAAATCACTAGCATTTCAAGGTTGGGCACATGAAGCCTGTTAATTCTCATGTGTATCAATGAAGCTATTTTTACTCAAAAGTACTTTGCTTCTGTTATCCTGTACTATTGTAGGTCATTTAAAAGTCAAGTATGGAGTCTAGAGGGATGGCTCAGTGGTTCAGACCACTGGCTGCTCTTCTAGGGGACCTGGGCTAGATTCCCAGCACCCACATGGTGGCTGCACATTTCATAATAATAAGATGTGAGTGTCACTCATTGGGTCTGATCACACTGGCCGACAAGGCATTGAAAGGTGACTCTGAAAGGCAACAGTACAATTACATTAGCTCTCTCTCTGTCTCTCTCTCTCTCTCTCTCTCTCTCTCTCTCTCTCTCTCTCTCTCTCGTCTCTCTCTGTCTTTTTGGAAGAACACCTAAGAATTGTACAATAAACCCAGGAACTAATTTAATGCTGAGTATGACTCAACCAGATGTCCCTCGAGGGACACAAACAACTTCACACTTCGTGATGGCTTTATTAATTCCAACTTTTGCCAATGGCTATAGGAGTCCACTTGAGGACAGTGAGCTGTAATTGCTTCAGGGAATGTGGCTGAAACCTTTTCCTTGAGCTCATCTACGGCCTGTACAGAAGCTGTCAGGAGCTACTGCTAGGATTCCTACCTTTCCTCAGAGGTGGGATTGCTAGTCTAGAAATGCATTTCTGTTGAGTCACATGAGATCATGAGTGTTCTATGTGCTTTTCATATTTTCCTTGTATATGATGAAGGAATGGGTGGAAGGTAGTAATAAAATTAGAGAGCAAAAACATGAGGCTAGAGAGATGGCTCATTGGTTTGGAGCACATACTGCTCTTTACCAGGACCCACATTCAGTTTCTAACAACCATGTGAAGCAGCAACTCACAACCCCCTGTGACTCCAGTTCCAGAGGAAGGCACAGCAGTTGTACGCAGAAACCCACACTCACTCATTCACACACACACACACACACACACACACACACACACACACACATACACACACACACACACCTGATTTTTAAAAGAAAAAAAAAGTCAAGAACTTCAAAAGTAGCAACTAAATAAATCACATTAAGTGTCAGTATGATCTATTTCTGTCATTTCATGGTTCTAGGGGAGGGCCAGGAGCACAATGGCACTAAGTAAAAATTCACTAGAGGAATAAATGAGATTCTCAAATAATCATTAGGAAGGCTGGTCATTTTAACTTTAACATCCCAGGAGAGAAAATGAACAATGAAGTAGAAATCTGAGAGAGAAAGAGATGGAGAGAGAGAACCAGACAGAGAGAGGGTAGTTGATGTTTGCCTGTTATTATCCTAGAGCAGTGGTTCTCTACCTGTGGGGTGGGTAGTGACCCTTTGGGGGGTCACATGTCAGAAAGCTTGCATAACATAACAGTAGCAAAATTACAGTTGCAAAGTGGCAACAAAATACTTTTTATAGTTGGGGATCAGCAAAATATGGGGAACTATATTAAAGGGTTACAGCATTAGGAAGGTTGAGAACCACTGCCCTAGAGAGAGGGTGAGAATGCAGGGATGTCCTTCTTGGTCATTCAGTCTTCCATAATGTTCACCTGAGTGGTTTGAAATTGCAAGATACCAATCAAGTCTGTTCCCCTTCATTTCCACACCATAAATAACCAGTTGTAGTTTGCTTCTGTAATTTATGCTTCCGGACAGAGAACCCTCTACAAAGTAGGTTGAGTAAAGCCTTCCGTTTCCTAGGCAGGGTTCAAGGCTCTGATATCACCTCCCCTACTTGATATGAGTTGGATGTGCTTTAAATATACCCCCAAATTTCTTGTGCTAGAAGATTGAACATTGTGGTGATGTTGAGGTGGAGAAATTTTGGAAAGCATAGAGCCCATTGGAAGGTACTTAGCTCACTAGGAGTCAATCCAGACGAATGGATTCATCCTAGGTCCTGTGAATATGTCAAATTTCTAGGTTCCAGATTAGTGTCCTAGAGAGAATGTTATAAAGGAACAAGGCCAGGTCGTACTTTGCTCCCTAACTCTTCATGTAACATCACTCTTACATATATACTTTTTCTAGAAGCTGAGGCCAGGGCCATATTCATAGGTCTCCAAACTAATGAGCTAAAATAACCTTCTCTTTTCCATAAAGTTATATAGCCTTGACTATTTTGTTATAGTAGCACATGACAGACAAGACTTTAGGTTAGCCCCCCAAAGAGCCAGGTAAATTCTGATAAGTCACAAGGTAAATGAAGTTTTTCAGGGTTGTTGGCAAGTCCAACCACATTCTCGAAGCCCACACTATGCCAATGGAATATCTGGTAGGAACAGGGCAGAGTATAGGGAAAAGATGGCGGCAAGAAGGTTAAGCAAAACTAGACTCAGCAAATAACACTTCTTCTTTCCTAAGGACCACACAGCTCCAACAAGACAACTGGTCATTTGTAGGGGCTGCTCACTAGAAGCCCCTGTGATTTTTTTATTGTTCATATGCCACTGTTACTCAGTGGATGGCCAGCCATTCTTATTCTTACAGAACACAGCCTTCCACTTGAAAATCTGTTTATTCTGTTCTTCCTTATCAATCTTACACTTATGATAACAACCTCTTGTATATTTCATGCAGGAGACAGTGACATGTTCATGCTGTTAGATCATTTGATGTTCCAAAGGCATTTTATCTTCTTTATGTCATTCATATTGAAGTCTAGAGATAACCCAAAAACGGATTCCAGCAATTCTAGGCAGCCTTCTTTACCATCCTAGCATGTGATTAATGGGTGTTAGTAGACCCCTGTGGTACTTCTTGTATTTGGTTCCATAGAGGGATATATGGTCAGCCCTCGTTTCCATAAATACTGTGCATATATCACTCATTCACATGCAGGTACATGCGGACAGATTCTAAATACTATTCATGTCTGTATGTTTCAGAAGGTAAACTTTCTCTTTGTTTTATAATAGTGTTAAAAGAATCACTCCTCTGGACCAATTTAAAATTCATTAATACCAGCTTTAGTCTCTGAGAGGAGTTGTAAAGGAATGTTAGTAGGACACTATGGCTCTTTTCCAGGACATTGCTGGCAAATAGTTCAGTAGACTCTGTGTCATGCAGAAGTATACTTGATAGTTTTGGAGTCTGCTGCTGTCTGACTATATCTCTCCTGAGACAATAAATTTCAAATTTTACCACTACTTTTGTAAGATAATCTTTACGTGACTGCCTTTGAATATCACTCTTAATCCTTCAAATAATATTATTATAGATGATTTTTTAAAAATTAAGTGTGTGTGTGTGTGTGTTTTCATGTGAGTGCACATTCCCACAGAGGCTGGAAGATGGCATATGATCTCTTTGAGCTTGAATTTCAAGTGTTGTGAGGAGCCCATGTAGGTGCTAGGAACTAACCTTGGGTCCCCTGCAAAAGCTGAGCATACTTTGAACAGCTGAGCCATCTCTTCAGCCCAACAAGATGTTCTTTTTTTAAATGTTTATTTATTACTTCAAATTGTATCTCCATCAAAATTCCCTCCTTCCCACCCTTTTCCATGTCTCCCACCTATCCTATTCCTTCAGTGTGGGGTGCCTCTACATATCAGCCCCCCCTCAGTCCAGCAGGCATATGGGAGCTAAGAGCTTCCTCTTATACTGTACGCCTACATGGCAGCTCTACTAGGGCAAAGTGTCCCACTAACAGGTAACAAAGTCTATGCTCCTGTTCCTTTTGGTGTGTTTATTGTAGGATAGTTATCCTGTACTATATAGCTAAAATTCAGTTATAAGTGAATATATACTATGTGCATCTTCTGGGTCTGGGTTAGCTCACTCAAGATGAGCTTTTCTAGATCCATCCATTTGGCAGCAAATTGCATGATTTCCTTGTTTCTGATGGCTGAGTAGTATTCCATTCTGTAAATGTACCACAATTATTTTAATCTATAACTTGGTTGAGGGACATCTGAATTGTTTCCAGTTTCTAGCTATTACAAATAAAGTTGCTATGAACATAGTTGAGGAGACGTCCTTGTGGTTTGGTGAGGAATCATTTGGATGTATACCCATGAGTGGTATGGCTGGGTCTTGAGGTAGAGCTGTTCCAAGTTTTCTAAGATATCACCAGACTGATTTCCATAATGGTTGTACAAGTTTGCTCTCCCACCAGCAAAGGAGGAGTGTTAACCTTTCTCTATAATATCGTCAGCATGTGCTGTCATTTGAATTTTTGATCTTAACCATTCTGACAGGTGTTTGACAGAGGGCTAATATCCAAAATTTATAAAGAACTCAAGAAATTAAACAAGAAACCAAATAATCCAATCAAAAAATGGAGAACAGAGCTAAACCTAAAATTCACAAAAGAGGAATTTCTAATGGCCAAGAGACACTTGAAGAAATGCTCAACATCCTCAATCATCAGAGAAATGCAGCTCAAGACAACTCTGAGATTCCATTTCACACCTGTCAGAATGGCTCAGATCAGCCCAATAAGATGTTTTTAAAGAGATCCAAGTAAAGTAATCCTCCCTGAGATGCTCTAAAGGAGCCATTAGCTGTACATTTTCCTCATAATAATACCAAAACATTATTACCCTTCTTGCTATATTGACATTTGCACAAATGGTACAAAATTAATCAAGAGTAAAATGGCTGAGACTGAGCATAAACCAAGGTACTGACTGTAAATCATGTTAGTTATTATTATCCAAAGGCCACACATTCACATTCCCAGCTAAGAACAAAAAAACAACTTTTAAACAAGAATGTCCTTGATGAACCAATTTTAAGCAATCCCAATGCACACCAAACTACTCTGGAAGTTCTGAGGACGCACTTAGAGGTTGTTAGTGTTTAGATGAGAGAATTACAAAACAAATTATATTTTTCAAGCTTTGCTGTTGTTTTAGCTATTTTATCAGAAATAAAAATAGCCTAGTAGCAAAGGAATGTAACTCAGAGTATTTGATACTAATGGTAAAAACCTGAGATCTTATGTGATAATTAATATTTTTGGAACATTTTTATTTTGAAATTAGCATTTTTTGCCATGACATTTAGCTTGACAAATTCCCACTGTTTGAAGATTTTTTTTTTCTGATAGAATCAGTGGTGATGCCACCAAATGTCATTTTCAAATATTTCATAATGGAATATTTTAACACTAGGGAGGACAACATGACTGAGCATAGAAAGCATAATTATTCTATTTTATGTTTATTTATTACTTCAGGTTACATCTCCATCACAGTGTCCTCTTTCCATCCCTCCTGGTCCCACCCTCTACATCCTCTCCCTCCTATCCTACTTCTCTGGAGTTGGGTGTCCCTACATAACAGTTCAGTTCATATGAGGACTAAGAGCTTCCTCATGTACTGGGGGGCCTACATGGCAGCATCACTAGGACAAAATGTCTCACTAACAGGTAACAAAGTCTATGTTTCTTTTGGTGCATTGGTTGTAGTATAGTTATCCTGTGCTGTATGACTAAAATCCGATTATAAGTGAATAGATGCCTTGTGCATCCTTCTGAGTCTGGGCTAGCTCACTCAGACTCTAGATTTCTAGTTCCATCCATTTGAGAGCAAATTGCATGATTTCCTTGTTTCTGATAGCTGAGTAGTGTTTCACTGTGCAAATGTACCACAGGTTTTTTGTTTGTTTGTTTGCTTGTTTTTCATCAAGAAAGCATAATTTTAACCACATAACTCTTGGTGATAACCAAACCCAGCCTGATTTACGATGTACATTTTCAATAGTACAAACATCAAGGTGCATATTAATATGACCCTCCTCTTGAAATAACATTAAATTCTACAATGTTTGACCTTTAGTTTATCCTGGAACGTGCTGGGGATGCCTCAATCAATATCTCAGCCATACAAATTTGAGTACCAGAGTTCATTTCCCCAGCACCCACATAAGAACCTGGGTGTGGTAATGAACATCTGTAACCTCAGTGCTGCGGGGCAGAGGCAGGCAGATCTCTGAGGCCCATTGGCCAGAAAAGCTGCAAAGATACTGCCATGTGTACTTGAAAAACAAACAACAAACAAACATACTACTGAATTAAGTATGATATACTTAACACTCTTTCTTTTCTTTTAAAGAATTATTTATGTGTATATTTGTGTGCCAGCTTGGGTGTATGTGTATGTGTTTGGATGTGCCAGCTTGTGCATATTTGTATATGTGACAGCTTGTACGCATGTGTGTGACAGCTTTGTGTATGTGTTTGTGTGTGTGTCAGCTTATTTGTATATGTGTATGTACCTGCTTCTGTGTATGTGCTGTACATGTGTGCAGTGCCTGCTGAGGACAGAAGAGATAGATTAGCCATAGTAGTGGCTCTTGGTTTAATTGAGGGACCCTGCCTCAATGAATATGGTGCAAGAGCAGGCTTCTACTTATACACACATGCAAAAGCATCCACATGTATACACACATATACAGACACATACACATATAAAGTGAAAAAAACACATAGACTCATAAAGATAGAGGTTTTATGGGATAGAATATGCTAAATGGGAGGACAATGTACCTGTGTGTACCTGTGCTATGTGTTTGCCATGAACCATGCATCTACAAACCATACGGTGCCCATCACCTTCATCTTTTCAGGATCATCCTGTGGTAGAGGCTTCCACATTATCACTCACTTAGGGCTTGAAGAAGTCAGAAAGGTCAAGTTACTTGAAGGAAGACATGAAGAGGGTGGGAGGACAGCTCAGAGTCACTTCCTTGAGAATTTTACTCATACATGTAGCACATTTTTATCAAAACCATCCCTCCTTTCTCTATCCTCTGGGGACACCCCCCCGCCCCCAAACACACATGCTTTACCTCCCAACTTCATGAGGTAATTTTTTAAGCCCATGGAGTCCACTTAGAGCTGCCTGTATATGAATGTGTGTGGGGCCATCTACTGGGACCTGAGTAGCCTCTTAGTAGGTGGATCCCTGAAGGAAACTGATTGTTCCCCTCTCAGCAGCTATGAACTGTCAATGGTTGCTTAGCTAGGGGTGGAACTCCATGAGTCCCTCCTCCATCCATGCTTCAACTTTAACTGGTTTGACCTTGGTCTTGTGTGTGTATGTGTGTGCAGTCCCAACCACTGTGAGTTCATGAGTTCGTATGTGTGATGGCCCCATCCTGTCCAGCAAATACTGTCACAGGTTGATTGAAACGTTGACGCAATTGCATCAATTGAAGCAAATTGATTTTCCTCTTCACCTCCTTCAATCCCACACCCCCATTTTGGTCTCCTCCCCTTCTTCTTAGTGTATTCAGGTGGCCTCTGTCTGGTTAGCTCCCACTCCAGCCCTCCTTTGTGGAGATATCCAGGGCGTGGAACTTGGCCAAGGGTCTCCTAAACCTCTTCAGTGTCTGTCACATCCTGGTCTCTTGGGATCTTTGTGTACATAGGCTGTGGTTTGCAATTCACTGGGTTATCCATCCTAGATTATCTAGGGGCTGAGCCCCTGGAGGAGGAACTGTGTGGGTGTCTCTCCTCAGAGTCCCCTAGAGTGAGCTGGATGGTGTTCCTATTCTGCAGTTCACGACAGCAGGCCTGAGATCCCAGAGCCAATGAGTGCTTCCCTCTGGGCTAGAGTGTGCAGGCTGGATTCAGGGAGGGCTCTTGGGTAGTTTATTGTGGGCTACTGAAGGTCCAGTAAAGACCTCACAAGTGAGTATAGCCCTATTAGTGGCTCTTGGTTTAATTGAGGGACCCTGCCTCAATGAATATGGTGCAAGAGCAGGCTTCTACTTATACACACATGCAAAAGCATCCACATGTATACACACATATACAGACACATACACATATAAAGTGAAAAAACACATAGACTCATAAAGATCCACAGCCTGTTTAGCTTTTTTTTGTTGTCGCTATAGAGTAGAAACAGTTGGATAGACAAGACAGTCGAATATAACTACTAGAGCTAGGAGTTCTGGGAAACGTTACTTGCACATCACTGTATCTTCCATATAGCCTGGCACATTCCTATGCTGTCTTCGTGAGTGGGTGGTAAAAGAAAGCACAGAGACTAGAGGAAGGAGAGGAGGAGCAGGTGAAGGAAGAGGAGGAGGAAAAAAACTTAGTCAATCTGTCACCTTATGAATTCTGGAAGACTCCTCTCATTCCAAAAAAAAAAAAAAGGTGGAAGGTAGCTTGGGAACTCTGTCAAGGTGTTTTCCCTCTTTCATGCTTACTGTGAGTTACTTCATCTAAGCATAACCTCCTTGGGTTTCAGATATCTAAGCAACTCAATTGAAGACAGAGATTGACATCCCAATGTCTTTTCCTTCAGCTGCACCATCTGGACCATAGCTAAGGTATTGTATTTCTGCTAACCCAAGAAAATACCTGGTTTCTTACCTAAGATCTGATATTATTAACCATGTCAACGGTCTGTCACTGGCTGTGCCACACTTCCCTCACAGAATGAGAATTATGGCTACTCTTGCTCACTCATAAAGAGTGAGTCTAACAGAAAATGATCTTTGTCTTTTGCAAAGTTAGATGACTATGAAAATATGTAACAGATGTGCTCTCACTATGGTGTGAAGGACTGATAGTAGATCCTCAATCCAAGCAACAAATAAAGTAAAATATTTACACAGAAAAGTAAGAGAAATCTGAGGAGGTTGCGGACATTTGAGGGACATGTTCCAGTCCTGCCATAACTTCCGGAGACCTCTTGCGCCTGCCTGTATCTAATGTGCTTCCCTGCACCTCTCCACACTGTGTTCTTGTGTTTACCTAAGATTCCAGTATCCACAGAGTGCCCCTCACTCCCCCCCACCAACACACTTCTCATCCCTGGGGACATCTTTCCTTCTCCAAATATGTACAAAAACAGCAGCCCCAAAGCTGGCTGTCGGCTGGCTTAGCTCAGGGCTATTCTGGGGCAGCTGGTTTGCACGCCCGCTACAGGAGGATTAATGAGCTAGTCTGCTCATCCATTGCAATTAGAAACAACACTGAAACTATTCTGGGGCTATTTCTATGCAAGGAGCTTGAACTGCTCATCAACCCTCCTCACTCAGAGACCCATGGGTAATTAGGGCCCCATTAAATATAGGAGACTCGACGGATGAGCAGCCCCATCTGTGCAGACACATTCAGCTGGCACCCAAAGAGAAAGAAGAAGGGATTTCGCTTCAACCTGCAGAATGAGATCTAAAAACACCCTGTCCTTTTAGTCCAGAAGGGATGGAATGTAACTTGCAATTTAGGAGTGAGAGTCAATCAGTCCTAGGAAAGCATTCTGGCATTCATAGGCCCAGACCAGCCTAAGCACATATCTGACGGCAGCCATTTAAAAGACGATTCTGTTTTTTTGCTAAGGCCATGGGGGGAGTACTGTGTGTCTTTATATTTGAACAAGAACAACTTGAAGAAAAATAGGGAGAGAATGTAGTGGGTTAGGAGGAGTGTTGGAATGTGCGATGATCATAACAGACTTTGATTCCAAACAGTTATGGAGACTTTTTGGGTGATTAGGAAGCATTTTTCCATCCTATGACAAGGTACTCTTAAATAATCAGATCACAGCACTCTGAATTTGACAATCCATGTAATCATCATGCGGTCTCCTTTTGTTGCCAAAGGACTGAAAAGGAATGAGTAGTGTTAGCTATGCATTCTAGATGTCTCTATTGTCTCTCTTTTCTAGAAATTGGGCCGTGATAAGTAAAATTAGCTATGTAGCCAGAGCCCAGAGCAGTGGCCAGGGGCATATTAGGAGTTCCTCTGACCTTGTCTCTATGACACACTTGTGAGAACAGTTATTCAAAGTGTGGACAGTTCAAACACTGCCCGAGAATGGGCAGAAATGTGGGCTCTACTTAGTTAGAGCCTGCCCTTTAATGAGGTTCTCATGTGGTCCGTAGGACCGACTGCTCAAGTTTGAGGAGCACCCTGCAGGAGGTCCAGTGCTGGGTACCTGGGTGTGGAGATCAGGATTGTCAGATAAGACTAGCCTGGGTGAGCCTGCAGAGAGGTGATGGGAACGCCGTACCTTGGCTCTGCTGCTTGTATTCGTGGTTTAGGATTTTTCATTCCTCATGACCAGAGAAGCTTATCACTTCCTGGGCTCCCAGAATAATGGGAGAAACTGAGGTCTAGGTCCCCATTATGGAAGGGCCTCAATTGTCTGCAACTTCACCTCTGAGTACTGTTTTCCATTATGCACTTCGTGTCCTTCTGCTTGCTGAGATGGGGGCATGACTCGATGTACTCCCAGAGCCATCTACCTCGTCCCCTCTGACAAGCACTCAAGCTTCTAGGCATGGAATTCCCTTAGTTCTGTCAGACCTCTGTGCAGTGACAGGGACTGTTCCTGCCAGGAGTGGATTTTTGGTAGAAACTGGCTCCATTAAGAAAGGAAAGGCTGGCGGTGGTGGCGCACGCCTTTAGTCCCAGCACTTCGGAGGCAGAGGCAGGCAGATCTCTGTGAGTTCAAGGCCAGCCTGGTCTACAAAGTGAGTCCAGGACAGCCAGGGCTACAGAGAAACCCTGTCTTGGGAAAAAAAAAAAAAAGAAAAGAAAGTCCCTGTCTCAAGAAAGGAAAGGAAGTCACTCATTTCCTGAGTATTTGGGGGACCCGCTGTCCATGGAGGTCACTCTTGGGGCTTGAAGCCCTAGGGCAAGTGTCAGAGCTCAGACCTCTGAAGCCCATCCGTTGAGTTGGGCTCAGATGATTCATTTTATGTAGAGAGCTGCGACGTGCCGCGCCTTAAAAATGGCGCTGGTCTCC
>CAJQZJ010004750.1:4637586-4661325 GCA_907164525.1 Lophiomys imhausi | reverse complement strand
CCATGTGGCTTTACTTGATTGGCTATATGTGGGCCTCTAAGATAGCACCATGTGGCTTTACCTGATTGGCTGTTCATTTAGTATTTAGCCTGTGGGTTGGGTCTGCCCGGCGCTTTTTCGGAAGACTGTTTTCAAGGGACCTGAATAAACTGCAGGAGAAGAGCTTTTGTGAGTCGCGTCGTTCTTGCCGGTCGAGAGGGACGCGACAATTTTAGAGAAGCCACATGGTCTGTATTATTCAAATTCTTATATTTTACCAAATCACACGAGTAGACAACCACAGTCACCCAGGTGACAAATTTTCAGCTACAAAGTGCCCAGAGGTGGCAGACACTGTATTATTACTGCTGACACCATTCCATGGGCAATTTTACTGGCTGTTAACCGCAAGTGGAATAGTACTTAAAGCTCTCTTGTTCCCACAGGGTGGTGAGGGAGGCAGAGACAGAGCTAACATAAGTAAAGGAAGGATTACATGGTTAACATGGTGATACATACAACAAAGAAAATGCATAGGATGCTACATGCAGTGTTTCTTGTTAAACCACTTTTCAAAACCCAAAGTACCAATTGGTAGCATCTTCCAATTGGTACTTCCTGGGCAAAGAGTCTGGGGTAAAGAAGAAATTTGATGTGAGGGACATAGGTTGGTGAGGCTGTGTGTGCCTCCAGACCAAGGATGTGGCACTCACTGCTGTTGTCATCATCGTTTGAGGAATGGGGAACCTGGGCAGCGGAAGAATGGAGCAAACCAGTAATTTGCACAAGAGGGCACTGCTGCAAAGTAGAAGGCGATAGATCTGAACCCAGGTCTTTCCCCAAAGCTGGCTGTATATATATTCTGCTGCTCTTCTGTTGAAACTGGAAGAGAAGGCAAGGGCCAAACATGCCAGGAATGAATGAGATTTGGGCTGTAGGAAAAGCACCAAATTCATCTCTCAAAGCGTCTCTCTGGGCGGGCAGTTCCTTACCCATTTGGTTCAGAGGACACTGGGAGATCTTGATGAGAGGTGTAGACACCCTCATTGTAATGGACATTCTTAAACATGTGTGCTTCTTTCCTCATGGGTTCTGGGGGCTCAATGCAACCCTGAACCTGGATTGTAGTCTCTGTGATTCAAAACCGTATGGCGAATGACACCCCATGGTTGCAGTTGTGTCTCTCCTACTGGGTCGTACAATCCTGCCTCTGGATGTGAGGGGGATCCCCACTCCCCATCTGCCATCTTACTAGATGTCTTTTAGCTTCTCTTGTTATTGTTAGAACAAGAGATTTTGTCTTTTACTAGAGTCCTGGTGCCATGCCATTTAAAATGCATCTTACAAGGGTGTTAGACTAGAATGAGGGGCCGGTCATTTCTGTTAGCCTCATCCCTGACAACTTTGTCCCCTGTGTCTCTAGTCATTATGCGAAACTCCATTACCACCTATTTTTAGTGCTCCCGTGGAAGACCCATGCCCTTGGACATCCTTTGTCAAAAATGCGTCATTAAAATGTCCCTGAGTCTTTTAGCAGTTCAATTTTCAATAAATGGACTTCACATGTGCTAAATTATACTCATGAGTAAATTTATAATGTACAAATTTTATGAGTAAAATTCTAATGTACTTCCTCCTCTTTCTTCAAAAGTACTTTTGAATTTAAAGGAGGTATTTATAAAAGTGTTATGAACTTTTTGAAAATAAATTGCCATTAAAATATAGAGCTTTACAATCCCAACTGTAATTATTTTGCTTGAGTCCTACTGATGTGCCCCCCCATCTCACTCCCAACCCTTCCTTCTAGAACAAGAAAGGACAGATTCAAGTTAAAGACAAACTTCTGTTTGCCCCCACAGCCTCGTAAGCTGTACAATAGCTATTCCATTCGATCACACATAGATATGTTGGCCTATAAAAGCACACAGAGCTCCTGAGGACGAATAGTTAAATGTTCCGGAGTCTTGTAAAGCTCACAACAGTTTTAGACACTGATGGGAAAAAGATGCTCTCATCAACCAGTAATAAAATAATGAGCTGGGATGGAGAGATGGCTCAGCGGTTAAGCGCACTGGTTGTTCTTCCCAAAGGACCCAGGTTCAAATCCCAGCACCTACATGGCAGTTCATAGCTGTCTGCAATTGCTGGGCATGGTGGCATGCACCTTAATCCCAGCACTAGGGAGGCAGAGGCAAGTGGATGGATCTCTGTGAGTTCAAGGCTAGTCTGGTCTACAAAGTAAGTCCAGGACAGGCAGGTATACACAGAGAAATCTTGTCTCAAAAAATAAAAAACAAACACACAAAAAAATGAGCAATATGACCATTAAGGAATAGTACCAGAGGTGGTGAGACAGAACATGTGCCATGGAGTTATACAGTCTAACACAGTTTGGGACTTTGTGGGCTCCCCTCAAGGGTGTAACCAGTCTGGCTGGACACTGGGTCACAGCTACATAAAAATGAAATAAATGTTTGTTGAATAGATAAATGCTTAGGCACTGGGAAATATCACTCCCATGAGAATTCTAGTCAGTCACATCCAGAATAAGAAAAACAATGCATTTCAGAAGATTTTCATACATGTTGAACTTTTGTTCACATATGGATGGAGCCTCGTGTTCTTTTCTTTGAGTCTTTCTCTTGGTCTCTTTGTGGATGATCAGCCACTTGGATTTCAGCCCAGTAGCCTGCCCATGCGTCAGAAGTGTCTGTGAGGTTTGATGATTGTCTCACTAAGTTTCATCTTAGAGAAGTGACATTTGTCCGACTCCTAGTTCTGTATTAGTCACTTGCTACATACTTTGCTCATATGAGCTCATTAGCTCACTTCATCCTCCAAATATGTGATGTAGGCAAGTAAGACCCAGAGAAGAGCGAAATGACTTGGCAAATGATACATAGCATTCATGACTTGAGTTTCTATTACTTAAGAGAAACTCATAAGAAAACAGTGTGGTATTTAATCTTCCAGCATACTTCAGAGGGCACTTACCCAGAGGCAAAACCCTGCCTACCACAGGATGAATGTGATAATGAAGAAAAGATCATTGACTCGGGTTTTCATGCCTCATTTTGAAACTTCAGACTCATCCACTCTTGTGTCGGGAGGAAATAAGTATAATTCAATCATTTCTTAAACTAATCATTAGTCTGATACATTTGCCTGTGGCATGCTCATCAGCCTCATGATGAGAACTGTAGTCTTAATTTAGTACCAAACCTAAGTGTCTTTTCTGAGGAATTCTTTTTAAGCACATCTCCCCATTTTCCCCTTTTCAGTAATAACAAACACATATCTAAGTTGCTGAAAGCACTTTGGCCAGATGAAGGGTACAGGTGTGAACAAGAAGAGACTGAGTCTCAGGGTGTTGGAAGCCAACACCAGAGACTAGAGACTCTTCAGAAGCTGGTTGGGTTTTAGCAAGTTTGACTCTTTCAATAATAATGATGATAATAATAAAAAGTAAGAGGGGAAAAGACAGGAAATTAAAGAATAAAGTGCTCAGAGTCACGTTAGTAAGAAATAGTGTCTGTGAGTTGAACAAGGGAGGAGACAGACATGATGGGTTCCCTATACAATGTAGGAAGACCTCCCCTTATTCTTTGCTGAATCTACTTTCACTGGGACTGGGAAGCAGGTCAGAAGGGTGGAGGCTCCAAGGAATTGTACCAGTTGTAAGGCCTGTAGCCCATAGGATCATGTTCAGCCCATTTTTATCACTTATGATTTCCAGGGCAATGAAATGTGTTTTGTATGTGGTAATTGTGATTCCCTGAGGACTTTATCTGGCCATTATGCCATTGTGCCTTCCCTCTAAGAAGACTGGAAGCACGGGGGATTGACAGCCCCTCATCTATTGAAGGAACGTTGATCTAATGATTAATGAGAGTTGATGACCAAATGCAATAGCTCCCATTCTTACTAGGATAATTCTTTCATGGTATACATTGGAAACAAAATCTTGTCTTTTAATTTGTTTATCCATTTTGTTTCCTAAATCTCGGCCTCAGTTCTACTCTCTCTTGACAGTTTTATTGGATCATTTTGTCCACTGCTTCTGTTAAAGTCACTGCCTTGATATCTACTTCAGAAAATAACAAAGAAAAATTGAAGTTTAGTTCCACTATCACACCAATGGGTTAATAAGAAATGAGATGCTCTGTAGAAGACATACCTAAAAGTTCAGGCTGTGCAGGCACATGGGACAACCATCCCCCAGTGATGGTGAGGGACCAGTTCAAAAGCCAATGGCAAATCCGCATTTTGCTTCCCAATTCCTTAGGCATTACATACTATGTAGAGAAGGAGCAGATCCATAGAATGTTCTTTGTTTTTGTTTGTTTGTTCATTTGTTTTGTCTTCTGGTGCATTCAGGTTGCTCTTTGAAATATAACAAGCCAAAGGGTGAAAAGACACCCAGGAATTTGGCCATGAGTTTTGGAGTATCAAATGCCTCTCATATAGTGACTTTAAAAATCGAGTACACTGTTAAAGTATGATTTGGATGAGACAAAACAGTGAGCAGTGTGGTCTTGAGAGCTGGCAAACCATCAAAGGCAGGAGGAGGGCAGCAATCATCAGCAGATGCAACTTTTCCCTTGTAACCTTTACCCTTATCCTCAGGGCTTGGTTTGGGTGAAAAAGCAGTTCAACTTTAGCCTTGAATTACAACACTATTTGAAGCAATATTTGGAAGAAGCTGATGTCATTGCCTGACTTACTCTCATTCCACAGCCCTGCCTCCTGTAAACTATTTTCCACACACTGGTTTGGTTGTACAAAGGGGGCTACAGTGGATTAAAAATGTTTGCAAATTCCTGGATGTTCTCGTTGTTGAGAAGAGGGATCCAATTGCCCTCTTCTTAAATTTGGACTTGAGTTTGTGAACTATTATAACAGAATTTTGCAGAAGTGATCTGGGACATCTCTGTTTATATGAGTTTAGAAGCCTTGCAACTTTCATCTCAATCACTTAGAAAGTAGCTAGCATGTCTTGAGAAAGCCCAAGCATCCTTGAGTTGAGGAGCCAAGGTATTTAGTGGACAACCCTGGCTGAATTCCCGGTCAGTTAAAGCAGCACTTGAAAGGCCTTGGAAGTATGTTCTCCAGCCCCAACAAGTGGCCCCAGTTCTTATTCCGATGAGTTTTTGGCCTGTAATGACCTGTCTGTTGAACACACTTGAAACAAATTAATGAACAAATTCAACAATTTGAATTCTTTTAAGTCACTAGATTTTGACAGTTTGTTATGAAGCTACGTGTTACTAAAGTGGTAAACCAGACTCCTAAAGGATTGTAGAGATTTAAATAAAATGCAAAGATTCAATTCTGCTCATGTTCCCCTTTTACTTCAGTCATTTGACCTATGTAAAAAAAGAGATGAATTTTGAAGGACAGTAGAATTTTAAAGATGTCCTGCAGTTGTTTGCTTCTGACAGATGCTGCTCCAGATGTGGTTAGATTAATGGAGCCACTCAACATAGCTCTTATAACCCATAAGCACCTAATGGTGAGGCAAATGTTTACTTCTGTATAGTTGTTGCACACCTGTTAAAAAAGAATAGGAATTAGAAAATTATAGCACATGGACCAAATCCAGGTGGCTGTGGTTTTTTTTTAAAGTTGTTTTTAGAACTGTTACATCCATTTTTTCTACATATTGTCTACAACTGCAATTGTGCTACAACTCTAGAGTAATTGTGATAGCCACCCTATATCCCTCAAATCCTAAATTACTTATTACCTTACACAAAATGTTTGTGGGCACTAGTTAAGGTCTTCAGAACCAATTCACCTTCATAATAAATAATACAGTTAGCATTACTATCCTACCTTGGGGCTATTTCAACTCCATAGCCCTATGTCATAATCCAGTACCCAGTGATCTTAGTTGTCTATCCATCCCATCAGATCGCATCCATGCAGAAGCAATAGCCATGACTGCATGATGCAATAACTGATGTGGACACACAGCTGAGATACAGCCGGGATTGTCACAGACCATGGGTTCCTGAGTCACCTCTCGCTCGATGAGCTTAGCTTGGCTCTCACCTATCTGTTTTCTATTTCACAATGAAAACATTGAGAAATACACCCTAAACATTCAGGGGTCTACAAACAGTGAGCTTATAGAAATCTAGAGGTTTTAAGAATGCTAGTATATGGGCCAAAAGGCTGAAGATAGCTGCTCTAATATATTGAGAGAAATTGGGGACTGTCCAAGGCAGCCAGTTGTCTGTCATTTCTTAGTTTTGGAAGCTGCTGGCTCTGCACTTCCTATATAATCAGATATATTTATCCTTCTCAGGTCCCTGATGTGATTGAAGACTAGATAGTTATAGTCTCACAGTTAAGTTTTAAGTTGTTTAGGAATTAAAAGGATGTTCTTGGTCTAAGAAGATGTTTTTAAGTTGGTAATGCAAGTTAGGATGGAAACTGAGTTAGGTATAGAACTTTAAACTCATGGAGTAGATAATAGAATATTAATATCAGTTGCCAAAAATATGTGGACTGGTCATTAGGAATGTATGTTATACCTTATAATTTTCATAGTTGTGGCCTAATTATTCTTATTGTTTTGTATTGTATTTATTGTTATAATAAAAAGAGCCTTTTATTAGACTAAAATGGGGAGCTGTTGGAGGGAAAAGATACACCTTAAATTAAAAAAAAAAAAAGGAGATAGAATGGTGAGGGGGGAAGAGGGTAGGAGGGTGGAACTGGAAGGGGAGAGGGGACTATGATTGAGATATAACTTGAATAAATAAATGTAAAAAAAAGAATACTAGTATATCTCTTTTATGGACAAGGTAACAAATTTCTACTGTTCATACTTCCTACCACAGAGAAGGAAACATAAGGAGTCTTTTTAGATTTAGGAGAAAGAATTCACTTATTGAGATGAAAAGTCATCAGTTTTGAGTAAAATTCAGAACTATAGGGTCTCTATTGTGGCTCAAGGTTACCATGTTAGATGTTTTTACACCTCAATCCAGGAGATCTGATGGCACTAAAAGTCTCTTTATGAGACAGCAATCCTATATGGAGCCATTCTCTCTTAAGTGAATCACAGAATAGATGTCAGAATAGATACTCAGAATTCAGGTGCAACACCATGGCAATTTTTTTTTTTTTTCAGAAAATCTATCCTTCCTTTAGATAGCATTTTGATATCTGGGATCATAAAGTTACAATGCAACCCAAATTTACCATTATGTGCTAAGCATTGTTGAGCCCAGCATGTATCTACATAGAGCATGAATAAGGGCATTTCATAATCAGTGTCCATGGAATACCCACTGTTAACCATACACAAATCAGTAAGCACTGACCCACAAACCCATGGTCTGCTCCAATGTGTCTTGAAACCTAGTCCTATAGTGTCATGGAAAGTTCTTGGTGACTAGTCACTGAGAAACAAATTGCCCTTGTTTAAAGAAAGCTTTGAATAATAGCCTTGCCATCCAGAATGAAAAGGCTACACCATTACAGCTCTACTCTATGGTGATCCAGAAAGATAGGAAAAGGAAATATATTCTAGTAGGCAGAATTTCCATCACTGAATCTCACTGCTGATATTTTTTTCTAAAAGGAGAGAGGAGCAAAGATATGAAT
This sequence comes from Lophiomys imhausi, assembly GCA_907164525.1. Lineage (NCBI taxonomy): Eukaryota > Metazoa > Chordata > Mammalia > Rodentia > Muridae > Lophiomys > Lophiomys imhausi. The sequence goes on along the minus strand of CAJQZJ010004750.1, from coordinate 4,653,729 downwards.
CTACATTGCCTCAAGGGCAGTAGCTGACAGTTTTAGCATATTACAGACTTTGAAGAACCATGGCAGGGTAAACCAAATTGTAAAATCTTGAGGCAAAGATTAAATTTTTGGGATTTAAATTAAAGGGTTCAGCTTCCCCTAGTGGGGATGGATTGCCCCCTGCCTAACAAGACTCAACCTTAGGATAGAAGATTCTTTTTTTAAAAATATCTTTTCAATTTAATTAAAAGAAACTTTCTCAAATTATTTCCAGCTGAAAAAAGTCATTTGTTTTGAGAAATAATACAATGAAACTACAGCATACTGCTAATTAGACAGCCTCAGAGGTCCATTTTGGTGGCCAACTACACAGAAGAAAGAACATGCCTCGTACTAAGTCAACGTTCTGTCTTGCACACAGATGAGCTTCAGCAGGTTCATCTTTATACCTGTGCTTCAGGTTTTATGTACAAAGCAAAAGAATTGCTTTTATTTATTTTTTTCTTTTTTCCATTTTTACTTTATATATGAAATTAACTCTTTAATATGACATAAATGTTAATAAAAAGCTATAATAACCAAACCAACAATAATAATAACCTTAAAGGTATTTGATTTTTTCACTCAAGAATTTGTGTTTCTGTTTATTTATTAAAATTTTTAAAATAATTTATTTTTTATTTCTTCAAGTTACATCTCAGTCACAATCCCTTCCCTACTCCCCCCCTCCTGTCCCACCCTTCCACTCTCTTCCCCCTCAACCCACCCATCCTCTACCCTTTTTTTTTTTAGTTTAAGGTAGATCTTTTTCCCCCCAACAGCTCCCCCTTTCAGTCCAACAAATGGTTTTCTCTCATAACAATAAATACAATACAAAACAACAGAAATAAATAGGCCACAATTATGAGAGTTATATGGCTTAGCATACATTCCCAATGCCCAGTCCATATATATTTGGCCCCTGACTTTAACATTCTACTATCTAACCATCTCCATGAGTTTAAAGTTCTATATCTAACTCAGCTTTCATACTAACTTGCATCACAATTTTAAAAATATCTTCTTAGGTCCAAAACACCCTCTTCATTCCTAAACAACTCAAAATTTAACTATTAGACTCTAGCTATCTATTCTTCAACCACCTCAGAGACCTGAGAGGGATAAATATATCTGATTATATAGAAAGTGCAGGGCCTGCAGCTTCCAAAACTAAGAAATGACATACCAGTGGCTGCCTGGACAGTTCCCATTCTCTCTTCATACATTACAGCATTAATCTTCAGCCATTTGGCTCCGTTTTTCTGACAGACATTGATTGTAGAGCAGTAATTATTAAGGACTTACCTACCCTGTCTTGGCAGGGCTAGGCTGTCGACTTACCTGCTTCCAAGTTTTGTCCTTTTTGGACAGTAGTCTGTCTACAGTTGAGGCAAGGGGTTTTTCTTGCCAAGAGATAGGCTTGCCACTAATTGAACCATCTCACACTGGAGATTCTTCGATCTCATCTTTTACTTGGAGTAGAATAGGGCATGCTGTCAGGAGCTGACATGTCTCGATATCAAAAAAATCTTAATTTAAGAAAACATCTTTGAATGCCATATTCTGCAGATCTCTTGAGGTTGTTGAAGACACCCTATCTATCTCTTGTATTTAGATAAGCAAATGTTGCTTGTCTCTTAACAACTTGATTTCTGAGTAGCTTAGAGAATAACTGTGATAGACTGTCATAGTAACTAACAAAATGACACACTTGTATGACTATGAGTTTGCATTTCTTAATTATCCTAAACAATTTATGACGGTTTATATCAAAAGGCCAAAACTCCACATTTCATTTTTAAGCATTACTAGGTACAATACCTTTAAGAAGCATTACCCTTAATTTTGTATCAATATACAAAGATCAATACCTATGTAGCCAAATACAATCTTAATTTTGCATCAATATACAAGGGTCAATACCATTGTGGCCAAATATAATCTTAATTTTGTATCAGTATACAAAGATCAGTACCGATGTAGTCCAATACAATCTTAATTCTGCATTAATATACAATGATCAATACCAATTTAGCCAAATATAATATTTTGTATCAGTATACAAAGGTATAAGGGCATATTCAATAATCTGTCCTTTTTTCTTGATCTTTCCTATACTATGTCTATGTCCCATTTTTTCTCAAGTCTATTCACTCCTACATAGGAGAGAAAGAAGGATACAGAAAAGAAAAAGCGAGAAGTCCCTGGGTCTAACCTCCAAAACCCATTTAACAAGACCATTTAACAGCTTGTAGTCTCTTCCTCTAAATAACAAAATTTTCTATTATCCATCAAATAACCAAAGGGGGGAAAACACCCTCCCCACCTTCTGGGCATGGGATGTCACTTTCTTAAAATGACTTCCTGCTGATTTGGGACGTAGTAAACCTGTTTGGGGCCCAAATAAGAATGGAAAAATGGTTTAAAATGTTAATAGAATCATTTGATGTTCAGTCCTTTTGTGCTCAGCTATTTAGATGTCCTAAGAAGTTCATAGACAGAAGCTGATCTTCAGAGCTTTACTGAAGATCTGGCTGGAGCAGTCTGTGGAGCTGAACGATCTTAGCGATTTTGAGTTGTTGTGGTTGTAGACTTTTGAAGAAACAGCTATTGAGTAAGTCTGCAAGGCTGGATTGTCTGGGCCACTCATCTTCTTTGGTGTCTGATCTGTTTTCTGCTGAGGTTTCCGTTGTCCAGTTGTCCCTGGATTCCTTGAATGGATGCTTTAAATCTCCTGGAAAGATAAGAACAGAGCCCTGCCCTAATCCTAACTCTGGGACAATTACCTTTTTTTTTTATTTGGGGGGGGGGTCAGGTAATATTTCTCCTGAAGCAAATTTGGTTTTTTGACAATATATAAATATTATCTTTCAATCTGGATTAAAGAAGAAAATGTTTTGTTATTTTGGAGCTAAACAAAACTTTAGTGTATATATTTTGAGATCTCAAAGGACAATTTGTTTGTATTGAGCATGCCTTTTGTAAGTAGCTTTTAAATTTAAATCCTTCCAAATCCTATGTGCCTGTCTCTGCATTCTAAGTATTGGGATCAAAGACCTATGGTTCCCAACTGAAGGGATTAAAGATGTGCTCCACCACTTCTGGATTGAAGTTTTTCTCTATTTAGAGCTTGTTTTGTATCAGGCTGACTTTGAGCTCTGAGATGTGCCTGTCTCTGTCTCTAGTGTGTTGGGATTAAGGGTGTATTCTTCTCGAATGATGGGACTAAGGGTGTGCACCATCACCACCCTGTTCCTTGTAACTCTAGAATTTATAAGCCAACTAACTCTATAGTGCTCCTCCCGTCTCTGCTGAAGTTAAAGGCATGGGCTAACACCATGCATTTCATGTATTTTACCTTAGCTCTAAGTTTTTTCAGCTCTTGGTGGTTTATAAAACCAGTTTGAACAGCTGTAACCTTTAATTTATTTACAGTGTTTTAGACCTGTTACCTGCTCTTTTTAAATTATGAATTTATTTATTTGTTGTTTCACGTTACATCTTCATCATATTGTCTCTTTTCCCCCTTCCCAGCCCCGCCCTCCCATCCTCTACCCCCTAACCCTTCCCTCTTTCTCCTCTGGAGTGGAGTGTCCCTCACCCCAGTTCAGAAGTCATATGAGGGCCAAGAGCCTCTTCATACACTGGGGGCCTACAAGGCAGTACCACCAATGAAAAGTGTCTCATTGCTAGGAAGGGAAAACTAAAAAACAGACCAACAAAAACAAACAACAACAGCAAAAAAAGAAAGAAAGAAAAAGTCTATGTCCATGTTCCCTTTGGTGTGTTGGTTGTAGTACAGATATCCTGTGCTATATAGCTAAAATCCTACTATAAGTGAATAGATGCCATGTGCATCTTGCTGAGTCTGGGTTAGCTCACTCAGGATGAGCTTCTCTAGTTCCATCCATTTGGCTGCAAATTGCATAATTTCATTGTTTCTGATAGCTGAGTAATATTTCATTGTATAGATGTATGACAGTTTTTAAATCCATTCTTCAGTTGAGGGACATCTGGGTTGTTTCCAGTTTCTAGCTATTATAAATAAGGCTGCTATGAACATAGATGAGGAGACTTCTTTATGATTCTGTGAGGAGTCATTTGGATGTATACCCAGAAGTGGTATGGCTGGGTTCCGAGGCAAAGCTATTCCAATGTTTCAAAGATATCGCCATACTGACCTCCTTAGTGGTTGCACAAGCCTGCACTCCCACCAGCAATGGAAGAGGGTACCCCTTTCTCCACACCCTCGCCAGCATGTGCTGTCATTTGAGCATTTGATCTTAGCCATTCTTTCAGGTGTGAGATGGAATCTCAGAGTCGTCTTGAGTTGCATTTCTCTGATGATTAAGGATCTTGAGCATTTCTTCAGGTGTCTCTTGGCCATTACGGATTACTCCTTTGTGAATTCTCTATTTAGCTCCGTCCCCCATTTTTTTGATTGGATTATTTGGTTTCTTGGCATTTAATTTCTTGAGTTCTTTGTAGATTTTGGACATTAGCCCTCTGTTAGAAGTGGGGTTGGTGAAGATTTTCTCCCAGTTTGTAGGCTGCCGTTTTGTTCCAATGACCGTGTCTTTTGCCTCACAGAAGTTTTTCAGTTTTATGAGGTTCCATTTATTGATTGTTGGTCTCAGGTCCTGAGCTGTTGGTTTTCTGTTCAGGAAGTTGTCACCTGTGCCCATGAGTTTGAGGGTTTTTCCCACTTTTTCTTCTAGGAGATTTAGTGTGTCCGGCCTTATGTTAAGGTCTTTGATCCACTTGGATTTAAGTTTTGTACAAGGTGATAAGTATGGGTCTAACTTCATTCTTTTACAAATGGACATCCAGTTGGACCAGCACCATTTGTTGAATATGCTGTCCTTCTTCCATTGTGCGGTTTTGGCTTCTTTGTCAAAAATTAGGTGGCCATAGGTGTGTGGGTCCATTTCTGGGTCTTCAATTCGATTTCATTGATCTACTGGTCTGTTTCTATACCAATACCATGCTGTTTTTACTATTATTGCTCTGTAGTTCAGCTTGAAATCTGGGATGGTGATACCTCCAGATGTTTTTTTTTATTATACAGGATTGATTTAGCTATTCTGGTTTTTTTTTGTTGTTCCATATGAAATTAAGAATAGCTCTTTCCAGGTCTATAAAGAATTGTGTTGGTATTTTGATAGGAATTGCATTGAATCTATATATTGTTTTTGGTAGGATGGCCATTTTTATTATGTTTATCTTACCTATCCATGAGCATGGGAGGTCTTTCCATCTTCTAAAGGCCTCTTCCATTTCTTTCTTCAAGGGCTTGAAGTTCTTGTTGTACAGTTCCTTTACTTGCTTGGTAAGAGTTACCCCCAGGTATTTTATATTATTTGTGGCTATTGTGAAGGGGTTGTTTCCCTTATTTCTTTCTCATCCCATTTGTTTGTTGTATATAGAAAGGCTTCAGATTTTTTTGAGTTAATTTTGTATCCATCCACCTTGCTGAAGGTGTTTATCAGCTGTAAGAGTTCTCTGGTGGAATTTTTGGGGTCGCTTATGTATACTATCATATCATCTGCAAATAGGGATAATTTGACTTCTTCGTTTCCAATTTGTATCCCCTTGATCTCTTTTAGTTGTCTTATTGCTCTAGCAAGAACTTCAAATACTATATTGAGGAGATATAGTGAAAGTGGGCATCCTTGTCTTGTCCCTGAGTTTAGAGGAAATGCTTCAAGTTTCTGTCCATTTAATTTGATGTTGGCCACTGGCTTGCTGTATATTGCCTTTATTATTTCTAAGTACGGTCCTTGTATGCCCATTCTCTCCAGAACTTTTAGCATGAAGGGGTGTTGGATTTTGTCAAATGCTTTTTCTGCATCTAGCGAGGTTATCATGTGGTTTTTTTCTTTCATCTTGTTTACATAGTGAATGACGTTGATAGACTTTCTTATGTTGAACCATCCCTACATTCCTGGGATGAAGCCTACTTGATCATGGTGTATGATACTTTTGATGTGTTCTTGAATTCAGTTTGCTAGTATGTTATTAAGTATTTTTTTGTTTTTTTTAATAATTTATTTTTTATTTCTTCAAGTTACATCTCAAACACAATCCCCTCCCTACTCCCCCCTCCAGTCCCAACCTTCCACCCTCCTCCCCCTCAACCCCCCATCCTCTTCCCTTTTTTTTTTTTTTAGTTTAAGGTATTTCTTTTTTCCCCCCAACAGCTCTTCCTTTCAGTCCAAAAAATGGTTCTTTTTCTTATAACTATAAATACAATACAAAACAACAGAAATAAATAGGCCACAATTATAAGAGTTATATGGCTTAGCATATATTCCCAATGTCCAATCCATGTGTATTTGGCACCTGACTTTAACATTCTACTATCTAACCATCTCCATGAGTATTTTTGCATCTATGTTCATGAGGAAGATTGGTCTGAAGTTCTCTTTCTTTGTTGGGTCTTTGTGTGGTTTAGGAATCAGGGTGACTGTGGTCTCATAGAATGAGTTTGGCAGTTTTCTTTCTGATTATATTTGGTGGAAGAGTTTGAAGAGTATTGGTATTAGCTCTTCTTTGAAGGTCTGGTAGAATTCTGTGCTGAAACCATCTGGCCCTGGGCTTGTTTTTTTTTTTGGTTGGGAGATTTTTAATGACTGTTCCTATTTCCTTAGGGGTTTGGGGCTGTTTAATCTGTTATTCTGATCTTGATTTAGTTTTGGTAGATGGAATCCATTGAGAAAATTGTCCATTTCGCTTAGGTTTTCAAATTTGGTGGAATATTGATTTTTAAAGTAAGACCTAAATATTCTCTGGATCTCCTCAATGTCTGTTGTTATTTCTCCCTTTTCATTTCTGATTTTATTGATTTGGGTTTTTTCCTTCTGCCTTTTAGTTAATTTGGCTAGGGGTCTGTCTATTTTGTTGATTTTTCTTGAAGAACCAACTCTTGGTTTCATTGATTCTTTGTACAGTTCTTTTTGTTTCTAAGTTGTTGATCTCAGCCCTAAGTTTGATGATTTTCTGCTGTCTGCTCCTCTTGGGAGTGTTTGCTTCTTCTTTTTTTTCCCAATTCACCCAGTTTAGCTGTTAATTCGCTAATATGAGCTGTCACATTTTTCTTTTTGAAGGCACTTAGTGCTATGAACTTTCCTCATAGCACAGCTTTCATTGTGGTCTCATAGGTTTGGGTATGTTGTGCCTTCATTGTCGTTGGATTTTAAGAAGTCTTTGATTTCCTTCTTTATTTCTTTCCTGATCCAGTAGTCATCCAGTAAAGAGTTGTTCAATTTCCATGTGTGTATAGGCTTTCTGTTGATTCTTTTGATGTTGAAGTCCAGCTTTATTCCATGGTGGTCTGATAAGATACAAGGGGTTATTTCAATTTATTTGTATCTGTTGAGACTATCTTTGTGTCCAACTATGTGGTCGATTTTGGAGAGGGTTCCGTGAGGTGCTGAGAAGAAGGTGTATTCCTTTGGGTTTGGGTGAAATGTTCTGTATTTATCTGTTAGGTCCATTTGGTTCATGATCTCTGTTAGACTCAATACTTCTCTGTTTGGCTTCTGTCTTGATGATCTGTCCATTGTTGTGAGTGGGGTGTTGAAGTCTCCCACTACTAATGTGTTGTGATTGATGTGCAATTTAAGTTTTTGAAGTGTTTCTTTTACAAATGTAGGTGCCTTTTTATTTGGGCCATAGATGCTCAATATTGAGATGTCCTCTTGATGAACATTCCCTTTAATGAGTATGTAATGCCCTTCTCTGTCTTTTTTTATTAACTTCAGTTGGAAGTCTATTTTGTTTGATATTAGGATGGCTACTCCAGCTTGCTTTCTGCGTCCATTTGCTTGGAAAACCTTTTCCCAGCCCTTTACTCTGAGATAGTGTCTATCTTTGATAGTGAGATGTGTTTCTTGTATGCAGCAAAAAGTCGGGTCTTGTTTACAGATCCAATCTGTAAGCCTGTGTCTTTTTATTGGGGAGTTGAGTCCATTGATGTTGATGTATATTAGTGACCAGGGGTTGTTATTTCCCATTAGTTTGGTATAGATGATCGTCCTGTGCCTCTTTTGGCTTAGTTGCTGTGGAGTTTTCTATTTCCTCTGTTTTCTTGGATGTAGTTTTCTTCTCTAGGTTGGAGTTTTCCTTCTAGGATCTTCTGTAGGGCAGAGTTTGTGGGTAGATATTGTTTAAATTTGATTTTGTCATGGAATATCTTGTTTTCTCCATCTATGTTGATAGAGAGTTTTGCTGGGTATAATAGTCTGGCTGGGTACCTATGTTCTCTCAGGGCTTGTAGAACATCTGTCCAGGCCCTTCTAGCTTTTAAAGTTTCTGAGGAGAAGTCAGGTGTAATTCTGATGGGTCTGCCATTGTATGTGACTTGGCCTTTTTCTCTTACAGCTTTTAATATCCTTCCTTTGTTCTCTACATTTGGAGTTTCTATTATTATGTGGCAAGAGGAGTTTCTTTTCTGATCTAATCTGTTTGGTGTTCTGTAAGCCTCTTGGATTTTTATTAGCATCTCTTTCTTCAGGTTTGGGAAGTTTTCTTCTATGATTTTGTTGAAGATATTTCCTGGACCTTGGAGTCGGGAGTCTTCTCTTTCCTCTATGCCTATAATTCTTAGGTTCCATCTTTTCATTGAGTCCTTGATTTCTTGGATGTTGTGGGTGAGAGATTTTTTAGCTTTCTCATTTTCTTTGGATGTTGTACTGATTTCCATCTCTTGCATCATATTTTTGATACTCACATCCGTAGTTCCTATTCTCTTCCCTTGATTCTCCATTTCCACTTTTAACTCTGACTGTGTTTTCTTTATTGTTTCCATTTCCATTTTCATGTCTTGAATGGTTTTATTCATTTTGTACATTTCCTCCTCCAGTTTGCTTGTGTTTGCCTGGAAATCTTTCATTGCCCTGTCCTTTTCCTGTTCAAGTTGAGCCACCTTGGTTTGGAGCTCTTTAATTGTGTTATGCATTGTTTTTGACTGTGAAATTGTGGCTTCTTTGAATTCCTTCATAGATTTAAGTTCTTCTTGAAGGAACTCTATCACTTTCCATAATGTAGAATTGTCAACATTTTCATGTGTTTCTGCTGTTGTGAGGTCGTCAGAATTGCATGAACTAGGATAGTTTTGCATTGTTGGAGTCATATTTCCTTGATTTCTGTTTTTTCTTGGACGTTTGGCCATATGGATGTGTTTAGCTGTCTGCTCTCGTTGTCTTCTGGGCTTGGATCCACAGGGGGGCGCTTTGGTGTAGCAGTGGAATTGCTTGGCAATCTGTCGTTGCTTACAGGGGATCTCAGGGTCACTGTGCTTCTAATATCCTGAAGCACTGTGAGCTGGTGCAGCCTATTTCCAGGTAGTGAGGAATGGCCTGGGATTGTTTCACTGCTCCCAAGTCAGACCTCTCTATGTTGCACACTGAGTGTTCAGCCTGCAGTGGCTCTGGTGGTATTTTCCTGTTTTCCCAGGCACAGATTCTGTGGACTCTGGATGTCCCCAAGGAGTCTGAGAGGGTCCGACTCCATGCCTGATATGTCTGGGCTTTCTAGAATACAGCTGTCTTCCCCCTGGCTTCTGGCCTCCACGTTTTGGAACCCTCAGCCTCTGCGTGCCTCAGCAGCGAGCCCCGCCTCTGTGCACGCCTCGCCCTGCCACTTCGCTGTGCATGCTTCTGCTCCACTCCTTTGCTGTGGGTGTGCGCCTCCCACCCGCTGTAGCGCGCTGCTAGGACTCCCACGGGTCCGCAACCTTTTCTAAATAGGTGGAAGGTTTGCATGGGATGTGTGCGACCCAGTAGACTAGTGAGTGATCCTGTGTGGGGTCCAAATCTCCCGCTGCCGCCGACCCCCCGCAGTGCAGGTCACTGCTGCACTGTTGCTAAGACTCCCATGGGTCCGCAACCTTTTCTAAATAGCTATAAGGTTCATGTGGGGTGCCTAGTAGGCTGGTGAGTGATCCTGTGTGGGGTCTGAATCTGCCCGCTGGGTATTAGAGTCTATCTTACCAGGATTCTCTCCTGATGGGAGTTCCCGATTCCCGGATTCAGCAGCTTCCGTGCCTGAGAGAGGTGGGGAGAGAGCCTTGCCCAGGGACTTTTAATGGTCCCTTGGGCACTGGGTGAGACCCAGGGCAGGTCTAGTCCCTCAGATTTTTGTACAGTGTCCAACAACTCTGTGCGTTTATGGCTGTTTTCCCCAAGTTCAAAATGTGTCCGAACGGGCCACCGCCATCTTGGATCCAGGATAGAAGTATCTTAAGACTGGTTAAGCTTAGCCATTATGAGGACCTCTCTCAGTCTCCCTTCTGTGTTGATAAATGAGCTCCTTGTCCAAGTAGCCATGGTGGTCAACATGGGGCACATATGTACAATTAGGTACATGATCGTCTATTCACCCAAGTCTAGACTGGCAATAGCAACTAAAAGTGTCCAACCAACTCCAAATGAGGCAACACTAATTTCTTGAACTAGCAAACTACCCTCTTGTGGGGGGAATTCCTCAGCTATCTCATGACAAAACCACTTCTATCCTGGAGGGCAAGGTTCTTCTCACTCCATAGAAACTGACTTTTCATAGTGGTTTGCCTTTCCTACTTATGATACCTTGCCACATTTAGCAATTGGACACTTACAGAACTCTTCTTACCCACCATGCTATTGCAAGCTTTGCCTGTAAGGAACTTACTCTGTGGTGAATTATTAGTCTCATCCTGTCATCTATCACTTTGAAGCAGTAGAAAGGTGGGATAGTCCTTCTGACAAGTCTGTCGCTATGCTGGATGAATGGAAACGTTACAGAGTAATGTCCCATAAGATGAAGTAAAGACTGAGTCATCAACCCATATGTGTTGTTGTTTCTCCCTTATCCAAGATTTCTAAGTCCAGGAATCAAAAGCCAGAAACAGGACAAGCTTTTTTTTTTTTTTTTTTTTTTTTTGCTAATGTTAGTAATTATCCACCTACAAAAACTTGTTCCTTGTACCCTTAAATTTAGAAGTTTTAGTTCCTAAGGTAGAGGCACTTCTACTGGAAGATGCAATATGGATCCATTATGCTAAAAATTGACACTTACAACCATTTTGGGTACTTTACACTGAGAATCAAATGTAAACCAGACACATGGCTCATCCGTTAAAAAGCATATGCTGCTCTTGTAGTTCAGTTCCCAGAACCCATGCAGGCTATATCATAACTGCCTGTAATTCCAGCTCCACAGAATCCAACACATTCTTCTAGCCTCTGAAGGTACCTGCACTCACATGCACATACACATACACATACTCAACACACACACACACAAGATTAAAAAGGAAATAAATCATTTTAAAAACAATCAAAAGTAAAGTAGACTTTGCTACACTTACTGACAGTATTGCAATTTCCAAAAGTAAACTGGGCTGGTACTGGACTTAGACTCCAGGGTTAAATAAAAGCACATCTGGAATGCTAGAATATCTCAAGACTGTTGTGCCTTGTAAATGCCTTTGTTAACTATAACAAATGGAAGTTCAGTTATTATGGTCTGGGTCCTTCAGAAGGCAAGGAACCATGATGAAGGATGTGCTTGCTGAGGACAAAGGAACAGAATGAGCAGTGGAAGAGATTACAAATACTACCGACAGGTTACTGATGACAAAATCAGTCCAGGCAGGAACTGCCTTTCCCAGAATTCTTCTTGCCTATCTCACACTGGGTTAAGAAGTCTTAGAAGAAATTTGCATCAAGTTGGAAAAAATCCCACCACACTTTAGAGGGGGTAACTGGAAGAATTATAGTGAGAATGCATTTGCCTTGGTTCCATGACTCACCTTGACCTAGCAGAAGCCATGATTTTGGCTCCTATGATCTCTCCCAGTCTCCTTCTTCACTGTCTTCAAGTGCCAAGTGTACATTCAGCAAAAGGTGCTAGGTCCTCCAAGCACCCCACATCAAGGTGGATAAATGACTGATGTGGATCCTAGCTCACCCTTGTAATTTCATCTTTGCTCCCCTATTTCATGTCAAGTTTCTCTCTCTCATGCCTTACTGACAGAGACTTCAGGTCATGTCACACAGAAGCAATACTCTGCCAGTGAGTCTTCCGATGTTTCTGCCCCTGATCAAATCCTGATTATTTCACACCATTGGTGAAGGTAAACACGGAGACAGAAACCAGGAACCATCAATACTATTGCAGTTGTTCCCTGCCACCTCCAAAGGGCAGGTAGACAAATCTGGGGACCTTATGGCTCCTGAATACTTCACTACTTGTCCTTTTGAGTACCAGAACCTCTATATTCTACTGCACCCTGTCCAGTATCCACTGATAACTCCAGAGGATAGGACATCTGAGATTTGAGGCAAAAAAATAATCCCACACATGTCTATAGAGTTCATGTCCAAGAGCAAGTTAACAAATAAGGAGAAAGTTGACTGCTTGATCTTTGTTTGGCTCACCTGCTTTACTCTTCAAAGACTCAAAGAAATCAGTGCTCTTGCTCTCTCCCCCTCCCCCAACTTTTGGAGTATGATTTAGATTTTTAATTCTACACTAGTACTCTTTCTCTACCTTCCCATTTTTTCTTGTTTCTTATTTCTTTAGCTTTTCAGAGGTCATCTCTCATTTGCTGCCAGCATGTAAGCACCGAATCCTAAGAATTGCTGCCTGTGTCGTTTTGCATGCACTTTCTTGTCAGTTTTCCCTCCTCACTCTCCATCCCACCTACCTTTGTCCAAATATGGCTAGTAGGAGCTCTTTTGTGAACTGAGCTGTCTACACTGATACTCACTGATGGGAAAAACATCTGCCAGGTATTGAAATAAACATGGAGGATCTGGAGTTCTGTTCAGATCAATGGAATAAAGCCTACTCTGCCTTTCTAAGTCATTAGATATATCACAGATTCTGTCTATTAAATCAGTGTATTCTTTCAGCATGGACCATGGACCCTGGGAATGACACATGAGGTGGATGGAGACTGTGCTTTCTCAAGAGACACAATCATTTCCCAACTCCATCCTGAACGTTCCAGGCTATGGAGAGGCCCAGAATGCTGGGGAATCTGCTTTCCCAAGTGATGGCACTGCTGCTGCAGTGTCCTCTTGAAGTGACTAACATTCCTCATGAAGAAACGGAGGCTAAGTGACTCAGAGCAGATTAGGAGAAAAGACCGGAGTCCTTCTCAGGATTCTTGGTATGCTGGCTGGCAGGATTCCTGTCTGCCCCAAGGCAGACTTTCTCTTAAGCTCACAAACTTCCAAACACATAAATCATGTCCACATAGCTATTGATTCTTCCCCTTATTTTGCAGAAGAAATGATAAGAAGGCAGAGAGAAAGAAGAGGAAGGAGAAGGAGAGGAAGAGGAAGGAGAGGGAGAGAGAGAATTTTATGCTCCTTCAGAACTTTAACATTAGTCTTAGAAAATGAGCCTACCAGACATCCTAAGTTACTGTGTATCAGAGGTGGACTCTTTTAGTATGCTATAGTTGAGAGTAAAAAAACAAACAAACAAAAAAAGTGTCAACAGTACAGAAACACCAAATAGAGATGAACTTTTTGCCACTTTATATTCTATATCAAACTAAAATATTTCCAGCTAGTTCTAAGTTCATTCCTATTATGTTCAAGTTCCACTTTTCTAATGAAAGAAAAATTTAAATGACTCTTGGCAGACAAGCTTTTTGAAAAAAAGAAATCAATGTCAAAATATTTCTGGTGTAACATTTGCAAACAAATGTTCACAAAAATATTTATGTCAAATGTAGTCACACAGAGCCAGACACGCCAGAATTCTTCAACGCTTACTCACGCCAGGCAAGCCTTGGGGCACTGCAAATCCTCCTGGTGGCTAAGTCCCTTTAAATACAAAATGTAGAAAACACTAGGATTATATCCTCTCCTATCCCACTTCTAGCTGTTTGTAGGTTGAATATCCAGCACTGCCACAGGGAAGGTGTACATAAAGAGATGAGTTCTATTGACTTGGGGAAAAAAATTGGAAGAGCATATCTTGCAACTTGTACTACAGGGTGAGTGTCCGTAAAAGGTATCAACTGAGCTAGTGGCAATGGAGGCAGGACTGTGAAATCCATAAATGACATACAGTCACTGTCACTGATATTTACATATAGTTTTGAGGACATAACTTTATTCTAAATCCTTAGCTTGGCAGTGATTTGCTTATCAAGTCTGGTGGAAGCCCATCAAATCCCTAAGTCCACTGTCTTGGAGGAGGAGGGTGGAGGGAGCAGAAAGGGTAGTACCGTGCAAGATCCTTAGATCCCTGCTCATTGTCCTTGCTTTACACTCCCATCTCCATCTCTCTCTGTCAAAAAACATGTTTTATTTCTAATTATGTTATGTATATAGTTCCAGAGTTAAGAGAGGCATGATCCTAACCAAATCAGAGGGGTGAGTGCAAAGAACAATACAGCACCAAACGAGTTTCATTTATATAATGAAAATCAATTTTACACCATCAACAGAAACACACCAAGGATTTTTTTTTGCAAAAAATATTTTTAAATAAATTTTTGTCTTTTTTTTTTTTTTACATTCTGATATACATATGTAACAAGGTTTATGGCACTGTAACCAGAATCAAATCAAAGAAAGAAAGAAAAGAGGAAGGAGGAGGAGGAAAGAAAAAAAAGAAAGGGAGAAAGGCGGGAGGGAAGCCACTGGTATTGTTGAATTCCTATCACCAAGCTGGCTTGATCTGTCACTCGCTGCCAACTCTACTCTCCTGCACACTCCAAAACATTTTATTGCACAAGTGCCAGCAAAGGCACATGGTATACCATTCAGTGTCTGTCTATTAAAAACAAAAACTAAAAACTAAAAAACCTCTCAAACCCAGAGAAGAGGAAAAAAAAATCCAGAGCATGAAACACACAAAATCAACAAGACCCTCTCTCTCTCCAGAGAAGGCATGATGCAATCTGAAACCACGGAGGCTACCCGCCCTTCTCTTAACACCAGTGAGCACAACAGGGCATGGTTTGGCGAGTTTTGTTTTCTACATGGTTGCCCAGGTAGGTTCAAGATCTAGAGTCAATGTTTTTTTCCATTCACTTTTGGTTCTTTGTAATTGAAGTGTGGCTTCTTTGGTCTATGAGCCTGCACAGACTATTTCATCAAAACTCTACAATAGCTTACAAGAAAAACTGGGGAGAAACAAGTTTCATAATATTTTTATTTGTTGGCTTTAAAAATAATGACCTCTTTAACCCCCCTGCAATACCAGTTTAGGAGAAGTGACTCTCAATGGCATCAAAAGTTATAGTCTCACACTTATTAAAAATAGAGTCTTTAGACAGTTTGTTTCCTTTCACAAACATTCTCTTGACTTAAAAAAAAAGGAAGAAAGAAACAAAACAAAAGCAAAGCCAGAATCCACCTTCCTTCCTGCTCATATCATAACAGAGCCATGGCCCTTTCCATCTGGTGTCACACGACCGTCTCCACGCCCATCAGCTTTGGTGTAAGGATCCGTGGTGTCACACCATTGTTTAAGTCCTCCTCAAATTCCAGCAACTGCCCCATGAAGTTGAGGTTTGGGGAGATAATTGGTCGTTTGCCTTTGACGAATTTGTAAGCATCAGTCATGGTCATCCGCGTGTGTTTCATCAAATAGGCAATGACGATGGTGGCAGAGCGGGACACACCAGCCTGGCAGTGGATGAGAAGGCCTTTCCCACACTGATGAGCTTCCTCTGTGGGACAGAGAGACAGGTGGTGGGGGGGACAGACGGAGGTTAGTTGGTGCCTGATGTGACAGTGCTTCCTTTTGTGCAGAAAGAATGGATTCAAATGGTTTCAAAGCACCATTTGGGTTCTACATGTTCAAGTCAAGAGCAACAGAATTGGTCACAAGTAGGAATCAGGAGCTGTTGATCTGCATCTTGTTAAATTATTTTAAAATTTTGGGGGAGGATACACATGCCACAGTGTGCGAAGGGAGAGGCCAATGGAAAACTTGTGGAGTCAATTCTCCCTTTCCACAATATGAGTTGGTGGGGATTGAACTCAGGCTCTCAATCTTGGCAGCAAGCATCTTTTACCCACTGAGCCATCTCATTGACCCTTCATTGTTTTGAGGAGGAGGTGTATGTGTGTGTGTGTGTGTGTGTGTGTGTGTGTGTGTGTGTGTGTGTGT
>CAJQZJ010004750.1:4616708-4631083 GCA_907164525.1 Lophiomys imhausi | reverse complement strand
CACACACACACACACACACACACACACACACACACACACACACACACCACAATAATAAAAGCATCATTAACAAATTGTCAGAGTGGAGGGAGTACAGTATGGTGGTTGGAGACACGTGAGCCCAGCCTCCAGTGAGGTCTCAGTCTCCCAGGAACTTGTGTGGGTCCCTTCCCCTTAGGAAGGCTTCATTTACTATAAACCAGGCATAATATACCCTATGCATAGGTGCACAGGGCTGGGGTAGAAGACACCTACGTGAAGGTTTATAGATACATCACATGGCATTCCATACATCCCACCCCATTACACCCACGTTATCACCCTAGTCCTCACCTACACTCCATCTGGCAATGGTGAAGCTGCTGGAGGCCGAGCCTACCTACTCCAAACTGGGTGGGCTTTCTGTGCACAAATAGCTTGAAGTTATCAGTGCAAATACCTTTGAGACATGCTTCCACAGTGGGGAGAACAAGAATTTTTCAAACCTTTTCCCAAAACTAGGTTCTCTTGGCTTTAAGTACATGAATTCGAATGGCAATTATGAAATACCCAGCATCTCAAAAAAAAAAAAAATGTCCAGATGCCACCTGCCACGACCAAGA
Organism: Lophiomys imhausi; assembly: GCA_907164525.1. Lineage (NCBI taxonomy): Eukaryota > Metazoa > Chordata > Mammalia > Rodentia > Muridae > Lophiomys > Lophiomys imhausi. The sequence continues at coordinate 4,630,481 of CAJQZJ010004750.1, read as the reverse complement.
GAGTTCAGAGGCAATCCGAGGAAGTGACAGACTATCACTCTGGTGGGAAAGCCCTTTTCTGTAGGTACACTTCTGCTCCTGCTGTTGTTAGTGCCTGCTGTGATGTGACCCTCTGGCTGCAGGTCTAAAGAATCAATGTCCACATGCCATAAGCAGGGGACATCCATGTTGTACAGAGGACAGCCCTTCCACACACAGGCTTCGTGCTCAGCTCAGAAGTGAGCTTTAGCCAGAAATTTAAAGAGAGCACTGTCAGCAACAGAATTAGTGTCTACAGAAGGGTGGGAGTGCTACTCTAAAACTTAGTTTCTACAGAAAGGTGGGGGTACCACGGTAAAACAGCACTCTTACTGTTTGTGGTAAGAATATGGATAACTTCTGTTGACTGCCTTGCTTTCTTACTGGGTCCCCAGGCAGGACACCGGTAGTGCTGAAGATCAGGGACTGGATGCAGCAAGTCTATTTTAAGACCAGATCCCCTCACCATCTGCATTACCTCCAGTGGGTTATCTAATAAACCTGCACCTCAGATCCCACATCAGTAATTTAACATTTCCACCCCAAAGATCTCAATACAGACACAGCTCTACATAATATATCTTACAGAGGACAGAATTATTGGCATATAACAAATACTACTTTGTAGCCCCCCCAGTGGAAACAATAATACACCAGTGCAGTCTCCTAAGGTTCTGTGGGCACAAAGACAAGATAAAAGAACAAAGCATCCTGATGTCAAGTGTCCAAGGCAAAATGGGTGGAGATGGGGGGAGCAGAACACTTCACACCCACCTTAACATGAGAAATGCACAGGGCACCAGTTACAGTCATCAAAAGGATCGCGACTTTTCATTTTCTGTGAACTTATCCACATCCTCCACAGGTGAGAGAAACTATTTGGCAGCACCAGTGATTTTGAGTTCAATACCAGAAAGCATCAGTAAAATGGTCTTAGGATCCTATCCTGTGGAAAGATATGCTGCTCTCCCAAGGAGAGAGAGAGGAAGGGATCTCCTAGCGCCTAAGGAATGAAACAAAGGCAAAGAAAGTCAGGAGAGGAAGGATGAATCCTCTCCTGTTTCTCAGGGTAATGAGTCTGGAGGTTTTGTGAATAAGTACTGGGTAAGGAACATTCTTACACATATACCATTTGATGGCTTCTTCAAACCAGTGTGGACTGCCTTCACTGTGAAATGCCCAGCGGATGAAAAGACATGATCAAGAAGGCATCAAACCTGAACACCAGTTTAAAAGCAGAACGGGGCTGCATCTCCCATGGAAGTCTCTCCCCAGCTAGCCCTTTATGCTGGAGTGTTCCAGAGGAACTGGGGAGGCAGAAAGACAGCTGAGATTGGCGAGCAGCAAACAAATGCATTCCTGACAAACTTAGTTAGAATATATGAAAAAACCCTGTGTATTTACAGAAATGATATGCAAGAATATGATATATGGTCTTGGAAGTTATAGAAATAAAATCATAATGGGCTGGGGATATGGCTCAGTTGGCAGAGGGCTTACACAGTATACACACACAGCCCTGGGCTCAATACCCAACCCCACATAAACTGGGTACAGTGGCATATACTTGTAATCCCAGCACTTGAAAGGTGGAGGCAGGAGGATCAGAAGTTCAAAGTCACCCTCTGCTACAAAGTGAGTTCAAGGTTGGCCTGGACCACATAAGACTCACACAAACAAACACATGGAATTATGAAACAAATCTACATACATATACACACCAACAATTATAAACTTCTGTGAGCAACTCAGGTAAATAAGGAAATGATTATCTATAGAAAATGTAAATAAAAATATACTATTTTCATATACAAAATATTTATATAGAACATACCACTAGATCCTCAATAATTGGAGGCTTATACCTCTTCTCAGAGTGACTCTCTAAAAGTTTCAGCAACCAGATGTATGTCTGTACCTTGAACTAAAATGATGTTAAAATATTATATTATTGTTTTTTCTCTTTATGTTTATGTTTCTAGATTAATAGCTTTGGTGGAAGCTAGGTTCTTACTTTTAAGTCCCCTTGTACATAGGATCTAGTCATCTCCTACAAGGGGACATGCGACTTGCTAGGAAGTGAGGTACAACAGGATTTGTATGGAGCTATGGTTTGGTCTTATGAAAATCATTCATGGACACTAAAACATAATGTCTCTCCTTGTTGTCTACTTTAATGACAAATCCTAAGTAGACATCACTTCAAGAATTCCATGTATGGCCAGGCATGATAACACACAACTATCGTCCTAGCACTGGAGAGCTTTGAGGTAGGAGGATCAAGAGTTCAAAGCTAGCCTTGGCTATATTGGAAGTTCAAGGCTAGACTGGTCTACATGAAATCCTCTTTCAAAAAGAAAAACAAAGCCCCTCACCAATTGTCTTCTTACCTCAGTCTAAGTCATTTTTGTTCTTCTTGTCAGTTAGTCTGACTCAGTTGGATTTCATAGTATTTTGAGAGAAGAAAGGAAAAATAAATTTTGGTAAACCTATACCAGAGTTGGCTTGAATTTGGAATTCATTGAATCTTTTCTTTGGATTTTGGTGGAACAAAAGACTATGACAGACCACAGATGCTTACAGGAACTAGACACCACTGCAGAGTCTTCTAACCCTCGTTATTTCTGCTTCCTTCCAAGTGCCTCCCACTCCTCTGACTCAATTGTGGGCTTGTTTAAACAAAGCAAAACAACAACAAAAAAAAAACCAGCCTTCTGGAAACACAGTATACTGGACTATGAACGCACCAAGAGACTCCAAACCAGAAACTATGTCTTCGTGATGTCCTTGTGTCCTTAGCGAGAGGTTCACCAGTCCATCAGCGGTTAGAAGGCTGCCTACATTTTGTTAGCGATGTTTCATATGTTTCCTTTGATAATATATTTACAGTAACCTCGATAAGAATATGCTTTTAAGAATCACCCGTAGGGTGCTGAGTGATGACTCAGCCAGTAAAAAGTTCTTGCTTTGCAAGCATGAGGACCTGAGTTTGGATCTTCAGAACCTAAGTAAAGAGCATGGCTGGATGGCACGAAACCTAGCACTGGGGTGGGGGTGGGGCAGAGGCAGGATGGTCTCTGTCAGCTCTTGACTTCCACATGCACACACACACACACACACACACACACACACTCATACGCATACACAAAAAGCTGCATGTACACTAAATACCCCCCCCCCCCAAAAAAAAAACCTTGCCTAAATATTTACCTGCAAAAAGTAGAAGTGAGTCAGAAGGACCCATCTGATTTATAAGGATTGAAAACCCAGCTTTCTTGGGAAGCCTTCCAAACCATGCTGACCCAGGAATGTTTTATCAGAATTTTCAGGATTCTTCTCTGCCCTGCCACCTCACTCTCCCAGCTCTGAAGCAGTCCAGGAGTCTTCCAAGTCCACTCCTTACAGAACTGCTAGAGAAAATGGCTGGAGATTAAACTTCAGCCTGCTGGGGAGAGTCAATTCTCACCAAAAAATGCAGTCTCAGGGTCAAAACCCCATGAAGGGAAACACCTTTCTGCTACCTTTCCATAACCTATAGACTTTCAGGCTTTAATGAGTAACCTGCATTCAGGAAGCTACACATTTCATTTGTGTGTGTTTGAATAACACGGGCAGATTGTTTGAGGCTACTTCACAAGTATGTAAATACAGCCTGCTTCTCTAAACCTGTTACCTCATTTATTTACATTACCACAGAAAGCACTGCCAGAAGGGACAGCTGATGACAGTCATGTAACTTTCCACAAACTCGACAACTAAAACACTTTGGGCCTGCTTTCACACGCTTATGAATTTTATGTGAACCGGATTCATACTGTAAGATCTCCGAGTCCCTGTGCCAGGAACCGGCTTAGGCTTTGGACAAACCAGTGTGATTCTAACAGGGAGCAGACCCGGGCTCCATCCCATCCACCTGCAGCCAGTCTCTACCTCCGGTTCCACCCCTTTCCTTCATTCTGACCTCTGCAACACATTGTGATATGTGCACACCTGCCATGCACACACTCAAACAACCAGAAATAGGCTGGGTAAAGGAGCTATGAGAAGGTAACAGAAGGACAGTCAAGTTCTGGTTTCTCCAACTTTTCATGTCTCACAGTTTTGGTCTCTTGGGCTGCAGGAGAACTAATGCCCGTTGCTTAAGTTACCGAGTCCAGGGTGTTTTGTTACAGCAACACACTGCGCTTTGAGCAAGTGCTCAAAGTTCACATTCTAGGAGCTTTGTCTGGAGTGTGGTGGTGATGTTGACAAGTGGTAGAACCTTTAACAGATGGGGTGTAATAAGGTCAACAGGTGCTGGGCTTGGAAGGGGTGGATATATTTCTCAGATGAGCCAAGTGAGCACCAGTGAGAGCAGGCCGAGGCCCTGCATGTCTCTGGCTTCCATTCTGGACGTATGGTCTCGCTAGCACACACATCCACAATTGAAATGTTATCCACAACTTAGTCCTCACTGGAGGCCCAACAGATAGAGATGCCAGATCTTGAACTCCTGGCTTTTAAAACCATGGAATAAATATATTTGTTTCTTTGTAAAGTGTCCAGCACTGAGCATTTTGTTATTGCCCTAGAAATCTGACTAGCCGGGCATGGTGGTGCACACCTTTAATCCCAGCCCTTGGGAGGCAGAGGCAGGAGGATCTCTGTGAGTTCAAGGCCAGCCTGGTCCATAGAATGAGTTCAGGACAGTCAGGGCTTTTACACAGAGAAACCTTGTCTCAAAAAATCTAAAAGAAAAAAAAAAAGAAAGAAAGAAATCTGACTAATATAAAACCCAAGCAGACTAAAAATACTACTTTTCATTTTTATTTCTCAATATAACTCTCTCTACATATGTGTATGTATATTAGAATACCTACTTTTCAAGAGTCACACCAGAACTTGTGGGCTACCTAAGAACACTGACTCTGGGAGCCAATGTAAGTTGATACCATACTTTATAGTCAAGCCAGAAATGGTCCAAGATTGAGATGGTGGTTGGGGAGGGGAGCTGCCTATACCACATGTCAAGTCCATAGGAAGCAACCTCAAAAAATCTTCAAGAGCTTTATTTTCTACTCATTGGCAGCATTCACGGAAGGTATCCTTTCTCAAAACATCCCTCAACCTCATTATGGACAAGTTGTGGCTAAGGCCTATCCTGTGACAACTTTATGGCCTAAGAATTGTCCTCACTGGATACTTTTTGTGAGTTTGGGAGAACATTCTGTACCATATCAAAACTCTACCTTCTCTGGTTCATCAAGAGAGGAAGTGGGACGCACTGAGGTGACAGTGCAAGGCTGAAGGGGAGGCATGTTAATGGGACAGTGCTGTAAAACAAAGCCATATTTTTTCCAAGAGCTGAACCACAGACTCTGTTCCATGCGGTTCATTTAATTCTCTGAAGAGGGGACAAATATTCTTTACTTTTCAGGGCAGAAGAAGCTTAAATAATCAAGCATTGCTAAACAAACAGATGAAGCTTCTCATTAAACCAGCCTGGCACAAAAGGAAAACTTGCTTCACCATCCATGTGCCCATCCCCAGAACCACATTTATCTTAGACCCCAAATTAAACACATCACAACTTCACAGTGAAAATATGTTTCCCAATAGGACTTAAGTAAAGTCCAATTAAACAAATCCCTAGAAATGTCAAGAGCAAGACTCCAGGGACTGCATTTTTTTACTGTGAAACATCCTCACTGGAAATAATCTAAGAACGAAGAGGGGTTATAAGTGAGGCCTGGGTTGGGACCCATGCTATGGTGATATATGGAATTGGCCAGTCAAACATATAAACCACTCAAACTTGTTTTGACAGAAACCCTATATTCAAACAACAGCTTTTACAACCCTGGATTTTGGAATGACCTGAAGGTCAAAGGGCTTTGGATAGAGGAATCCAGGAAGTGACAAGGGAAAGACTCAATGGCTCCAATCACAATTTGGAATGCTCTCTTCAGCCAATGTTTTCAGTCCACAAGAAGTATAGCAACAGCTTCCTTAAGTCAAAGTCTATACTTTAAGCTAAAGTTAGTTATATTTGACAAGAATAGTTAACAAGGATAAGTATTAACCACCAACTTCCAGAAAGAGAAGGCAGGAGCTGTCTCCACAGCCACATGCCATGGGCAGGTCACTCACAATGGCTGAGCTTGGCAAAGTCAGACTGAAACCAGGAATGGTCTCCATTCACACTAAGACACAGGAGGGACAGTCTGGAAATCTCTGGTGGGCTTTGTAGTGCCAGACAATCGTATAGGGTCAAAAGCTGGGATGTCCTCATCTGGAACTATATTATAGCCAAACCAAAACAGCCTGCCTGTCTCTGAGGAGCTGAACTAGGATCTTGTATTATCAACACAAGCTCACAGTTACTGGAGAGCCATCCAAGTAACAGTCACTGCAGCCTGGGACATGAAGAACAGAGAAGTGACCCTGCACGTACTCCACATCTGACACTGTGGGACTTCATGGGCACATTCCCTGGAGGTCACATCCACAAGGGCAAGGACTAACAACAGATCTCTTCTTTCCACACTGAAAGGAGAGATGCTGGGTTTTAGCTGATGTCATTTAGTGCCAAGCTCTATGGAATCATCCCTTGAGCATGCCCAAGCTCAACAAAGCCTCACTACAGGATGAACCAGGCTTAGGCGAGCCACAGCAGGAACAAAGTCAGTTGGTAAGGTGTGCGGCCTATATGATATAGCTGTTCTATTAGTCTTCAGTCACTTTTTCAGGATTCCCTCAATGTGATACTGTGGTACTAAGCAATACATACACCAACTCTGTCTAAGTCCTGGTACCCAGCTCCTACAACCCTGGCCATCTCCAAAGAGACAAGAGTAACTAGTTGTATGCTAATTAAGTTGTCTGGAAGCCCTTAACACCTTCTGGGTGGAAGTGGTACCAGAAAGAACAAAGCAGAGTTAGAGGCTAGGAAATTTCAGCTCCAGTCCTCAATCTTGATCTGAAGATGAAGATGAAATTGAATTTCTCACCTATGGCCAAAATTTTAAGCAACCATTCCGACTTAATGAGAACTCCATAAAAACTCAAAAGAACAAGGATTGGAGAGCTTCCAGATGGCTGGGCAATGTGGAAGTGACTGGAGGGGTGGCATGCCCGAACAGGACACAAAGCCTGCATGCCCTTCCAACACTTTGTCTAACACTTCTCTGCTGTCTGCCTGTTCATGTGCATACTTTACAATACCCTTTATAAAAAGCAAGGTCATTAAATGATTCCCCAATTTCTGTGAGCTGTCACAGCAACACAATCAAATCGATAAGAACTTTCATTTATAGCTAGCTGGTCAGAAGCACCCACCACATCCTGGAACTTGTAATTGATAACCAGGAGTTGGGAGTTCTTGTAGGTTGGGGCCTTTGGCCTGTGGGATCTAACACTATTTCCAAGGATATGGTGTCAGAATTGTGTTAAATGCTAGGACTTCCCACTGCTGTCAGCCAGTGAACTATCTGAAGGGTAGAAGAAGAAACCTCCACAGAACTATTCTGTATGGCGAGAGGGTGGAAGTCTGTTCTCTGTTCCCATAACAAAATAATTGAGGCCGAGTATAAAGAAGCGAGATTTGTTTAGTTCCCAGTTTCAGAGACTAATATTCTAAACAGCATGGTGCTACCTCTGGAAAGGTCACCTTGGTTGTGCCATACCAATGACAGGTGGCATCACAGGCAGATGGGGAATAAGGGGGACAGAAAACCAGGTTAACAGTGGGGTTGGGCTGACCACATCTTCTTTTCTTCTTTTTTTATTTTATTTTATTTCTTATAACCCTCTCAGGATTCCACAAAACCAGCCCCATGTTCTTCCAAGGGCAGTGTCCCAAGTTGACCTTCTATGAGGTGCCACAACTTTGCAACATCACCATGTTGGGGAAGACGTTTCCAACACATAGAACCTTGGGGGCCTAACACCACCATGTCCTAACCATAGTACAGAAGACAGCATGAGAATACTTGTTTCCTCTGTGACCCACCCAGGTGACACAGGGCTCAGCAAACATGGTCTTCTAGGAGGCCTCTTTCCTGACACTTGATATATGAGTATTCTCTCAGTTAACTCCTTGACCAAATATATCACAGCATTTTATTGTCTTCAGAACATCTGCCACTATCTGAAATTATCCATGTTGTCCTTTGTTTTTTATTATTACTAAAAGGTGGGACCCAGGAAAGCCAGGGTGTTATTAGTCTCAGAGGAAGCAGGGCATGTCTGTCCAGTGTGCTGGTGGCAGGCTGCCCCATACCTCTTCAGTTCAGGCTTGGGAAGGCTGTTTGGCATCTTCATAACCTAGTTCTCTTCTACGTAAAGTAGAGCATCAATGGGCAACAGAGTTGATGCAATAATTAAATGCACTACTACTAAATGAGTTATTCAGAGAAATTGTAAGTATTCACTCTGTACCGTCTGCTCTGAATAGCAAGTACTCATTAGATGAAATGAACATCTGAATGAGCCAGAAAGGGCCATTAATTATGTGTTGTTCCGCATTATGCCAGGGATTTGGGAGATTAAAAATAGTCCCCAAAGATAAATCTAATTGGAGAGAAAAGAAGGGATGAGATGAGGAAACATTAGAAGAAACTGTAGCAAAGTGTGGATGGCAGAATGTTCTGAGAACACTAGGAGGACTGGCCTGGATGAGGCCACAACTCATGCAAACAGGTGTGGGCAGGTCAATTCTGCTGCCCCCATGCTGAGGAAGGGGCAAAGAGCCAGTGTCGGGCCTTCCATGTGACAAATGGGCCCTCGGGTGGGGCTGAGACCTAGATCCATCTCACTTGGTGGCCTCTAACCCCTTCCCTCCTTTCCCATACCTCCTGTCTTTGGACAGTCTTCATGGGCAATGGATGAAAGAAGTAGATGAGAAGAAGTTCCCTGTGAGGGACACACAGGCTGAGATAAGTCAGGGAAAAGGCCAGGTGGTCCTGGGTTCAGTTGAGCACAGATTCATGAAGTGCTCCTTGCGGATTTACGGACACACAGCTCTGTGCCAGGCATATGTCTAAGAAAGGTCTGGTTTGGCCCTCAGAACTGACAGTTCTTCTATCTAAATGGGGTCAACAATGACAGATACCTTGGACAGGGTCTTCACTGACCAGCTGGCTCTGATTCTCCCACTTCCTTCTGAAGGTCCAGGACACCAGATCTGCAGTCAGGCATTCCCGGGTCCCTCTTAGTTGCCTTATTAGCTCTGAAATAGCAGCCTGGTTATTTACATTTGAGGTAATTTAAAACCACATTATCAGAGATTGAGAGACAGCTCAATGGGTAAATGCTCACTGGGCAAGTATGAGAATGTGAGCGCAGATCTCAGAACCCACAGAACAATCCAGGCATCCCTGGGAGGTAGAGATAGGAGTTCACTGGACACACCAGGCAAGCGCATGGGTCGGGGGAGAGCTCCTGCTACCCTCATCTTCTCCAAGGGTGGAGAGAGCTGCTGTTACCTTAACACTCACCAAGGGTGAGAGGAGCTACTGTTACCTTAAGATTCACCAAGGGTGGGGAGAGCTGCTGTTACCTTAACACTCACCAAGGGTGAGGAGAGCTGCTATTACCTTAACACTCACCAAGGGTGGGGAGAGCTGCTGCTACCTTAACACTCACCAAAGGTGAGGAGAGCTGCTGTTACCTTAACACTCACCAAGGGTGGGGAGAGCTGCTGCTACCTTAACACTCACCAAAGGTGAGGAGAGCTGCTGTTACCTTAACACTCACCAAGGGTGAGGGGTGCTATCATCAGTTATTTGGCTGGACTATGGCCACCACTAAACCTCTAATGAACAAGCCTGCACGGGTGATAGAATTCAAGTGCCCACAGCTAGACCAAGTTAAACAGATTCTAAGTCACTGTGGGTATTTCAGGAGACCTCACAAACTCCGAGGTCTGTTTGTTTCATTCCTGCTTCTTACAGGAACCCTCCCTCTGAGTAAAGGCAGAGTTTTCTTTTCTTTTCTTAGAAACCCACCTTTCAGGGTGGCCCCATCACATGCCAAGAGAAGTCAACTTTCTAGGAGCTGGGGACCTAAGAAAGGCTTTGCCGGATAGGACTATTCGAGCATGGCTAAAAAGTAATGGCTAACAAGACCATTGGCCAGGAGAACGTGTCTATTTTAAGCTAGGAAGGAGAAAGCAAAACAAAATAGACAAAAATAAACATACAGGATCATGGCTAAAATATCCAAACAGGGGTGTCCAAAGAAAAGGCACTGTTAGATTTCAAACTGTAATATGAAACATAGTAAGATATACCACACAAGTATGAATCCTAACAATGCAACTGATCAGACAATGAAAATCCCTCACTTAAGGAATTCCCATACATCAGTTTCTTTAGTGAATAAAATCTCAACATCAATATTCAAGAATCTCTGCTAACAAAGAGAGGCCAACAAGCATGGGTCACCACAACCCTGTGATGATAACCTAGGAGTTGAAACAGACGGACAGATGGACTCCCCCAAAGGTGGCAGCCCGGAAGGTCTTCGACCTGGAAGGATCACAGGTGTGCCAGCTGACACAAAAGCTTCGTAGTCTAAAGCAGTTGTCCCAAGATGGTATCATTTTGTGAGGCTAGCATGAAGCTGGCTCTCATCACAAAGGAAATGAGGTTAGGGAAACAAGCAAGTCTCGAGATCTTACCAAGTGCTGTGGTGTTCTCTTAACTCCAGAGCCTTCAAGAGGATGCCAAGGTGCTTCATTCTCAGAGTAAATGAGAGTAATTTACTGCATGGTAATGCAGCTCTGACACATTTCTGACAAGGGAGCCTCCAAGGTTGACTCTGGTTGAAGGCCATAGTCCCTAAGATGTAGCCCTCACTTCCAAAAGCCAGTGAAAAGCACAGTGCCTCTCAGGCCACTGGCACCTCTAACTAAATAGGCACAATTTCACTGTTTCCCATCACACCTGGGCTCAAGAATTCACTAGGATGATGCACTGAACTCAGGAAGGCACTTAGGCTTGTGTTAATAGTTTTATTATGACAGATCCAAACCAGGACCAGCAAAATAAAGCAGCCCAAAGTATAGGCCTAAGAGTATCCCAAACAGGGCACTTATGTGTTCAGTCCTGGGAATCAAGATACTCCATCCTCCTGGCATGTCCCTGTGTGAAAAGAGGGGGCACAAGCAAGCTTGAGAGACTGTGCTTTTGTGTTAGTGTTTCATTAGGTGCAGTTGGAATTGACTCATCATCAGCCCATGACTGAACTTAATCCTCAGCCCAGCTTGCCTCTTCTGCAGAGCATGGATACATTCCAAGCCTCAGCTCTCCAGTCACAGGGCTGGCCCTTCTGATAGATGACCAGCTTGTCCCCTGAGTCATCTCATTAACATAAACTCAGGTGTGAGCCAAGGGTCTCTTCTGGAACAACTAAGGCACTCTTATCTCTCTGTAGATTCCAGAGGGCAGAAAAATAAATCTACAACAGTCCCACAGCGATAAAATAAACATAGTGGCCCTGAGAGTCAGCCTAGACTTCATGTGACTTTCCCATGTGACTCTGAGTGACTCCTTTAACTGCACTCAGCCTTCATTTTCTCATCTAAAAAGAAATGATAACAGTTATCTTTGTACAAAGATCACCTTCATTGGACAGAAATATAAGCAGGCTACTACATGTCATGACTATCTTTCTAGCCACTACTCTGAACAATGTAAAAGGAAACAGGCCAGAATTAGTACTAATACTATATTTTACCAAATTATTATTTTCAACACTCAACTGAGTCTTTTACATTTGCAATCCATGAAGGGTTTTTGAAATCCAATATGTATGACTCAGGCCAGCTTCTACTAACTCTCTCCACAAGAGACAGGTAGGGCATAGCTACCAGGAGATGATAGCTCGGGTAGAGGTAACGTCCCATTAAACAAGTCCCTGCTGAGTGCCAAAGTCATTACTATCTCTGCCCAAGTTAACAGAAAGAAACATTGTATGTGTGGGCATGTAGACAGTTAATGACCAATCACAAAAATTGAAAGTTCTATAAGCTATATTGTACCAGAAAGTCAGTTGTCTCCTGCATAGATGTGAAATAGCCACTCTTTTCTCCAGAAAATAACACTCTAATCCATTATCTGTAGCGTGCTCTGTTTCCAAGTGCCCCTAGCTCCTCAGTACATATTGTAATCCTTGGAAAATCAAGTAGCCAAGGATAATGGTTTTGATGGTCAAAGACCCCTGGAAAACACTATGCTGTTAGTTGAGAAAGGTTTGAGAGCTCTGAATGGCTGTAGAGAAAGAAAGAAAAGCTATAGGAAGGAGCTGGGGTCTATTGAGTCACAAAATGATGCTCATGATCCTCTTGGGTCACTTTCCGAGCCACCAGCCCTCAACCAGCCAGGAACCCCACTCTATTGTACAGAAACAGTTGTACACTGAGAACCAGGAAGACAGTCGCTCCTAGGAGATCAGTGTCAAGATCGTTATTTGGACAGCCTTGGAGCATCTGGTTCTCAGACCTCAGAGCACTTTCAAAACTTTGCACAGAAGATATGGATGCTGGGATGCCCAGGAGCTAAAGGGTAAGCTGCATTAGCATGAGCACATGAGTTCGCAGTTCTTGGCAGCCATGTAAAGGCCAGGCTGCATTGGTGCACATCTCAGGGATTGGGTGGGCAGACAACGATCTTAGAGGGAGCTCACAATCTAACCAATCTAGCCCAAGTGTAAGAGTGAGTTCAGTGAGAGAGAAAGTCTCAAACATAAGTTATAAGTCAGGTGAGATGGCTCAGCAGGTAAGGGAGCACACTGCACACAACTGAGTGCCTGAGTTTGAGAACAGACTCCTGAAAGTTATCCTCTGACCTTCACATCAACAGTGTATTCATGCTGCACACACACACACACACACACACACACACACACACACACAAATTAAATGTTAAAAAATGTAAGGTGCAGATAGAAGAAGTCATGCAATGCTGACTTTTGGCTTTCTTACATACACACATGGACAGGTGGAGACACACACACATATGGATGCACATACACATATACACACACATATACACACATGGATGGATGGACACACACACACCTCCATCAACCTGAGAGCTCAATGCTTGTTGATGGTGGTACTTCACATTCACATCCCCAATTGCAGGGAGGCTGCCAGTCACCATCATCATCCCTGTATCCACCTACTTGCCTTAACTCTCACCACAGTGGACTGGGCTTCTAGTTATCCTTCAGCTAAGAGTAAGGGGATGCACCTAATAAGGGCATGTAAGTGGACTTTTATATGACATGCAAAATTAATTATGATAAGTTCAACCCAACTTGTACTTTTCAAGGAAGAGAAGCTAATTATCTCCTACAGAATGAACTCCTATTTAAAGGGTATTTTATTTTTGCTGAACAGGACTGATGGGGCTTCTTCCCATTCTGATTATATTCATGCTCCTGTGTTTCTGTGTTTGCTTAAGGACTTGGGAGATGTTAGTGGTGTACCTAAAAACGAGACATGGGGGAAGCAAATGTATATGCTTAGCATCTCACAGGGTCTAGCTCTCTCTGTTCTCACTGACATTTTAATGTGTTTTATTGAGGCCAACGAAGTATCTCACGTGGTAAAGGTATTTGCTGACAAGTTTGATAACTTGAGATCCTGGGACCCATATGGTGGAAAGTTAGAACAGACTCACAGGTTGGATTATGACCTCCACATATGTGCTGTGACATGTATACACACACACACACACACACACACACACACACACACACACACACACA
>CAJQZJ010004750.1:4530467-4616698 GCA_907164525.1 Lophiomys imhausi | reverse complement strand
ACACACACACACACACACACACACACACACACACACACACACACACACACCAAATACAATAATGTATTTTATCAACAGTGTAGAACTGTGATTGATTCATAAAATGGACTGTTTGTGGCCCTGGATGATCTTTTGTTTCCATAGCATATCTGACTGCTTGGGGCCTCCAAACTGCCTCCTTGTGCCCGGCCCAAAGAACTAACCCACTATGACAGTCCATGTGTCAGAGGATAAGAAGCATGTACACACAGGACTGACCCAAAGCACAGTGGGTCAAGGACATGGGCTTCCCTTAAAGCCGAGGATTCGATTGGTGGCTAGATCTTGTATTATGAGGGGAAAAGCCGGACCTAAAAGTGAGAGAGAATTTGGACAATGAAAAGATAAATCTCAATAGGCTGACAACTAGCATCCATTCTCTGAAAGGGATTGGAATAAGATGGAGAGGCTTCTAAAGCATGGATCCCCTCCAGACCTAGCTCTGTTTAAAAACCTGGATACAGCAGCAACTTCCATTAGGAGGCAAATTGGTTAAGCAGAATGTGACTGCTAAACAGATGACAGCATTGCAAAAGAAAATCTATGATGACCACACAGGAAGTAAGGGAGCCTGCAGTGTAAAGTGAGAACCAGCTTGAGCTTCTATATGAGGCTCTGAAAAACATGCACATATATGGGGAAGGAATGAAGAGAATATGTAAAAACGAAACCAGGGTGGTCAGGGCATGATTAGTATATCTTTTCTTTTTTTTTTTTCCATTCTGAAATGTTCTAACAGTAAGTGTGCATTCAGGGTTTTTTACTAGCACTTAATTTTCTGCAGTTTTATTAAAGAGAAATTGCATATATTTTCCAACATAGCACCAATTCAGAGAAACAAAAGGACCCGTGTCCATCTCACTAAAACACTGGATCTTGTAAACGTCGAAACAAGAAGATGGAGCAACCAGCAGTCTTTCCTATTGCTTTAGTGTTGATGTCAGATCATTTTATGGAATAATGTTACTTAATTTTTCTCATTAAAAAAGTGGTTGGCTTATTACTATAGCTATTTTATAATTATAATGAATTTCTAATTAATATCAACTTTTATAGGCCAGACATTGTTTACAGAATTTAAATATACAACTACATAATTTATCCTCACCCACCCCTATCCCATGTAAACATCACATATTACCATTTCTATTTTCACCGACATGGTAACTGATGCATAGAAAGGTTCCCTTGTGCAAGTATGAAATGATAGGATCAGAATTCCAAGTCATTCATCCATCTGCCGCAGAATCTTGGCTCTGAGCCACCAACTTCCACTTCCTCTGAAGAAAATAAGTACATTTATAATAAGGAGTAAGGCAGAACCATAGGTTCACCAAAAGCCCATGGAGGTCACATAGCATGGGGCACCATTGTAGCCCCAACAGCTTGGAGGTAGAAGCAGGAGGATTAGCTATTCAAGGTCATCCTTAGTAACAGTGAATTCAAGGCCAGCCTGGGCTACATGAACCCTTGTAAAAAGGAGAGAGAGGAGAAAAATGTCTAGGAGAGTGGGAGGGAGAGTGAGGGAGGGGGAAGGTAGGGGAGGTAGGTTAATGGAGAGGGAGAAGGGGAAACAAAACTGTGAAGAAATCACAGAGTGACCAGCTAACAGGATTTGCCTTTTAATATGATTTAGAAACACAGGAGAGCATTGTATGCCCATAGGAGCTTTAAAAAATTCTGAATTATAAGCTATCCATATTTTCTTGGGGGAAATATTCAGTTTCCATATCTATAAAGTGACCAAGTTGGACCAGGATCTCAATTAGGACTTTCTAATTGTATCCTGACATGTTTTAAGAAAGTACCCTTATTTCTTTGTTTTAATCTAGCACAATTACCAAATGCCTGGGCTGTAAGCAACATGCTCGTTAAATGCCTCAGAAGTTCTACTGGGGCTGCCAGGGTCCAAAAAAACAACCTTATCATGTAGATGTGAAAACTTACCAGCCTGGAATCTACTGGAAACTTTCTTAAAGTTATCACTTTTCTTTTTCAGACTAAAGATACTCAGTTTTAGATTTTCTTGTTTATTTCACTATTCCTATGATGTCTTATACCAGCAGTTCTCAACCTATGAGTCATAAGGCCTTTGAGGGTCACATATCAGATATCCTGCATATCAGATATTTACATTATAATTCATAACAGTAGCAATATTGCAGTTACAAAGTAGCAAGGAAAACAATTTTATGGTTGTGGATCACCGCAACATGAGGAACTATATTAAAGGGGTCTCAGCATTAGGAAGGTTGAGAACCACTGCCTTGTACTTGCTGCCCTTCACCTTACCTTTGCAGGTCCTGAGATGCTGGGGGTGAGGTGACAATACTTTTAGTTGGCTTTTGGGTTTCTGTGTTCCCAATATGTGAAGTTTGTTACCTGATCCAGAGACAGGAGCCTGGCTAAGAGCATGCTATTCTGCAAACCCAGCTCCAACCCCTAGCAGTATCTCAGCCTTGGACTACAAAAGGGAAGAACAGGTAAGAAAGGACAGGAAAGGAGACGTCAAAAACCAGCAACCAGGCAACAGTTTGATGATGTGTCTCTGTGGGCTTAGGTCAGAAAATTCACTTTCCCAAAGCAAAACAACAGCCTGCTAGACATCCAGGCTTTAAAAATAGGATGAAAGACTTGTAATTAACATCCCAATCCCAACTAACTAGACAGCAAAAGCCACAGATCTGGGCACTCAGGCATGGAGTCACGGGGACCGACCACATGTTCTGCTGATTCATTCTACCTGATTTATACCTACTTTTCTCCTCCTTCATCTAGCCCCCACTAAGGAAAGTGGGATATAGTAATATGTAGCATCCTTACATCTGCATTGTTAGGGTTCCAAAGATTTAAAAACATGCTAATTAGAAGCCCCATTGTAAGATGCCCAGGTTACACCATGTACCAGGTCAAGGGCCTGAATCTCTCCCTGAGTCTTAGCGATTAGGACACTGGCAGTACAGAAATGTTTCATAAATGCCAGAAATAACATTGCCATTTGCCATTTCAAGAGTTTCTCTTATTGAGTTACTACAAAAAAAAAAAAACACAAAAAAAAAAAAAAAACTTCTGACACTTTATATGTTATAGTTTCCAGAGTCTGGGATATAACCTGCATTAAGATCACTTGCAAAGTCAGCTCTAACACAGACCAAGGCCCTGTTCTTAAAAACCACTGGAATTTTCATTCGAGGACAGACAAGGAAATGAGGGAAGGGGAGTTGCATTTAACTGAAGGCACCTCTGAGATAATACACTCAAAGAGACCTACAGTCCATTTTTAAACAGAAATGTGATTGGCCTGAAAGGTACTTAGACTTGAAATCAATAGAACGGTGTTTGTGTTTGTTTATCTTCTGGTGCTGGGGATACACCAAGGGCTGAATGCTACCACCAAGTGCATATCCCACCCCTGTTCTTTCTTGCTCTCTTCTTATTTTCTTCAGGGCAACTGAAGTCACGAACTGATACAAGCCAGTCAACGACTGGGATGGTGAATTAAAATATCACATTGAGAGAATCATATGACTCATTCTTTTCAAAACCTTACCATTAAAAAAAGTAATGTCTTTATAAGAATGGAAATACAAAACCCCCAAAAATGGCCCATTTTCTTCCAGTAATGGTCCTCTAAGAAGTCTGTTCTAGTTTTATCCTTTCAAGAGGGAAATAGTGAAAACTTAGTCTCAAACCCTGGGGTCCAGAACTCACGCCTGGGGCGGAGCTCTGAAGCTGTCACTTCTGATCTTCACATTATGACCCCACCCACCCCCACTCCTTTTGCCCCATTCCCTTTCCAACTGATTTATTTTTTCTTCTCTCTTTCCAGTAGCAATATCTGGTACTATTTAGTGCAATCGTAGTGGACCTCAGGGCTATGATTCAAGGGGTGTGAGATTATTCCTTCCATGGAGTAAACAGAAGGCATTGAACGGGACAGCAGTGTCCTACCCTTCACAACCCTTCACAGTACTTCTTCCTTCAGACACAGATAAAGCCAGATGAGTCCCTACTGCAATATGTGAGCTACATTAAAGGTCATCACAAGCAAGATGGGTGTGACACCATCCCTGGACCAGGTGTGTTTCTTCTACATACTTGACATTAGAAGTGGGCAACAAAAGCCCAGTGGGATCCCACTCACTGTGTAAGACAAGAAGCAAACCCTCTCTGGAAACAAAAAGAACAGTTGGACTTTGTTTTGTTTTCCATGAAATTCGAGTCTGGGGTGGGGCTGTGAGGAGGCTTTTGACATAAATAAAACATTAAACAAGTCAGATAATGTGTTGAATCTACACCCATTTTATCTTTGTAAGGTCACTTCTTTTCCAGGGCAGAACATGGATGGATCCGTGGTTTGCTAGTAATGTGTTTGGATGCCAAACTGACAAGGGACAGACTTTTGTTGGCTCAACTTTGTTGTCAGCCTGACTGGATTGAGAATCACCTAGGAGACACACCTCTGATGTGTCAACAAAGATGTTTCAAAAAGATGTAACTATGGAAGGACGGTCCCACCTCAGAGGCTGGGGGCCTGCACCAAGTAAAAAAGGAAGAAGGTCTGATGAGCCCAGAAAGGAGCAAGCATCCTCATGTTCCTACCACCAGGCTTCTTCAACAGGATGGACTTTCCCCCCATTAATCCATAACCCAAAATAAAACCTTCCTCTCTTGCATTCCTTTCCATTGGGTGTTTCATCACAGCAGTGAGAAGGGTAACAAATATTTAGGAGGTAATTGCCTTTATCTCCTGTAAAAGTTCTAAGAGGGCACAGCTTATTTCCTATGCAAAGTAAATTCAACCTTCCTTTCCTTCAAGCTACATAAAATAAGTGTCTTGCAGGTGGGAGGGGATACAGATTTACTAACTTTTAAATAATGATATCTGATATAGATATATTCTGAAAAAAGGCATAATGCTAAGATCTTGTTCTTAGGTTCTGGATGAAAACATCTATAGAAAAGTCACCATGATTTAGAAAGTACTAGTAAGCTGAATATACAATGTGCCTTTGATTTATTTTTACAATAAAAGTGTGCTTTAAGACAGGGTCTCAATGATCTACTATGAAATTTGAAAACAAATGCATGTTCATTGTTTGTTCAACTCTCTAATTTTTCCGAATTAGTAAGATCTGAATCTAAATCAGTAGTACATACATTGCATGAAAATGTAGCCAATGAAAATTTACCAAAGAGGGATTGTGGTGGGACCTAGAGTCAGCAAAAAGCCATGCACAGAGACTTCTGGGCATGTCCGTGAAGGGCTGCTTGATTAGGTCAAATAAGCCGGAACGACGTCTATGGGTGTCATATTTTCCCCACCATGACAAACTGTATGTACCTTCAAACTGTGAGTCAAAATAAATCCTTCCTGGCTTCTGGCTGGAGCATCTTCTCACAGCAACAGGAAAAAAAAAAAAAAAACCTAATACAGGGATCTTAATCTTATAGGGGAAACACTGAAGGCTTTGATGCTGTGAGAACTACATTTCTTCCTAGCCTTGCACCTCAGAAAGGCACTTGAAAACGTTAAAAAAAATTAAAGATAAATACAGGGCACAATCTTGTCTCTGAAGCACTGTTTGGCTGGTCTGTTTACTTCGTGTGTCCTTTTTCTCACAAAAGACACATGGTGAAATTAAACACAGGCTTTGTTCCTATGAGCAACACGTCCAAACAGTGAAGCTCAAATGACAAAGTTCTATTCTGCTTTACAGAGGAACCCTGTCTGCCCCGAACTGTAGAGGCAGAAGGAGCATGTAATATTTCCCTTTCCATTAAAAATAGCAAATTGCTTCTTTTCAGACCACAGCCTTGGAAATAAATTCTGTAGGCCCTTGGTGTACTTAGAGGAAGCTAGAATCATTCTTGAAAAAGAAACTAGAGAAAACAGCACAAAGTTACTTAGCAGATCACCATTTCCTGACGATAAACTATTCTCCAAACAAGCTGAGGAATGGGGAAAACACACACACACACACACACACACACACACACACACACACGTCTAAGGCTCTTAGATGCTCTCTTCCTATCATTTAGATTGCAAACACTGACAGGACAGATCCAACGTCACATAGTACCTCACACAGAAAGGACTACTAGGAGTTATGATACCTATGACTGAACTTCTCTACCCACCATATTGTACCACCATGATTGCCACCTGCCAATGAGCTGTTAGCATCTTAGATGTTGAACCATACTTTTTTTTCTTGCACCTCTTTAGATCAAACCCAAAGCCTTACACCTGATGACCAAGTAGTCTAGACTTAGATACCCCTTTCCCAACTCTTTACTTGGATGTATCTTGGCTTTTTTTTTCTCTTCCTTAAAACACTAAGTTCCTAAGAAAATGGGATTAAATCAATGCTAGTAGTTGGCCCATATCCTAGGGCCCAGGTAAAATCTCAACCATAAGGGAACTTGTTTCCAAAATCCTTCAACTTAAGTCATGTTGCTGTTGTTGTTGCTGTTCCTGATGAAGACTTGAAAACAACAACAACAAAAACATACTAGTATTCAAAATGACTAAGTGAATTATTTTATTTCATGTTTTTCACTATACACAGGATCTTGCTACTATGCGGTAATAATGCATACACATATGTCAGTCTATGGACCTGGCAAGATCTATTTTAGCACCAAGGACCAAGGCTCTGGAATTAATCATGCGTGTGACCTTGGATTAGACATAAACTTTTCCAAGCCTCATTCCCATAACTACATAATGAGCTTGAACTAGATCAATGGTTTTCCAATTTCACTGTGCATAAGAATCATTTGCCGGAGCTTTTCAAAATCTTGGCATGTGTCCAGGCTGTACCCTAAACCAAATGAATCAAAATCTTTTGGGGGGGTGAGGGGGGGTAGACACCTGAGCACCAGAGACTGTCAATCACCTTCAAGGAAAAGCATACAGAGCCCTGGGCAACAGCATAGAGTCAATGACCTTCTAGAGTTGACCATTCTGAGGAACAGAATTTCTATTCTTAAGCTGGATGTGGCGGCACATATCCATAATCCCAGTGTTTGGGAGTGGAGGCAAGTTGATTGCTGCAAGTTCCAGGCTAGCCTGAACTCCTGTGACCCGGTCTCAAAACAAAAACAGAGTATCTTTACTGAATAGTTAGCCTTTGGTACCAAAGTGGATGAAGCTGCCTGAGCTCTCCAGGGATCTTGGAGAATGGAGATGACTGCTGATCACAGCAGAGGGGTTCTAAGGAAACATGGCCTGCTGCAAAGGCCCCCTTGACTTCTCAGGGTCTCTGCTCAGGGATCTCTTCTGCTCTTGTGATTTTTGTCAAACCTCTTGATGGGATGGCCCAAACAGACCAAGCAGGAAAACATACCTATTCACCCTTCTCCTCACTGGTGCCTCCTTTAGAAACTTAACTAGGTGGACTGCTTCCTTGTCAGTTTCCTGACCCTGTGCTAAGATTTGTAATCAGTACTACTACCCACCACTGCCAAGAGTTTTCTGAACTCATCTTTGACCACACAGGTGGCTGAAATCAGTTTGGTTCACAGATCTGGTAAGATCCATAGCCCTGGCTTCAGACCAGCCTGCCCTTTCCCTCTGTTTAAGTTGCAAGCACATCCCAAAGGCCATGAAGCCTGGCTTAGCTAGAGCTGGATGGTCCATTCTTTATATACCTCCTCTCCATTAGTCCATACCATGAGGTACTATCCAATCTCACAATAGGGTGAACCTAAGCTTCTGGGAAGTCACCCTTGAGGAGTCACTGAAGCTCCTTAAGTATATGAACTGTGGTCTGATGTGAAGACCTAGCTCTAAGGAGCAGAGGGATACGAATATAGAATACAGCTATGGGAAGGAGGCGTGCTCAAGTTCGTTTGTCTCTTACTTGCATTGTAATGAGGCAAGGAGGGCAGGCAAGACTGTAGCCCTTCAGGGGGAATATTCAGGACCCACTCAAGCAAATAAGCAAGCATCAACTGCCCTTCTTTGCTCATACTCTGGCACGTCTATGCCACTCTGGGTTGCAGCAGCCCATACCCCCCTCCCTCCTTCCATCTACCCTTTTATAGTCAGATTACAATCTCTCTTCCAAAAATAAATCGAGAAGAAGTCAGAGAAAACAAAGTTGAAAAGTTTTATACTTTGATTATTCTCTCAAGGACATTAGCTGGACAGATTTACCATTCCATTTTCCTAAACTCCCCTACAAATAAATAATTCTAGGGTATGCCCAAATTACTCAGCCTCTTGACCCAACATGTTTTTGCAATTACTTGGCACAACTGTATGCTACTTAAATTAGGTAACAGTCACCAAGTTATTTTTAGGACCTAGCAACACACACCACATATATACACACACACAGGCACACAGCTATACCTCAGTCGTTTTGTACTCCCTGGGGAGAAAAGCACAAACTATCTTTTGACTGACACATTTCAATCTACAGAAACAACACTGGGCTACCTGTAGAGAGTGCTCAGCATATACACTGAGCTCTGCTGAACACTGTGCAAGCCATTGCTAATTGAGCTCCCAAGTGAACAATGAGAGAGTACTGTTGCTGTGCCCTCTTTCCACAGATGAGGAAGCCAGAGACTAAAGGCTTAAACAACTTGCCTCAGGACACTGAGAGGAGGAACCTGGAGGCCTCAGGACTTGGTTTGTTGTTCTACATTTCTCCACTTTTTCTTACAGATCTAGTGCTCCACATTTAGCCTTGGATATTAATCAGGAATTCAGAATAGCAAGAATAAAGTAAGTCTGTGATGTAGATATGTCTTAAAAGAGCAGACAAAGAAAGGCAGGCTATCCTACTCCCCCAAAAGAAAGCAAGAGTAAGAATATTTTCACAGGGTCTGTAGTTTCTTAGCACAGCCATTCATGGTGTCATGCAGCTCCACACTGCTTACTTATGAATATTTCAGAATCTATTTTGGCTAAGGAAAACTGTTAGACCAGCTTTGCTCTTTCTTCAGGAGTTAAGAGGAAGGTTTGGGAGCTTTTGTGGGGTATGTATAAGATGAACCTACATATTTTTATGTACATGTCATCTTAACATTGAAAAATAGTTCAACTGTCCTTGAATATTTTAATAGGAAATATTTATAACACGAAAATGCATAGTGGAGAGTACGAGGAAGTTTTTAGTGTAAATCTCACACCCTGTGTCTGACTTCTCTCCTCTGCAACCTTTTAAGCTACTTCCCTGCCAGGCTTCCTTAGTCCTTGCCCCACCCCCACTCCTGCTGACAATCCCTTCAAAAAACCTCTAGTATAGAGCAGAGCTGTAAAAATCCACAGGAGACAGTTTACCATTGCTTTGTAAGCGCACACAGCATGTACAGGCCTGGCTGCTGACATACCACTGCACAGGCAGAAAGGGGCCCTAAAGGGGGTCTCCTGGAGGGGGAGGGAGGTCTCTCCTTAGACTCAAGAGCCAGTCACTAGCAGTGGCATTCCACATTTGAAGAACACTCTTGGGTAAGTATAGGACACTAAGTATTTACCTGGGAAAAAAATGTCTATACCACTCTGTAACATACTCCCAGCTTTATTAAATACATAATGCTAACTCTAAACATTAGACTATAGTCCACATAGAATATTTCAAAAACAAGGGAAGACAAATAGGGAAAATACATGTTTAATCTAGTTGGTGGGTATAAAGGTGTTCATTATATTCTCTAATACTGTTCTAAGTGTTTGAATATTTTGTTCATAAAATTGTAAAGGTCATGGCTACTTTGAGGGAGGGAGTAGTAGGAGACGTATCCTTCCCACATACAAAAAGGACAAACAATTTCCCCAAACCCATCATTGTTAAAAAAGAAGGTAGCCTTCCACATGTGACAACAAAGACAGCACCCCTCATTTTCGAAGGTCAAGGACCATCAAGCCCTTCTTTCTTACACTAGAAACCAAGTTACAGTTGATTAAAACCACCAACATTAGGTAGAAACAGTTGTAATTCTTTCAAAGATTGAATCTTTAAAGATTTATTCATCTGGATCACTCTGATGAGGGTGACTAGAAGCAAGGGACTCATGTCATATATTCTTCAGTGTGTAAGAATCAGACACAGACTACACAGACTCAGACCTAGGTCATGGCAGGGCGGGGACTATAAATTAGAACAGTAACTTAATCCCAGGGGCTTCTGTGCCTCCGATCAGTTTCGTTCCAACCTGACACTGCTTGACTAAAATGGCAACCCAGCCTCCACTGGGCTGGACAGGCAGCTCCAAAAATGGAGAACGTGGCATTGAAACTGAGGGACATAAAAGTTAGACCGGGAGGGTAGCAACCAGTGTTTACAAACAAGAAACAGAGTCCCAGATGGATCAGGCATCTTTGAAAAAATGTCTCTGAAAATAAATCAACAAGGCCTGGGGACTTCCGACCATATATTCAAACCATCTACCCCCACCCCACCAGCCACATGCTCCCTACAAAACTCACTAATTCCAAAATGGTACCATTCCCCCACTAGCTGAAATACAATCTTAGATCACCAGCAAGGAAAGTTCTAAAATAAACCTCAGCAGAGAAGCCAGACCAGAATGATCTTCTTGAGCCAATCAAGAACCTAGGAGACACTGCACACCATGCTTGCTGAGAGAAGCATACCTCATCCTTTACCTCAAGGTATTTGAAATTACCTCTGCTTTGACCAGATAAGAGAATATCAGGGGGACTCAATGTCCCATCTCTTTTTCTTCTTCCCTAACTTTGTCCTGATTTTAGGCCATTCCTCCAAAAGGTACCAAATTAATAATAATAATGAAGTAGTCAAGAAAACCTTTTTACTCCTGAACTATATATTTTCAACCACATTCCAAGATACTTGAAGAAAAATCCTCCCCCCAAAACTACATATAACCCAACCTCTACCACCAGAGCGTCCTCCAAGCTGGCCGCCACAAAGTCGCACCAATCCGAAATGACCAGCCCTCAGCGCAGCTACCCAGGGCGCCTGGTGGTGAGGTCAGCAGCATGTCCAGCCCCGCCCCACTGAGGCAGTCTTTACTCTGACACTGATGAGCAAGCCCTGACTGCAGAAAATCCAGCAACAGAAAGGGGTAGAGGAACCCCTTCTTCCTCAGCAGTCCCCAGGAGAGTTGCTTTCTCAGCAACTGATGGGCTCTACCACCAAGCTCCGTAGCAAGAGGGAGGAGAGGATCCTACCACACATCCTAATCAGCCTTGTGTTCGAGTTCAGGGTCATCATAAAGTGAGTTGTTTGCTACCTCTTAGATTACTTAGACAAAGAGGGCTGATTTTTACCAAACCTATCCCATCTACAGGAAAAAAAAAAAAAAAAAAAGGAAGCCAGTAAAGCTATTTGTTACAGGTGGGGAATTTGTAGATGGTGTTCTGTAATCTGCAAAAAAAAGACAAGACAAGATCATGCTGAGAGAAGAGCAGCAGGGTAAAGCCACAGGGCATTCTAAAAGTCGACCAAACAAGAATTCAGAAGTAAAGAACATAGCCATGAAACAGAACCCTGACATATTTGTGACTCTAAAAAAACCTACTGTCACCATCACAACAGTGACTGGAGCTTCTAGGACTATGTAAAACTATGAACCCACATGCCCCGGAGGAAAGCTGCTTCTTTGTGACAATTGTCCGAAAAGACAACAAAGGATTAGGGTGGGAAGGGGCCTTATAGCAAGGGGTGACTACACCATGTTTCTAAGAGCACTGCAGACTACATCACTTGGGAGATAAGGAGGATGGATAGAGCTGTCCCACCAAGACAATCCTAGTCTGCTTCCCTAACCAGCCTGCCCCAACTTAAATTTGAAGAGAGTTCCAAAGAGCCCAGCAACAGTGATGAGCAACAACACTTTAGGACAGTAGCTGGAGTTGGAACAACCTCCCACCAATACAATGCCGTAAAACTAAAACAGAGACAGTAGCCATTATCAGAAGAATGATGCTCAGAGCCCAAAAGGATAGTGTCGGAGGACAAAGATGAGCAAGTGGACCATGCACAAGGTCAGGGCAATGCTGCATGTAAGAACCTCAAAGTGTGGGTCACCCATTCCTTTTGGGGGGGGTTTTAATCATCACAGTTATTCTACATTAGGGGAAAGTGATGCATGGCTCCTCCTTGGGAAGAACCAGAAGCCAGTTGTTGTTATGTGATACCAGAGAGAACAGTAGGTTGTAAGGCAGTTCATATATATCTCCATCTCCTTGGAGCTTCCGCACAGAATTCACCCTTTCAATAAGGCTTTAGTATAAAGAGGTGTGCCTTTGTTGAAAATGACTGCATAAGCAAAGCAACATGAAAGTCAAGATAATCAGACAGGTGAGAAACAGGAGGAGTCTCTCACACAAAGACCTGGCACCTGCAGCTTTGTTATGTGCCATTGATATTACCTCCTCTGGCTCATCAACATTCACATTCGTTAGGTCTTGAGAGAGAAAAACTTTCCAACCAGACTGAAATTAGAGCTACCAGCGAAGGGGTGACTTGCAATACCATCTTGGTTGTACAAAGTGCATTTTGAAAACCATCTCCAGTGAAATTCTCTTAGGCAACACAAAGTAGAAGCAAGTTCAAGGCTGGGACTCATATCTGGATATCAGCTCGCTACTACGTGGATTTTTCTTACTATACTAAAATAATAAGAAAAGGGTAGAAGAAAAGACAAGAAAGGCTCTTTTGGTTCATGGTGTCTCAGGGAAAAGAGAAGGCTTGCTACTTCTAAGAGAACCTCACGGGTGAATCCTAGCTGGCTAGCTAGGATGGTATTGAAGGAAGGAGTAGGGGCAGGGAGCATTACCTTTCAACACCAAGGGTTCTTTGCCTTCTCTCTTCAAGGATTCGAGGACTATGTGAAGTGGCTGGGACGGCATCACTCGGCTTGGCTCATTGGTATTCTCATCATAAACTATAATTTCTTTGGAAAAGATCCTCTTGAAAGAGTCTTTGCCTTCCCTACAGGAAATCAAGTCTAAGACAGTGATCTTACCCTGCTGCAGCCTCCGCCGGCTGATCTTATCGGCACAGTTAATGTGGACAGCTCCTTGGATGTGACTCTTGTTATACTCCATGAAAGGCCTGCAGTCAATGATGACAGGACCCTGGCTGGGTAGGTGACTCTTGCTGCATTTGGTCATCTTCTTCGCCAAGTCATTGGGGTAGATGATTTTGATGCTGGCTAGCTGCTTGGGAGTCCCTGACACGGGGCTGCCTACCCCACCCGATGGACTTAAAGAGCCTGTGTTCTCATTGTTGTTGACCATCTGGTTAGCGGGACAGGTGGTCGAGGTTCCTATGGCGGTGGTGGCAGTGCCTGCGGCAATAGCTTGAGTCTGGGCCTGATGATCCTTGTCGTAGGTTGCCACAGTGCAACAGCTAGTACTGCTGCATCCACAATTCAGGGAGCGGGCAGAGCCGCTGGATGAGGGCATATACGTCAGATTCGCAGCCTTGAGTGTCACAACGGCGGTGGCAATGACAGGAGGATGGCTATTGTTGCCTGGAGTGACAGAGCCAAGGTAGCTAGAGTCTAAACAAAGGCTGAGATCCTGAGGTCGGACAGGCCTAGACAGTGCCACTACTACCCTGTCGTCTAAAGGAGATGGAGGCATGAGTAGGCTGAAAACTGGCAATTCAAGAAGAACTCAAGAGTCTGTAAAGAAGGGGAAGAAGGAAAGAAAGAATAAAGTCATGTGACACAAAAGGCAGTCTCATCCAATCCCTGGGAAAGACCTCTGCAAGTCTCTGAGAAAAGCCAAAGTTCTCCTAGGTGCCCTTGGTCGTGATACCATCAAAGGCTGAGATTTACTTTGATGTATTCTGAGAGGATGCATCCCAGAGGAGACCCATCCATTCAGATGCTAAGTTGAAGGTTAAAATGATGTTAGAAATGGAAATGGACATCCTTTCATGGACCTGCATCAAAGTTCAGCCTTGGTGAAGGTAAAGGCAGCACAGAGAACTGAAAACAATGAAGACAGACAGGGAGGCTCCTGCATTCATTCTGAGCCTCGTTCGTCTCTTGGGCAGAAGTCTATTTTACCTGTGATGAGTGCATTTGTCTACCCTGGCGTGTGTGTTCTATTTCATTTCTTTACCCAGAGCCATGGCAAAGGGATGAGCAGGAGCATGGTCAGAGCTCACAGAGGTGCACAGAAATGCATGGCAGCTAAATGTACATGAGGGGCGGATGTCAACCTTCTGCAAACCAGAAGGAATGTGTCTTCCTAAGTTAGTCTCCACAGCTAGGAGCTAATCTTGCTTTCTGTTCTGGTGGGTCCTTTGAAAAGCTCAACATAGTCCTAATTCAAAATTCACATGTCTTCTGTTAATCTCTTCCAACTCAAGCCTTATGTCCCCCTTTCACTATGAGTAACTGTCTAAAACCAAGTCTCCCAAAGTCTGAGATCCCCAACCCAGGTTGACCCATGACCCATTCCTCTGTAGCCCTACTTACCCTCACCCCTCCCTGTGCTGTGCCTCTAAGCAAAGAAGAGCTTGGATTTTATCCCAGTAGTACAGACTTTGCATCTCCATTGGAGTGACAACTCTGTAAAAGATTTTTCAGTCCTATACTGACATTCCTCTTGGAAACAGTGTGGGTTCCCTAAGGGCAATTTCACTGCCGCTTTACCACAGAGAGGCTAATTGAGAAGCTAGGAAGTAGTGCTCAGGGGTTTACCTCTGCCTCCTCCAAAGGGGCCTGCAATGGGTCACTTACCTCCTTTCCCCCCGCCCCCCAGGCACAAGGCCACTCTACAACACAGCCATGCTGACTCCTCTACTAGATGTGTGTACACAGAAAAGAAATCAAACCCCAAGCAAGAGCCACTCACCTAAACGAACTTTAAGAGCTGTCTGGAAAAACATCATGGATCATCGGTCTACTCATGACTGACTGTCACTGTTCTCTGACACGGAGCCAAAGTGTCACCAGCGAAATCCACACACGCACACATGGGAGCACGTACCCACCCGTGTCCTTATATCCTCACTGACTCGGGTTTCTCTCACCCACCTTTGGATGGGAGCAAAGGATCCAACCTCCTGCCTCTCTCCCCTCCCTCTCTCCCTACTCCCTCCCTTGCGTAGTATTTTTTTTTTTTTTTTGGCAGATCGAGTACTATTCCAGAAGCTGTAACCCTGTCCCAGCTGGACCATAAATACAGTCAAAGTCTTTGCTATTGTGTTACCTGGTAAGGGACGTCCAGGATCAGTAAAGGATTCCGTAGGAGCGGGAGCCACAAACGTGTTCCCAGAGACACAAGCTGGGACCAGCACCTCCACACTGTGTGTGCAACTCGCACACAGGCACAGAGTGCACCAAGATCTGCATCCTTGCAGCCGATAGCTCCAAAGCCATCCAGTCTGTCCCGGGGAAACCTCCCACAAAAATAGTGCTATCCCCCTACCAGCTTCTTCACTAATCTCCCTTCCACCACTAAACAGGGACTGAAAGAAAAACCCAGTGGTTTGAGAATGCTCCTTCCCCACTCCTGGGGCACGTAGCAGCATCCCTCTGCCACACCACCACTGAGCATCAGCAAAGCCTAGGGCTTTGAAAACTGCCACAAAGCATCTTAACCAAACCAAACTCATTTTCCCTCTTCAACCCCGGGGCAAACGAGACCGAGACCCAAGAACCTTAGGACCTTCCTTACCTAATGTGGGTCTCTCTCTCTCTCTCTCTCTCTCTCTCTCTCTCTCTCTCTCTCTCTCACACACACACACACACACACACACACACACACACACACACACACACACACACACACACACACACACACACACACACCACACGGGACCCCCACCCTCCAGCTCTGAGTGGCTGCAGTGACTTCTACTTACTTCATCAATAAGCGTAGCCCTCCACCATCTGGCGCCGGCTCCAGCTATGTGCTCGCGCAGTGCGCCCCCATTCACTCAGCTTCATTGATCCCCAGCAGCAACACAGAGTTACTTTCTCTTTTGCTAGAGCGTAAATGTAAGCTTCGGAGGGGGCGGGGCTGCCGGCGAGCGACGGCGCACTGCGCCAATGAGGACCTAGAGACCGCCGCCCGCTACCTCACAGTGGCCTCTGGCCAATAGGCGGCCTGGGAGGGCGGAGAAAGGGGCGTGGCCTCATCACGGAAAGGAGGCCCGCTCAGACCCGCCAGTGGGTTTAGTGTGTTAGAACGCGGGCGGTGATGTCATTGGCAACCAATCAAAAACTTAAAAGTGCCAGCCCAGGCCCGCGCTGAGCAGCCGCTCTCTATTTACATGTGAACCTAGGCGGCAGGACGCAGTTAACCCTTCCCGGGACTGAAGTGTCAATGGCTTGCGCTGGCCACTCCGGCTGAAACTGGTTCTTCTGACCCTCCCACGTCCCCTGGTGCGGACACAGACCTCACGGCGTCTCCATTCTACCTCTTGACTCGGGTAGAGGCTCAGAAGTGTCCGATCAATTTTCCCGAGGCCGGGGGTGACTCAAAGCCGGGTCCCTCCATGGCTGTAGCTGCGCTGCGCTGGACGTGAGCGAGCACAGGGCCGGCCTCCCCGCAGCCCCGTTCGGCCCGGCCCGCAGATGTCGCTGCCCCTTCAGCTTCCCTATTGCTCTCCTGCGCGGCAGCTGCGCGCAGTTCTCTTCTACCCCTACTTCCGCGCCCCTGTCACTCCTCCGCCATCCCCAGCCGGTTCGCAAGAGCCCGACTCCGAACCCGAAGGCAGCACCCCGGAGAGCTACACGGAGGAGGAGGCCTGGCTCTGCGCTGCCAGCCACAGGGGGGCCCTTGCTGAGCCGCGGCGTGGGTGCAGTCCGGCAGGGTTGGGCGCGGCCGGGTCCTCGGAGTGTCCCTCAAGCCCCGCAACCTAGGCACTGGCCCCCGCCCCCGCCCACCGCGGCCCAGGTGCATTCCCAGGCCTCCTCCCCGGTCGCGGTGTCCTGGCGATCGCAGTCCATCCGCCCCTCGGTTCTGGGCCGCCGGCCCTCAGTGACGCAGGGCCCTCGGCGAGCCAAGGAGCGCCAGCCTGGAACAGCAAGCGCGGGCGTGAGGGAGCCGGAGCTCAGGGTGAATGAGTGGCGCTTGAGGAGCGTGGAAGAGCCGGCGCCAGCTCTCCCGGTTCCCCGAACTTTGGCCTTCAGAGGGGTCGCTGGTCGCAGCATGTGTCCCGGGAAGAGAAGTGGGAAGCTGAGCAAGCCTGCCAGCGCCTTGCCGAAAAATATCAGGGAAGCTGCAGAAAAGTGACCCTGGAATTCAAAGGAGTGGAAAAGCCCAGATGAAATATGACGAAGATGCAGCAAAGAATCCTAAAGCAATAGAGCTTTTTATACCTCCCTACCCACCTCCTAGCTCAGAGAGGAAGACCAAAATGTGAAGTAATTGAAGTGGAATAAAACATTATCAGCTCCGTGGAAGGCTCAGCTGTCCTTACTGATGGGAGGTGTTTGAAGGCATTCGTTAGACCCCAAACATCCTTTCCCCATTGGTGTGAAGATCTAGAATTAGAAGGTTTCCAATAGTCACCTTTGATGACCAGCTCTAGCAACTGATCATGACTTCTTCCAGTACTTCCACACAAGCGCACGTTGGTGTTGCAAAGAGATTTTCTGTGTCTCCTTTCTATCCACACACCCAAATACGCAACACCCGCACCTGAATGTCAGCACATGAGTGTCCAAGGACACACCATTTGGTCCTTAGATCTTTGAGGATTACTACGAAGGTTAGGCTAGCGGAGTTAGGCTGTATGTAATTTCCATAGAGGCCAGAAAAGTTCTCAGACCAATTTTGTAGGCTTGTAGCTAAAAGGTCACCGCTTATCCCTGAGTATTTTTCTAGAGTGGGGAGGAGGTGTCCCCTTATAATGATTTGAGTTCTAAGTATTGGGTCTGAATCCTGTCTCTCCAGCCACATTCGCTGTGTTCATCTGTGTATCTGCAAAGTGTAAATTCCCCTACTCAGAAAGAAAGGATGAAAAGGTGCTGTGGGAGTGATTGGTGGTGGTAAGAGGAGGCTTTGCATTGGGAGGGTTGTGTTTGCTTTAGGAGCAGGGAGTCTCTGTCTAAAGGTACTTATAACCCGTGATCGTGATTCACAAAGCCCTGAGGGGGGCAATGTGAGAAAGAAATGTAATTCATTAAATGAGATGATTATTACAGCTTCAAACTAATAAGCTATTGCAATTCAGTTAACTAAAAATCTAAGTCATTTAGGTTGAAAACTTGGGGAAACCGGCAAAACTAATCAATCAAACCTCAGGCATATGCGTGGAATGATTACCAGATCATTAGCATATGCAAAGATATGGAGGCCTTTTAAGTTAGGCAGCTCAGTTTTCACAGCTATTTTCAAGGAAGAAGTCAGATTTCAGATATTTTTTGCACGAACTATTCTAGATGCTTTTGTACAGAGAGAGGTGATTTCATTCCTTATTTGGAGTCATAGTATGAAAATACTTTCTAAAACTTAGCCTTTAAGTTTAAATGTATGGAATCAGCCAAAGGCCATGAACACAACTGGTGTCAAATACCCAGCAAAGCCTTGCTGTTTGATTTTAGTCCCAGAGAAAGAGTGAAGCATCTTCACTGCCCTTGGGATTTGTAACCTGCTTGTGCTGATTTGTAGCTTTGTGAGGAACATGTCATTTCTGGTAGAGCCTTGTGCTGTGTGTTAAAGAACGAAGCTAACTGTGACCAAGATCCCAGACAGAAAACAAATACTGTTAGATGAACATGTTCAAAAGGTTAAGGCAGGTGCTTGATGGTAGAATGGCAAGGTCTTCAAAATGACACTGAAGGTCATGGTAGATTCCTGGAGATTCTAGAATTAATCAAGGGAGAGGAAATTTGGCAACTTTAAATCCCAAGATAAAGGTGATGTTCAATCAGCAAGAATCAGGGAATGTGCTGAGGAATAGAAAATGAGATGGGAAGAAAGATCATATTAGTCAGTCTGGGAAATACTCTGCTACACTATGCAGCCTAGGGCAGGGCTAGGAGGAGACCCTGGAGGAAGTGGTCATGAAGGTCTACTCACATTGAACTTCAATCCTCAATGTGATAGTGTTAAGGGGTAGACACCTTTCTGAGGTGATAATGTCATGAGGGCATAACTTTTGTGGATGGCATTGGGAAGGGAATTCTTCCCTTCTGTTCTTTTTGCCATGTGCATTCATAGTGTTTTATTTTCTCCCAATCACACAGTAACAAGGTGCCATCTTGGAAGCAGAGGCCAGGCCCTCACCAGAGGTCCTCTTACCCTTGTTTTCTCAGACTTAAGAACTGTGGGAAGTCAAGTTTTGTTTTTAACCGCAGAGACAGAATTAGTCGCCAGGCCACGTGCTTAATCATGAGGAGCAAATTCTAGCCCTGGAGGCCTATTGATTTATCTTTGCTAGTAACTGTGAGTGGCAAATATTTGTAATGCAGGAAAGGACTCTGGTTTCACTATGGTGGCCACTTATATGTAACTTTGAACATTTGAAATGTGGTTAGTTGGAACCAAAACATACCAAGTTTAAAACACATTAGATTTTGAAAACTTGTGAAACATTAATGATATTATATTATATGTGGATTGCTTATGTTTTGAATATGCTAGGTTAAATAGCATGTCACTAAAATTAATTTAAAATTATTTTACTTCAAATATGACTAGCAGAGCACTTAAGATGACTTAATCACTCTGCCTATTTTTGCTGGATGACACTGTTCTGAAACCTACCATAGCTGCTTTAATCTGAAGCCACTTGAATGCAAAGATAACCACTCCACCAGGATTTCAGAGTCTCTCTAGGCTATCTGTTAGGAGGATGAAGAGGAGGTAGGACATTTTGAGTGGGAGTAGAGACCTTCTGTGACCACATCCTCCACCTCCATAGTTGACACAGGTGTATAGATCTACAGGTAGGGGTTGGGGGTGCTAGGGAGGTTACTCAAGAGACCACAAAACAGTCTTTCTTTTGAAGACAAGAGTCTGACAGCTCTGCCTGTATTGTTTTTGAATCTTCGAAATCAATTTACCTATAAGGCAATTAGAAGCCCAGAGAATAGAGATGACACGTTTGATATTGGGACTTGGCCCCAGACATCTTTGCAAAACTTAAGCCTGGCCTCCACTGGCCACAAGAGGTGACTAGCTGGACAAGGGTATCTCAATCTCCCTGTCTTCACTTAGGCAGCAAGACCCCTTTCTCTGAATCTGTCTTTGCTCCTGTGACATGGACTGCCCCTACCTTGTGATGTCACAAATATCTGTTGCTCTTTGTCTGAAGAGCATTCTGGTAGGGTTATGGTCCTTGATTACACCTGAAGTTCCAACCATGGCTTTAACTCATGGCTCTAATTATCACTATGTGTCACCACACCTAAGACTCCACATTTCCGCTGTCACCAAGCTGAACAATCAGATTTCATCCTTAGACAACACTGCCAGGGCCTGTCTTAGAACTGAAGGTGATCTTCCTGAGGCATGAGGCAGAGTTCTGGAAAGGAACTACCTGCTGTGAGCATTGCTAACCACCTTGGGACTTCAGCAGCTGGAAAATTCTTAATCTGAAAATCCAAAATGCTCCCAACTTCAATACATTTTGATCACCAATATGATATCACAAGTGGAAATTTCAGAATGCAGGTGTGTTAAAAATGTTTGTAGAATCACCCTTAGGGTATGCGTATAAGATTTATGTAAAGTGCAAATAAGGGAACTGAAGCAATGACTCCATAATTAAGAACACTTGTTGATCTTGCAGAGGACTCGAGTTCAGTCCCTAGCACCTTTGGCAGCTCAGGACCAAATTTAACTCCAGTTCCAGATGCTTTTAGACCCTCTGAGGACACCTTCAGTCTTGTGCACATACTTCCACAAAGACACACACACACACACACACACACAAACCTTTAGGAATCATAATTGAGGGCTGAAAAAAATGGCCCAGTGGGTAAAGTGCTTACTGTCCAAGCACGAGGACCTGAGCTTCAATCTCTAGCGCCCTGTGAAATGACAGCCAAGGCAGAGTGTGCCTCTGACCCTAGGGCTGAGGATGGAGACAGGCAGACCCTAGAGGCTCACTGGGCAGCTTGTCTAACTGAAGCAGTGAACTGGAGGGTCATGAGAGACCCTACCCAAAAAAGTAAGGTAGAGAAGTGATTTAAGAAGATATCCCCGGGTCTGAAGCAATGGTACAGCAGTAAGAGCACTTGCTGCTCCTCCACAAAACACATCCCACCCACAACCGCCATACTTTCAGTCCCAAGGAATCCATTGGCTCCAGGTATGCAAATGATTTATATTTATTATTTGTATTTATTTTTATATAATATATATATATATATAATTTTTTAAAAGATACCCAAGTCCACTTCTGACTTCCACACATGCCCTCGGGTATGAACACACTCATTTTTAGCATGTATGCACACACAATAAAGAAAGAAATTTGGCTCTACTAGTTGCTTTTCAATGGCTCTGACCAAATACCATGATGACAGACAAGTTTATTTGGACTCACACGCATGGTTCCAAAGGGGTAAAAGTCCATCATGATGGGCAGAGGCATGGCACCAAGCAGCAGGCTTGGCAGGAACGGGAAGTTGAGAGACATACTTAATCATAAATACACAAAAGAGCAAACAGGAAGTGGAGCAAAGCTTTAAAATCTCTCAAAGCCTGTCCTAGTGACACACTTCCCTTCCTCTGGTAATTCTGTACCTCTTCATAGCCTCTCCAGAGACACCACCTAGGAACCAAGGATTCAAATGTTTGAACCACCTCAGGCTCTATCCTTAAAAGATGTCATTATTTGTATATAAGCATTCTAATATATAATAGTATATATATATATATATATATATATATATATATATATATATATATATATATTGTACGGATATATATCCCCCCCCCCCCCCCCCCAAAAAAAAAAAAGAAAGAAAAACTGAAACTTCTGCTCTCAGGCACTTTGGGTTCAGGATACCAGGCCTGATCTAAGTTTGCTAATTTTAATCTTAGCAACTCTTGCTTGCCTGCAGATGTAGCAGTTTCTTTAGATGTCCCTGTGTGCCCTAATGTGCTTTGGCATCTTTACAAGCAAGTATCAACTGACCTGATTCTAAAGATCTAGGGTTTGGATAAGAGATATGAAGGGACCACATTTACGAGGCAAGTTGCTCTGTGCTGAGTAATGTTGTGATTATTTACAAACATGGACTCATTTAAGTCTCCACATTAGCATCAGTGCTGAAGTAGTTTCCATTTGAAGATGAGGATGTGGGATTAGCATAGGTTAAGTGACCCACCTAAACCCATCCATCTAGAAAATATTAGAATCAGCCTTTGAGCCCAGAGATACAGAGCAGCTGCTTGCAAACATTCTATGCTATTTGGCCTGTCCTCTTTGGGGTTTTGTGGATGGCTTCCTCATCCCTCAGCCTCTAGACTGCCAGAGTATCTTGAATTGGCCTCCATGAGGTAGGCTGCTTTACTCCCCATTGTGATGTAAGCTACCACAGGTCCAGTAACAATAATGTGTAGTCAAATCTATTGACTATGGAATGAAACCTCTGGAACCATGGGCCAAACAAACCTCTCCTTTAACCTGATTCTCTCAGGCATTTTGTCACAGCAAGGGAAAGCTGATAGCTCTTGTATTTGAGTTTTTAATTTTAACATCAGGTCTAGAAAGGGTATGTATGCTTGAGAGAAGGCAAGGTATATGCAAGTAGAAGAAATGTTGTCAAATCCAGAGCTGCTTGGTTTCGTAGGCCAAATTGACTTTAAAGGTGACAGAAAGGTGTGTTAAGTCCTTGGCCCTTGAATATTTTTGTTTCTGAAACTCAGTGCAATAGTTCTCAGCAGACACTGGGCATCTGCTCCAGGGGAGGAAGGTGTGTTTTTTTTTTTTTCTTTCTTTTTTTTTTTTATAGATAGTGTCTGGATTCAGATGGCAGTCACCCCTCTCATACCCAGACCGAGACAAAAGAGCTAGAAATGGGAAAGTTAATGCTGAGAGATGTTCAGGGACATGCTCAGAGGCACTCTAGCTGAACTTAGAAGTCCAAAGACAAACTCTATGCCTGACTTGTAAAGACACAGACTTCTTGTCTTCCTGAGTTCAGGCCAGCACTATCTTCCTCGAGATGTTTAAGCTTCTGTGTTAACATGACAGGCCTGCAGAGCCCAGATGTGTGAGCAGATGTGCCTCAGTTTGTTTCTGTGAGGAAGTTTGGGGATGAGATTAACATTTGAATTGACAGAGTTTGAGTAAAGACACCATCACTCTGTAGAGGATGGATGAACTTTATCTAATAAGCTGAATGTCTGCTTATTCAGAAGATTCATCTCCCTCAGTGAGGGGGAATTCTACCAGAAGGTGTTTGATTGATTTCAACCCGAAGTTGACTTCCCTAGGCCTCCATTCTGCTGGCTGACCTTCCTACTCTACAGATTCTTTTGAGTTTTGCCATCTTTCATACCACATGAACCAATCCATGGAAATTTTTCTCTTTCTCTTGAGAGGAAAGATAGAGAGAGGGGGGCGGGGAGAGACAGACAGAGAAACCTATTGACTGTTTCATCCTAACTCACCCTTTTTCCCTTTGGTGGCAACAATACAACCTAAAAGATAAGCATTGTATTGTTTTCTTCATTCATGCCTTGCCCTACTAAAAAACATACTTGAGTTCATTACCATTTTTTATTTCCAGGCATTTAAAGCTACCTTGAAAGAATGATGAAGATACATTTACTAAACTTGGGACTGATACAGAAGACAAACACTTCTCTCTACCATT
This sequence comes from Lophiomys imhausi, assembly GCA_907164525.1. Taxonomy (NCBI): domain Eukaryota; kingdom Metazoa; phylum Chordata; class Mammalia; order Rodentia; family Muridae; genus Lophiomys; species Lophiomys imhausi. The sequence continues at coordinate 4,592,908 of CAJQZJ010004750.1, read as the reverse complement.
TATTAGAGGAAAGTAGAAAATCCAGGTGCACTTTCTGGCTGTGGGACTCTGAGGCAATCTGAAGGTCAGACATAAGTACACACAAATTTCTGAGTCTCTGATTTGTGCCCATTTTGCCTGAGGAAAGGAAGAGAGATTTTTCTCTCCCCAATTGTGTATCTAGTCTTTACCCAAGCATTCAGAATTTTGAACATGTCAGGAGTTCCTACAGGTAAGTACAGATCATTTTCCCAATTTTATAGCATGCATTAAGGAATGCCACTTTAAATCCCAGTATCATTGTTGAAATCTTATTGTTAGTTTTCGATACTTCTGCTTTCCCAAGATCACTGGAGTCTTTGTGAAATCTCAGCATAGGGGCCTACAGACTGGATTGCTCTACTGGGGACCAGAGTTCACAAAAGCAAATAGCAAAGTAGAATTCCATCCATTTTCTTGATATCCCTGTTTTCCCTAACTCTCTCTTGGGGATGTGCAGTATGCATGGCAATGAAATACAGTATTTGTCTATATCCTCCCTGGGTTCTGGTACAGTGGAAGCTAGTGGCCCACAATCTAGGCCAGTTTCTCTCCAATGCCTAGATCTATAGGGGACCCAATACAGGTCAGAAGTGACACTGGAGAATCTACATTTTACATCTGATGTTATGCTGATTTAAAAAAATTTTGCAATAATGGCAATAAAACTTAGAGCCTTACACATTATATGCAAGCACCTCATCATTGAGAAGTTACCCAGACCCCTTGATGGTGAACTTGATGTTGTTGGTCCACATACCATACTGGTTTTATCTAAATCCACACTGTTGGATAGGAAGCCAGTACCCATATGTGGCTAGCCACTCAAACTATAGCCACTGTTAACTAAGAGATAATGAAGCATGAAATATGTCTGCTGGATGTCTCAATGAAAAAGCACCTCATCATATGTATTTGTTTAATTATATCTGCCTCACTCTACAAAGTGTTGGCAGTAATTGATTAGGATACTGTCTAGTTGATTCCTGATATAGTACTCATCTCTTAAGTGCCTTTTCCATGCCTGTTCTTAGCATGTACAAAGCATGCAGTAAGGGTTTCTTTGATAAGACTGAAATCACTTTCCCAGGAAAACACCTTTAATAACAGTTTTGAAAAAGAACACACTGGCCATGTCTTCTAGGCACTTGTGGAAGGGGAAGACAGTAGGAAGAAAATGTATAGAGAATTGGGAAGGAGACCTTAGAGAAGATGAGGAGATGGCTCAGTCAGTAACGTGCTTCATGTAAACACAAGGACCTGAGTCCAAATCCTTAGCAACCAACATGGCCTAACAGTGAGCTCCGGGTTCACTGAAAGATGGTGTCATAAAAAGTACACATTGGACTGCTTCCTCCCAGACCCCCAGATATAGGCACAAACTACATTCAAACACCTATTTTACAAAGAGTTCCTTTATTAAGCAGGAAAGTAAAGTAGTTGATTTCTGACTTGAGCAGAAAACAACCACAAATGACCTTGCAGGTGTGATTTTCAAGAGGAAAAAGGGGGGCAGTCTGAGTTCGAATGGGCTAGGCTATGGTGGTGTTTTGATTGGGCATGTCAATTAGGGTCCCAAATTGGGGCTTTTGATTGCTGGACTTCAATACTTAGAAAATTGGACCTTGTTGATGATCATCAGCCTTAGGAATGAGTCTGGCATAATAAAGTGTCCAAATAAGGGAATAAACCTGTAACTAGTTTTAGGGTTGTAATCTATGGTTTACCAGGGAGAGGGAAGGGCAAGGCCTGTCACCCCCCTTGTTTGCCATGCTCCGGCCTGCTAAAATCCTTCAGTATATGTGTATGAAACATATGGAACCCAATATTGTGTATAATTAGTGTATGCTAGTAATCCTTAAAAAGTAACGTAGAGGAATAACTTAAGGAGATAACCTGCCATCAACCTTTGGTCTCCACACACATGTACGTACACACATACACACACACACACACACACACACACACACACATACATAGAGGAAGAATGAGGTGCTGATGTACTTGGTTAAGGGATACTATGAAGCTTGGGTGCAAGGGGAGAGTGTCTGAGAGAACAGCTATAGAGTGGCAGGGAAGTAAGGACATGAAGAGCAACAAGGGCTCTTATTCAAGAAACTCTAGTGAGAGAGATCACTAAAGAGCTCTACTGTGGCTGAGGGGGTCCCCACAGAACCTTTGTTCTGTCTTCTTTTTAGAATGGAGAACTTGAGCATTCTGAAGGATGGGATGAGGAGTGTGCTGATGGGAGATTCATGGAATAGAAGTGAGGAGGATTCCATTATCAGCAAGTGCTATGTGGAAGGAAGAGAATGGATGGATGGGTCAGCAGGCATGGGAATTTATTAGCCATTGAAGGAGGGGGGGCTGTTTGATGAGAATAAAAGGTGAGGAAAATGTAGTCGAATGTTAAGTGAAGAAAATGGTAGTTGAGAAAATAAAGAAGCTGGCTAACAAGAGGAGGATGCCATATGCTGATGGCTGTCTTGACTCCTAGACTGGACCCAGGCTTCCTCAAGGTGAGACCTGAGGAGGAGCTTGTGTCTGAACTCATAGCATAGGTTCTTATGCTATGGTTCACCTGTGAAACATGCCTTAGTGACTCATGGGTTTGGATATTTGGTCTCTAGCTGGTGTTGTTGTCTGGGAAGGTTGTAGAAACTTCAGGAGGAGGGGCCTACCTAGAGGAAATGACTGGTCACTGTAAGGGTATTGGAAGGAAAGGGGGCCAGGCAGTAAGATTTATAGTATGGAAGAGTTTCCAGCCCCACCCCCTCTCTGCTTCCTGATCCCCAGAAATGTAATGCATCATGCTGCAAATGCCCAGCACCTCAGAGAGCACCCCAATACAATAGTGTTTCCATCAACTGTGAGCTGATAGAAGTCCATCTTCCCCTAAGGACTTGTAAGGTATGCCATCCCAGTGGTGAGAGAAGGAATGAATACAATTACTAAGAAGGCCTTTAGTTCAGCTGAGATGGTTTACTCCCTCTCAGACTCATAGAGTATTACCTCATCCACTAGCAGGGCTCTGTATCCTGCCATAGTGTGCAGAACAGGTTCTTTTGAGGGAACACCTATCTATACAATAGCCTACTTACTGTCACATGCACCGCAACACCCAAGATTTCTCAAATGTCATCAATGGGAGCCCTGCCTCAGACTTGCTTCTCTTCTTCACGCTCATGTGGGCGGCTTTGCTGTCCCTTTCCACCAGGCCACCAAGGCAGACATACAGAGGAGGGGAGTTTGTCCTCCCCTTGTCCTTGTCCTAACTTGAACAATGCTCAGTCAAGTACATGACCTCCTATACTTAGCTCCTGAGACTGCCCACTTCTTTCCATCCTTATCACCCTCTCAGTCTAGCCAATTTAGGAATTTTCTTTATCTATTACTGTCTGCCACAAGCAGACCCTGCTTTATCATTGTGCCTTGGAGGGCTGTCTACTCAAATCTGAACACTCTATTACCTTGAATGCTCCATGGCTCCTGATGTTAAGTCTCAAACCTGGGACGAGAGGCTGAGGTACCTATTTAACATGTGAAAGCGAACCTGAACACGAGGTTCTCCCAGCATCCTGCAGTTCCTACCTGTTACAGGGTATGGCTGGCATATCCTTCCCCCCTACACTAACCTGCTGGGCTGCCCTTCCGCTTCCTATATAATCCAGCCATTTTGGCTAAGCCACTCTTTTGGTCAGTCTCTTGGCCCAGGCTGCTCTCCTTGGTCAATGGCTCCTCTCTTTCTCCCCTTACCTTCTCACATTGCTGTCAGGGTCATGTCTACTGTGAACTCTTCCCGATGTGTCTGTTTCTGGCTATGCTCTCCCATTTATACAATAAACCTTCACCACCATCCATACCTAGGAACAGTCATGTCCTTTCCTTTTTATTTCTTTTTTTCATTCACTTAATATTCCATGTAAATGTATGGAGTGGCTCATAAACTCCTGTCCACCATCCAGGGAACTACTTGGCCTTTCTTTTATCTCTGAATTATCAGGGAGTTGTTCCCTTCACAGGTGATTACCAGTATTATCAGTAACCTCAATTCCTTGCTTCTTGGACTAAACATTGTGGGGCTAGAGGGGTGGCTCAGCAGGTAAACACACTTGCTGTTCTTACAGAAGACCCAGGTTCAGTTCCCTGTACCTACATGGTGGTGTACAGCCACCTGTAACTCTGGTTCCAGGGGATCTGACCTCCTCTTCTGGTTTCTGAGGGAAACAGTTATATATGTACATCTACATACATGCAGGTACTCATCCACAAAAGATAGGAATAAATCAGTCTTTAAAAAAATAGAATAGTTATAACCACAACACCCAGAACAATGGTTTGAAAATAGCAGACACCCATTACATCTTGTATGAATGAATAGTGTCAAGACAGAGGTCAGTCTGTTTGCCCTCATGTTGATCAGGGCTGATGAAAGCAGGGCCAGTAAAACAATGCCTGACTCTAGTCAAGGTGGTCCTGCATCCTAAGTCTGTGCTGTGGTATATTACTGGCATGCTCCAGTAATAAAGGTGGGAGATAGTAAAGCCTGGAAGATGATAGGCAGACCTTTATTGAGATGACCTCACCATTCTTCAACCCAATCTTGTGTGTTTAATCAACACTCTCCTAGAACACATCAAAAACAATGGTAGCTGAGAACATCATACATAATAAGAGTTCTCCTCTTCCTCCATGTGCTTTGTCAGCTACTCTTAATAAAGTTTCCATCGTTTTTCTCTCTTCTAGCATTACTATTACCATCCTCATGGGGCCCTGCCAAAACCATTGTCATTGTGACTTCTGATCTTGACTTAGACCTGATTTATTTACTGTCTCATTGTTGTCTCTGGGTTCACTTAAGATATAATTTACAGAGTCTGACCACAGTGGATGAGCAAATCTACCTGCTGTAGAGCAGAGAGAAGTGGGTAGGTGGGGAAAGTGGTACAACCATTAGGAGCCAAAAAATAGATTATCGTTGGAAACTCCAGTCTTGCTATGGCCCAGGGGCTACATGTATATTTGGCTGGCCCCTGATTGACATAATTATTATTGTCAGAAATTAATTTTAGGAAGAACTTGAAAGGAGGACATGGGTGATTAAAGTTCTAATAATAACATTTTGAGGAAGTCTGGGTTAATGAATCTATAACTCAAGGAAAACAAAAAAGAGGCTGTGAGTGTTCAGGGACTAGCACCTGGAACTGAGCTTGGAAAAATAAAATATATTTGACTATGGAGTCAAGTAGGGCATGGCTGGATCACATGGCCCAAAGAAAGTTAGGGAAAGAAGACACAGCTTAGTTTAAAATGGAATTGCCTCTGAAATGTGTGTGGAGTAAAGTCTCACAAAGCAGATAGTGTGAGTGTGTGTGTGTGTGTTTGTGAGAGAGAGAGAGAGAGTATGCAACCAGAAAAACAAACCCTTCAAGGGTCAGTCTTTGCCTTCCACCTTGACACAGTGTCACAGTCTCTTTGTTGTTTGTCACTCATCAACTTATGCCAGGCTAACTTGCCAGGGAATTTCCAGGACTTCTCCTGTCTCCACCTTCCATCTCTCTGTGGGAAAGTTTGGACAATTAGATGCCTTGTCCAGCCTTACATGCATTCTTAACATTCAAATTCAGGTACCCTTCATTTGTGCTTTTCTTAGTGTGGCAGCTCCCTCGTTCACCAAACCATGTTTTAAATTCACTCTCTGGGCATTTGTGAGAGACAGTCCACTGATTCCTCTGGAAGAGTACAGTGATCATGAACAGAGCTGCTGGGACCATTTTGGCTCTTCATAGCTTTTGCTTTGGGTAGGTCAGAGTGCAGTCTGATTGGTGGATGTCCGGCCAGTGGTAAATTACACTGTACTGTCGGTGGGTATAAAACCTCCGGCCTTCAGCTGGCTGAGGGTTTAGAGGAGGAGAGGTGTGCAGATGGCTCTGACTGATGCTCTTTCTGTAAAGGGCTTTCTTTTTTTTTTTTTTTAACTTTTGCTGCTGTTTAATTGTCCTTTCTCGTTGTTACACAAATTGAATATAGAAAAGAAGGGCTTTCTACATGTCAGCTCCCTGGATCTTCGCAACAATGCTTGGGTGTGTGCTCCCAGCCTCATTCTCCAGATAAGAAAGCAGGAAGTACAAGGGAAAAAGTGATCTTTCACATTCCAGAGAGCAAGAGCCTCTCCTAGTTTGTCAACATCTGATTTCACCCTCAGAACTAGCCCTCCACTAGCCATGGCCTCCCTGTTGGAAAGGGAAGGCTAATTGCGGCTATCCACTCCTCGTTTTAGGAGTTCTTGATTTCTAAGCCCAGGTTTTCCCATCTGACAACTACATGAAGCCCACCCTTGCAGTGGTAGCATGCCAATAAAACTGTTTAAAAGCTTCATCCTGTAAAACAAACTCCCTCAAAGCTTAGGTGATACGTTCCTTTGGAAGAGTACAGTATAAGACACATCCAAGTCATGGAGGTGTCTTCTAGGGTTCTCCTTGGGAGTGATGTGTCCAATTACACAAAGAAAAAAATCCAAAAAGCATGGGCAATGAGGGAGGGGGTCACAGAAGGAAGAGTACACAGTGAGCAAGTGAACAACAAACAGAAGTGTCAGGTTCTCTGGAGTCACATCTGCGTTTCAGAACAAGACACTGTAAGTCCTTGTGGCTCAGCACCGACAGACGGGAAGAGGTACCCATCCTGTTGAGGCTGCTGAACAACAGGTTAGAAGTTGAAACACTGATGTTTACAGTTGGAAACTTGAGTCTTCGGAAAATCCTGTCATGAAGAGCACCATGATTTCAAGAGGCCTTGTGTGCGTGTGGCTCCTCGTGCACAGTACCCTGAGAGACCACGGGAACTGGACATATGAACTGTCAAGAGAATGACCCCAGAGCCTGAGTATCTGGACTCCATGAAAGAGACAAGAAACCTGAACGATTCAGTGGCTGTGTCTCTGCATCTGCTTTACACTTAGCCACCTTCCATTCTCAATCCCAACCTCTCCAAATAATTTCTTCATGAGACCTAACAGTGCCTATGCCACAAGAGAAAGGGAATGCTGAGATTACCTACTGAAGTGAAGGCAAAGGAAACTTAAGGAAACGAGACACCTTGCTCAAGGGCACAAGAGGGGCTGGTTACAGGACAGTGCCAGAGATGTCAATTTCTGCCTTTTGTCGCTTATTTATGTTGTGTGATGTCTGTGTTTGAAATAACCTCACTATCAAAATGCCTATGGAAGTAGTCACTCCACTAGGTATTATAGTGTCAGTCACAAAATGAGGCCACCTTATTAGTATGACCCACTGGAATATCCTGTTTCTAGGAGACACTTTTGGTTATTGAGATCCCAGACTACACTGCATGTGTTCAAGGACCTCTGGTGTATAGTAGAATGGACTCCAGAATAAATACTTAAAGTGTGAGGCAAAGGGGCATATTCCATTCTGACCTCCTGAGTAATTCTTAATGAAATTCTAGCAGTTGTTACCCTCAGAGTAAGAATGCATCATCTGGCTTGTTTTGCTTGCTCATTGATTCACTTTGCACAGATTAACCTTCCACAAGGGTGAGGCTATTTGCCCATTGCATTCAACTGTGAATGCCTGATACAACACTTACAGGAGGTTCTAGAACAAAGTGTGTGCACAGTAAGTATTTGATGGCTAAAAATTTGATTTTTGCTAAGCATGATGGTCCATTTTTAATCCCAGCACTCAGGAAGTATTGCAAGTTCTAAGCCAGCCAACACTGCATAGTGAGACCATATTTCAAAAAAAATTCTTTTTAAAAATTGTTTCAAACAGGGAAGTCCTGGCCCTGGCCCATCTCTGCCATAGTGTCTATCTACAGAGATGCTTTTCTTGCCTGAGGCTGTTTCCTTGAGGAGTACAGATGCATAGCCACAAACTACCCATCCCTGACCAGACTGGCAAAGGCAGCCACTGCTTCCTGAAGCAGCTGGGGTTTGCCCATCTCCTTCTGATGAACTCAAGGCACTCATGCCACAGTGGGGAAGTTCCTTCCTACCATGGCCCCATGTCTTTTACGCACCACCTAAGACAATTTGGTCAATGAGGGAATCACATATACGATGTTACGTCAGTTATTTTCCTCATGGCTATGACAGAAATACGTGATAAGAACAATTTAATGAAAGAAGGGATTATCTTGTTTATAATTTGAGGGTACAGTCCATCACAGTGGAGAAGGCATGGCAGCAGAAGTGTGAGGCATCTGGTCACATTGCATCTGCAGTCAAGAAGCTAAGAGAGATCAAAGCTGGTGCTCGGCTCACTTTCTCCTTTGTGTTCACCCAAGCCCCCAGCCAATGATATGATGCTGCCATGTTTAATGTGAGTTAAAATAGTCTGCAAACTTCCTCACAGACTCCCCCAGAGGTTTATCTCCTAGGTGATTTTAGATCCTGTCAAGTTGTCATTGTTAGCATTCATGAGGTTACATCAACTAATATCCTACGTATTTTAGCATATGTTCATGCCATGATGGTTGCACGATGACAAAATTGCCTAACAAGGCACATGTCTCAGAACTTATTCCCTCGCCTCTCAGAACTATAGTTACCTCCTTCCCTGACTGTTAAAAACAGCAGCAAATAAATTAATGAATGATTGAGCTGGTTGTACTGGCGCATGTCTTTAATCCCAGCACCAGAGGCAGGTGGGTCTCTGAGTTCAAGGTTAGCTTAGTCTAAAGAGTGAGTCCAGGACAGCCAGGGCTACACAGAGAAACCCTGTCTTAAAAACAAAACACTGGATGTAGTGGTGCACACCTTTAGTCTCAGCACTTGGGAGGCAGAGGCAGGCAGATCTCTGAGTTAAAGGCCAGCCTGGTCTACAGAGTGAGTTCCAGGACAGCCAGGGCTGTTACACGGAGAAACCCTGTCTCAAAAAACCTAAAAAAACAAAACAAAACAAAAAACCCAAAAACCAAACCAAAATAAAAAATGAACAAAACAAACAAACATTGATCCGTATAAAAATCAGACATGTATTTGTCCATTCAGTGTGGCTGCTGCCTTGGTGGTAGCTGGGAGCCCCTAACCTGCTTGACAAGTGTCAGTCCCTCCTTTATTCTCTGAGATGGGTCAAATGTCCTCAGGAGCCCACAGGACAGAAGAATGGCGGGCTGGGCTCCTGCCAGCTCCAGCTCAGCCCCTCTCTTCAGTGCTGACTTCACAGCTCCATCCTGACCTGAAGGTGCAGGGGGAGCCATGGCGTGCTTGTGCACCCACCCCAGGCTTCTGCACGCTTCACAGTGTGGAGCTGGCTCTCACCCACCTCCCTTTTGTCCACTGCTTTCTTACAATGTCACATCAGCTTTGGCCTCTTACCCCTTCATACACTGTGCTTTGAGAGCAAAGAATAGCAACAGTAATAAGAGCCCACAGTTTCCTGTCATCTTTCGTGGTCAGGCACGCTGTTAAACACTTTATTTGCATAGCCTCATTCAGCCTGTGAGGTGTAGAAGTGTCGGTTGCCAAGTCAGATGTAGTGGCGAACTCCTGTAACTCAGCACACAGAAAACTGAGGTAGGATCAATACCAGGATTAGTTACACTGTGAGAACCTGTCTCAAATAAAACAAAGCAGACAAGAATAGAACCAAACAAAATATTATATATATATTAAAATCAGGGCAGGGAATTCAGGGGTAAGAGTGCAGAGAGGCTAGAAGAGATCAAACAGAGCTCAGGTGTTGGTCTTCTTGTTTCTTTTGGATTTCTTTCTGATCCAAGTTTTACACAGCAGGTGGGTCTCTGTGAATCTGAGGGCATCCTGATCTTCAAAGAGAGTTCCAGGCCAGCTAGGGCTACAGAGTGAGACCATATCTCACATGAAAAGGACGACGAAAAGCTAGGGGGAAGGGAAGCTGGCTTGAGTAACTATGGGAATGAGAGGAGATGGACTCTTTCTCTTTTTCATACCTGAACACATGTAGAACTTGGCAATATATATTAAGTGAACATGAAATATGTTTTTCTATGACTTTTTTATTAATTAACTTATTATTCAAGTTACATCCTAATAGGAATCTCTAAGACTCAGGTAAAGGAAGTCTTCCAAGCAACCACCTTGCCTGCCTCTAAGCACCATACTCCAGCAGGCCTGTTAGATCCCAAAGGCTGCCATGGTAGAGGGGTTGACTACACCTTACATTTTTATCTATCCTTCTCCAAGATGCTAAACTCCTAGTAGGTAACAGTATCTAGGTAAGGGGATTAGTGTCCTAAAGGACTGCCATAAAATCCATATAGTACCAGCTCCTTGATCTGCTAGACACAGAGACTCCAACCCCTCTAAACTCAGGGTCTGTTGCCCTCTAAAGTCTTCAGATGTACTGATTTTCTCTTGTTTGGGAGGTTGCTGTTGGATCTGCTATCCCAGCTTCCTCCACTGCAAGTGATCAAAGTCATTAAAAGCTCTGATCACCTGAAATCAAAATTTCTATGGGTATGTTCTATCGGTTACTGAGAGAGATTATAAATGTGGCTTAAGAAGCTAGTCCTTCAAATAAATACTAATCAAGGTGTGACTGTGAAGGTATTTTATGGAAATGGTTAAATGACTGGTAGATAATAAATACAAAAAGATTCACCTCCTAATGTAGGTAAGCCTATTCAAGTCAGTTGAAAGTTCTCAAGAGCAAAACTCCAGCCTTCTGGGCTTTCTCTATGGATTTCAGACTTGCCAGTCCCTACAGTTTCATGAGCCAGATTCCTTGAAATCATACATCTATCTATGTATCTATCCATCCAACTATAAATATTTGTGTATATGTACATGTATAAATAATTTTATAGCATAAATATAGGTAATATATAAATTATATATTGTATATAATAAATAAATACATTACATATAATGTATTTTTTGTTTCATGTTCTGCTGCCTGATGTGGGCATTAAAATCTCCACTATGATAGATTTGCATACCTCTTCTCTTTAATTCTTTTGAAATGTTTATTTTATGTTCAAGAGTGTTTTATCTGCATATATGTCTCTCTGCACCACATGCATGCAGGAGACCAGAAGAGGACAATGGGCCCCCTGTAACTGGGGGCCATATGGGTCCTGGGAATCAAGCCCAGGCCCTCTGTAAGAACAGCCAGTGGTCTTAACCACTGAGCCATCTCTCCTGTCATGTATTTCTGTTCATAGTTCTCACATAATACCTGTTATTTGTGGCACTCGTACTTAGATTGCTACATCTTGGTTGTCTTTTATTAGTAGTAGTATCTCCTTTTGTTGTTAATCACCTGCTTCCTTTGTCTAAACATTCATACAAACACACAAGCACATATGAGTATTGTTTACACTGTATACTTCTCTTTTATGTTCTACTCATTCTGTTACCTTTTTTTAGGCAGACTGTAATTGTATATTGCATTTTTATACAATCTGATAACTTTTTAATTGTACTTTCAAATCCACTTATAGTTAAAAATTATTGGTAGAGTTGGATTTTATCTGCAATATTACTGTTCATCTTATATTGATTTCTATGTTTTTTGTCCCTGTTACTTTATTTTCTAAAGATTGATTTTGGATTAATTGAAGACTTCTAATATTATTTACCATTTTTATGGTGTATTCAATATATTTCTCAGCTCTGAGAAGGGAGATATTTTACTTTTACTGTGAAAGATATTTTTCCCTGGGCTATGGAAATGTAGCTAGCTGACTCTTCCCTTTCATAACTTCAAAAGCATCATTCCTGTCTTCTAAAATAAGTCATCTTTTTTTTTTACTATTTCCCTAGTATATGACAACTTTTTAAGTGATTAATTTATTTTTATAATACTTTTAGAATGAGAGAAAACATATGAGCAAAGAAGATACTTGGGGAACAGTCACAGCCTATGTTGAAAAAGAGGACAATCATTACAACCATACAGTGGGAATGAACACAGTGCTAGTCTGACCTTCCCAAGGACACATGACCCTGACTGTCTTCTCTCACAGAGAAGTGAGACATCATGTGTGGCCCTATTCACCCTCTCCCACAGATGTACATGTCTCTGTCCTTTTCCCATGGGTGTTGGGCCCAAGATACAAATTGCAAGAATGTCTTGACACAGTGACCCGCTTCAGCAGACAGAAGAGCTGAGTTCTCCCAGAGAAGACACCATAAGATGGCCATCCAAGCTTCATTACTGTGACAAATACCATGGCCCAAAGCAACTTGGTGGAGGGAAGGGTTTATTTGATCCTCCAGGTTATGATTCATCATTGAGGGAATTCAGGACAGGAACTGAAGCAGAACCTAAAGCTTGCTATTCCACACAGCATTCCACACTGACCAAGAGACTTACAGCTAAGGAAAAAAGCAGAAATGATGGAGGTACACTACTTGCTGGCTCATATATTCAACTTGTTTCCTTACACATCCCAGGACCACCTGCCTAGGGAATGGTGCCACCCACAGTGGGGTGGTCCCTCTTACACCAATTAACAATCAAGACAATACCCCATAGACATGTCCATCCACAGGCCTGTCCAATCTAGGCAGTTCCTTGGTTGAGGCTGTCATTTCAGGTGACTCCAAGCTGTGTCAAGCTAACAGCTAAAGCTAACCAGGACAATGGCAAAGATTTCCAAGAGCTCTTTCATGGCCCATTCTTCCTTGCTTGCTGGTCTTTATTGCAGGAAGTGCTGTTCTGTGTAGAATCATGACCTAATAAATAACTGCAAGTCACTTTGCAAATATCAGACACCACAGATGTAATTTTTAATATCACATCAGCCCCAATGGTGGAGTTATAGTCTATATCCACCAAATCAGCCTTGGAAATAATTTACTTAGTACCTATGCATACACGCATACTGTATAAGGCCGTACTTGTCTCACCTCCTGGAATATATATATGGTTTGGGATGGATTTAATTATATTCTTTTTAATCCCATTCAAAGACATGACCACTAGCCTTTATTCGTGAAAATTCTTCAGGCTCAATGCTACTTTATCAACAATATTTAAAAGTAATATTTTTCCTACCAAGAATGTGGCCCTGTCTGCCTTACTGCTTAGATGGGGATCAGAGAGATCAGGAAACAGGTAGCGGATTTATTTGAGAAGCTCCTAAGCTGGGGTTAAGTAGTTGCTACTCCTCTGGGAAGGATGGGAAGCCTAGCCCCAGGTTCAGATTTTTCTGTTGAAAAGAGATTAGGCTAAGAGGAGGCTGGCTAATTCAGTTAATTTAGCCTCCTGTTTCAGTTCACTGAGTTTGCCAGAGAGGGTGACATAAGGGCTGAGATTCAAAAACTCAAGGAAGAACCCCAAACTTCGGGCTTTGTATCTCTAGAATACAGATTCTCTGCTAGGGTTTGAATGTGAAATGCCCTCCCATCCCCAATAAGTTCCTGTGTTTGAACACTTGGTTTCCCACTGGTGGCACTCTTTGGGAAGGCTGAGGAACACTTAGGAGGCAGAGCCTCGCTGGAGGAAGTGGGTCACTACAGACTAGGACCTTGCAGTTTCATAGCTTGGGATCACTTCCTATATGCTCTCTGCTTTCTGACTGCTGATGTAATATGACAAGCTGGCCTCCAAGGTTCCCTGTCACCATGGACTGTATCTCCCTGTAATGGTAAGCTAAAATAATTCCTTGCTTTCTTAAACTGTTTGGTATTGGCAATAAGAAAAGTAACTAATATGTACCCCAAATATAAATCCTGCTTGTTATGGGTAGGAATTTCAAAGCATATTTAGCAGCTTTATTCTGGAACCAAAAGACAGTAAGTCCTAGAGAATTCAGAAGACTTAGACATGCACTTTGTCTTGGTTACCATCAGGAGGTGCTGTCTTTAAGAATGCCTCACATTCCTCCTAGGTGGTGGAACAGGCCTCCAAGGCAGCATTGAGACAAAGACCAGGCGGTGGGCAAGGTTTGCAGTGTTCAGAAGAGCAACACTCACTTCCTCTTGCATCTGTGGATTTCCCAGCAGCTCATGGAGCCCTTCTCTATATTTGAGCTCATGTCCTGATTGTTTCATCCCTTTGATGAAGTTACTACAATCATTTGTACTATTTGGGTAAAGAAAACAAGACCCAGAAGGTTTAGGAAGCAGTGAGCCCCACACATCCAGACCCAGGGAAGAACAGGAATTTGTACCCCATTTTTTGTACAACTCAGTGCTCTCCTGGGGCTCAGAGCTCAGTCACCTTCTCATCAAAGTCTTGCCCCCCCCCCCCCCCCCGTTGGCAGTACAAACCGAAGAGCGATGAAAGTTACTGTAGGGAACCGTTGCAGTGGCTTACTGCTATCTCTGCCACTTCCCTGGTGTGTCTTCAACAACTCTGTACAAGTAGATTTTATGTTAAGGATTTTGCCTAGGAGTTTCACAGTTCATCAGCAAAATCTGTGGATGTTGGCTTGGGGAGGTGTCTCAGCGAGCAAAGCATTCATTGAACAAACATGAGAAGCTGAGTTTATCTCTAGCACCCATGTAAAAGGTGTACATATATAATCCACTGATTGGGGTGCTAGAGAGAGGCAGATCCTTGGGGCTTGCTGGCTAGTAGTCCACCCTATCCCTGAGCTCCAGATGTAGTGGAAGACCTATGTCTTAAAACAAAACAAAACCAAAACACCAAGAGCAATTAAGAAAGATATTCAACATTGACCTCTGACCTCTAGACTTGTACATACATGTATACATGCAACCCACACATATACATGAGCATGCACATACACAGGCATGCTTGTATATAAACATCTATACACACACCACTGTAGAGAAGACAGAATTTAGAGATCTAATACAGCCACCCCAGGGTCCCTCTACTTACCTTGTTTCTCTTTCCCTTTTATTTCTTGATTTTCTCACAGGAAGCTTATGTCTCTTCCTGGCTATAATAAAGGCCTTGCTTAAGACGATGTGGGCACTTTATTCATTTCCAGATCTCACTTTCTGAGGAAGAGGCACAGCACCTAGCAGGCCATAGACATTCTCTGTAAGTTAATTACATAAACCTTGAGTGCTGTACATAGTTCTACCATAGCTCATTGATAA
This sequence comes from Lophiomys imhausi, assembly GCA_907164525.1. NCBI lineage: Eukaryota > Metazoa > Chordata > Mammalia > Rodentia > Muridae > Lophiomys > Lophiomys imhausi. The sequence goes on along the minus strand of CAJQZJ010004750.1, from coordinate 4,577,868 downwards.
GTTTATAATCCTTTGTTTCTTTTTTGTCCTGCAGAGGCAGGGCTTCTTAAATGTCTCCCTGGGCCTCAAAACAACATGGTATATGACATTGGAACAGAAATGAATCTCTTCCTTTTGAACACATAGGCATGATCAAGGAAGCATAAATTCAGCCCCACTCAGGACTTTCCCCTCTGATGCTGAAGCAAACAGCTGGCTCAGTTAAAGAGAAGACACCAAGCTGTTAGGTGCTTTCCACACAGGTTAGTGGACATTGAACAATGGGCAGAAATAGTGCTTAAAAATCTTCTACCTCTAGCAGGTAAAATTTGATGAAGACTGGAAAAATATGTTTACTTTTAAATATATTTTTTAAATCCTAATATGTGTTTGGATTGGACAGGTGACCACAGAGAGGCAAAGGCTCCATGCAAGTGCAAGTATTACAAGTAACTGATTCTGGGCTCCATGCCCTGGCCTTCCATGCAGTAGACAGCAGGAGAAATTGGATCCCTTGGGTGTGAGTTAGAAATATAGAGTCTTGGGGTGTGTCCCACACCCACTGAGTCTGAAGCTGATGACAGCAAGTTCTCTATGGGATACAAAGACACACTGGTGTCCAAGAGGCACAGATCTCAACACCTGTTGACATTTGAGAATGAAGGGCTATCTTACCCTAAGATGAGGCCAGAGTGGCCAACACTAAGCATTATTCATCTTTGGGGTTCTGGCAGAAGCCCTAGTCAGAGGAAGTTCTAAAAATGACTGAAAGTCTTTTTTAAACAATAGGCTTGCTGAAATATATTACTTATTTGCCACATGCTTCCTCCTGAAGTGCACAACTCTATGTAATGTTGTATATCTATAAAGTTATATAGCCATCATTTTTCAGTTCCTTTTATGACATTGTCATATCTCTAAAAGAAATAGCTACCCATTAGTTAGCAGTTTATAATTCCTCCCTATCAACCCCTTGATATAAAGAGCCATTAGATTACTTTCTCCCTGTAAGTCTGCCCTCTGTGGCCTTTGTTACTGCCTCCTTTTATTTAGAGAAATGGGTTCAAGATTAAGATCTGTGTCAGGGCTTGTATCAGTATTTTATTACTGCTCATCTCCTGATAATATTCCATTACATAGATATACCACATTTTGTATACCCCTTTATGGGTACAAGGGCATTTGGGTTATTTGTTAGTTCTCAGCTATAAATATTATATATTAATAGAATTCATATATTATTGAATATATGAATGTTTTATAGATTTTTATATGAACATCAATTTTCACAGGAGTCAGTTTTGAGGATTCAACAGAATGGCTAATGGTTCAGCAAGAGAAAGGCAAGTGGGAACAAGGAATACAGGCTAATCCTGAGGGAGAATGCCTTTGTGGTCCAAGCTCTTTAGCTACACAGTGTGCACATGCTGGAAGATCACTGAGTGTCACACAGAAATATCTACAAAATGCATACAAATGAGGTGCTTCACAGCTTAAATGAACTTCACAGTACCAAATGAGGTGCTCAGAGATCATTCCTACTGCAAAATGCTGTGCAAAATCTCAGTGGGATGATTGCCAAGAGCATATGTGAAGAGGATATCACTGTTGTTTGTTTGGTCATGAAATTACCAGTATCTTCTGAGCTTTGTGAACATAAGCCCAGGGAGGAGAATTCCACAGAGGGCCTCTCACTAGAGCCTCCTGGAACAGTCCCTGGGACCCTTTGAAGGTATGCTTTTTTTAAGCAAAAGACAACCTTGGAGGGAAAGCTATCATACTCATCATGGATTGCCATGGGGGGAGGGGGAGGGATGGAGGAGGAAGAATTTAAAGATCTATTTAATAAAGGGGACACTGATTACATTAGAAAGTTAAATGCTAGAAAATATTTAGGTTCAGAACTTTAGACTCATCAAGATAGTTAATTTTTTTTCTTCTTCAAGATTGCCTGATACAAATAGGCTGAACATTATGCATGTAACTTTTATATATGGTTTTCTTGATTGTTTCATATTTGTTCTTACTGTTTTTACTATATGAGTTAAAAAATTAGCCTTTTTATAAGACAAAAGGAGGGAATTGATGGGGTGATGTTATTCATTCTAAATATTAATTAATTAGTCCTAGAGACCTACTTGCTGTCTGTTACTTTCTCTGATTGGCTAAATAAATTCTGAGGCCTGAGATTGGACAAAGACAAAGATAGTCGGGACTAAAGTGCTTAGGCTTCTGAAACAGAGAGGTTTATGGGTAGAAGTAGCCTCTAGGACAAACAGTGAGAGCAGGAAGGAAGACACATGCCATGGGTTAGAGAAAAGAACATCATTCCACATGGCCTGGAACATCAGCATAGCATGGGGAATAACAACCCAGGGGACATATGTATGTATGGGGTCATATTTGGGGAATAAAGAGCCAGCTTAGATGGGCCAAGATTGCTCAGTTCAGGCCAAGGCGTGTTAAAATCCATCAGCCGTCTATTTGTTTTCATTTATAATGGTGGGATAAGGATTAACACTGTCGACCAATTAAATATAATATAAATACTGGTTAAATAATTTAATTAATTCTTCCTACAAATGGTGCCCAATGTGTAGAATTAATTAATTCTACACATCAGTTTTGATGTACCCAGCAGGAGCTGCTTGTTTGTAGATTGTTGTGGAATATATAATTGGGTATGAACAGGAGCACAAGGTAGTGATTGAAAGAAGCGTGGCTACCTTGGCTTTCTTCCTAACTACTCTAGACTAGAACCTCATATGTTGTCTTATGCATAGATCTTGGAATGGGCTGGCATAAGTGCCGAAAGAGAGACCTGGAGGAAGAATAAGCCTTAGAAGAAACGGGAAAGAATATAGAAAGAAAGGATGGGAAGAGAGAGAGAAAGAGGAGGAGGTGGTGGAATTGTTGTGAGTCTCAATGTGAGGCCTCTGTGTTCTCTGAATTGCCTAATGTGGCCTCCAGGGGACAGAAAGGAGAACCACAGCCACAAAACCTGGGAAGGGAGGTGCGAGCAGACTTGTGGGAGGAGGGAGATCTACCTGCTTCCTGTCCTGGCCTCTTCTGGTAACGTGAGTGTTGTGGCTTACTGGCTGTTCTTGTGAACACCATGCCCTGCCTTACAGGATGTGTGTGGTAGATGTACCATCTGGATTAGAGAAACAGTTACTCCTGGGGATAGCAGACTAAACAAAACAGGGCATTTGTAAAACTCTCAAATCTGGGCACCTTGGGCCCCCAAGAGGAGACACAGAGGTTATACAAGCAAATCAAATCATTAAGTCAGGCTGAGATGTTTCCTTTGAGCTTTAAAAATCTGCCCGCACCACAGGAAACTGATTCTCAGGCCACCCGAAGGTCCTGCTACCCACAGTAAACATTGGGCCTTTGTGTTACAAGGGTAATAAAGCTGGGACACCCACCCTTCTCCTGACTTTAGCATCTGGAGAAACCTGGTTAGACAATGTTTTCTTTCTAGAACATTCTATAACTTCTTGTATACAAAGAGAAAACTCATATCTAAAGGCTGGATGTCACCATGGTTAGGAGAAAATGTACTTCGAAATTTGTATGCAAACCTCAGTTCCAGCAGCCTGAAACAGGAAGGCCAAGGTGGTTGACTTCCCCTAGAGAACTTGCTCTTTTATTTGTATCCCCATGATGAATGTCTGTCCCACCGAGTATTTCTAAAGGGAGCACCTATTTTTGTCCTAGGAGGCTTCTAGGGGATCTAAACATTTGCACACCCTCTTCATGAAGCAACTGAACCAGTAGGAGGCCATTATGAACCAGTAGGAGGCCATTATGACCAATATCTATGGATGCTGCGGGAAAGGTGAGATAGATCTCCCTTTCATTCTTTCCTGAATTGTGGAGGAAACATCCCAGTAAACAACCCTGGACCCCCATCGTCTCCCAAATCACACGGCTCACAAAAAAATGAAAGCACACTCTGCAGGGGGTGTAGTGTACACACATGCCTTGGTGATGTTCCTCTCGTCACAGCTCTAACTGAGGCACCTGGTTGTAGTCATGATCTCTCTTACTTAGGAACTTGGGCTCGAAAGAATTTTGGATAACAGACACTAAGGATCCCATTGATCTTCCATCTTGCATGTGTGCCTGCCGGGTAAGGAAGGTGAGACTGCAACTTAGTTATCAGTTGTATTTATTAATAAGTATAAACTGTAATAGTAGGCCGGCGAAGCAGCTAGGGGGCTGGCGGGAGGCCAGCAGGCCTGGCTCACCTTAACTAGCAGCCTGACTCATCCTGGGGATAAAGACCTGGACCAAGTGTGGCTTTCACCACCTGAAATCTAAACTCTGGTAACTAATATATTTATTAATAACTATACGCTGTTATATTAGGCCAGGGGAGCAGCCGGTGGCCTGGCAGAAGATCATCAGGCCTGACTGCCTTAGAGATCTGTAGGCCTGGTGGGCAGCTGCGGGTTATTTATTAATAACTTTAAACTGTTATATTAAGCAAGTGAAAAAGCCAGCTGGGGCCTGGTGTTAGGCCTGTGACCAGAAGGCTGTAGGCCTTCCAATCTGAAACCCTCAGCAGCCTTTCTCCCAAGAAATTAATTACACCAAGACCTTTTAATGTTTCAACATTTAGCCCTTAGCTGGGCAGACTCTCAACCAGCTCATCTACATTAATCCCATCCTCTGTGGAAAACCCAGGATTCTTTTCAGAGACTCAGGAAATCCCACCTTCTTATACTTTTTTCTGTCCAGCTAATGGGCCATCAGTGACTTTTATTAACCAATCAGAGAATGCCTCAGAAGGGGCAGAAACCATTTCTCAGCATTGAAATCAGCCTTTCTGAACATTAGACCTTCCTCCAACAGTAAGGTAAAGAAGATAGGCAAATCAGGGGTCTGGCTGAGTGACAAGCCCAAGTCATGTCTTGGTCCTATCCATGACTGGCTTCAACATCACAGTCTAATATTGAGCCATACATGGCCTTTTTGCCTCAATGCACTTGCCCCAGTTTCCTGTTGAGAAATAATGAAAGGGAACTATGTGATGTCACCTGGCCACTGCCTAGCTGCAGACTGCTCTGGCTATCAATGGTTGCCCAGTTTCAGAATATGGCCCCTAGGGACGGGGGGAGGAGTATGGGTGGGGACAAAGATGAGCAAGATAGACATCCAGACCAGTGCCACAGTGAGCCGTATCAACACAAGCTCCACCATCAGCTGCCAAAATGGAGAAAATCAACATGATTAATCACCCCCACAGCCCTCTGGTGAAAGGCCTTCAGAAATGCCATGTCATCATCAATTCCCTGACCACTATCACACAGATTCACTGGAAAATGTCAGCCTGAAAGGCAAGCTCCATTCAAAGCCAATGCATTGCAGGAAATAATGGATTTCATACTAAGATATCCTCCCTTCTAGGCACTTTCTCTCCCCATTGACAAAACGTTTTCTTGAACTGGTTTTAATCTGTAGATAAATACTAGCCAAGCAAGAGCAATTAGATGTAGTGACTGCCCCTGGGGAAAAAGCAGAAATGGTAGGGACTACAGTAAGCACTTGCCTGCCTCTCTCACTTCTACAACTTACACTTTGTGCCTCCTGTGAGTTTAGAAAAGAAACTTGAGGTGTCAAGTATGACCAGGGAACCTTAAGGACCGTCTACAAACCCTAGTTCCTGCAAACTTCATGCAGATAGGACAGGAAATGTTGAGAGGGAACACCAAGGAAACTTCCATGCTTTGTCATGACCCATATCCTGCTTCTCCATAGAGGGATCACTACATTTTCTGCAGAGATGGACAGTCACTAAAATGTTTTAAATCAAGAAGTGATAAATACGTGAATGAATGACCAATCTTGGATGAAAAATAGACTCATGGCAGATCATTACTAGGCCCTTCTAAGTTCTACCTGGCTTCACTGGTGGTATAGTTCCTAGGATGGATCAGAGCCACCATCTGAGTCCACCGAGCACATTCCACAAGGAGTTTTTATAAAGGGCAAGAGTTAAGCAGCAGTCCAGGCCACAGGGATTCCTTCTGTCTTCACCTCCCTAAAACTGGGGATATAAGTGCATGCCACTATACTCAACATGTTTTTACATGTGTCTTGGGAACTAAAATTCTCATGTTCACAATATAATCATTTTACAGACAGAGCCATCTCTAGCCCCCTTCATGTTCCTCCTTTTTATTTTTATAATTCTCATTCACCCTTCATTCTCTTGGCCAGAAGATGTATTGCTTGACATGCAAGTTTGCCTCAGAGAAAACTCTTGGGAAGATGAGCATCTGGACAGTGGCCTGTCTCTCCTTCCAACTTCACCTCTGCTTGGTACCTTCTCTTGAGCTCAATCACAAAACTCTAGGTATTATCTAGACCCAAAAGGAAAGACATTTAAACAGAAATACACACAGATGTGTGTCACAGGACATTGGTATGATGGGAAGAAAATGTATTACAATGGTGAGCAGATATAATTCCAGAGACCAAACTGTGACTGAAGAACGCCATTAAATACTGTCCCTCATGAACTTCTGCTGGGCCATCAACCAACACAACTTTGCAGCTGTCTCCTAATTTATCCTAAAAGCTCTAGGAAACAGGCCTAATAGTGCTTGATCATCTGTCTCAAGGTTTGGTTTTTTATTTTGTTTTTAAATTTAAAAAATACATATTTAATTTTATGTATATAGGTGTTTTACCTGCAGGTATGCCTGTGTACCATGTGCAAGACTGGTGCCTGAGAAGACCAGAAGAGTGAATCACATCCCCTGGTACTGGAATTGCAGATGGTTTTGAGCCATCACACCATGGGCGCAGGGAATCAATCCTAGGTCCCTGCAAGAGCATTGATTCATCTATCCACCGCAATCTGTCCTAAGTTAGTAGCTGCAACTTACTTCCCAGTATCTTCTCAGAATGCCCTTTTCAACAACCAGGGTGGATTTCTTTGCTCCGTAGTACAAAGGACAGCAGAATGAAGTCTTGATTCCTGAACACTTAGCTATGCCTCCGACTTTCTGTGTCAGTTGATTGTGAACCATTTAATTTACAGAAGGAGAGGGTGGGGCTGTGCTGACATTAGAATATATACTTTAACTCAGATTGTCACTTTCCAGTTTTCAATGCTCTAGGAGTAGAATCTGAGCTAGTGAGGGTACAGCATGTGTGGTGGTTTGAGAATGCCTCCCAAAGCTTATGATTGAATACTTGGTCCCCAGTTGGTGGAACTGTTCAAGAAGGATTAGGAGGTGTGTCCTTGTTGGAGGAGGTGTGTTACTGGGTGAAGGGGGTCGTCAGTCTTGGAGGTTTCAAAAGATTCCTGCTGGTCTCTTTTCCTCTTACTTGTAAATTCAGATATGAACTTTCAGCTGTTCCTGTTGCCCTGCCTTTGCTTTGCTATCTTTGACTCTAACACTCTTGGAACTGTAAGCCCAATCAGCTGCTTTTTTAAGTTTCTTTGCTCATGTTGCTTTATCACAGCAAAAGAAAAGTAACGAAAGCAGCATGTTTGAACACTTTTACCCTTTTAAAATTATTTTTAATTTTTGAAATTATAATATAATTATATCATTGTTCCCTTCTTTTTTCCTTCTTCCAAACCCTCCCAAATATCTTGCCTTGCTCTCTTCAAATGGCCTTTTCTCAATAATTATTGTTATACACACATATGTATATACATATATATTCATAAATACATAAATACAACCTGCTCAGTCTGAATAGTGTTGCTTGTATGTTTTCAGGGATGATCATTTGGTTTGGATAACCAATTGGCATGCCCTGTCCTAAGGAAGACTCTTTCCCCTGCCTCACCATTCCCTAGCTATCTGTAGTTCTTTAGGTAGGGTTGGGGCCTTATGGGCTTTCCTCTGTCCACTTTATCATGTTTATTGTTGCTCTCATTCAGCTCATGCTTAGACAGCCATGTTTATGAGAGTTTATGGATGCAGCTTCTGTTATTACTGGGAAACACAATCTCATAGCAAACTCCCTGGTCATCTGGCTCTTATAGTCTTTCTGCCCCCCTCTTTTGCAATGAATAATGCCTGACCCTTAAATGTAGAAGTTGTTTTGGAGATATAGCTGTTGGGACTGGGTTTCACAACCCTACATTTTGTTTGGTTGTTGTGGTTTTCTGTAATGCCCCTCCACCCCTCAGACAGGGATGGAAGGTAAGTCTCTATTGTTGAAGACTCCATGCACTTCAGATATAGGGCTCAGAGATCCCTGAGCTGGGACTGACCTGAAAGCCTCCTCCTTGAGGACTAACTCCAATAGTACTAGAAGGTGCCATGGAAGCTTTCAAACAGTCCTACAGAGCTATGATGCCTATGAACCACAATGACCAGCATTGCATGATAACCCTAAAGGTGCAGTAACGCTACACTTACCCTGGCAGTAACCAACAGCTCTCTAATTGGCCTTAAGACTTGTTCAAGAAGAAGGAGGATATCATGCCTGATACTGGAAACTTAGCCATCTACCCAGGGCTGGTGAAGTCATGGATCTTAGCAGAGAACCCACAACAACAACATTACTAAATCAGCATAATTCCTAATTACCTTCTAAATATTTGTCCTTATACCCACAGATAAGTATAGTCCTCAGCTCTCATAAAATAAACTTCTCTTTGCAATATTATTAATTTTTACTCTCCATAGGATCCAGGAAATATTTAAGAGCATCCCTCGTCTGTTTACAAGAGCCAACCTGAGCTGGGGGTCGGCGCCATTTGCTCCAAACATCTGGGAAGTATTTGGGTAATTCTGTCAAATAGCACTATGATATTGAGCATCAGTCCTGGTGCTGCTTTCTCTGTTGGCAAAACAAACCGTTGGGATATGATACTATGGAGTTAGCCTAAATAACAGGGAGCTCACTTTTCATCCTGTAAGACCAGGGAAATAAGTCAGTGTGATGACTCAGTGGTACATGCACTTGGTCTGCAAGCCTGACGGCCTGAGTTTGATTCTTGGAACCTACAATGAAAGGAGAGAAATGACTTCTGAAAGTTCTCTTCTGACCTCTACATTCATGTTACCCTGTGCACAAACATAAGAACACACACACACACACACACACACACACACACACACACACACACCTCATTTGGAGATCGTCACTGGCTCTCAAGTAGAAGGCGCATTGTCCGTCTTTTTCGCAGCATTTGCAAAGTCCCTGGGTAAGTGAGAACTCTAAACATGTGCATTGCATCCCTCTTTGGTCATATTGCCCTCTTTATTTCTGCTCCCTCTGAGTCCCGGTTGACCTTTCAACTTGCTTGACAAATAAAAATGCGACAGGAAGAATCCGAATGTGACTGTTTCGGAATTCGTCCTTCCTGCTCTTAGAAACTTCATCTAGCTGGGTGTGGCAGTGCGCTCCTTGAACCTCAGCACTCAGGCATCAGAGGCAAGGATCTCTGTGAATTCAGGTGGTCTACCAAGTAAATTTCAGGACAGATGGGATACAAAGAGAGACCCACCCATCCCCCCAAATTAAAAAAAAAAAGAAACAGTGGAGACTAGAAGAGAGGCCATCAGAGGAGGACTTAAAGTTATCAGCTAACAGCTAGCATCATTCACCCCTGTGTCCCCTTGGCATATCACCGTGACAGTAAAAACAATATACTCTGTACACTTCAAGATACTCCAAACTTACTCTGTATTCCCTCATCTTTGCTTCAGTTGTTTATCAAAGTTTTGGTTCCATTTACTGGAGGTGACTTTTTTATGTTTAATTGTTTTTGTTGCATTGAGGATTAAAGGTAGCGCCTCACAGTTTCAAGGCAAGTTTCCTACCATTGACCTATATCCCAAGGTGCTCCCACCTTCATTTTACATTTTATTTTGAGACACGATAATGCTATGTTACTGTGGCTGGTTTTAATTTACTCTGTAGTCCAGGCTGGCCTTGAACTTGCAATCACCTGTCTCTGCCTCTGGAGTAACTGTACTATGAGGCTTGATGAAGAACGGATTTAGAAACCCATATCTGAGTATTTGGTGTGTTCGTTGTTATTAGGACATCACTGTTTCTAGGTGATCTCAGCTGACAAAAGCAAAGGATTATGGGAATTTATATGAACCTTTGTGCATGTATGTGTATAACCTTAGCTGACAAAACTATATATGTGTGTATTAACCAGTGTGTGTGTATGTGTTTTGCATGTATGTGTATATAATCTTAGCTGTCAAACAAAACTAGATATATATTTATTTCTGATACACACCCAAAAGCACAGTTGAAAAACTAAACAATTAGGTATATTAATTCTCCTCTATATCTCTCTCTCTCTCCTTTCCTCTCTCTCTTGCTATCTGTGCATATGTGTATGTCTATGAGTGCATATGTATGTGTATGTGTGTATATGTACATGTTTGCATGTGTGTGTATAATCGTAGCTGGCAAACAAAACTAGAAATGGATTAATTTCTGTGTATATAGACATATAAATATAATACATACACACGTATATAAAAGGTGTGTATACTAACCTGTGTATTTTAACATATAAATATAAATATGTATGCCTAACATAGACATGCATATTTCTATTTTATTCTGGACATCTGTTTCCATTTTAAGCTAAATGTAATTCATACTGATGTCTCTAAGTCTAATCCATTATCTTGTGGAACATTCTTTCCTTTTCCCTTACTTACCTATAACCTTGACTAACAGTGCAGAGCCTGGCTTTCTCTGTTCACCTTCCATTTATTTGATTATGCTGTCCCACTATATATAGGTAATGGTTTTCAGAACTGTTAACCCTCACCCTTGTGGAATGGAACACAACTTGACCAGATGGGGTACACTGCTTATAGATAAGGTGGGGTGCAGTGTGTACAGAGCAGCTAGCGTGCAGTGTGGATAGACCAGCTTGGCACAGTGCTTGCAGACCAGCTGGTATGCCTTCTATGTTGCTCGGTCACCGACTAAACCTTTGACCTGTGGTTCTCTTCTCACCATGTGAAGTCTTGGCAGCAAGCACTTTCATCTGCTGAGCCACCTTGCTGACTCACTGTTAGGTGTGTGTGTGTGTGTGTGTGTGTGTGTGTGTGTGTAATAAAACAGATTTCTTTAGAAATATTATTTCTCAATGTGTACTCTTTAGAACATTAATCCTGTAAGCCGTTCTGTCTTCAGACAGGCCTTAAGGTACGTTTAATAGTTATGCCCTAGTGGTTTGCAGAGCTAGGCATATTCCAGCATATCAAAGCCTCTGAGCTGGTCTGGAACAAGCACCTCTTTTCATATTCACTTCACATGGGGTTCCCCAGACTTGTTTTTCATCCGGATCACCCCTCCACTACCTACCATTGCCTCTCAAGCCAAAAGCAAAAAGTTCCTTCTGTTTTGAGTGAAGTGCCATATTCACATTTCTGTTCCTGTGAAGGAGTGGTTCTCAATCTTCCTAATGCTGCGGCTCCTTGATACAGTTCCTCATGGTGTGGTGACCCCCCCAACCATAAAATTATTTTTTTGCTACTTCATTAACTATAATTTTGCTACTGTTGCGAATTATATATCTTATATACAGGATATTTAATATGTGACTCCTGTGAAAGAGTCATTCGACCCTAAAAGGGGTCCCAAACCATAGGTTGAGGCTGTTACTCTAAAGGATGCATCTTTAGTGACCATCCTGAGATGTCCCTTTTTGTATGATGTCCATTGTTAACCATCCTCATCTACCCATCTACAAAGGCTATTCAGCCAAGAGTAGAAGATTAATAAAGAACATTGTAAATTCAAGAGCTTGGTCTTCATGACACCTCCCTGCCACCCCCCATTGTCTCTGTTAGGGAACCACATCTAGATAAGTAACAAGTCACACTGGGATTATTTTCTCTGTTCTGGTGAGTACTCCTAAAGATAAGGAACCATTCTTCCCGACATAATGAGCCATCAAAATACCTTTATAACAGTTCCCAGGTAGAGCAGTTATCTGGGCTACTGACAATGGGCCTCCTTCCCACCTGTCTCTTTCATTATGTTCCAATAGAGAGGCTCAGCCATCACTCTTGGCCTGACAAGAGATAGTATTTTGGCCTTTGAGCTCTGACAATTGCATTTAGCCCATTTAATTACTTCCAGCACAAGCAAAGGCTCTATTAACAGAGCTCAGATCAGCCAAGCCTTCCTTCAGGTCTCTGGGAAGCCACGGTTAATTGAAGTTTATTTACAGGAAGCTATGCTCACATCAAGGGGATAGCAGCAATGGACCCTTCTCTGTTAATGAAGGAGGCCTAAAAATCAAAACCTCTCTGCCAGAGGCTCCAGAAAATTGAGAAGTAAGAGATCAACCAGTTGTGGTGAAATAAGGTATGTAAGCATAATTTACATGTTGAGAAAACGAAAAATCTCCCCAAGCCCCAAAGTGCACTTAAACTTCCGCACCCACGTGTTGCCCTCCCAGCTCCTGCTGTCCACCCCAGTCCACAGCACTCTCTCCTAAAAGCCCAAACTAACAAAACCTCCTGACTTTTCTGTACTGCCCCTGCCTTGGAGTTGTTAGGGTTAGAACCCAGACTCTGGCAGCCCAAACAAGACAGGAAGGTTTGGCCACCCATTCTCAATAGAGCAATTAAAGAAATGAGCAATATTGAAAAGTAGAAAAAATTTACTCAATGTGTCACATTGGGAGGAGGGACAATGATCCCATGACAGCCAGCCAAAAGCCCATCTTTGAAGTCCTGACATGAGGTCCATGTTTAAACAGAGGACAGGAAGTATGCATAGCTAAGCACTCTTGGTCACCTGTCAGTCACCATGTTCACCATGGTCTCTGATCTCTCCTCCTGGGAAGACAGGCTGTCAGGACTGTGTGAAATCCCCTTCCAGGAGACAAACTCCCTCTGGATGGCACTAGGGATGTTTAACCTTTTCCTTCTTTCATCCTACTGTTTGAATAGTCCGATAGTCTAACGGAGAGGCGCCAGTGTCTCTTTAGAATATCACAGTTCGTTCCAGAAAGCTTATATCCCCACCTACCTACTTGTGCAAAAGAGTATCTGTGGGCTCCACAGGTGATCCTCAAAGACCCTCTAGGAATTCAAATATTCACATGCCAGGAATGGCTTAGTGTTGCTTTGTGTCTGCCCCCCCCCCCCACACACACACACCTGTACACAGAAGACTGCCAGAAAACTTTAGAACCCTGCAACTGCAGGAAGCTCTTGCAGTAAACTTGGGGGTTAGGCATTCATTGCCTCCAATGTTTCTAAGTGTGTTTTTTCACCAGGCATTTAGATCCATAAGCTCATTACCTCAGATTCTTTGTGCTTCAAAAGAAGTTAGGAAGCAAAAAGCAGCAAAAAAAAAAAGTATTTATTTACAATTTTGCCAAACCAAGGACACACAGGCTCCTAGTTTCTCTCCCTTCTTCCTGCAACAGTGTAACAATTATATAGAAAAGATCAAACAAAAGCCAGGAAATATGGATATGGCAATTTAGCTATTTGATAGGTTGTCAGAGCCATGTGACATTTCTATCTGCTGAACAAGTCCATCTTCTGGAGCTGTAGCCTTTCTCTTCCCAAGAGTGAGATTTTAGAGTTCATTGTTTTAGGGTCTCCATTTTACTCCATACATCTCATGTCTTTTTCTGTGAAAAGGGGCATCATCTTTAGGGGCATCTTTACCATCTCCAGCTATCTTCAGGAGTCCGAGCTCTGTCCATGCTGTTTGATTACAAACTAAACCAGGGCTGGAAGAAGAGCCAGGAGGAGGTAAGGGTGCTGGAAACAGGCATGATTTGCTAGTTATTCAGCCACAATCAGCCGTTTAAAACTCAGAAGTGCTCAGGAGATGATGGCTATTGATTTCAAAACACAAGTTTAAGTTAAAATCCCTTCATGCATATCTTTGTTTCACAGTAAGTTGTCATAGGGGACAAATAGCTCAGAGGTCTTCTAGATAAACATGCAAAGCAATTCAGTGCTCCTCCTTGGATGGCCTGCCTAATTGAGGCACTCCAGTAGGGAGTATGTGGGGTCTTGAGAGGATAGAGCAGCAGACACTCAGTGCCATAAGAACATTGGTTTTCAGCAATAACCACTCACCAAGTTTGTGCCAGGCCACAGAACTGGGGCAAAAGGAATTCTGGCAACTCCAGTAAGCCTTTCTCCCAGTGAGGAAAGCAATGGAAGCCTAGCTGTGCTGGGCTCCTGGACGTTATGCCCCAACCTCGGGAAACACTGAGGCAGGGGTTGAGACCTACTATGTAGGTTCCCTGCCACTCCGCCTTAGGGTGGTACTGACAATATACTAGCCATGACTCAACATTCTGTGGCCCATTAAAGAAGACCACAGATGGAGGGAGGTCTTATGTGGAAGAAGGAAGTGCCCACAATGGAACAGGTAGTGATCAGTTTCTCTCTACTTTAGCCAAGAGTCAGCTGTTCTTTGGGTCCCTGTGTTCTTTCCCTTTCCCCTTCATTTCCTTCTACCTTTACCACCATTTATCCTTCTTCTGGTCTCCCTTAGCCCTGATTCTTTTCCATTTCTTCTTCCTTTCTCCTGTCCTTTGCTGCCTTATTGTCAATGTCACTTGCCCACTGTTAATCCACAAAAGATCTGGTAACTGGGAAGCAACTCAGAGGCACTGAGAAGCTGTTTCCTAGTATGGATCATTGTGAAAACTGCCAGAAAATACCAGGTTCTGCCTGATCATGAACACACACTGCGTACACGAGTATACACACACACACACACACACACACACACACACACACACACACACACCACCTTAACCTTAGGAAAAGTAGTCAGTCTTTCTTTGGGGGAAGCATTTTATACTCTCAGATACACAGACAGCTACAGAAAGAACACAAGCCATTTGCAGAGATTAAAATCTCTGGACAGTTCACATTGAGTTGTAGGTTCCTGGATCCAGGGATCAATGTTAAGATTCATGTTGTTTAATGGAATCTCCTTAGTGGGACATTCCTGGCAGTTGTAAGCAAATCCAGAGAATCCTGACGCCATGCTGGTGGAGGGGAATAACCCATAGGCTGTGGCCTAACCCAGTGACATCAAGCTTTTATTGCCTGTAATTACACTGAGAAGAGGGTGACTGGACTGGAAGCCCCATCAGTAATAACAGGCTAGGCGAGAAGGGACTTTTGCTGGGGAAGCTAATGGATGCCCTTGCTTGGATGATGCAAATGTATCCTCTACAAAGTCAATTGGTTGGCGAATTCTGTTGGTTCATCCTCAGCGATGTTGGAAATTATCTCTCTGTTTCTTTTCCATTTCACTGCTGGTGCCTCAGCTTGGCTTCCATGACTTCAACCTTGGACTGTTACCATGGCCTCCCAAAGACTTTCCACCTCCGCTGGAGTGCCCTTTCCAACCCCAGGTGCCTGCTAAGCATAGGTTGATCATGCTAAGGAAAAACTCATCACATATCCTATCTGTGCACCTACAGAAATCAGATTATTTTCTCATGGCTGACACTTGTGTCTCTTGACAGTCTTCACCCAGGTCCCTTGTAGTCAGTTCCACTACTCTCTCAAGCAGATCTAATCTGATTATGTCTGGCTATCAGATATTCATTTTCCACACTGTTCTGTTTATTTGTTGTTTGGTTTTTTTTAACTTAATGATATTTTTGTTTACTCTGAAAATTTCACACACTTAAAAATAAATTCTGGTTATGTCTGTTTTAGTTACGATTTCTATTACTGTGATAAAATACCACAACCAAAAGCAACTTAGAGAGGAAAGAGTTTATTTTAGTTTACAACTCTCAGGTCATACTCAATGGTTGAGGGAGTCAGGGCATGAACTCAAGGCAGGAACCTGGAGACAGGAACTGAAGCAGAGGTCATGGAGGAGTATTACTTACTAGCTTGCTCATCTTAGCTTGCTCAGTTTGTTTTCCTGTACACACGAGTGCCACCTATCCAGGGTGATACTGCCAACAATGGGCTGGGCCCTCCCATATCCATCATCAGTCAAGACAATGCCCCAGGGACTTGCCCATACCAGATCTTAAGGCATTTTCTCTACTGAAGTTCCCTCCTCTCAGATGACTCTAGCTTTTGTGAAGTTGACTAAAGAAATAACAACAAAAAAACTAGCCAGCACAATATACATCCACCATTGCCTCTCTCAAACCTCACAATACCCTCCCCTGCCATCTTCATGTCCTCCTTTCTTTGTTAATAATAATCCCCTAGATCTAATTAGTGCTGCCTATATGCATATGGGTATGGGCCATCCACTGAGAGAAGTAACCATGTACCCAAATCAGAGTGGCCACCTCTTCCTCAATATGATATCTAATAACTCCTATGCCAATGGGCCTTTGTGACCCCCTCCCTCATTCATTCTGGAATTTTGACTGACTTAAACTTGTGAATTTAGCCATAAGTATTTACACAACTAATTTTTCTTCTTAAAAAAGAGTACAAGTGTTTCTCTGTATGTATTTGTGTGTACCATGTTGAGTGTCTGGTACATGTGGAGGTCAGGAGAGGGTTTCAGATGCCTTGAATCTAGAGGTTCATATCTTTATGAGTCACCATGTGCTAGGAACTAAACTTGGGTTCTCTGTAAGAGCAGCAAGTGCTCTTAACTGCTGAGCCATCTTTATAGGCTCCACAACTATTCTTAACTTGCCATTGTGACTTAAAAACAATAGTAATCCAGTGGCAGTCCAAGATATTATTGCCTATTGAATCTTCCAGACCCACTCATCTGTGACCTTACTCCTTACTCCTTACTTTTTCTGGTTAACACTTTAGAAACGATGTCCCTGTACTCTGAATCACTATAGTACTTGCAAAGACTGTGTCCCTCTAGGACAGTCTGTACTTCTCAATTAAAGCTTACTGAAGGTAGGGTTGATGTCAACTCCATTCAGTCTTTGCTTCTCACAGTACCTCATGCAGAGTTAATCCTGGATCCATAAATGATTTCATAGACTACAGATGAGTAAAGAGTAGCCCCTGGAGCTCACACACTTACCTGGATAACAAGGAAGTACAGTACAGGCCCAGACATGTGTGTGCTGCCAGGTCTAACAGGCTATTCAAGGAAAACACTGCACTAGGAAGTTACTAGGAGCTGATGAATAAAAGTAAGGAGGTAAAAGGATAGTGTGTGAAGAGTTAAGACTAAAGGGAGAGGGGCTGGGGGCCTAGCTCAGTTGGCAGTGAGTGTACATGAAACCCTAAGTTTGATCCCACATCTCAAGCACACATGATGGTGGATGCCTATAATCCCAGTACTTGGGAGGTAGAGGCAGGAAGTTCAAGGTCATCCTTGGCCACATGATAACATCAGGATCAGCCTTGGCTACATAAGGCCTTGTCTTTGAAACAAACAAAGCAAAGCAGAGTAAACTGCATCAAACAAGCAAACAAACAAAACAACTGTGATTAAAACAAAAGGTCTGATTCTGTGGAAACAGAAGGGAAAACTGCCTATTTTGTGCTGAAATCCATGTGAGTTGCCTTGCTACTTGTTTGCCCATGGTCATCATGGCTACAGTGTGATACAGATACTTGCTTATGGTCATGTGGCCCGAAAAAGGCTGAATTGGGAGTAACATCCAGCTTTCTAGATTCCCTGGCCCATGTGCTACAGTCTGAACAGTCTGCTCCCACTAGCAGTCTTTTATACAAGATGTCTATAGCATGAACACCACTCTACTGGCTATGAGATATTAGGAAGCAATCTACATTCAAAGCAAATGACACACATCATGTCATTGTCCTTGAAATACACCAAGACACACATCCATAACATACATACATGGACACACACACACACACACACACACACACACACACACACACGCACACACACACACATACCCCGTCATCAAGTCATCTTCTGACTTCTCAATGTTTTATTATGGTACCCTAGACTCTCCTCCTTCTCACTGTTCCATTCCTGGTCACTGATCTCCTCTTTTACCCCTAATCTTTTACTCAAAGATCTTGCCAGATACATACTCAGTTCCTCCAATGTAATGTCTTTATTCTTACAGATGTAGTTTTATGTCTGGTGTTTCAGTACAGCAGAGTGGGTTGGGTTTTATTTCTAGACAGTTCCTTGGTGTGGTACATTGTTCATGGGTCCTCTCAACTATTGGCTAAATCAATGCCATTTCATCAGTCTTCTGTATTAGCACTATTTTCTAAACCCAAAGCAATTTCCAAAGCTAAAACCTAATAGCTATTTCTTGTGAGATTCATCCTAAATTTAATCCAAAGTCCCAATTCCTATAGGCTTGGTTGCTATCCTATGGCAAGGCAATGAAACCTTCCAGAGGTGGGGACAGGGATTAAAGGAAGGAAGTTAGAACGTGGTGAGATATGTTTCCCCACCTTTCTCTCTCTTTGTGTTCTCTTCACCCCATATCTTCTTCCATGATACACTGAGATGAGTAGACCTCCTACACCATACACTCCGCACAGAGTGACCTGTGTTTCCATAGGCCCAAATGAACATGGCCAAAAGATCACAGACTTATAACTTTGAAGCCATAAAGCCCAGTGCCCAAAATGAGCTTTTCCTCTTAGCAAATTGATAAGGTCAGAGATTTAGTCACAGTGATAAGAAGATAAGGCAGTGCCTAACACAAATAGGCTATATGTAAAACATCTAAGTCATAATTTTTGCTTAAAGTTGGTTGGCTAAACAACAAAACAAAACAAAGTTAAAACTTGCCTGACTGAATTTACTTGAACAAGTGTGGGAGGCACACAGCACACAGTACCAGCAACACAGCTCTGCCGGGTTTGCTGAGCACTCCTTGCTTGCAGTGATTGACAAACAATGTTACCCAAAGTATCTATTTCTGCAAGACATGGGTGCTCAACAAGACAAAAAGAAACACCTTTGGCAATGCCTAATGACTAATTCTTCAAGAGGCCACAAGGAAGAGATTTAATGAGTTGAAAACAGAGAAGAAACACACCCAAGGAACTGAGGGTTGTAGAATCAAATCCCATACTTCTACTTTCATTGTCTTGCTTGAATGTGAAACATCTTCCACAATTTGTGGGTTTGAACACTTGATTTAAAGAGGTTGTAGAACCTGTTGCTCTGAAATGATGAACCAGGATAGGCCTTTCTTCCCTTTGAGTTTATGTTCTCACACTGATAGACAGCCAACAGTTGTTTATTTGTTTGTTCATTCAGTTAGGTAGGCTTCAGTGTGCCTTTTTGGTATAGAAGTTCACAACCACACATTTAAAAATATTACATTCTGATGACCTATCCCAATCCATCTGAAAACTTTTTTTTACCTGTTTTAACAATAAAAATGACAGGTTTTTATTAGTATTTGTTTGTTTATTGATTGATTGATTGATTGATTGATTGATTTGTCTTTGTGGCAGTCTCATTATGTAGCCTGGGCTAATGTGGACTTGCTATGCAGACGAAGAAGCCATGAACTTGTAATGATCTGCTTACTTCTGCTTCACAGGTGCTGGAATTAACGGTATATGGTATGGCACCCAGGCTATTTTGTTTTTAGATAACTAGTAAATTTTTTATTTAAAAATTTACTGCTGCTGGTTATTATACAAATAAAAATCACTTATGCATGTTGCACAAGACTCAAACAAAGCAGAAATATGAACAAACCATGAAAATACTTCATCCTCCAAATTAACACCCCTTCCTTCAGCTAACTATAGCCAACTGTGCTGTTCATGTTCATCTTTCCAACTATCTATATCATATATATATGTATGTATATATATATATACATATATTTAAACTATAATAATGGAACTGCAGTACTATTTTTTTCATTTATCAATAAATTTTAAATAAGTTTCCATATGGTATCACATGTATTATTTTTAATTATTCAACTTGGTATCTATTAAGATGTTTTAGTTCTTCCTAATGATATTTGACAGTAAGTTATATATTAAAACTTTAAGTTGGGTGGTGGTGGCGCACACCTTTAATCCCAGCACTTGGGAGGCAGAGGCAGGCGGATCTTTGTAAGTTCGAGGCCAGCCTGGTCTACAAAGTGAGTCCAGGACAGCCAGGGCTGTTACACAGAGAAACCTGTCTCGAAAAACAACAACAACAACAACAAAAAAAAAAACCCAACAACAACAAAAACTTTAAACCTTCAAAAAATTCTTTATAAGGCATATAGCTCTACAACTGACTTTTCTGGACTATTACTCAGAGTCATGATGACTTTTTTTTTTTACAGCTGAGAAACCAAAGGGGGGGAGGAATCAAGATTTAAGAAGCAGACAAAAGATATACTTTGTGGTTTACACAAAGGTCAGTGTTGTCATGAAGAAATTGTTTCGTGTGCTGGGGTGAATCTTGCTGCTTTATTGTGAAGGTGGCTCACCACAACCTAAGCCATGCTTCACCAGGGTGATATTCATGATAACAGCAATAACATCTGTACAGTAACTCATAGTCACACGGCCTTCCTGGGGCATCACTTTATTTTCTGTGTGTGATACGTGGGGACACCCATGCAATTTGTCTTCATGACTCCCATAAGCCATGTTATTTATGAATGCTCAGAGTTTGGTGTTATGTGTGCCAACTTTCCAGTAAGGGAAACTCAGATTAATAAATTTCTTCTTAGTCACTGCATTATTCAGGTTCCCTTAATGTAATAAATATCTGAGAAATAATTTAGATTGGCTTACAGAGAAAGATTTATGTTGGCTTACAGAGAAAGAGACCAGGGTTGCATTAGCCCCTTTGAAGTCACATTGATGATTAGAAAGTCTTTTCATAGGCCCACCTCTTCAAGCTTTCATCACCTTCTAGTAGTTCATCTGGGTGAAATCATTTAATACATAAGCCTGCTGGAAGACATTTAAAATCCAAACTATAGCATCATTGTGACTACTTAGTGTCCTTTTCCCAAGTTCCCCACCATGCTATGTAGTATTGCTGCTTCACTTGAATATACCATAAAAGTAATACATCTAGCCCAAGGACCAAATACTTTAATGTTTGAAGCAACTGAAAGTTCTCTCCTTTTCTCCATCTAAACCCCTGAAGAAAACAGCCAGTCTCTTCCTTTCCTAGTTGATTTAGGGACTTGATGCTTTCAAGGAATTCCCACAAGTCCAGAGATCTATGCTTCATTCCCCAGGTCCCACAGAGGGCAAGAGCTGAGGACTGGGGTCAGCAGAAGGTGATAGGAGGGAAAGCAAATGAGGCTCATTTACATTCATAATCTACTGTTCTTAAGTGGTAAGACTGCTCAGTGTCAGACAGATGCAGCAGTCAACGAATATATACTCCTAATCAGTCTAGATGGGTGTGCCTCAATTTTTAATCACCTGCAATTAGGGTTTAGGGTGACAGGTTCTAACACTACCTTATTTAGTAGCTGTTTGGCTACAAAATCGTTCTCAGGTTCTGGAGCCCTGTACTGGCAGGGCCTCTTCCTAGGAGGAGGAAGGTTCAGAAGCCATGACTCAGTAGGGTAATTTTTATTAATGGCCACAAGATGCATAGATATTTCCTCCCCCTCCCTTTCGGTGGACACTTTTCTGTGGTCTCCACTTATCTTTCAAACATTATAGAGCCTGGCTTCCTGGGAGAGAAGAAAGCATAGTAGATCTAACATCTCAGTAATTTCCATCGCTCACTGTGGTGAGTAGGATGGTGATTGGCAGGGTCTGCTCATCTTCCGAACCTCTTGTGTTGAGGTGAGGTATTTTACAACAGGCTTATGAAAAGCCCAATTATGGTTTGGATGAAAGTGGAAAAGAACAGAAAGAGAGAGAGAGAGAGAGAAGAAACCATTTGGGATAGATTTATTGATCTCCAACTATAAAGAACAAGTGTGCATACGATAAGTTTTAATGGTCTACCAGTATATTCAAAGACATGGCAATGACCCCATTGAGTACTTTAGGTTCAAGGAAGCAGGTCTGTAATATTGGCTATGTTTCATTGTTTGTTAGACATGTAAAATGTCATTAAGTGATCGATTTTCTACATCTAACTCTAGAAAAATTGCCATAATTGAATCGACTTTCTTTCAAATCAGAGTTCGTCTATCATTAGGCAGTGTACAATGATGACATGAGTTAATAAGCCTCAGTCTGATGGGTTTGGGTGTCTGCAAGGGAAAGAGCAGAGATGATAAGACCTCACTGAGCGATCTTCCACCTGGAGACTTATAGCTTACTGAAAAATTCAAAGCATTATTGTCCGTAGACTATAAAGTAATGTTTATTGTAGTCCTGATTGCTCTTTGTGACTTTTGTGTTAAACTGTTTCCTTTGTATTACAATTATGTTACAGAAATACAGTTTGAAGTAGTTTGGGGATACTGCTTAGCTGAGAGGCATTCCGTTTGGCCTAAGAGACTGACTTAATTCACTTCCCTTTATACTTTTCCACATAATTAGGGTAAAAACTACATGAACTTTTGGGGGCCCTGGAAGATTAAAATACAGTCATTTTATACATTCCTAGAGACTGATGAAACCAACAAAAAAAAATGAAGGAAAGGGAAAGCATCCATGATTGTCTGTCTCTGTTTATTTGTATTGTCCTTACCTTGGAGAAGTGGGACGTGGCTTTCATACTGACTGTTAAGAACAAGACTCTCGGCTGGAGAGATGGCTCAGCGGTTAAGAGCACTGGCTGCTCTTCCAGAGGTCATGAGTTCAATTCCCAGCAACCACATGGTGGCTCACAACCATCCACAATGAAATCTGGTGCCCTCTTCTGGCCTGCAGATATACCTGCAGACAGAACACTGTATACATAATAAATAAATCTTAAAAAAAAAAAAAGAACAAGACTCATCAGAGGTGACTGGATGCTTCAAGGTGAGGAAAAGCCCCCAAATATAAGGTGAGAGAGAATAGGGAAGTTACAATGTAGATTAGGTCATTGGATGAAGAACCTACAATGCCCTCTCCTCAACCCCCAGTTTCACATTCTAGTTCATTCCAGTTGGGGGGAAACAAGTGACTTTTGTACACCCCAAGTTAACCATCTGTGCTGCCTGGAAGCACACCAAAAGGTGTATGTGCTTCTGTCATCTGGTTCTTGCCAGGACCTTTCAACTTCACATAATCTCTCTTTTTTAATAATTATGTCTGCTCTCTTTCTGGCACTCCCATTTTCTTAAATTCTTTGTTTTTCTTCTGTCCTATTTTTTTTTCTTCTCTGCTTTCTAATGTGGTCTTATTAGCTGGCATGGCATTTGGAACCTCAAAACCCACCCCCAGTGACACATTTCCTCCAACAAGGTTACACCAGTTAATCTTTCTCAAAACAGTTCTACTCCCTGGTAACTACGCATTCAAATTCATGAGCCCGTGGGGGCCATTCTTATTCAAACCACCAAAGGTGTCCGCCTCAATTACTTTTCTGTATTATTTTTGAGACCAGGCCTCTTACTGTACATAGAGTAAACCAATTGGAGAGACTGGTTGGTCACTGAGCCCTAGGGATCCATCTGTCCTCAACTCCCTGGCACTGGGATGCAGGCACACACCACTGTGCCTGGTTTCTTACACGGGTTCTGGGAAACTAAATGCAGGTAGGTCTCCATCCTTTTAAAGGAAGCTCTTTACTAACTATGCCAAATCCCCAACCTCTCTGAATTTTTTATATAGCATCTCTTGTTCATAAATATAATGTCTTATCTAAGACTCATAATTTCTTACCAAAATGTTTCTCTCCCTCATTTTCTTAGTTTTCTCTTAGTTCAGGATGCTATTATAACATATCATTGACTGGGTGGCTTATAAATAATTGAAGTTTGTTTTTCACAGTTATGGAGGCTAGAAGTCTTAAGTCAACTGTCATCATGGCCATTGTCTGGTGGTGATGCTCTTTGGGGCTCTAAACTGCCCAGCTTACTATATCTTTACCTGACAAATAGAAGTCTGGAAAGTTCTCTGGACTTTCTTTTCTAGGAGTGCTCATTTTGCTTAGGAGGACCCTGGACCCTGTTAAAGATCTAAATACCCAAGAGGCCCCACCTTCTAAAACCATCATTCTATTGGTGTGGGATTTCATTAAATGAATATTAGGAATATACACAAAATTTCAGCTCATTTAACTTCTATTTTTTTCCTTTTTTCTGTTGGTTTATTTCATTTTGATATATCTTCAAAATTGAATCATTTTTCAGTGTGTCTGATGACTCCTTCTTCTCTCCATATTTAAAAATAGAATACTAAAACTCAAATAGAAACAAGTTAAAGAAAATTCTAAAGCAGAGGAAATATTTGTTACATGTAATAGGACAAGGGCCAGTGTTTATATTTCTAAAAGGCACAAGTGGATCAAGAAGATAAATATTATAATAAAGATAAATGTCAGAAAACCCATTTACAATATATAAGCATCTAACAATAGTCCAGATGCTGAACTTGTAACCAAATGCAAATGAAAACAATAATAAGATGTTGTATCTAATATCAAGCCAGAATGTCGCTTTTCTTGTTGCCTTTAGTAATAATTCTAAGCATTGGCAAGGACAGAGAAAGTCTATTCTCATAGGTTACAGATAGATGGATAGATAGGATTATAAATTGGTGTTTATTTTCCAAAGAATAAATTACCTACAGGCATTAACACTTCAAAAAAGACTGCACGCTTTGAGTCAGCAATTTTAAGGAAATAGTCAAATTTTCTAAGATCTGTCTTCATTCTGGAGTTGTTTATTCTCAGACAAATTGGATGCAATACACCCCCCAACATTTAGTGCTAACACAGGAAGTTGTGGTTACACCCACATGAGGAGTACTATCAACTACAAGAAATGATACAATTTAAACACTGACAGGGAAAGGCGTTATGATCAACCATTAAGTCAAAACAGTAAACTAGAAGGCTATTTTTAAAATAGACATCTATATAGAATACCTGTGACATACAGGAGAACAGACCAATCCCAGATGATGAATATAAACCAAGATTACTTAGAGAAGGTAGAAATATGGTGACTGGGTTTCTTAATCTTTTACTCGTTTTATAGCACTGGGCATAATTTTAAGAATACCACAAAAGGGGGGTCAGCGAGAATGATTTAGGACTTGGGACTTGGAGTTGTTGTACTGCTTGTGTAAACAAAAATTTTATTAACCTGTATTTATTAATACCTACTAGCCTATAACCTATAACCTAACAACACTTATACCTAATACCTAATAACTTTTAAACAATCCTACTTTACCCCTTTTGAAAGGATATTAAAGCAGAGGGTCTTTTTTTTGCCTTTCTTTTTTAATATTTATTTATTACCTCAGGTTACATCTCCATCACAGTGTCCTCTTTCTACCCTTCCCAGTCTCGCCCTCCCACTCTCTATCCCTTATCCCTTCCATCCCATTCCTGTGGAGTGGAGTGTCCCTACATAACAATCCCCCACCCCAGTTCAGCAGTCATATGAGGGCCAAGAGCCTCCTCACACACTGAGGGCCTATAAGGCAGCACCACTAGGGCAAAATGTTTCATTGACAGGAAAAAGTCTATGTTCATGTTCCCTTTGGTGCATTGGTTGTAGTATAGTTATCCTGTACTATATGGCTAAAACCCAACTATAAGTGAATAGATGCCATGTGCATCCTTCTGAGTCTGGGCTCGCTTACTTAGGATGAGCTTCTCTAGTTGCATCCATTTTGGCTGCAAATTGCATAATTTCATTGTTTCTGATAGCTGAGTAGTATTCCATTGTGTAGATGTACCACAGTTTTTTAATCCATTCTTTGGTTGAGGGACATCTGGGTTGTTTGCAGTTTCTAGCTATTATTAATAAGGCTGCTATGAACATAGATGAGGAAACTTCATTGTGATTTGGTGAGGAATCATTTGGATGTGTACCCACAAGTGGTATGGCTGGGACCTGAGGTAGAGCTATTACAAGTTTTCTAAGATATCGCCAGACTGACCTCCATAGTGGTTGCACAAGCTTGCACTCCCACCAGTGTGGGAGGAGGAGTTCCCCTTTCTCCATATCCTTGCCAGCATGTGCTGTCATTTGAGCTTTTGATATTAGCCATTCTGACAGGTGTGAGTTGCATTTTTCTGATGATTAAGGATGCTGAGTATTTCTTCAAGTTTCTCTCAGTCATTAGGGATTCCTCCTTTGTGAATTCTCTGTTTAGTTCTGTTCCCCATTTTTTATTGGATTATTTGGTTTCTTAGCATTTAGTTTCTTGTGTTCTTTGTAAATTTTGGATATTAGCCCTCTGTTAGATTTTTTCCCAATCTGTAGGCTGCCATTTTGTTTGAATAACAGTGTCTTTTGCTTTACAGAATCTTTCCAGTTTCATGAGGTCCCATTTATTGATTGTTGGTCTTAGATCCTGTGCTGTTGGTATTCTGTTCAGGAAGTTGTCTCCTGTGCTGATGAGTTTGAGGGTTTTCCCCACTTTCTCTTCTAGTAGATTTAGTGTGTCTGGCCTTATGTTAGGGTCATCGATCCACTTGGACTTAAATTTTGTACAAGGTGATAAGTATGGGTCTAATTTCATTCTTTTACATGTGGACATCCATTTGGACCAGCACCATTTGTTGTAGATGTCCTTTTTCCAATGTACTATTTTGGCTTCTTTGTCAAAAATTAAGTGACCATAGAGTCAGACACAAAGCAAGCCTCAACAAATACAAGAAAATTGAACTAACCCCATGTATCTTATTGGACCACCATTGAATAAAGCTGGACTTCAACAACAACAGAAATAATAGAAAGCCTACACATTCACAGAAACTGAACAATTCTCTACTGAACGACCACTGGGTCAGGGAAGAAATAAAGAAGGAAATCAAAGACTTCTTAAAATCCAACAAAAATGAAGGCACAACATACCCAAACCTATGGGACACAATGAAAGTTCATACCAATAAATGTCTTCAAAAAGAAAATTGTGACAGCTCATATTAGCGAATTAACAGCTGAACTGGAAGAATTGGGGAAAAAAAAAAAAAAGAAGCAAACACTCCCAATAGGAGCAGACAGCAGAAAATCATCAAACTTAGGGCTGAAATCAACAACTTACAAAAAAAAAAAAAAAAAAGAATGATACAAAGAATCAATGAAACCAAGAGTTGGTTCTTTGAGAAAATCAACAAATTGACAAACCCTTAGCCAAATTAACTAAAAGGCAGAGGGAAAAAACCCAAATCAACAAGAAATCAGAAATGAAAAGGGAGAAATAAGAACAGACATTGCGGAAATCCAGAGTATCTTTAGGTCCTACTTTAAAAAATCTGTTCTCCCAAGATGGTGCTGACCATAGAGCAGTGCATCTGAGTAATAGGTGAATGAGATTAGTCATTGTGGAGTGAATGTGAGGTCCCCTAGCCTACAGTGAAACACAGACGGTGTCTGAATTCCCACAGCGAACATTGAGACCGGTCACCAGGTAAAACAGCCCACGCAGTTCCCGGGAACACAACCCTGAGATCAGCCAGCTCCGTCACCGGTCTGGAGAGGAGCTCTGGCTAGAGATCTAGCCCAGGAGCGGATCCAGCCCACGGCTCCAGCCACAGACCAGCGGCCCCGCCTGTCTGCCTGATATCCAGCCTGCACTTGAGCCGCACCACAAGAGCAAAGGTAAGTGAGATTATTTTTTTTTTTCCGGAGTTTCCAACATGGTGGCACAGTGTGCACTGTAGCGGAGAGGCAGAGACCTAACCCAGTCACAGCAAAGAAATTAGGAGCCAAGACTGCCTGCAAACAGAGACCGTGACAGTGTGTTCTCCACAAATACTGGGGCGGATGGGTCACTCACCCTAGCACCCAAGCATCTGAGGCAGTCAGCAACAGGCACACTGAGGCCGGCATCTGTTGTGGGTGGAGCTCCCTGCCTGCATAGTCAGCCCAGCTGGGGAGCCAGAACGACTGGGTCAGTGAGAGGAGAACACAGACCAAACCACAGCTCTACCTGCCTTTCTGAGGAGACCTGTCAGCTCCCAGGTCCTCAGAGGCTAGCCCTCTCCCCACTCCAATCCCCTCTATATTGGTCCAATTGGGTCACAAGCAGTTGAGGAGAGCAGCAGCCACCCTCCTCTCCGAGAGCCAGTCAGTCTATTACAGGAATCTGCCCGCCATCTGGAGGTAAATAACAGGATCTCAGGATCAGCCAACCCCCAGGGCAGGGAGTTTTCCTGAGCACCAAGGTCAGGTAACAAAAGAAACAAACAGATAACACCTGGGTCCATCTGATGACAAAAGGTCAGGGCAAGAACATGGTAAAAAAAAAAACCAAAACAATAGGATGTCTCCAGATCCTAGCAATAATGCTACAGACAACTCTGGACAGCTGAACCCAATTGAAGCAAAGGAAAATGACCTTAATCCTACGCTTATATTAATAATAGAAGGCCTAAGGGAGGAAATCAAATACCTCAGAGAGCAACAACAAAGTACTGCAAAGGAGGTGATAGAAATGAATAAAGCGCTTAAAGGAATGGAAGACCTGAAAAGGGAAGTTGAAGCAATGAAGAAAATCCAATCTGAGACATCCATAGAACTGGAAAACCTTAAGAAAAGAATCGGAACTACAGACACTAGCATCACCAACAGAATACAAGAGATGGAAGAAAGAATTTCAGGCTCAGAGTATAAAATTGAAGAAATGGATACATCTGTCAAAGAAAATGTCAAATCTAAAAAAGTCCTGACACAAAACCTTCAGGAAATCAAGGACACAATGAAAAGACGGAATCTCAGAATAATAGGAATAGAAGAAAGAGAAGAGTCCCACCTCCATGGACCAGAAAATATCTTCAACAAAATCATTGAAGAGAATTTCCCAAATCTAAAAAAAGAGATCCCTATAACTGTACAAGAAGCTTACAGAACCCCTAATAGATTAGACCAGAAAAGAAAATCTTCCCACCACATAATAATCAAAACACTAAATGTACAGAACAAAGAAAGAATTTTAAAAGCTGCTAGGGAAAAGGGTCAAGTAACATATAATGGCAAACCTATCAGAATCACACCTGACTTTTCTTCAGAGACTCTAAAAGCCAGAAGGGCCTGGACAGACATCTTGCAGACCCTAAAAAACCACAAATGCCAGGCCAGACTACTATTCCCTACAAAATTGTCAATCAACATAGATGGAGAAAACAAGATATTCCATGACAAAGCTAAATTCAAATAATATCTATACACAAATCCAGCTCTACAGAAGATGTTAGAAGGAAAACTTCAACCCAAAGAGGTTAACTACACACAAGAAAGCACAGGAAGCAAATAGCATGCCTGCAGCAAAAACAAAAGGAAAGAAGCTCACTCACACACTATTTCTACCAACATCAAGATGGCAGGAAGTAACAATCACTGGTCATTAATATCTCTCAACATCAATGGACTCAATTCCCCAATAAAAAGGCACAGGCTAGCAGAATGGATGCGAAAACAGAATCCCGCATTCTGCTGCTTACAAGAAACGCACCTCAGCAAAAAAGATAGACATTATCTCCAAGTAAAGGGCTGGAAAAAGATATACCAAGCAAATGGACCCAAGAAAAAAGCTGGAGTAGCAATTCTAGTATGCAACAAATTGGATTTTCAACCAACATTAATCAAAAGAGATGGGGAAGGACACTATATACTCATCTAAGGAAAAATCCACCAAGATGAAATTTCAATACTAAACATCTATGCCCCAAATGTAAGACCACCCACATTCATTAAAGAAACACTACTGAAGCTCAAATCCCACATTGAACCTCACACATTAATAGTGGGAGACTTCAACACACCACTCTCACCACTGGACAGATCAACAATGCAGAAAACAAACAGAGAAATAATGAACCTCACAGATGTCATGAATCAAATGGACCTAATTGATATCTACAGAACATTTCACCCAAAAACAAAAGAATACACTTTCTTCTCGGCACCTCATGGAACCTTCTCCAAAATCGACCATATAGTCGGTCACAAAGCAAGCCTCAACAGATACAGGAAAATTGAAATCACTCCTTGTAACTTATCAGACCATCATGGAATAAAGCTAGGCTTCAACAGTAACAAAAACAACAGAGTGCTTGCAAAAACATGGAAACTGAACAACTCTCTCCTCAATGACCTCTGGGTCAGGGAAGAAATAAAAAAAGAAATTAAAGTCTTCTTAGAACTCAATAGAAATGAAGGCACAACATACCCAAACTTATGGGACACATTGAAAGCAGTGCTAAGAGGAAAGTTTATAGCTCTAAGTGCCTTCAAAAAGAAACTGGAGAATTCCTATACTAGCCACCTAAAAGAACACCTGAAAGAGCTAGAACAAAAAGAAGCAAACACTCCCAAGAGGAGCAGACGAGAGGAAATTATCAAACTCAGGGCTGAAATCAACAACTTAGAAACAAAAAGAACAATACAAAGAATCGACAAAACCAAGAGCTGGTTCCTTGAGAAAATCAAGAAAATAGACAAGCCCTTAGCTAAACTAACTAAAAGGCAGAGGGAAAATACCCAAATCAACAAAATCAGAAATGAAAAGGGGGAAATAACAACAGACATTGAGGAAATCCAAAGAATCGTTAGGTCCTACTTCAAAAACTTGTACTCCACAAAATTGGAAAATCTAAATGAAATGGACAATTTTCTTGATAGATTCCACCTACCAAGGTTAAATCAAGAACAGGTAAACAAATTAAACAGTCCTATAACCCTTAAGGAAATAGAAGAAGTCATTAGACGTCTTCCAACCAAAAAAAGCCCAGGCCCAGATGGTTTCAGCACAGAATTCTACCAGACATTCAAAGAAGAGCTAACACCAATATTCTTCAAACTCTTCCACAACATAGAAACAGAAGGAATACTGCCAAACACATTCTATGAGGCCACAGTCACCCTGATACCTAAACCTCACAAAGACCCAATGGAGAAAGAAAATTTCAGACCAATTTCCCTTATGAACATGGATGCAAAGATACTTAATAAAATACTTGCAAACCGGATCCAAGATCACATCAAAAGTATCATACACCATGATCAAGTAGGCTTCATCCCAGGGATGCAGGGGTGGTTCAACATTAGAAAATCCATCAATGTAATCCACCACATAAACAAGCTGAAAGAAAAGAACCACATGATCATCTCATTGGATGCTGAAAAAGCTTTTGACAAAATACAGCACCCTTTCATGATAAAAGTCTTAGAGAGATCAGGCATACAAGGACCATACTTAAAAATAATAAAAGCAATTTACAGCAAGCCAATAGCCAACATCAAACTAAACGGAGAGAAACTTAAAGCATTCCATCTAAAATCAGGGACAAGGTAAGGCTGCCCACTCTCTCCATATCTCTTCAACATAGTACTTGAAGTTTTAGCTAGAGCAATAAGACAACTAAAAGAGATCAAGGGGATACAAATTGGAAAGGAAGAAGTCAAAGTATCCCTATTTGCAGATGATATGATAGTATACATCAGTGACCCCAAAAATTCCACCAGAGAACTTCTACAGCTGATAAACTCCTTCAGCAAGGTGGCCGGATACAAAATCAATTCAAAAAAATCAGTAGCCCTTCTTTACACAAAAGATAAATGGGCTGAGAAAGAAATAAGGGAATCAACACCCTTCACAATAGCCACAAATAATATAAAATACCTTGGGGTAACTCTAACCAAGCAAGTGAAAGACCTGTATGATAAGAACTTCAAGACCCTGAAGAAAAAAATTGAAGAAGATATCAGGAGATGGAAAGATCTCCCTTGTTCATGGATAGGTAGGATCAACATAATAAAAATGGCAATCTTACCAAAAGCAATATACAGATTCAATGCAATTCCTATCCAAATACCAACTCAATTTTTTACAGATCTGAAAAAAACAATTCTCAACTTCATATGGAATAACAAAAGACCCAGAATAGCTAAATCAATCATGTACAATAACAGAACATCTGGAGGTATCACCATCCCGGATTTCAAGCTGTACTACAGGGCAATAGTAATAAAAACAGCATGGTACTGGTATAGAAACAGACCAGTTGACCAATGGAATCGAATTGAAGACCCAGAAATAAACCCACACATCTATGGTCACTTAATTTTTGATAAAGAAGCCAAAAACATACAATGGAAAAAGGAAAGCATCTTCAATAAATGGTGCTGGTCTAACTGGATGTCAACATGTAGAAGAATGCAAATAGATCCATACTTATCACCCTGTACGAAACTTAAGTCTAAGTGGATCAAGGACCTCAACATAAATCCAGACACACTAACATTAATAGAAGAGAAAGTGGGAAAAAGCCTTGAAATCATTGGCACTGGTAGCAACTTCCTGAATAGAACACCAATAGCTCAGTCACTAAAACAAAAAATCAATAAATGGGACCTTATAAAATTGAAAAGCTTCTGTAAGGCAAAGGACACTGTCCATAGAACAAAACAGCAGCCTACAGAGTGGGAAAGGATCTTCACCAACCCAACATCTGACAGAGGGCTAATATCCAAAATATATAAAGAACTGAAGAAATTAAACACCAAAAAATCAAATAACCCCATCAATAAATGGGGTACAGAGCTAAACCGAGAATTCACAGAAGAGGAATCTCTAAAGGCTGAGAGGCATTTGAGGAAATGTTCAACATCTTTGGTTATCAGGGAAATGCAACTTAAAAAAATTCTGAGATTCCATCTCACACCTGTCAGAATGGCTAAGATCAAAAACTCAAATGATAGCACATGCTGGTGAGGATGTGGAGAAAGGGGAACACTCCCCCATTGCTGGTGGGACTGCAAACTTGTGCAACCACTTTGGAAATCAATCTGGAGATATCTTAGAAAATTGGGAATAAATCTACCTCAATACCCAGCCATACCCCTCTTGGGCATATATCCAAAAGATCTGAAACGAAACCAAAAGGACATTGCCTCAACAATGTTCATAGCAGCTTTATTAGTAATAGCCAGAAACTGGAAACAACCCAGATGTCCGTCAACTGAAGAATGGATAAAAAAACTGTGGTACATATACACAGTGGAATACTACACAGCTATCAGAAATGAGGAAATCATGCAATTCAAAACCAAATGGATGGAACTAGAAAAGCTCATCCTAAGTGAGCTGACGCAGTCCCAGAAAGATAAACATGGTATGTATTCCCTTACAAATGGATATTAACCATACATCAGAGGATAACTATCCTACAACCCACACACCCAAATAGACAGGATCCTAGCATATCTATCCTAGGAAAAATTCTACCCACCAGTGAGTCATGGAATCTGCTGCAGGTTAGTGGAACCCCACACCCTAGATGGTGTGCCTTATCAAGCTCCAGTATGAGTGTAAGCTCTTGGGCCTCACATGACGCAAGATCAGAGGGAGTATGATATGTGAGGACCCACCTCATCTGAGGAGAAGGAGAGTACCAAGTAGAGGAACAAGGAGGGAGGGAGGGAGGGAGGGAGGGAGGGAGGGAAGGAGAGAGGGAGGGAAGGAGAGATGAAGGGAGGGGCCAAGAGGGGAGGAGGGAGGAACCTATGTTCTAGAAATAAATAATACTTTTTTAAGAAAAGAGTTAATAAGCTTAAAAATATAATAAAAATACCATATAAAATTTTCAAACTATAATTTACCTTACTGGCATGAAAAGAAAATGGCCTTAATTTCAGATTAAGAATGTTAGACTGCAGGTGGCTACAGAGATTACACAAACTTGATAGCAGCTTAAAAGTTTCTTTTTGTTTTTTTGTTTTTTTTTGTAGAGGTATAGGCTATTTCCATGGTTTGGCATTAAAAAGCAGGTAACAGGTTTAAAACACTGTAAATAAATTAAAGGTGACAGCTGTTCAACCTGGTTTTACAAACCTCCAAGAGTTGAAAAAACTTAGAGCTAAGGTAAAATAATGCATGGTGTTAGCCCATGCCTTTACCTCCAGCAGAGACAGGAGGATCACTATATAGTTAGTTGTCTTATAAATTCTAGAGTTACAAGAAACAGGGTGGTGATGGTGCACATCCTTAGTCACATCATTGGGGAAGAATACACCCTTAATCCCAACACACTAGAGACAGAAACAGGCAGATCTCAGAGCTCAAGGCCACCTGATACAAAACGAGCTCTAAACAGAGAAAAACTTTGATCCAGGAGTGGAGGAGCACATCTTTAATCCCATCAGTTGGAAACCACATGTCTTTGATCCCAAAACTTAGAATGCAGAGACAGGCACATAGGATTTGGAAAGATTTAAGTTTAAAAGCTACAAAAGGCAGGCTGCAATTCAAACAAATTGTCCTTTGAGATCTCAAAATATATACACTAAAGTTTGTTTAGTTCCAAAATATCAAAATAATTTCTTCTTTAATCCGGATTGAAAGGTAATACTTTATATATTATCAAAAAAAAACAAATTTGCTCCAGGAAAAATATTACCTGACCCCCCCCCAAAAAAAAGGTAATTGTCCCAGAGTTAGGATTAGGGCAGGGCTCTGTAATACTTTATATATTATCAAAAAAAAAAACAAATTTGCTCCAGGAAAAATATTACCTGACCCCCCCAAAAAAAAAGGTAATTGTCCCAGAGTTAGGATTAGGGCAGGGCTCTGTTCTTATCTTTCCAGGAAATTTAAAGCATCCATTCAAGGAATCCAGGGACAACTGGACAACGGAAACCTCAGCAGAAAACAGATCAGACACCAAAGAAGACGAGTGGCCCAGATGATCCAGCCTTGCAGACTTCTTCAATAGCAGTTTCCTCAAAAGTCTATAACCACAACAACTCAAAATTGCTAAGATCGTTCAGCTCCACAGACTACTCCAGCCAGATCTTCAGTAAAGTTCTGAAGATCAGCTTCTGTCTATGAACTTCGTAGGACATCTTAATAGCTGAGCACAAAGGGACTGAACATCAAATGATTCTATTAACATTTTTAACCATTTTTCCATTCTTATTTGGGCCCCAAACAGGTTTACTACGTCCCAAATCAGCAGGAAGTCATTTTAAGAGAACAACGTCCCATCCCCAGAAGGTGGGGAGGGTGTTCTCCCCCTTTGGTTATTTGACAGATAATAGAAAATTTTGTTATTTAGGGGAAAAGACTACAAGCTGTTAAATGGTCTTGTTAAATGGGTTTTGGAGGTTAGACCCAGGGACTTCTCTCTTGTGCTTTTCTGTATCCTCCTTTCTCTCCTATATAGGAGTGAACAGACTTGAGAAAAATGGGACATAGACATAGTATAGGAAAGAACAAGAAAAAAGGACAGATTATTGAATATAGCCTTATACCTTTGTATACTGATACAAAATTAATATTATATTTGGCTAAATTGGTATTGATCATTGTATATTAATGCAAAATTAAGATTGTATAGGGCTACATCGGTATTGATCTTTGTATATTGATACAAAATTAAGATTATATTTGGCCACAATGGTATTGACCCTTGTATATTAATGTAAAATTAAGATTGTATTGGGCTACATCGGTATTGATCTTTGTATATTGATACAAAATTAAGATTATATTTGGCCACATTGGTATTGATCTTTGTATATTGATACAAAATTAAGGGTAACGCTTCTTAAAGGTATTGTTCGTAGTAATACTTAAAAATGAAATGTCAAGTTTTGACCTCTCGCTACCAACCGACATAAACTGTTTAGGATAATTAAGAAACGGAAACTAATAGTCATGAAAACGTGTCATTTTGTTAGTTACTATGACAGTCTATCACAGTTATTTTCTAAGCTACTCAGAAATCAAGTTGCTAAGAGACAAGCAATATTTGCTTATCTAAATATAAGAGGTAGATAGGGCATCTTCAAAAACCTCAAGAGATCTGCAGAATATGGCATTCAAAGATGTTTTCTTAACTTAAGATTTTTTGATATAGAGACATGTCAGCTCCTGACAGCACCCCCTATATTACTCCAAGTAGAAGATGAGCATCGAAGAATCTCCAGTGGGAGATGATTGAATTGGTGGTAAGCCGTTCTCTTGGCAAGAAAAACCACTTGCTTCAACTGTAGACAGACTTCTGTCCAAAAAGGACAAAACTTGGAAGCAGATAAGTCGACAGCCTAGCTCTGCCAAGACAGGGTAGGTAAGTCCTTCATAATTCCTGCTCTACAACCAATGTCTGTCAGAGAAATGGGGCCTAATGGCTAAAGATTGATGCTGTAATGTTTGGAGAGAAAATGGGAACTGTCCAGGCAGCCAATGGTATGTCATTTTTTAGTTTTGGAAGCTGCAGGCCCTGCACTTCCTATATAATCAGATATATTTATCCCTCTCAGGTCTCTGAGGTGGTTGAAGAATAGATAGCTAGAGTCTCATAGTTAAATTTTGAGTTGTTTAGGAATCAAGAGGGTGTTCTGGATCTAAGAAGATATTTTTAAAATTATGAGGCAAGTTAGTATGAAAGCTGAGTTAGATATAGAACTTTAAACTCATGGAGATGGTTAGATAGTAGAATGTTAAAGTCAGGTGCCAAATACATATGGACTGGACATTGGGAATGTATGCTAAGCCATATAACTCTTATAATCGTGGCCTATTTATTTCTGTTGTTTTGTATTGTATTTATAGTTATAAGAAAAAGAACCATTATTTGGACTGAAAGGGAGAGCTGTTGGGGGGGAAAATAAATACCTTAAACTAAAAAAAAAAAAAAAAAATCTGTTCTCCACCAAATTTGAAAACCTAAGCAAAATGGACAACTTTCTTGATAGATTCCACCTTCTGAAGTTAAATCAAGATCAGGTTAACATATTAAACAGCCCTATAACCCCCAAGGAAATAGGAACAGTCATTAAAAATCTCCCCCCCCAAAAAAAAAAGCTCAGGGCCAGATGGTTTCAGCACAGAATTCTACCAGACCTTCAAAGAAGAGCTAATACCAATACTCTTCAAACTCTTCCACAAAATAGAATCAAAAGGAACACTGCCAAACTCATTCTATGGGGCCACATTCACCCTGATTCCTAAACCACACAAAGACCCAACAAAGAAAGAGAACTTCAGACAAATCTCCCTCATGAACATAGATGCAAGAATACTTAATACAATACTGTCAAACTGAATCCAAGAACACATCAAAAGTATTATACACCATGATCAAGTAGGCTTCATCTCAGGAATGCAGGGATCGTTCAACATACAAAAATCCATCAACGTAATTCACCATATAAACAAGATGAAAGAAAAAACCACATGATCATCTTAGTAGATGCTAAAAAACCATTTGACAAAATCCAACACCCCTTCATGCTAAAAGTCCTGGGGAGCATGGGCATACAAGGACCATACCTAGAAATAATAAAGGCGATATACAACAAGCCAGTAGCTAACATCAAATTAAATGGAGAGAAACTTGAAGCATTTCCTCTAAACTCAGGGACAAGACAAGGATGTCCACTTTCACCATATCTCTTCAACATAGTGCTTGAAGTCTTAGCTAGAGCAATAAGACAACTAAAGGAGATCAAGGGGATACAAATTGGAAACGAAAAAGTCAAATTATCCTTATTTGCAGATGATATGATAGTATATATAAGCGACCCCAAAAATTCCACCAGAGACCTCTTACAGCTGATAAACACTTTCAGCAAGGTAGCTGGATACAAAATTAATTTTAAAAAAATCAGAAGCTCTTCTTTATACAACAAATAAATGGGCTGAGAAAGAAATTAGGGAAACAACACCCTTCACAATAGCCACAAACAATATAAAATACCTGGAGGTAACTCTAACCAAGCAAGTGAAAGACCTGTATGACAAGAACTTCAAGTCCTTGAAGTAAGAAATTGAAGAGGTCATCCGAAGATGGAAAGATCTCCCATGTTCATGGATAGGTAGGATCAACATAATAAAAATGGCCATCATACCACATTCCTATCAAAATACCAACACAATTCTTTATAGACGTGGAAAAAAAGCAATTCTCAACTTCATATGGAATAACAAAAAACCCAGAATAGCTAAATCAATCCTGTACAATAAAAAAAAAATATCTGGAGGTATCACCATCCTAGATTTCCAAGGTATACTACAGAGAAATAGTAATAAAAACAGCATGGTACTGGTATAAAAATAGCCAGTGGATCAATGGAACCGAATTGAAGACCCAGAAATGAACCCATATACCTATGGTCACTTAATTTTTGACAAAGAAGCCAAAACCATACAAAGGAAAAAGGACAGCATCTTCAACAAATGGTGCTGGGCCAACTGGATGTCCACATGTAAAAGAATGAAATTAGACCCATACTTATCACCTTGTACAAAACTTAAGCAGTGGGTCTTTTTTGGGCAACTTAGCCTTCTATCTGCTGGCACACCTCAAACAACATTCAACAGTCTGGCTTTGGCAGTTATGGCAGTCTTCTTTTAACTCAGATTTGAGCTTTTTTCCTCAGGCTCAAGGCCTAGCATCCCATACCAGCTCATGTGGCCAGCCTGCCTCATACACTCAGCTTGGAGCCAGCCTCAGTCAGAGGAGATGTCACTTCTACAGTCTCCTCAGCCTGTCCATTTGAACTAGCTGAACACCCTCAGGGCAGCTGCTAGATCATGTGGCTTAGTCTTTGGCTTTGAGGCCTTTCTGGGGCTAATTTGCTTGTCTGGTTCTATTCAAACCCTCATGTGATAGGGGTTACCCTCTTACCTGTTTTTGAGGTCCTCACCCATGGCCTTGTACCTTGTTCACTTGCTTACCAGCTGTTGGGCTCCTGGATGGATGTCTTTTTTTTTTAATATATATATTTTTTAAAGATTTATTACGTGTACAGTGTATAGTCTGCAGGTATATCTACAGGCCAGAAGAGGGCACCAGATCTCATTATAGATGGTTGTGAGCCACCATGTGGTTGCTGGGAATTGAACTCATGACCTCTGGAAGAGCAGCCAGTGCTCTTAACCGCTGAGCCATCTCTCCAGCCTCTGGATGGATGTCTTTAGTGCTCAGTTTTCACAAACTTTCTCTCAGCAGGTTCTACGTCACACCTTTTCTGCCAGTCTTCTCTCTCTCTCTCTCTCTCTCTCTCTCTCTTTCCTTATCTCTCATGTGGGGGCTCTGACTCCTGTTTATGTTCTGTGGCTTCTGATTCTAATTGCCTCAGGGCTGGTGCAGCCTAAAGGTTGTCAGGCAGCATATACTTTGCACTTCATTGTCTCCTGCATGCCTCTCTACTGAGGACTCCCTCACCTCTAGGATCAAATAGGGCATGCTTCTCTCGTGGTTTCTCTCAGTCACTTATAGCTTTTGAGCTCTCTCAGGTAACTGGTGGCCCTTGGCCATGCCCCTCTATCAGCACTTTCTCCATGTCTCTCAGAGCTGTGGCTTCAAAACAAGGCTTTTCACTTGGGCTCTGCCCATTTCTGCTCAGATCTTTCTAGTGTCTAAGCCATGCCAAGCCATAAACTCTTTTCCGTTTCCTGGGCTTCCAGAGTGCCTTCTCAATGGTTGTCCAGGACTACATGCTGACAGGTTCCAGGCTGATCTGCATGCCCCCTAAGAGTCTAAATTTCAGAAGTCCTTACTAATTCACTAAAGAAAAGTAATTCCCATTACAGCTTGTTCCTCAGTAAGTTTTGTAGAGTCTGGTTAGATGAGGACCTGCCATTACACAGGAACCCCCAGGTCAGGTTGATCAGTTTTCCTGTCTGAGTACCTTTCCATGAGTGAACACTTACTTGTTGGTCCTGTTTCAAGCCTGACTTTGTCTCCCCACCCTTAGCCTTCCCCTACCCACTGCCTAGGTGGTGGCAGGTGTAGAGTCTCCTGGGGTAAAAATCCTCACAGAAGACTCCAGTCCCCTGACCAGGAAGACAAGAGTTTATGGGCCAGTGAAGAAGCAGTAAGTTAGAATTCTCACTGCTCCTCACACAGATGCTTTTGGAGGGTAAGTGCCTGTGTTCCTTTGTGTGTACATAGTGGGTGAGTACATGTGTGTATATGTTCCTTTGCGTGTACACATGTGTATGTGTATGTATGCTCCTTTACATATGGACATGTATACGTTCCTTTATGTGTACATGTGATTGTGTGTCTCTGTGTATATATGTTCCTTTCTGTGTGTATGTATGTGTATGCACACATGACACGAAGGGTAGGGTCAAATGTATTCCTTAACCACTTTGCCCCTTGGTTTTCTTATACAGGGTCTCTTCTTGAACTCGGGTGCCTACAACTGTGAAGCTGACTGGGCAGTTTTTTAACTAACCCTTCCTTCCTCTAGCTAGCCTCAGAATACCCACAGACTCCAATTCCTGAATCATTCCAGAGTTCTGCAGTGAGTACTAATGGACTTACTGCTTGTAGCTGTCTCCCCAACAACCTTTCTGGGCCCCGATGAATTAATTCTCACTCATCCTTCCATTTCAAGATCCCCACTTTGTCAACATTTCTTGTTAGTGAAGTCATCGTTCCCGCTCTCATTTCCTTATTGATTTACATCTCCTTTCTACCCTCATTTCAGACAATTTCAGAAGGAAGGGACATAAATATTTACAGTGAATGCAATATATTTAACAGGAAGTCCTGAGGCTATTTATGCATCTCTCTCTATTCATCAGTATCTTTGGGCACAGATGTCTCATCGAAGGGCTTTGAGAATTTGGAGAAGTTAACTTGGTGAAAAAAATGAGCATGACGCCCCTTGTGTTTACCTGACCTAGCCAGGAGCTGGGACATGAGGCTGCTCCCTCTCCCCTGATTAGCCTCGCTGTGCAGGAGGATGCAAAGAGAGCAAGCAGCAGGCACAGTATGCCAATTTCTTGATAATAGAATGTTCTGCTTGCATAGGAAGAAAACTGCAGCTGTTCAGCACAGATGGCAAATAGCTGACAGCATCTAGCGGAATTCGATGAACTATCTCAAGTGACGAGGCACGTGAACAGAGAGGAGACGCGTAAACTAGTTCCTGCTTCCATGTAGGGAAAAAAAATATCCCTGGATAATTAACATTTATATGGTTTTTAAAATGAAAATGTCTCCCAAGCCACTCCCCAAAAGTCAACCCCCCAATACTATGTCCCCACTTGCACTTGGATTTACCTCAGATGAATTAGACTTTTCAGGATCAATTTTGTACCACCTGTTCCAAAGTGTTTCTCATCACAGAAGGCAATAAGGTCAGAGGGCTGCATGTGTTTAGGTGTTGTATGTGTGGACATGTGTGAACATGCTGTTTATTATTTTGTACATGTTCATTTTGCCTCCAGATCTTCAAAATTAGAAGTTTGACAGTGGGGACAATTGATGCTGCTTTACAGTTTTTCTGTCTTTTGAGGTACCTCCCTATCCTCCTTCTAAATTCATAGTAGAGAGTTTATACTCACTGGCTTACTCATGAATGAATTTATCAAAAAGAATATCTACCACCCAATAACATGAAGAACACCTCTGGACCTATGCGATAAAACTGAAGACACTCGGCTAAGAACTCGCAGTCACAAGGAGGCATAGACCATGATTCCACTTCTCTGAAGACAGAAGTAGTAGAAGGGTGGTGTCCAGTGCTGGGAAGGAGGGAAAGGGAACAGACAGATTGTATTTAAGGAATTCTGATTTTCAGTTTGGGAAGACAGTAAGTTCTGGTACAGTCCATGGTAATTGCTTAACAATGCAAAACTGGTCACTCAAATATAAAGTATGGGGCAGAGGGAATGGCTCAGACAGTTAAACTTTTGGCTTGGAAGAAGACCCTGATTTTGATCCCCAGATTCCATTTAAAAATTCCAGGCATGGTAATGCAAGTCTATATTCCCACTCCTGGGGTGGCAGAGCCAGGGGAATCCCTGGGGCTAGCTGGCTAGCCTAGTCTGCTTGATGAATTTGCCACAACATGTGACAAATTCTACTTCCTTCTCTAAGGAAGTAGAAAGCATTTCTGAGGATGATACTGGAAGCTGCCCTCATGTCTCTAAATACACACACACACACAACACGAACCTGCACATACATGAACACACACACACCCATGTGTGCATAAACAAGAAACAAATATAAATACCATATTCAAGTTTTAAAATTATTTTTACTAATTTTTAAGAGGAATTCTCAGTTGCATCATCAGAATTGATATCTTAAGAGGCCTCTTGATGCCTAGAACCCTGAGATTGTTGCCTTATTTCCAAGGATGAGTCAGTCACATATGGCTGAGTTATGGGATCTGATGTGCTCCAGGGTCTGGTGAAGGAGACCTGGATGTGTTTGACTGAAACAAAATGGAGACACACTTTGTGTACATTTCTTAAAGACTGCTGATATCATGTCATCACTTAAACACTCTGAGGGGACAAAATGAAATGATTTTCTTTGTCTTTGAGAATATGATCTGTGCCTGGACCAGCAAAGGTGCAGGAAACTCACCTTGTCAGGAGCTGGGAAATATGAAGGTACCAGAGCCTCATAGCTGGTTTCAGTTGGGTGCCAGGGTGACTGACAGGGAAGACATGAAGGCTTAACTTTGTAGTCAAAATCAAACAATAGGGTGCAAAGTGAGTTACAGCGGCAGTGTCCACACAAAGCATGTGACCACAGAGGGAACTACAGTGAGGGGAAGCACAGTTCTTCTGGGTAAGCAAACACCATCTCCACAAGGCCCCACACCTCCACTCAAGGAAGATGTTGAAGTCATTAATTAAGCTTCCATTCTTCCTCCTGCTACCCAGTGATGCAGAGAAACAGCCTGAGAGAGATCACGTGATAGGAAAGAAAGTACCAGAACTTCTCATTTTCAGGATGACTTGAGTGTGCCATTCTCTCCCTGAGTCTCCTTTCTGACCACTCCTTTTCAAGATTTAGTGAACTGAAAGTTTTACATTATCAAATCTCCAACTGAACTTCCTCCAGGCTACTCTGAGCTCCTTACTTAGCTGAACTTCCTACAACACCAGCTCCTTATGTTATATCATTGTGCTGTTTGCTCTGCCCTCAGGATACCTCTCAGAGCTTTCTTTCCTTCTTTTAGCTTTATGAGATCCTGGGCCTCGGCTTCTCCTTCCATGGAGGGGGAGGAGGTACAAAGCAAGGGTAATGTGGGGAGATAGCAGAGGAACTGGAATGTTTGCTTGGGGACCAAGAATTAGCTATTTTATAACTAAAGCTGAAAGGACTCAAAGATCCCAACCTTTCTAACCTTTTGTTTGAAGTCATTTTTGGAGCTAGAGAAAGAGGAAAAATAGGAAGAATATCTAATTTTATGAATCTCATTTTCAAATTCAAATCTCCAATGTTCCCTGAGGCAATGGATTTCACAGACAACTCAGCAATGAAAACTTAATAAAAGGCCCAGAAAGATCATAGATCATACTGGCCCATCAACTGTCACAGGTAAGGGAACAATAATGACATTATTCAATATTTGGGACATTTGGGACCATGTTTCATTCTCAGCAGTGACAGTCACCTCAGCTTTTGCCATTGTCTCCCCAGAACCCATCTCTAGTCTCGGTCATTTCTGTCATAGCATTCCGTCTTCTGAGTCTGTTTAAAACTATGTCTAACCACAGTGTCCGTATGCACGATGGTGTCTTCATGTCATGGCTTTAGTCACGTAGTCACTTCCTCTCTCAGGCTTTCCTCTTTTCATTTATTCTGCTACTGCCTATCTTTTCACAGCACAAGTTGAACCACAGGCATGCCGCCCCTTAAGATAGTCTCTGGTTTCCTCCTGCTGCAAGACCAAATGTTAAAAACCTTTCAAATAGAAAACCAAGACTTTAAAAATATAAATTTCTATTCACTTTGTAGCCCGTCTTAGTTAGGGTTTCTATTGCTGTGATGAAACACTGTGACCAAAAAGAAAGTTGGGGGGGGGGTTTATTTGGCATACACTTCCACATCGCTGTTCATCACCAAAAGAAATCAGGACAGGGACTCAAGCAGCTCCTGGAGGCAGGAGCTGATGCAGAGGTCATGGAAGGGAGGCCATGATGGGTTACTCACGACAGTTTGCTCAACCTGCTGTCTTATTAAACCCAGGGTTACCAGCCTAGAGATGGCACCACCCACCATGGGCCAGACCCTCCCAAATTGATCACTAATTGAGAAAATGCCTTACAACTGAATCTCATGGAGATATTTTCTCAACTGAGGCTCCTTCCTCTCTGATGACTCTAGCTTGTGTCAAGTTGATGCACAAAACCAGCTAGTAAAGAGCCTCACTTTCCAGCATTGTGGTCCTATCCCATTCAGTGACACAGTCCTTAGCACTAGTAGGGTCTCTATAGCTGCAGTCCCAGACCTCAGAGGCTCATTACCTGCACTTGCATTCCTGGAGTATTTTCTATATTTCTGCTCAGACAAGGACGCTCCACAATTTTGCTTGGGAAGCCTTTCCAAACTCCAAGGGCCCTTCTCAACTTTTCAGGGACTTTAAGGGTTGTAGAAACACCATATGTAGCTCTATACAGTGGCAATGGGGCCAGTGGCTGCCTACTCCAAAGACATATGGATCTGAGCTAATGTGAGTGAGAAGAGAGTAAGTGAACATCAGGGTGCCTCATTCTTCCCTCCAGAATAGACTGCTGAGCTTTGAAGGCCCAGAAGGATTGAGCCACCTTGATCCTACTCTCCAGTGCTTCCTGGGTCCTCCAGATGGATCACACTTGTATATCCTTTCTTATGCTCTCTTTGTTCATCTTGCTGATGTTGTTCAATGAATGTGATATCTTATAGGTGTCATGTTGGGTATATAGACTCACATGTGTACAAAGGCACATAGAATGGGAAGAATACTTGTCAAGAATCCTAGCGAGTGCCAGGTTATGAGGTATTGGGTATTTTTTTGTGTGTGTGTCTTTCTGGTTTGCTCTACAACTTAAAGTAGTAGCGTTCACTTTATGACCATTTATAAAGTTACCAACTTTCCAGTTGAGGGTATAGCACCATCAACCATCAAGGTTGATGAAGTATTGGCTGATCAACCCTGGGTTTGATCCCCAGTACCGCATTAAAAATAATCATGTGTGGGAAGCTCACATCTGATATATCAGCACTCAAGAGGTGGAGGTAAGAGGAGCAGAAGTTCATTATAATCCCCAGCTTTCATAGTGAGCA
This sequence comes from Lophiomys imhausi, assembly GCA_907164525.1. Taxonomy (NCBI): domain Eukaryota; kingdom Metazoa; phylum Chordata; class Mammalia; order Rodentia; family Muridae; genus Lophiomys; species Lophiomys imhausi. Next base: position 4,532,904 of record CAJQZJ010004750.1, on the reverse strand, counting down.
TGAGTCTACCCAAGAATATGTGAGATCTCCCAAAAAAATTAATTTTTCTGTCACAAATCAGTTTGTCAGTTAATACTCTGTCACTTACTACTTGTTTTGTACATGTCAGGCAAAGTCATACACTCCAAAAATAAAGAACTACTGAGTCAAAAATTTCGGCCCTCTATGAAAGTTATCTAAAGCCTTTACACCCAGAAGGAAATGGAATGAAGTCGAATGTGTTTAATATTGCACAGCCAGATGACGAGTAGAAAACTGAAACCCCAAATCTATCTCCAGGATTGAGAAGATTTACTTTTCTGGGTATAGGAGAGCTTTGAGAGGTCTGGAAATCTGTGGAAACAACTGACCCTTGTAAGAGGTCAAATTCAAAACTGGCTTAATTTCCACATTTGAGGTAGTGACTCAAAATTGAGATTGTGTTTTCCACCTCCAGAGACTTGTCTGTCTGTCACGCAGTAAAGGTGTCTGACTGGTAATGAGCTCATACTTAAAAACCATTTTGTAATGTAATTTTTATAGAGTCAATTTTTTTGGTTGTTTAAAGTTAATTGCTTTGTATCTAATTTTAGTCCCACGGGGAGCAATTTTGATCTCCTCCAGCAAACTTTATCTTAAATGAGTGTGATCTATAATCTTATTACATGTGTCTGGGTGACTATAAGTAAATGCCATGGGGTGTGCTGTGTTTCTAAAGGTCACAGTGTGGTTTTAACATGCTCCACAGACTTTACTTTGGGCAAAGCAGTAAATTGTTTTCCTGATGCCAAGTCAGTTATTCTACCAAATGAAAGTTAAGAAAAGATGGGGAAGTCTGGATTACCTTTTCTCATCCATCACAGTTGCTAGGCAACTTGCAAGAGATACACTGTTCTAAGGCTATCAATGAAACACTACACTGGGATTAGAAGAGGAACAAGGCTGCAGTAATCAGAAAGAGCTTGCATGCTGTCATTAGCTAGCCTACAGTAGTCATTCTTATAGTTCAGTCCCTGGACCAGGAACATCAGACTGACTTGAAAATGTATCAGAAATAAATTCAATACAGAAAAACAAACAAACAACTCAACACACACACTAAAAGCTCAGATAACTTAATCAATAAATGGAAAAATGAACAGAAGATATATTTCTCAAAAAGTACAAATGACTAATCAACACACACACACACACACAGAGAGAAAGAGAGAGAGAGAGAGAGAGAGAGAGAGAGAAAGAGAGGGAGGGAGAGAGATTAACATCTGTAGCCTTCAGAAAATTGCATATCAAAACTAAAATGAGATCCTGCTTCGCTCTTTGAATGGCTATCATCAAGGAAACAGAAAACAACAAATGGCAGCAAAGATGTATGGAAAAGGGGACTTCCATATGCTGCTGATGAGACTGCAATTTATGTTCATCCACTGTAGAAATCAGTATAGAGGTTTCTCAAAAAACTAAAACTGGAATTATCATATGGTCCAGCTCTGCCATTGCAGGGTATGATTAGTAGAGGGGATTAAGTTGGCACACAATACAGATGTCTGCAGACCTGTGTTCATTGAAGTACTATTGTTATTCACAACTGCTAAGTTATTGAATTAGTCTACATGCCTGAGAAGCCATGACTGGGTAAACAAAGTGCATGTGTATAAGATGGAGTTCTATAAAGCACACCATTGCAGGATGCCAATGGAGGTCATCACAGAAGTAGAAAACATCAGATTCAGGAAGACAAGCACTCATGTGTATGATCTAGAAATATAAAGATGTAAAAGTAGGAGGGGACAAGTATGGAAAAATAAGAGGAGGAGAAGGAGGATCAGGTGCAGAAAGCATAAGGATAATGAAGATAATGGAGTGTGACTATATGTGAACATAAGGATATCAAAAGGAGCCCCATCATTTTATGCTGAAATATACAAATAAAATATTCTCAAAACAGAATAATAACATATGGAAGTATTATGATTCTAATTCTATCAGTACATGCTGTATATATGTGTTAAATAATGTACTGCTTCCTCAAAGCTTGTACAATTATCATGTGATAATTAAAATTTGAAAAGAATACTTGCCTGAAGAAATAAATGATGGCATACTAATCATCTTGTAAAATATCAAGGAAGTAAGATAAAGCATATATTCACAAGTTTGATTTAATCGCCCTACATTTTATAAATATATCCAAACATCATAAATATACTCCATATATGTAACACAGTTGTGATTTGTCAACTAAAATAATATCAGTTTTCAGGCTTATGAGATAGCTCACTGGAAGAAGGCGTTTGCCACCGAGCCTGGAGACCTAAGTTCAATCTTTGGGGATGAAAGAGAGAGGGAGAACTGATTCATATAAGTTGTCCTCTGCACATACAAGCTATGGTACACACACACACCAACATGTACTCTCCCTCTCTCTCTCTCTCTCTCTCTCTCTCTCTCTCTCTCTCTC
>CAJQZJ010004750.1:4496147-4528752 GCA_907164525.1 Lophiomys imhausi | reverse complement strand
TGTGTGTGTGTGTGTGTGTGTGTGTGTGTGTGTGTGTGTGTGTGTGTAAAGATGGATATGGACAATCTTGTAGCTTTCTAAAGCTATATCTCTAAAGGTTGCTAATACTCACCCTCACTTCTTTAACATTTCCAAAAGACTATGGTGATTTAAATGAGAAATGTCCCCCATAGGCTCTGATATTTGACCATTTGGTCCTTAATCTGTGGTACTGTTGAATAGGTATTACTTTGTGGGAGGCAATATGTCACGATGGGTAGACTTTGAGGGTTCATAATCTCACCCCTCTTCTAGTTTACTCTCTGCTTGTTGGCATTGAAGATATGATCTCTCAGACTCCTGTTCCTGCCATGGTGCCTGCCTGCTGCCCTGCAGCTTCCCCATGTCCAACTCTTTCCCTTTTGAAACCATAAGCCAAAATAAACTTATCCATAAGTTGCTCTTGATCATGGCATTTTCTCACATCAGAGAAGTAGCCAATACAAAGAAAACAGTTTACAAGATTAAAAGTTCAGCAAGTAAAGCTGTCAGGTGGATTTTCTGAGGGTGGCATTATTTAGATTTAAGAAAGAGAAACAGGTGAAAGAAACTCAAGGTTACACATAAATTTGGTCTTAAATAAGACAAGTTTATTTGCTGTCCTCAACAAGATTGTCTCTGGAAAACATGTATTGTCTGTGCAGGCAGTTTGGGCTTTATTGGAAGTGCCTGGAGTTTTTTGATTCCTTGGCAGGACAAGCAAGGCAAACTTCCTTTCTCAGGCTTTCTCTCATGTGTCCCCATTGCCTTTTTTGTCTAGCTACCCCACTCGGTGTGAGGAGGATAACAGACAAACTCACAGCATCAGGAAGTCCTTACTGATTTAGAGATATCTTACTCTTAGTGGCACATTGAAGTCCTTTGAGATCACTAACGTGGAAGACACAGTACCTAACTCACTGATGATAGAGCCAAAAGAGAACAATCTTTTCATTCATGTAATTTCATTTGTGTGAACATGCACCCAGCTAACAGAACTGAGCTCACAGGGTATAAATAGGTAAGCTCTGGGTGACACATAAGGGGACAAAGAGACCTTTCAGAAAAACTCGATGACCGCCTTTGACACCATTTCAACATCAATGAACAGAGTGTTAACAAAGCAATTGCTATCTCTCTCAATGGATCTTATTATAGCAATGGCAGCAGAGAGATGTTTGACAAAGGAAACCACGCCAAGGACACCACATCACTTTATAGAATCCCGAGTGCACAAAAGATGGCAAAGCGTAGCTGTGGGGACTCAAGACATATCAATTTCCGGAGTGCTTGGTTTTCACTATGAATTCCAATAACCAGAGTGGAATCCAAAAGTGACTTAAACATTGTGTAATGATGAAACATTTAACTGAATTGGATCATGACTTGGCCTCTGCTCCAGTTTATCAGTCATAGGAGTTACTGGAGAGGATCAGCTGCCCTAGAAAAACGGTCTTGAAATATACCTAGGGTTTGAATCTTCCTGAAGCTCTTGTTTTTTTTGTTTTTTTTTTTTTTTTGCACAGATTGTTGAAGTCTGTACCCATAGTTTCTAGTTCATGGGACATAGGTGGGCCTGAGACTGGCACTTCTAGAAGCTCAGAGCTAGAACTTGTGTTGCTAGTCTTAGGAGCACAATTTGAAAACTTTGGGAAAAGAAAAGTCACAGGGAACCAGTGGCACATTTCGATGATTAAACCACAAGAAGAGTCCCTTCATAGCATATCCCTAAAGGCAACTTCTCCTGGTCACTGCGTTTTCTCATTCAAGATTGGGAAGTTTCATGCAAGGGCTGAGGTGATACTGCAGTCAGTAAAACACTTGCTGTGGCAAGCATGAGAACCTGAATTAAATCCTCAAAATGCACCCAAGGTCCAGTAAGGTGGTTCATGCTTGCAATCCCAGTTCAAAGTGAAGGTAGAACCATACGTCTTGCTAGTCTGCCAGCCTAGCCAAACTGGTGAATTCCATTCTTGTCTGAAAAACAGGATGGGCTGTACCTGCTTGATGAATGAAACCAGAACTCAATATCTGGCTTCTACATGCATGTACATATATGTGCATGCACACACACGCATATGAAACTTTAGGAAAGCTTTCAATGGTTCTGTAAGGTTGCCCACTGGAAGAGTAAAGTTGAAGTCAGACCTCCCTCTACCTACATAACTCTTCATGTGCACCCGTTTCACCAAGAATCAAAACAACAACTCTAAGCAAATTGTCTCTGACACTATGTGCCCTGATTCCTATATTCCTACCTCAAGGACTGAGGCATATACGTTATTTATTTCCAGATTCCTGCACAAAACTGTCCTCTACTGATTTTGATTGTTTCCAGTGCTTTTGAGGGTGGCCTCAAGGAAAGTATGACCAACACCTTCCAAGTCTCTTTTCTTTCTTTTTTCTTTTGTTTTTGTTTGTTTGTTTTTGTGTTTTGAGACAAGATCTCTCTATGTAGCCACAGCTGGCCTGGAACTCAATATGTAGACCAGCCTGGCCCTGAACACACAGAGATCTGCCTCTAGAGTGCTGGGACTGATGGAGGCTTGCACCACTTCACTCATCTTGGCTTTTCTTGAGCTCACAATTTACTCATAGATGTTGCTGTGACCTTGGAGCAAGAGCATCTTCTCTCCAGAAACACAGGTGGAGATCAGCACCTGAGTGGCCTTGTGATGACAAAGCAGATTGCACCTGAATGTTGGAGAATGCATGCACACACACACACACACACACACACACACACACACACACACACACACAGACCCGTGAACAGAGAAAACCTCTAGCTCATCAGGTTTTCACAGAACTTGATCTTCTGTGCCACTATGCCATTCTGCTGTGAGCCAGTCGCTGTCAGAAGTCCCCTGCCTGACCTCCCATGTGATGATAGCACTCATGTGTGCAGGGAAGAGGGTTGGGGAAGGGCCCAGAAGCAGAGGAGGTTTTTTCACCTCGACTTCTATCATGAGAATTTTCTTGGCCACATTTTGCTAAATATGACTCATGGGGAGGACAAAAGGCCATTAGTTCAAAGCACAGGAGGTGAGATTATTTCTATTGTTGCTGTGACACTTGCCCCAGCTAAATCATGTCCCTAGCTCAAAGAGGAGGACACTTCTACCAACACCTCTATCATTGTGGGAAAGGGTCTCGTGGGGATTCCTGGGCCTCATTTCATTCCATATCTTTCCCACCCTGCCCACTGACTCACATGATGGGCACACTGATGAAGGGCTCAGCAATCACGGGCATATCTCCTGGGCAGAGCAAGTTCAAGGCCACTTACTACTCCTCAGTTCTCCGAAACCAGCCTCTTTTAGCAAATGGACTCTGTATGCACACTTCTGTGATCCAGCCACTGCTGAGACCATCCCAGGACAGGAGGACATAACTTTCTTTAGCTTCTTGACCTGGAATGAGGTAGCTATGTCATCCTTGTGAGTTAGACTTAACTGTCTGAATTCTTTAGCCCACCCGCTATAGGAAATCGGACAGAACTGATAACAGATCCAATCAGAAATACGTGTGTTTTATCTCACAAAACCCATAAGGAAGCTGTGTGCAACTTTTGTCTCCAATGCTTCTCAGCCCCAAACCCCAGGAAACTCTCTCACCAGCATTTTCTCCACAATGGTTCCTATTGAATCAGGGCTTCTCAGGGACTGTGGAGCTTTGCTGGCACCAGGGCAATGTGGGCAGGAAAGAGTCTGGTTTGGAAATAAATGTGCCTGCCAGGGTGGGGTCAGCTGTTAGGGAATGCACAAGTGTGAGAAGTTAAGCTTTCCACATGCTCCTTCACACAAACACTTGGCACCAAGTGCTCTATGCAGAAGCCATGCCAGAAGATGAGCAGGGGCCATGGGAATTAGAGGTAAGCAATTCTTGGAAGTTAGGGCAGGCAGGCAGCCAGCCCCTGGTAGGTTTCTCCACAGGATTCCAGGCCCAGTACTGAGACAGATCTCCTGGCTCTGCCCCCAGGAAGGAGATGGTAATACACAGGATCAGGATAAGGGAGGGACTGGATAGGCATAAAAATGAGAATGAGAAAATACAATATGCTTGTTCCCCAGGAGAAGGTTAGGAATATGAGTTCTGTGGGCTAGACCAGAGAATTGGAGGCCAGCCCAGAAAGGGGCCCATGGGGAGCTCTAGGACTAGTAAAGGGTAAAGGTGACTTGAGTTAACTCTGGTCAGCTGCCCAACATAATAATTCAGAGAGTGACTTGGTACTGGGGTGCTCTGCTGGGAGGATAGGGGTAGGGGAATGTTGGCCCAGCTCCTGAATTCTGTATCTCAAAACCATGCTGATTTAGGCACTGAGCCCTGAAGTCATGGCAGGAGGTGGTGGTGAAACCATCAACTCTGCTTGAAATATGTGGGAGCTACAGAGGGAGAGCACTAGATAGGCTGAAGCTTCCTTGAAGCACACCAACTCTGACCTGGGTGTCCAGACTATCATCTTAATTCAAGTCACAGTTTGGCCCAAACAAACACATGAGTAGAGCTCATCCAAACCTGTGGCCATTCACCCTGGCAGGGCACCAAGGGCAGCAGCTGGCGTCATTGCAATGGAGACAGCCTCATGTTCCCTCCGAGATGCAGCTGGGGCTTCTGATTTCATTCTAGGAAGTTCTATTAGGTGAGGTAACCTGGAATCATCTTGTTTTCCTGATAACCTGCTGTTTCTTTTGTTTGCCCTACATCGGGGCAAGCCTGAAGCCCTTGTTATTTCTGCCATCCTAATGATGCTAGACAGACAGACAGACAGATTTTTGATGGAAGAAATAATGGAAAATATCAGCTCCTTTGGAGTAGCTTGGTGAACTCTTTCTTCATTATCTTGTGCTCCATCCTCACATCTGTTGTTAACAGTATTCCATGTAGTGAAAGAGGCCACGTGTCAGAAGCCAGCTTACTAAATTTGGTGTGTGCTGTCACATGTCTCTCACTTCATCATATTGGGCAGTACCAACAATGACCTTTATTATGATCTTGCTGGACACTACAACAGGTAGGAAACAGACATCCTTTACTCCCAACATGGAACAAGTTTCATTTAAGACATTTTGACTCATATTTTTAAATTTCCTAATCCTCTGGTGACTCCTGTCCGTGGTTCCACTTATTTTCTTTGTAAGTCCCTCAAAAGGAAGCAGGAAATCAAAAGATTTTGCCACCAAGGGAGAGGAAGCTGATAATTTTTGAATAAAAGCAATCCAAGGACACAAGCTCTTAGTCCTTTAGGTAAAGATTCCAGGAGTAACAATTGTTCCTGGGACACAAGGTCCCAAATCCAAATACCTTTTTGAAATAGTTTTGATGACAGAATCTTGACTGGAGAGTACTTCTATTTCTTTGTGTATATCAGCCTTTCTGTGTGGCCAATTTTTGCAGCTATGAACAGCTGTTCAATGCTACTTCCTACTTCCTGAGCAGGTGGCCAGCCAGCTCTTGCCCTCTGTGTCCTTCCTTGGTCACCAGGCTGTTCGTTGTACTAATAGGACACAAGGCAGTACTATTCACAATCGAGCCACCATCTTTCTTTGCATTTAAATCACTGCTCCTTTCTCTGTTTGTGGTTGCTACTCAGCAAATAAGTACTAATTTGATTACCAATTTTGTTCTCAAACTTTGGAAATTTTAATGGATGTTAATAAATTACAAGAAGTGACAGTTGTATCAATTTATGGTTGACAGCATGATGTCTTAAATATGAGTGTATATAGAGCTGGAGAATGGCTCAGAGGTTAAGAGCATGTACTGCTCTTGCAGGGGACACAAGTTTGGTTCCCAGCACCTATGTGAGGTAGCTCACAACCACTTATAACTCCATCTCTCAGGGGGCCAGATGCCTCTGGTCTCTGTGGGTACCTGTACTTATGTGTGCATACCCACAAACAGGTGCACTCATAATTTTAAAAATAAAAAAGGAAAATAAATAAATCAAGCCAATTAACAAACATTACCTTAAAAAATCTATTTTTTTGTTATGAGATTGTTCAAATCAATCTAATAATATCCAAATACACTGCATTGACTATAGTCATTATTTCATATATTTCTTGAATTTATGTCTCCAGTCTATAAAATAGCCCTTAACATCTCCTTAGTTCCAAACACAATTTCCAACTTCTTTTATGCACAGCACTTCCACTCCTTGTTTCTACCCAGAATGCTCTTGTCTGGCCATCACTGTTTATCCAGATTCTATGATTCAAGATTCTCAACAAGTTCCACTTGCCACACAAGATTTCTCCCCCACTCTCATTTTCACTGGTGTTTAATAATGTTCTCTTACACTTGGTACAGTAATTCAGCCCTAGAGGCTGGTGAAAATCTCCTGGGGACTGTTGGGAATATCCAGACCCTTCCTTACCTGACAGACAGAATAAGAATCCATGTGGATGAACTACAGTCATGTGTGGGTTTACTGGGCTTTAGAAGTGATATTCATACACAGGTAGGGATGGGAACCACAGGTGGTATGCAGGCAGCTCATTTTAGTGTTAAACCAGCTGTGCCCATTGCTGCTGATCTGTCTCATAGGTACACACTCCACCACTTCTGTGATTCCCTCAATGTACCCAGGTTCTGTTGAATGCTGTGAGGTCCTCCTATCTGATGATCTTATCTCTAGCTGTTGCTATTTGTTCTTTTTCTTGGATGCCTGGGGCCCACTCTGCTCTGTTCCATACTTTTCATTGGTAATTTCAGCTGGATGCCTTTAAGGGGCATTCACAATTGATTTCTGATACATGTTTTGAGACCTGATTTGATGGAGTTTTGCTATCTATCTGTCCATCTATTTTCATCTATCTATCTATCTATCTATCTATCTATCTATCTAATCTATCATCTGTCATTTGCTATTTATTCTCTTACTCAGGCTTGCTATATGTTCAGTAAACTAATATACCCAAACTGAAAGTACAGTTATCACAGATCATTCTCTGGACCGTTCAGCACAACATCTCACCCAGTGTTAGATACAAGGCTGAGATTTCTAGATGAGTATTTTGATATACATCTCAGGAAGCAGTAACATCCATTTTTCTTTAACTGTTTTTCACTGGAGCTATGAAGGTGAGACCAATCGTATCCACCGGGACTAGAATCATTGATTGACAGGTTAGCTTTAATGAGAATCCTGTGTGGTTGTTGAGATGCATGTGAGGCTACGATAGATTTTTGTGATGGTTTGTTTGGCCATGAGATATCTTCAGCAGGACCATGTGTTTGAACACTTGGTGGAGGATTTTGGGAGAATGTGGAACCTATGGTTACTTAAGAGGTTAGTAGAAGATGGAAGTGAATTGTGATTTTGCAAAAGTGGGGATTTCTTTTTTTAAATAAATTTATTTATTTATTGCTTCAGGTTCCATCTCCATCATAGTGTCCTCTTTCTACCCTTCCCAGTCCCTCCCTCCCACCCTCTACCTCCTAACCCTTCCATCCCACTCCTCTGGAATGGAGTGTCCCTACATAACAGTCCCTCACCCCAGTTCAGCAGTCATATGAGGGCCAAGAGCCTCCTCATACACTGGGGGCCTACAAGGGAGTACCACCAGGGAAAAGTGTCTCATTTCCAGGGAGAGAAAACAAACAAACAAACAAAAAATTTTTTTTGTCCATGTTCCCTTGGGTACATTGTTGGTTATAATATAGATATCATGTACTATATTCCTAAAATCCGACTATAAGTGAATAGATGCCATCTGCATCCTTCTGAGTCTGGGTTAGCTCACTTAGCATGATCTTCTCTAGTTCCATCCATTTAGCTGAAAATTGCATAATTTCATTCTTTCTGATAGCTGAGTAATACTCCATTGTGTAGATGTACCACAGTTTTTTAATCCATTCTCCGGTTGAGGGACATCTGGGTTGTTTCCAGTTTTTAGCTATTACAAATAAGGCTGCTATGAACATAGATGAGGAAATGTCCTTGTGGTTTGGTGAGGAGTCATTTGGATGTATACCCAGAAGTGGTATGGCTGGGTCTTGAGGTAGGGCTATTCCAAGTTTTCTAAGATATCGCCAGACTGACCTCCATAGTGGTTGCACAAGCCTGCACTCCCACCGGCGATGGAGGATGGTTCCCCTTTCTCCACACCCTCACCAGCATGTGCTGTCATTTGAGCTTTTGATCTTAGCCATTCTCACAGGTGTGAGATGGAACCTCAGAGTCATCTTGAGTTGCATTTTTCTGATGATTAAGGATGCTGAGCATTTCTTCAAGTGACTCTCAGCCTTTAGGGATTCCTCCTTTGTGAATTCTCTGTTTAGCTCTTTCTCCATTTTTAAATTGGATTATTTGGTTTCTTGGCATTTAATTTCTTGAGTTAAAAGTGGAGATTTCTGAAGATGACAGTTCAAATATCCAGGTTGTCAGACTCCAGGACCTCTTATAGTTCACAGCCACTGGGCTGAAGCTGAAACACACATTCCTCCACTTTGACTGGAGGGGTTGCCTGTTTTGTGACCATAGGTAGTATATGAGGCACATAAATGACAGTACATGTCTCTGATATGGCATAAACATGGGTAAATTCAGATGCCCATAGCTGCATGTGTGCCTGATCCAGTCTGCATCTTTCTCCCTGCTGTCAGCATCTCTTCGTCTGATTAGTTTGTTCTCAGCACTCTCTGGGCATATGTGGAAAACTATCCAAGTCTTCCCTTAGGTGCCCACTATCTCCTTCCCATCCACTTGACCTTTCTCGGGTATTTGGTCCTTCTACCCCAAAGCTCTTGAAATCTCTTGGATCTTTGTTTCTTACCATTTAACAATATTAGCTGGTCACAATAGGTCTTATAAATACATTCATAGGTGTACTTCTCTGATAAAGTATTTGTATCTTATCAAATACATAAACTAGTATTTCCTGAGTTCCTAATACATTCCAGCTTCTGCTATGGTGGGGGATTATTACCCAATTAGATGGAGAAGATGATTGGAGGGTCGGGTCCCCTGTACCCCAGCAACTGTGTCTCATTGCTTTCCTCTTCTGGGGGAGTCAATGCAGTTGCTTCCTCTTCCTCTCATACAGGGAGACCTTTCTGTTCTTTCCTCATGGGCCAAATACTGGTCTCCATTTCCAAATGTCATTCTGAGAAGACCCCAAAACCTCTCTGTGGATTTCTTTTCTTCCCATAAATGTCCAGTTTCTTTTGTCCTCACTTTCTCTTCCTTGGGAACATAGTTGTTTCCTTAATAAGGCCAGTTTGTAGTGATGCCAGCCATTTTCACAAGTGGCCCCATTTATTGTCAAAGCACCTGTATAAGCATTGGAGATGATATTAATATACCTATAATGTCCAGCCATATATAACACCACATTCTAGTCATACTATCACCCTTCTGCATGTAATCTATTTGCCTGCAGATGTGCACAGGTTCCTGCGTAACCAGATTACGTAAAGAATTTGATGAAATCATACAGTCCTAGAACCTTGAACAGAGCTCAGCACATAGAAATACTCCACGCAAGTCCTCTCTCTTGCTTTCCCTTCAGAACAGACACTTGATGATCTAGTGTTCTCCAGGTTACCTCCATTACTTCCTTCCAGCCCACACAAATCCCAAATTCTCAGCCTACATACTATTGTTACATCCTCCCCACCAAGACACAGGTATGTGGCAAATGATCTTTTGAACAGTTAAACAACCTCCTCATTATATATTGAATTTTAAGATTTTTGTTGTTGTTAATATGATTCTTCAGCTAACATCTACTCTTCCCCACCTTTAAAATTTTTTGACAGGGTCTTTTTTTGGCCTGGAAATCACCAAGTAGGCTAGTTTGGCTGAACAATTAACCCAAGGGATTTGCATATCTCCATATCCCAAGGACTGGGATTACAAGCACACTACTACTCAGAAGATATATATGTGTGTGTGCATGTATGTGTGTGTGTTCTGAACACACACACATACACACACACACACACACACACACACACACACACATATATATATATATATATATATCTGAAGATCCAACTCAAGTCCTCACACTTGCATGGCAAACCCTTTCCTAAACTGTCTTCTAAACTGTAATCGTACATTTATTCTAAATCCAGTCCATTAATGTTCCTGAATCAATCCATCTAGCATGCCTTTCTACCCTTTCTGAAGGTTTATATGTCACTATTGTTTTATGTTACAAAATACGGGTCCTCTGACTCTCATTATGCTGTGATAAATTACTTTTAGGATCTCAAAGACAAGCTACCACATTTCTTTCCTCTTTCCTTAGATGCAGACAGGCATCCTAAGCAGTTGTTTAGAGCATCAAACCTTAGTGTCACCAGCCTTTCTGGCATCACATCTGGGCTAGAATTAATGAGGCAGTGCTCCCTGAATCCTGGAAGTGATTACATTTCCAATGACAGTACCATTCAGACAAAGCAGGTCTAACAAGATCCCATGATCTTTTTAGTGAAGTTTCTGTCGAGTGAAGTTTCTGCTCTGACAGTTACCACCTGGTGTCAGGAGGACAAGAGCTTCTCTGAGACAGGTCTGGTATAGTGTTTGGAATGCCCAGACTGGATCAAGGCTGGGTGGCCTGGTACCATAAGTGTGGACAGAGGTATGTATCTAGTGACTTGGGATGGTGGGACATTCCATGAGACATATATGGGCATCAAGATCATGTGTTTAATCCCCAATTATTAATCAGATGACTTAATATTTCTTTCAAAGATTCAGGTCTCCTAAACTTACCCAGGGGGGCACTATATGCGGTGAGCATTTGACATTTTTTGTGTTATGATGGATGAATAGGTAGATAGATGCTAACACCAATAATGGAATACAAAAACTTCACCACAATAGTTAGAAGAAAAACTTATCCAGAACCATGAGAATTGACTGGGCCTAGAACCAGGTTAAGGGAAAGCAACCAAGTAATAAAACACCAGGTTAAACGACTCAAACCCAGCACATGCATTGCACTGGGTACCTTTGTTTGTATTTGGCCAAAATGTGAGGGGAAGCCAGCACAAGAAATTCTAAGTTATATTTGACACCAACTCACACATAAATATATTGAATTGGCATTTTTCAAACTTCTAAAACCAGCATTTATACAAAGGAGTCCCATCTTGGTGTAGATGGCTAGCTTTCCCTGCAGCAGGGGATACACAGAGAGGCCATATCTGTAGAACTCCAGACCCAATGCCTCAACAGGGAAGCAGAAGTCTGTGGTGTATGGGAGTTGGAGCTGGTGGAGGTACAATCACGGTTAGTGACACTCAGGCAGAGGATAATCTACCCTAGAACCTTGACTTTTCTGGAATGGATAGTCAGTGTTTGAATCTTAACCCAAGTAGCTAAGCTTACTCACATCTAAGCTCAGCATTTCCCTGGAAGCAAGGCTCTCACTGCAATGATTCTGAGCTGGGACTTTGCCAAATAGGCCAAAGAGCAACAATATGGAGCTTCATTTGCACTTCTGGAAGAGTGGCATGCAGAGCTGGTGTTGTTTGTTGAGTAGATGCCCCTCTATAATAGCTGCTGTGCCTGGGCATATTAATATGACTAATGATTACATCCTCTGCTAAAGTTCATGATTTTGCTTGGTTCTGTTAATGAAGAATAAAAGAATCAGAACAATTAAAAGATGTTTGGAATACAGCAATAAGATGACTTCTAGTGACATATTGCTATACCCATGTATCAAAGTGTCAACCCTCATAGAAGCCTCTCCTTGCTGTAGACAGTAATTGACAAACAGATGCACAACTAGCCAGTGCTCAGAGAGTGAGAGATTTTGGAACTCTCAGCCCTAAATGAGATGTCTTTACCACACCTTGTCTCTCTGCAAGGCTTAGGGATCTATGTGGGAGAGGAGGCAGAAAGATTATAAAAGCCAGAAGTGGTAGATGACTCCAAGGAAACCCAGTCTTCAAAATACAACAGGACCGATGCACATATGAACTCATGAAGACTATGACAGCACACATAAAACCTGCACAGGTTCAAACCAGACAAAACCCCAGTACTGAGAATGGAGAAGTGAACACAAAGTTCGACTCCTAACCGGGAAGCTGTTTGACACTGATGGATACTGGGAAAGAGAACATCAGTTTTCTCTAATGGAGTGTCAGCGGTATATTAGCTACACTGCAGCACAGGACTCAAGCCTAGGAGAATATGGCCAACACAAAATGGACTCCACGCTTGGTTGTTTTGTTTGGTTGTGGAATTGCTGTTCTGGTGGTTTTAGTTTTTAGTTTGTTTTGATTTTGTGTGTTTTTTGTTGTTGTTGTTTTTGTTTTTTTGCTTATTAATGTTTCAGTTTATCAGTTTTTATTTATTTTTACTTTTGCGTTTTACTTTTTTGTTGTTTTTCCTTTTTCTTTAAGAGAGAGAAAAAGCATAAAGTTGGGTAGGTAGAAAGGTGTGGGGGGATCAGGGAAGAGTCGGGGAGAGGAAAGATTATAATCAAAATATATTCCATGAAATAAATTTAAAAAAAAGCCATTTGAAAATGTAGGGGAAAAAGGCCTAAGCCTTTGTTGGGACTTTTGCTGCAGCTAACTTGGTAGAACACTTGCCTCGCATGCCCAAAGCCTGGGTTTGATTCCCAGCATCACATGAACTGGGTGTGGTAGTGCACATGTATAATCTTAGCACTCAGTTCCAGGAAGCAACACGCTGCTCCTCCTCTTACATCTGCCATCTGCCCCACCACTTAAGCATCTTACACAATCACCTTCCAAGAGTATACCTCAGTTATCAAAACAAGACAGGTTTCTGAAAGGATAAGTTCTCACATCTTTGAGATCCACATACTATTTGGAAACATTCTGCGTGCTTGTTTATCCCTTTGTGTTGATTTCCAGATATGAGTTTGTTAGTTCGTTGGGTTCTCTCCTTGGCCAAGCTCTGTTTGACCACAGCCTTCCACAGGTGACTTGTATAGACCCTGTTCTCTGATTTGGGGTCTGGACACCTGCCATCTATTTCATGCCTCTTTCTTGTCATCAGTAGTGTTGCAATCAATACAAATAATATCCGAGGGCCTTCAGCTATAGGCAATTGGAGCCAGCATAAATCAATGAGCTATTGAGCTCTATGCCACATATTCTGGATACTGTGTAATTCTGTTTTTCTGGCTCTCAAAGCACTCCTACAGGCTCCAAGTCTTAGTTTAGAAATCTTCTTGCCTTTCTTAACTTAGCTCATAATGATCTCATGCAGAAATTTGGACTTCTGGGAAAAGAAAGTTGAGCAATGAGAGTTATGGGGTTGCCTCAGCCTTGACGGACCTGGACTGTGTGCAGTGTGGCAAAACGTACTCATATCTTCTAAAAGTCATTCTTTTGACACACCCGCATAAGAACTACAGTGGGTGTCTCTTTGTACTACACTTGATGCTCATTCCAAATTTCTGCAGTCCAGGCTAAGGATATGGCTCTGTTGGTCAAGTGCTTAAATATGAGGATCTGAGTTTGATCCCCAGAACCCACATAATAATCCGAGTGTGGTGTTAATCCCAGCACTGGGGAAGCAGAAATAGGTAGATAGTTCCCTGCAGCTCCCTGGCCACTCAGTCTAGCCTACTTGGTGAGCCACTGGCCACGGTGAACAAGGTGGACTGTACCTGAGAAATTATTTTCAAGGTTGACCTCTGGCCTCAACATATGTACACAAGCACCTGCATACACAAGTCTATACACACACACACACACACACACACACACACACCACACACACACGTGCATGTACATGTACATGTATACACACATACAGGCGTGTGCATGTGCATGCACACACAGACACATACATGTACAAACACACACACACACACACACACACACACACACACATGAATTTCTCTAGTCACTGCCCAGGGATGGAAATTTTAGTTGTGCTTCTTAAAGACTTATTTTGTTTTTAATTATGTGTATGTTTCTGGGAGGAGAAGCATGTGCACATGAGTTTCAATGTCTCCCAGGAGTATTGTATTCTTCTGGAGTTGGAGTCATAGGTGCTTGTGAGCCTGGTGAGTGCTCAGACCTAAACTGGGGTCCTCTTTAAGAGCAGTGTGCTATCTTAACCACAGAGCCATCTCTCCAGCACCCAGGAATCTGAAGTGACATATTTAGGGGTAGCATGTCGTTCACCCCAGTGCCAACAATCATGGAACAGGAAAGAACCTGCAACCAAAATGTAGGGTAAATGAGTAGGGAATCACAGCCACCCCAACGGGTCTTTGCTATTTAGCAGGAGCTGAGGAGACCAAATGGGCTTAGAGATTTCATGAGCCTAGAGAAGAAGACAAGGAGCAGAAGGACATCTACATACAAGATGGCGACAAGGGCATCATCTCCTCATAGGCAGCTCTAATGGAGGTTGGATTCATACCCTAACTACTTCTAGAAACTATAGTGTGGGGAGAAAGTCATTGCCTACAGAGCATTAAAGACTCTGTGTGCTTCTTTCAATATTAGAAAATATGCTTTTCCATTTCTAATTGAAAATGGATTTTTTTCATACAATATATCTTGATTACCATCTTTCCAAATCAACAAATTTTCTCTTTGTTCTTTTGGAACCATTAGATTAGCCTATCCACACTGTCACTACGATCAAGAATCAATAAGTGGGACCTGAAAAGCAAGTGAAACTGAAAAGCAAGAAGTGTCTGGTTTCAGGCCATGGGATGGTTTCAATTTAAACAATGAATCTGAGCTGACATCACTGAGAACAAGGCTTAAAGACTGGACAGAGGGAGTAGGTGGACCAAGTATTCCAGGTGGGAAGCAAGAAAGAATGGAGGTCATAAGGCAAACAGGTGCCTGGGCATTTGAGGAACCAACAGCAAGGACAAGAGCGTGGTGCCAAGAACACACAGATCATCTGATGGAATCTCATGGTCAGTCAACAACCCACAAGCTCCTCTGCAGTTCCTGGAAGGGTCCATTCACTATTAGAAGGACCCTAAGTTCAACCATGAACTCACAAGCCAGACCTTGCTGAGTTAGCAGTAAACTCAGAGAGATGGTACTATCCCAGCTTCAATAATGAGTCTGAGTTTTATTGAAGAACTTCAAACTAGTAAATTAGCTTCACACACTTAGAATGGCTTTGTCTTCTAGAACTTCTGCTGCTGTCTGACTTGATGGAAGGCCCCGGTGCATAGACCTCTGTCAACTACACTTCAATCTATTGCCTGTTTTTCAGGTAAGAATTTATGCTCTTTATTTCCATGTCTGTCTCTTGCTAACAATCAAGCTGGAAACCTATACTATCCTATTCTAGTACCGATTGAGAAGGAAATTGTTTTAAATACATCACTGTTTTTACATTATAACAGACTTGACAACAAGATAAAAATATGCAGGTAATTTTCCAGTAGCTTTAAGCAAATATAAAAAGGAGGAAACAGTTCCTCTGGCAAATCCACACTTTCCTGACCCCAGGAGGCAGCATGCTTTTCCTTGCCATTCACACCTTCTACTCTCACCAGTGTCCAGCCAAGAAAACTCTAGGCTGCTGCAGACTTTAGGGGAGGGGAGGAAGGAAAGGGAGCTGAGATGCCCCTTTTCCAGCCTTGTTGAAATCAGCAGGTACAAGCCTTGATGGAAGCTCTGGGGATTGTGGTAGGTAGGGCTGTCATTCCTCCAAAGAAAGTGTCGTCACACAGAGGGCATCACAGACTCTGATACTGTGTCATTTCTGGTTCTCTCTGCCAGGCTGTGCTGGCTATTCTGTCTGTGCCTCTCTTCCAATGACTCTCATTTGACCTCTGCGAAGAGCATAGGTAAGGCATTGTGTAGAAATGTCTTCTGAATGGACACATGTCCTCCAGGAAGGAAGACAGAGGCTCAGGAGACCCTGAGAGCAAAAAGCCTTCTAATCTGGTTTCTCACACTACCAAAATGCTTTTGGAATTCATGTACATTGTTACCTAACCCACTAATCCAATCTTGATACTCCTAAATACTGTTCACTATGCAAGTATGGCAACTTGACCCATAAAACAACCTAGTGAATAGTCAATGTGTCTTCAGTTTGTGTCTATTACTAATAAAGATGCTGTGAGTATGTAAGGTTTTACATGGGCAAATATTTGTAGTGAGATATGATTATATTTATAAATATTTTCTTATATATTTTTCTGTTGTAAGTACATGTTTTCATTCCTTACATATGCTAGAAGTGGTTTGGGTATGTATGTTATCTTTATAATAACTTTGCATCTTATTGTCATAGTGAACCTTTTAATGTTAGAGTTGATTTTATCATTAATTCTGTAGGTTTTCAGGTTTACTATTTTCTGTAGCTAAAGGTTATTTCCCTGCTAATATTCATATTCGTTGCCTTTATTTTCTGTAGTCTAATGGCATTCACCAGTATCTCATAAGAATGTTAATCTGGGGTGGAGGCAGGGGGCCTCTGCCTTTCTCCCACTGTTCAGGATTTCTCATTCATTAACATGCTACCTCTTGCTATTTGGCCATCTTTCATTTTAGTTTTTTTTTTAAGATTTCATTGTGCATATTTTGATTATGTGTATCCATGTGTGTCTGTGTCAGGGTATATAAATTGTAGTGCAGGTGTCTGCAGAAGTTAGAGGTGGACATCCAGCTCCCTGGAGTTGGAGCTATAGTCCCTTGTGAAACACTCAAGAATGGATGCTGAGAACTGAACCTGATTCCTTGGGAAGGGCAGAACGTACTTGGAACCACTGAGTCATCTCCTCTGCCACTTACCTTATTTTTGAGTGCTTGGGATCAAACCTACGGCTTGCACGTTCTAGGCGTGAGCTCTTCCACTAGGCTACTTCTCCAGCCCCCTTCATCCTCGTTATAATATTATGTCCATCTATTCATGTTTTCTCAAGAATTTAAATTAAACATGCCAGTATTTGTTTAATATTTATGTTGAGCCTTAGTAATGTGGTAAATTCTACCTATAGAATTTTAAAGATTTAGTCTTTGAATTTCCACCACAAACTTCATTTGAACATGGTGTATCTTAATGTAGTTTTAGAGTACATTTGCTTGAATTTATTTAAGATTTTATGTCATTGTTTATGTCACCTTTGTCTATATTTTCAACCTTTCACATACTCTCTCTAACTCTCCCTCTCTTGCTGATTTACAGTTTTAGGTCTGCCAGGCTTTCAAAATAGATTTTACATATTTCCCTTCCTTTTCAATGTTTAGAAACAATGTCTATTGTGGAAAAAAGTACATGGTCTTTAAAAATTTTTTTCTTGGAAATTTAACACAGGTGAACAATGAAATATGATCATATCTGCTCCCACTTCCCACTCTGCCTCCCCAGTACCCGAGATAACTTTTCCTTCCCAACCTCATGAGTCCTTTTATTTTTTTTTAATAACACACTAAATCCAGTTAGTGCTGCCCATATGTGCATGGGTGTGGGTCAAAGATTAGAACATGAAAAACCTACCATTGGCTACAACCTCCAACATTAAAAAAATATATGTATATTCTTAAATAATTTGTGTATTTCTGAACCAGATGAGATTAGTTAGAGGTGATTTTCACTGTGGGAAACCACCTGCACCCCATTTCATCCATTGCTTTGCTGCAAAGGATTTTCTTTTCCACATATTGATCAAGCAACACTGTGTCTCAACTCTCCCAATCTTTCATTTCTAAGCTAAGCTTTGAATGCTAGAAATAGAGGTGTCATTCAAAAAAGAAAACCCCTCTTTCTTTCTTTCTTTCTTTCTTTCTCACAACCAGACATGTAACCTTATTTGACTTAATAAAATTGTGGCTGGTTGATCATAAATATTGTCAAAGTTGCTAGTCTGCTCTGGGAACTACTTCATCTTGGGTCCTTCCTTATTCACTGGGCCTTTCCCCATGGAATGAATAAAACACCATTTTGGAGGAAAACTTTATGAACTAGAAAATACATGCAATCCTTTCATGTAATAGTATATATTCTATTGTATATGATATGTATTGTATATGTAATGATGGACTCTGTTAAACACTTTAATCCAGCCTGAGTTGGACTATTTGTGTTGTACTGATATTTGTACATTCATGTCATGATTACTAAAACTTGAGTTGAAGAAGGGATTATGCTAGATTACTTTAAATTACTTAACAGCTCTCATTTCCCATCTGACTACCTGTGAAATAGAGACAGTGGGTTGTTTTATGATGTGGCATAAGTCCAGTATGGGTGCTGACAGGGCAAACACTCAATAAATCTCTGATTTCTGTGGCTATTGCTGGTACTGCAGGTCCCCCTTTCCCAAGACTTTCCAGGAAACTGCTCCCACGGAACAGGGAACAGGCTGTTTTCCTTGCTTTTCCCAATAGAAACCTGTGACACAAGAGGACAAGGAGTTTGATCGGACCAGTGTCCTGGACTGGGATCTATTTCTGGTTCTCCATGTCACCTCCTGAAGACCAGCTCTGGAGCCATGAGGCCCTGAAGCTTGAGCAGATACTGAGAGAAAGGAGTCACCTGAGCACACTCCGGTGACTCCTCTGGACCCAGGATATAATGCATAGACTTCCTTCTGTGCTCAGAAAAGAACTCATAGTTCACTAGCTAATCCTTCCCCTGAGCCCATATAGTATGCAAGCTCAGCCTGCCCTTATTTGAACACACACAACGAGAGAGAGAGAGAGAGAGAGAGAGAGAGAGAGAGAGAGAGAGAGAGACAGGAGACTTGTGAAGACTCAGGATAGATCCTGGACTTAAGGGACCCAAGGCAATCTAGACCCAATTCCAGGGGACACTTGAGTCTGTGTGCTGGGATATCAAGAGCATAGAAATCAAAGGAACTGCTAAAAAAAAAAAAAGGAAGGGGCAAGGTTGTTTTCAATTTCATTCTTACTTGTGGAGGAGAAGAGGGTAGAGGCTGAGGCTCAGGTGGAAAGAGGAGAAAGCTACTGTAGACCAGAAAATAAGCATTCATTGTCTCTAAGTTATTTTTTATTTTTTGGTTCTAGTTGCTAGATTTGCTACTGATACTTAAGATAGACCCAAATATGCAAACCATCCTTTCATCATAAACCACACTGGTGTTGGTGCTGAGATCAGTGCATGAGTATATGGCTGGGAAATATGAAGTCCCAGGTTTAACCCTCACCACCACCCCCAAAACAACCAAGCACAAAAACCAGATAAATATCATAGCAATAAAAACAAGCTAATAACATGGCTCAGAGGAAAGACGCTATGTCAGTGTCAAATCTTTGCCTGGGGAAGCAATGCTTTATTTGAAAAGCTGGTTTTAGCATGTTTTTGGTTGTGACACTTGATTTATTATACTTTATTTTATGGAGAATCAGCCTCAGCCTGCCTGATCAGAGCCAGAATCCTCAGGGGTTCTAAATACCTAAACATGTCTGCATGGAAAGTTTCTATATACAGGCACACACATACACGTGGGTATACATTCACATATATACATATATATGCAGGCATATGCACATACATGTATGGGTGGGAACACTGTGTGCAGGTATACACACGTACATACATGTAAGCATGCACGCACACAAATACACAGACTCTCTACCATCTAGCACACTTCCTTTCATAGCCTCCTCTAAGACTCCCTGGCTCTCAGCATTTATGATCAGCAGAGCCAAACACTGAAATTTGGCTGCTTCTGAGTCTTTAAGCCCCCTGCAGACAAAATTCTCCTTGAAACCTTTGTCTCACTTTCCATTCACTCCCTGTCTCTGCTTCCTTAGCACACAGGCTAAACACCCAGTGTGTCATGTGAATGTCCTGTCATTTTTACACACAGATGAGGACTTTGCTATTGAACTCTACCTTCCACCTAAGAAGAGCTTCTATGCTGAGACCTTCAACTTTCCTCTTAAAAAAAAAAAAAAACTGATTTGCAGCACCAACTAGCAAACCACTTTCTATTTGTATGGGGAATCCCAAAGAAAACTCAACATTTCATACCAGTTCACACTCTGCCTACCTCCATTCACCATGTAACATAACTCAACAACTACAAGTTTCCTCCCATTGTTAAGACTCGGAGGAGAGGGATAGGATTCAGCTCTGTCCTTTTGCCATCCAGCCTGGCTGTCACTGCAGCCACTACCAGAATCTAACCCTTGTGGGTGTTCATAAAGAGGTCAATGGTCAATTCATTCCCCAAAGATCAGCCAGTGTTCCTCCCCTTCCTTTGTCCCCTCCTTTCCTTTTCTTTATCTATCTTTCCTTCCTTCATTCTGTCTTCCCTTCCCTTCTTCCCTCTTCTTTCCCTTCCTCCCTGTCTTTCTTTCCCTCCCTCCCTCCTTCCCTCTCTCTCTCCTTTTCTTCCCTCCTTCTTTCCTTCTTTATTAATTTTGAATGGAGGCCTCACCATGACTCTCAGGTTGATTTTGAATCTATGAGCTACAGCGTGATCCTCCTGCCTCAGTTCCTCTGACACTGGGAGCACCCTCATGTGCACACCTTATTCTTTTCGTTCAAAGCTCCCCTCTGCTCTTTTTCTCTGCTTATTTGGCCTGCCACCAGCAGTCACAGCTGCCTCCCTTTGGCATCCACCTTCTGTGAGGTCATCTTCTCACCGCTGGCTGTTTCCTTAGGCATGTAAACTCTCTGGCAGTGACTCAATGTTTATGACCACACTAACCTATGGGGATCATGATGTTGAAGAAGGAAGTTTTGCTGGCGCCAAGCTAAGTGTGGACTTGTTCCTGGGAGGGGGGCAGGGAGTCCAGAGCCAACAGTAGGATGGTGGGGATAGCTGTGTCGGGGAGCGACTTCTCTACAGTCTTGGTATGACATCTAGCCCAGACAGGAAGAAAATGACAGTCATGTTCAGCCTGGCTCATGTTATTGCTTGGAGGAGGAAACTGAGTCACCTTGTCCACAAGCCAGGACAAACACATTCCCTGCAAAGTGCCAGTGCAAAGGGTAAGGCACGTACAAGGACAGCTCTGCAAAAGAAACACCTAATATTGCTCCCCAGGGCTGAATATAGCATGTGCACTAAAAACCTATCTTCCTCCTAGACTGGGAAAGAGCAGATGGATTCCCTTTCAGTAAGGGAGTTGTGCTGGCTAATACTGTCAACTCAACAGCCTCTGAGATTTCCCAGGAAATAAACCTGTGAGCATGTCTGTGAGTGGATTTCCATTTTGGGTTAATTGAGGAAGGAAAACAAATGCTGAGTGTGGATGGAGCCATTCCACGGACTTGATGGGGGGGGGGCAGACTGAACACAAAGGAGAAAGTGAGCTGAGCGCCAGCTTTCATCTCTCTCTGTTCCCCACTGCAGGTGCAGTGTGACCAGCTGCCTCAAGCTTCCGTTACTATGTTTTCTCCACCATGACAGATAGACCGTATTTGAAAATGGTGACCTGAGACAAACTCTTTCCTTCTTAAATTGCTTTTGTCAGATATTTTGTCATAGTGACAGACAAGAAAATGAAATAATGCGGGGTAGGGGGAGGAGGGTTGCGGAGGATAGAAATGAGCAGACAGACAGAGTGAATCAGTGAGATGTTGCAACCATATCTAAGACCAGTGAGGTCACATGTTTTGTCTGCACCGCAGCTCATGCGTGCACAAACATGAGACACAACTCATAATTTTGCCTAGAATTATCACAGTTTCTTCCCTGGGGGTCTACTGACTGGCTGAAGGGAGAAATCACCTGGAGCCTCATTGATTCCAATCTTAACTGAGTCTGGTTGTTTAGACAGCCTCTCTAGCTCTCTATTTAGCCAACAAATGTGTGGATTCCAATGTCATTGCATTCCTTGCTGGGAATTGGCTACTTCTGGGATGTTCTCAGTAATTGTTATATATTGAGACAGTAGGACATCCCATGGTTGCCCTTTGGTTCCTAGAGAAAATGGTGGTTACTCTCTCTGTCACTGATGTGCATATATTAGTCTAGGTTCAGGGGGTCATCTCTGAGGGAACTGACTCTTGTGCTGGACAATACCACCCAGGAATCAAAAGTGACACCAGAAAATAAACTCTAAATTGTGACTTGTTTTATTCACTTGTTTGGTGTTGGAGGGGGGGCATGGCCCCACATGCCAGAGAATATATGTGGAGATCAGAGGGCAACTTGTAGGAACTGGTTCTCTCTTTCCACTCTGTGAGGTCCAGGGATGGAACTCAGGTCATCAGGGTTGATAGCAAGCATGTTTGCTTGGAGAACCATCTCACTAGCCAGAGCTCTGAGTCGTAAGACTCCCATCACTGAGATGTTTCCCCCAAGGTAGGAGGAGTCTGCCTTCCCTTGGGGAGAGGAGTCCACAAAGTTCAACATTCTGCAGTGCAAGTTTTACTCTAAATAAAATAAAAGTAGTGGAAATACCCAATCCCATGGTATCCCAAAGCATGGAGTAGACTTTTTTTTTTTAAAGAAAAATAATAGTTGATCTAGGAAACAAAGAATATTAGGCAGATGGGAGCACAACAAGCCTATTGAGTGTGTAATCGGGAACCAGAACTCTTTCTGGCAAGAGTCCCAGGGCTTCCTAGGTACCACACTATGGAAACCATCAACCTTTCTCAACCCATCAGCCCTTCGGTGAAGGAATGAGTGCTTACATAATGGAAGGAAACTGTTATGCAAGTTGCAACTGGCAGGACATACACTCAAAACATTCCTCCAACTTGTCACTACACTTGGGTTTAGTCTCCCCCAAAGCAATTTCATCACAAGGGCCATATGGCACTAATGCTCAATTACAAACTCCCTTTTCTGGAGCATCCAAAGCCAATGGCTTCCACTCTGGGGAAAAAGCATCACCATAAAGACATTGTTCTTCTAACAGTCATACTTCATATTCAAATGAGTAAAAACTGAAAATTTATAATGTATTTCAATGTGACTATTCTTTACTTAATGACTCCCTTATGTCTAGACCTAGTGATACATCCTAATAAAGTCTCCACCCAATATGTAGTCATGCTGATATCACAGAAGCACAAGCTGATACTTCCTGCTTAACAGGGGCCTATTCCTCTCTCTATTTTGACTAGGTCTATTCTCCCTGCACTCCCAAGAAGTCATGGAATAACCATAAGGATGCTTGTAAATAGTTACAAAAAAATAGAGCTTCTCACTTAGGTTTGCGGAGCAGAGGAAAAAGTATATGTCTCACCTCGTCAAGAGCATGTGGAGAAATGTGTTTCAAGGAGACACTGGAGAGAAACATGTCAAGGTCCCTGTCAAGACAGGTTGCATTTTGAGTCTCTGGAACCCAAGCCAACGCTTCCCCAGAGGACTTGGAGTTAGTGGGGCATTTATTACACAGCCAGTGACTTGTAAACACACCTTGTCATTCTTGTGTTCAAGCAATTACTGCCAATTATACCTGCAAACTACCTGGCAATTTAGAGGTCTTGTGTGGGCTGCCATTTGGATGGCAGTGGCTGTTCCCTAACTACACTGCAATGAGCCTATTCTCCAGAGGAGACCTGATGCCTTCAAGAACCAGTAGGTGAGTGATTCATTTACAAAGTAACTGGAATACAGAGAGGAAATAGCTCTAATTCTGAGACAGTTCCAAGCAGTTCTTCCTAGGTAAGGAGAAAGGAATGATGAACAAACATCCATGGCCACAAACGCTGGGCTCCAAGTGCATCTGGGCAGCCAACACTTAGGTAACAAGAACAGAACGTTGCAGCAAGCAAGCACCTGTTAGAAGAGATGTGCCAGGTTCTGGGCCCTATATAAAGTGCTTTCTATTTATGAACTTGTTTCATTGTCAAGATGTAAGAAAAAACATTATTACCATTATTTTAAATATTTCTTTATTTTAACTATGTGCATGCATGTATATCTGTCTGTGTGTGGGGGTATGTGAACATGTGAATGAACTTCTCATCAAAATCAGAAGAGGGTACCCTTACCTGCTGAGCTATCTCGCTGGCCCTAAAAGCATATGGTGGGCATGTACACAGTTAACACCCAAGGATGTCCCAAATAATACGAATTTTGAGTTAAGATTTAAAAACTGTTCAATTATGACTCTATGGTTCTATTAGCCGACCTTTGAGACTATTAGGCTGAGAGTTGGAAACTCATTTTTCTTACCTATGAAAATATGGTGTGTTGGAGATCACTGGCAGGTGTGATCATATTTTGATCGGAGGTCATGGTTTGGGGCTTGATCTTCAGATGTTTGCTATCTATAGCCACTAACATGCTTCATTTTATTTGTTACTTCAGAGGGTAGCACAATGCTGGGAACCTGTTATTAACATGTTTCAGCTTCTGTAGAAGCCTTGCCAGTCTGAATCCAGTTGACTCAGAGTAGGTGGTCAACACTAGAGCAGCCTTGAAGATTGAAATCTGAACTCACCTTTAGCCTTAGAAAGGAACAATTGCTATGAATAAAAACCCACTGCTACTAGCATGAAGAATCCTAAAATGGTAGAGTGGGAAAATTATTGTCTAATTTCTCTGTCTAATAATCCACTCTATCGAATTTGGATTATTAGACAGAGAAAAGGAAAAGTGAGGAAAGGGACCTGTGTACTAGTTAGCAGCATGCTGGCTTTCTCCCCTACACTCACTGTTCTCATAAACATAATTGAAATAATATAACCCATTTATATATGAAATGTGTGTTAAATACTTGTCAGTTGAAAAAAAAAACCCATGGACATCAAGTACTATTACTGATACCATGGCTATTTGATATGCAATTCCAGGTATGTGAAATTTATCCTTCTACATAGATGTTCAAATAAGTTTCACTCTTTCATAATTTACAGTCTTAGTCCATGTATGTAGCTTTAAAAATGTGAAAAAGGAGGTGGTTTTTAAATCATAGAAATGTACTTCTTTCAACACTGAGATCTGGAAACCTGAGGTCCACATTCTGGCTGAAATGGTGCCTGGGACAGGCTCACACCCTCATAGACACATGTCTTCTCAGATGGAGGAAGAGATAAGAATCATTTTTATAAGAGCATTAACCAAACATAGGAGAGGTGCACTTTTTTTATTTAATTTTCTCCCAAAGTGCCTCCACTAAAAACTACCACCACCATAGGAACCAGAATTTTAGCAAGAATTTTTAGAAAATACACAATCACTCAAATCATGGCAATCACTAAGAACCATAATCTAGGAATAACATTTAACTATTTGCTATTTTTAAATCCCTATTAACTGCCAACATGTTTATCTTTGCTCTAGAAAACAACTCTTACAACCAAAAGGGGCAACTGGAGGAGCCCAAAGGCATGGTTCTCAAAGGGCCTAAGTAACAGAAGTGTAGTAGTCTTACGTTTGCCTTTATTTAGACTTGTTCCTCAACTGAAGGGAGGCGCTGTGGCTGACTGGGCTGTGAGACGCTCCTGAGTGATTTAGCTGTTCAGCCCCATTGGTGATACACTTGTAAAATATCTCAATGCCTCTTCTGGAACAGAATGAGGAATGAAAAATGAGATCATATCTGTTGATACTGTCTCTCAGGTTGTGTCCCAGATGGAAGAATTAGAGAAGCCCATTGTGCTGGTGTTTTCAAGGGTAATGACATTCAGAACTACTGCACTTGATCGCAGCTCATAGGTGGAGGTGCTGGTACTCAAAGATACATCTCGAGTTTTCTTTGCTTACTTCCAACAAAGTGATGTTGGCTTTTCAGTGGGTAAGCCAGCCTGAGGAGTGCTGGCTCAGGTGGCTGAAGGCCTAAGACCTGGGGGCAGCTGTTTGACCACGGGACTTCTGTGTTAACACAACATCATTGTCACACAAACTCAGACTGACACTCTCCCTAAGCCCAACTCCCATAGATGCTGTTCGGTGAACCACATCCAATTCTAAGCAAGCAGATCATGAAAACTGCACCTTCAGCAATGAGAGTTCACAGGTGGTAACTTGGCCTTGAACATGGGGTCCAGTCTCTAGGGTCAACCTTCCCAATGCTGCGACCCTTTGATACAGTTTCCTCACATTGTGGTGACTCCCAGCCATAACATTATTTTCGTTGCTACTTTATAACTGTACTTTTTGCTTCTGTTATAAATCATGGTGTAGATATCTGATATGCAGGATGGATTTAGGCTGTGAAAGGGTTGTTTGATTTCCCAAAAGGGTCGAGACCCACAGGTTGAGAATCACTGCTCTAGGGCAATGTTCTGGAGTGAAGGCTGGATTTCTGACTTCTAAGCTACAACAACCCAGGTTGGAGAATATCAAGAAGACCAGGCAGAGGCAAGAGCCAGTAGACCTAAGAGCTTGTCCAAACACTCTATTAGGCTTTTCTGTCTCAGAAATAAAGTAGAGACTGTTAGGAGCTGACAGTGAACAACAGAAGAGAAAGTACTCCATAGAGCTAGGGTAGGGACCCATAAGTACAGTATGGTAAGAGCTAGTTAATTACTAATAGTTTTCTGTAAATTGTCTGACAGAATTTGAGGAGAAAAAATAGGCAATTTGCTGTTGTTATTTTCTTTTTTAGCTCAATGTTCCTCATCTTTACCACCAGTTTATTTTTATAGTGTTTCCACTATAAAATGTTCAAGTCTCAGTGTGAGAATGCCCAGAAAAGAGTTCGATCCCTACTTGAACCTGCAGGATCCCAGGCATCTTACAATGCCTTGATGAAGATTTAGATTTGTCTGAGATTTACCCAAATTCCCAGCAGATAGAGATTCTGAGACAAAAATTATTATGCAAAGAGTCTACTCAGAATGATCGAAAGAACTGAGTCTGGTGGTGCATACTAGAATCTCAGGGGGCTATTCCGGGGGCTAAGAGAGGAGACCTTAGTGCAGCCTCAGCCTCTACAAAGCAATTCCACTGCCAGCCTCTTACTCAGTGAGACCATGTCACAAACAAACAAAATAGATAACCACAGGTAATAGTAGCAGAGATGTGGATGGAGACATAATACAGGGAAGAGAGGAAGCTCATAAAGAATTACTATCAACTAAGTTACTACTGTGGGCAAACTAGCACATAATACTGTTGGAGGGCTCCATGGAACGCGTTTCAGAGGATACTGCCAGAGGGGTAGAGGAAGTGGGGTATTGACACTAACTCTGTTACCTACTATGGGTTAGGAGCACTTGTGAGCTGAACCGCCAAACCAGGGAGCCTGCATGAGACTGACCTAGACCCTCCACACATATGCTGTAGCTGTGTAGCTTGGTCTTTTTTGTGGGACTCCTAACAGTGGGAGCAGGGGCTGTTTCTGATTCTTGTTGCCTTTGGGATCCTTTCCTTCTATTGGGTTGCCAATTCTAGCCTTAGTAGGAAAGGGGGTGCCTAGTCTTACTGCAACTTGATACACCATGGTTGGTTGATACCCCTGGGAGGCCTGCCATTTTCTGAATAGAAACAAAGGAAGAGTGAATAGCAGGGGTGGGAGTTGGGGTGTGGCTGGGAGGAGAGTGGGAGGGGAAACTGTGGTTGGAATGTTAATTAATTGATGAATTAATTTTAAAAAGAGCACTTGTGAAATGGACATTAATTCTCCTGCAGTTTTGACTCCCTTTACAGATAGGAAAACGGCCCTCTGGTAACAGGAGAAACTATTCAAAAAAAAGAAACACAGGAGTGGATGGAAGGTGATATTTATTTGAAACTGCAATTTAATTATTGTAGCTATTAGTAAATATAAACTGTAAGATTAGGCCAGTGGAGTAGCTGGCGGCGTGGCAGAGGAGCGAACAGCCTGGCCTGCGTGCCTTAACCAGTTGCCTAACTTATCCTGGGGAAAGAGCCCCGGGGACCAAGGGTGGCCTACACCACCTGTAACCTAAACTCTGTTTATTAATATAAGTTGTTATATTAGGCCAGTAGAATTACCAGCAGTTTGGCGGGAACTTCACCTGGGTTTGAGGGGAGTCTGATAGTCTGGAAGTCCGATGGCCAGGGACTGCTTGGACTGAGGGCCTAGAAGCCACCACAGTCTTTTCCCCAATAATTAAATACACCAAGACCTTTTAATGTTTTAACATTTAGCCCTTAGCTGGGCACACTCTCAATTAGCTACTCTAAGTTAACCAGGATCACCTAATCCCAAACTACCATGTGCCTGTGATTACCTTCCAGAGTTCTCAAGACGGCTGTCTCCTTCTGTGTCCCGGCGGAAAGAGTATGATTCTCTGTCTGTGCTCAGGGTTCCTGTCTAATCTCAGGAAGACCCACCTTCCTATACTCTTTCTGCCCAGCTAATTGGCCATAAGCAACTTTTATTAACCAACCAAAAGAATGCCTCAGAAGGGGTGGTAATCAGACCTCAGCATTGAATTCAACCTATCAGAAGCAATGATATTAGACCTTCCCTCAACATTTATTCTCTGAAATTAAAAGGGTGCTGATGATAGTTCAGAAACCCTGAATTCCAGCCACATCATGGACAGTCGGTTCATGAGTGAGAGGTGCTTTGGAAAGACGTATTCCCTCCTTGGAAGGCCACAAGAGCTTTTTCCAAGAAAAGCTTGGAAGACATCATTGGATGGCTTAACAGTCAAAACTAGAATTGGCACCCATAAATCAGGGCAAGACACAATGGCAGGCCCAAGCAATCAGTGCCCCAAAGTAGGGCGGCTTCCTAATGACCAAAGATGATATATAAGGAAGGATGAGAGTCTGGGAAGCTTGTGCTGGCACAGAGGGAGAGGTAGGTATGGGCTCCATCCTTACCATAGCCATAAGAGTAGGAAGAGGGAAACCTGCAATTTTAGGTAGCCACTGCACCTCTCTTGAGGCTACCAGTGTTCAGGATCCTGGACAAGACATGAGGTTGAATAGGAGAACAGCCTTGTCCCATTTATGCTCCCCAATGGGCAGAATCAGGCCATGTGCCTTGCAAGTTGGAATGTAGTGTCATGCCTGAGCACTACTTTAGGTAAAGCATTAATTAGCTCAGAACTATAAACCATGGCTCCTAGTTCCTCAAAGGCTGCAGGTAGAAAGTCATTCTCAGTTGGCATCCTGACAGGGTTAGAAACTTCATGAAGATTTATGAGGACCATAAAACCTGCTACAACTTTTAAATGAGAAAATATAAAGCCTCATAGTGAGTGGCAGGGGAGAATGCTGAAATGATAAATCTACTGAATGTTTGAGTCAACATCATATTGGAAGACAAATTGAAAACACCTGACTGAAGAGGTAGGGCTGCAGACTGGCTATGACAAGCTCTTGGTTAAAACAGTAGAGTAGAAGTCACAAGTGAGTGCTTAATGTTTCTGTCATTTTTGTCAAATTCTAATGGCCCAGAAAGGATAATTTTCCATAAAAAATTGTAGGGATTGGTAACAACAACAAAATCTCTGCATATAATGCATACAAGGTAAAAATGAAACCATACAAACACACCTGTAAAAAAAAAAATTTGAGAAAACAATTTACTGTATACATTTGTAAATTTTCCCCTGAGTTGAATGGCAGATTCCTCACTGAGTAGGTTCTAGATGTAGTCTCCATTAGGGTACAGATATTCTGGTTCTCATATCTCTCCATTCTGAGACAGCAATCGGAAGTGTGAACGGAAGGTGCTTTCGAAAGATGCATTCCCTCCTCAGCAGGCCAAGAGAGATGTTCCCAAGAAAGGCTTGGAAGAGAAAGCAAGCTAGCTCTCACTGGTCTGATCTGCACTAATTGTCTCCAGTCATGTACTAGTTATTTTCCCAGATGTTGTGATAAAAATACCCAAACAAAAGTAACTCAAGAGGGCAAAGGTCTATTTGGGCTTAGAATTTGAGGTGACACATTCTGTCATAGAGGGGGAGGCACAGCAGAGGGGCAGGAGGCGGCATATCCAGAAGGCATCCTCAGAAAGTGAACAGGAAGTAAGGCTAGGTTGCAACACTCAAGAACCGCCCTGAGTGACCCACTTCCTTCAGTGAAACCCACCTCCTAAAAGTTGCGCAAATTTTCTCAAGTAGCATCACCAGCCTTGGACCAACTGTTCAGGAAGAAGGGACAAGGGACAGGGAGATGAATGAGATTCCGGTGTATGATGTGAAATTCACAAAGAATCGATAAAAAGTTAAATTAAAAAAAAAAAAAAGCATGAGCCTGTAGGGACCTCCCACATTGGAACCACCACAGGCCATCGCCTCTGCCCCCTCCCACACACTCCGCCCCCCTTCTGGCCACACCCGCCCCTTCCCAGCCCCCTTGGCTGTTGTCCTACAAAATACCTTCTCTTCCCACAGAAGTACTCAGACCCAAGCTTTAGTTCACAGAATTTAGTGAGATGTAGCACAGAAGGATGTTACCTCTTTTCCTTGAGAAAATATCTAATTGGCAAGTTGAGGAGAAACCTAACAGCAGAAATTAGTAAATACTCTGATTAAATCAGCTTCGAAATGTTGTGAAGTACCAAAGGAGGAAGGGACAAACTTCACTAGGGTTCATTGGACTCACTTTACAAATTAAATAATTCATACACACATACCCCTCCCACCTTCCCAGAGGACATCGCTGAAGCAACTCATCCTGAGAGTAAAGCTATGGGCAGAACACAGGCATTAACTTTTAATTGATGTATTCATCACTGTAATGCTTCATAAGATGGAATAAATCTGTTTCCTGTGTTTCGACTGTCTCCTGCAAATACTCATATTGAAATGATGTTGCCATAACAGTATTAACAGTCAAGACCTTCAAGAAGTCGTTGTGCCATGAAGGTTCCATCCTTGTGGGTGGGTGAGTAGGGCTAGGAGAAATTCCAGATGGGTGTTAGAGGGTGGGTATTCTCAAAGTGCATTGTATACATGATGCAATTCTCAAAGAAGAGATGAATGAAATGTCTCAAAGGACAAAGGCAGATCTGAGAACAATGACTCAAACCTGTACCCCTGTACTTGGGAGCCTGAGGCAGGAGGACCCTGTTATTTCTGAGGCGAGTCTAGGCTACAAAGTGAGTTCTGGGCCAGCCTGACTACACAGCAGATCCTTTTTCATAAACTTCAGACAAAACACTAGCAAACAAAAACTCTAGAAAAAGTCAGTTCCTGGATCTTCCCCTTACCTCCCTTCCCCTTCCTCTTCCTCCCCCCTACTTCTCCTTCTCCTTCCCTCCCATCCTTTCCTTCTCCTCTCCCTCCCTCTTCTTTGGTAAGCACTCTTCTCTTAGTTTTGGACTTCCCAGTCTGAAGAATTGTAAGCCAACATATTTCTGTTCTTTATAAGTTGTCCAGTCTCAGGTATTCTGTTACAGCCAAAAAGCACAGACTAAGACATTATCCATTCTTTAAAATTATGATATCTTTTCCCAGGTCTTCCCTATCCAAATAGCTCTGTAAAAGCTAGTCAGCACATTTTTTTTTCTGAAACAGCTTTTCACTGGTAGCTGTGAGAGAAGATAAGACTCTGTAACAAAGTCCCTCAAAGTCCTCCCTCCCTCCCCATGCCTCCTGCTTCTGAAGTCCCATTCACCCCCCCACTCCACCTCCCACCTCCACTCCCCACCCTGCAAGCTCCTGTGTACACACACACACACACACACACACACACACACACACACACACACCTGAGGCCCTTGCTGTGACAGACAAAGCCTCCAAACTTGCTACATCTGCTGACTTGTTCATTTCTCTGGTAAGTCCCCCTAGGGTCTCCCCTTGTGAAAACTCCCTTTCCTTAAGGACAGGTGGCAAGATGCCCCCTTTGAGAAGCCTTCCTAGAGACTAGCCTGTCTGGAATTGTTGTCTTCTCTGCTTTGCTCATTTCTCTGTGTCAGCTTTTATTGTCCTCTGTCATCTTTAGTTTATAAGTTTTCTAAAACACTTTAGAAATCTGCCCATCACATAAAAAAAGGAACAGTTCATGGGCCACAAAGTAAAGTTAGAATGGTGTATAGCTTGGTGTTAGTATGTTAAGTTGGGAGTGTTATGGCTTATATTTTAAGTATACCTAACAGCACTGGTGTCCAGGCTGTGGCCTCACTAAAATGATAGTGGAACCTATAGAAAGGGGTATTAGGATGCTGACCCACCCCCCCTTCTCTCTCTCTGTTTTCTGACAATCCTATGGTGAGCAGCTTTGCTCTCATGATTTTTATACCATGATGTTCTGCCTCCCTAAAGGCAATGAAGCCAAATGGCCACATATGGAAACCTTTGAAACCCTGAGACAAAGCAAACCTTTTCTCCATGTAAGTTGATTACCTTGGGTGTTTTGTCAAAGTCATGGAAAGATGACCAAAACATGAGTTTATTGAGTCCATATTTCTATAAGACAATATTTTGAAATCAAAACTAGGGTGGAGGAAAACCATTTCCCAGTGAGGAATGCTTGTGGGCAAGGACCACCAATAGAGGCTTGCTCCATGATTTCTGTATAGAGGTGACATGTCACCTTTGGAGAGTTGCAGAGGATGGTGTGTCATCCCCGGAACCGTAGCTTTCTTGTTCTGCTTCATCAAAACCGTTTGTGAGTGGGGCTTCAGGCTCTTGGGCACAATTTCTTCCCAAGTTGGGCAGGCCAGCTACACTGCATTCTGCCAAATGCCACCAGAGCTGATGGCACTTTAACATGCCTTCCAGTGAGCACACTGTGACAAGATGTAAGAGTTCTGGATGGATCAATTAAATAGCTGGGAAGAATCTGTTTCCCTGGGTCTCTCTCTCTCTCTCTCTCTCTCTCTCTCTCTCTCTCTCTCTCTCTCT
>CAJQZJ010004750.1:4454873-4496137 GCA_907164525.1 Lophiomys imhausi | reverse complement strand
TCTCTCTCTCTCTCTCTCTCTCTCTCTCTCTCTCTCTCTCTCTCTCTGTGTCTCTCTCTCTCTTCACCATAGGTTTGGAAACATATCTTTTTTTCTCTGGGGGGTGGGGAACTCCATTGTAAAAATGTGAACTGATACAATACAAGTATTGAAAGCAGCCTTCAGGGTGCATGCAAATTTTCCTTTCAGTGTTTCTGTGACAGTCACCATCCTCCAGACTCTGAGTCAGGGCTGACTTTGTCACCCGTCCTTTCCTTTCCAGAAGACAGCACACATATCATGGGCAGCTATGACCTCACTGTGTAATCATACAGCCCAGAGGTCAACTGAACAGCCTCAGCCCTGACGGTAACCACACAAAGAAACAAGAGAATATTTCCATATGTATGCATTACATGTTTTCTTTTAAAAGCCCTCAAAATATTTCCATAACCACTTTATTTCTTAGCAGAAACTAATCACTAACCAATTTCTGAGAATGAAACAAGAGCCCATGCTTTAGCACCCCAACACAAATAAGCCACCAGTTTTGATTTTCCTTGCTGTGTTTCAGAATTGCTCCATATAAAAGGAAAACAGTGCATCCAGAGTTTGCTGGCCAATGCCTCTTTCTTCAGTTCTCCATGAGAAATGGGATCTACTGTCTTTGAGATTTAAAAGAACATTCTCTTGAAACACATACTCTT
Source organism: Lophiomys imhausi (assembly GCA_907164525.1). Taxonomy (NCBI): domain Eukaryota; kingdom Metazoa; phylum Chordata; class Mammalia; order Rodentia; family Muridae; genus Lophiomys; species Lophiomys imhausi. Next base: position 4,495,451 of record CAJQZJ010004750.1, on the reverse strand, counting down.
TCCTAAAAGCCAATTCACAGGCTTTGGCTCAGATAGTAACTCCCTTTGGCAAGGATCATTCACCCCTCTGCTGTTAGGAGAGCAAATAGTCTTGGTCTCAGCTGGAAGAAGCTCACATGGGTTGTTGCAGATGATGAAGGGTAGAAAGTGTAAAAGTCTGCCCCATTAGCCTGGAGCCCATGAGTCTTGCTTCTGTTCTGTAATGAATGCTCTGGTCTTTCTGGTGAGCACCTTTGCTGTGTTATCAGAAGACTCATCTACATGTGAAGTTTTCTTTCACCTAGACACTTTCAGCTGCTCAACAGCTACAAACTGTATAGAAGAATAAAGACTCAGCACCCCTCCTTTCCTAGGGGGGATACAAGCTAAGACTCCACATAGATGCCTGAATCTTCAGACTACATCAAATCCTAAGGACCCCCCCCCCATAAGGCTGGTCATAGACAGCTTGATTACAAGAACCCCCACCTCCTCTTAGACATATCATAAGGGAGCCCCCGTCACTCTGTCTTTGGAACTAAATTCTCCTCAGAGCCTCCAACATACTGTTGGTCTGTCAATGGTGTAAATAACCTCTCTAACCAATATCTTACCAAAAAAAAAAAAAAAAAGACAAACTGAACCCTAAACATGAGACTTGCCATCTATGCCATATGCCAAAATGCACACACATAGAAAGAAGAAAGGCAAAGCAGAGATATGCTCAGGATCTTGGGCAGCTGCCAGATGGACAGCCTAGAGGACTGACTTGGAGGTGCTGGCTGTGGGACAGGATTGCCCTGACCGGCTGGTCATAAGTGGGTCCTTGTGAGAATCACGGCATGCTCTCCCCAGCGCTCATGGCTTGATCGCCTCTACTGAAGCCTTTCTATTGAAACCAAATGACATCCCGGTTAGGCTCCAGTAGGAATAGCTCAGTGCAACAGCTTCCTCAATGCCACACTATGTGTAACCACTGAAACAGTTCATTTCACATTTATTCACCTTCGTGGCTAAGCAACACAGGTGAGTGACAGACTGATTCCAGAGACCAGGACCAACAGTCAGGAAATAGCCATTCCATATTCAGTCTGTGTGAGCCACAACTAGTGAACTTCTCCAGAGGTCCATTTTTGCTAGAGACTGATATGCAGGTATAATCTTATTGGGGAACATTTGTCACCCTTTCTGGCCAGAAGCACTGTGAAACATTAATATTAGAATTAAGCTTCCCCAGCCTTCAAAAACTTTGGTATAGAATGAGATTACAGAGACTCAATTCCCCTCCCAAGAAACTCCCTTGATCTCCTAAGTCCCAAAGAGGATAATCCCTAGCAAGACAGCTCAGGTGACAGTTCACTCTTTCTCCATTTCAGAGGGACGACTGCAAATCTGTGTCCTGGTCAGTAAGGTCACGGAGAGTGAGACCAGGTTAGATAAGCAAAACATATCCTTCACCTAACTTGTCTCCCTGGAGGAGATAGCATACTACTGAAAAGCCTTGAAAATATTTGCAAAGAGTTCATTGTTAACAAAGAGAAATGATTTATAATGGTGAATTAGACTCTAGCAGATCTGTGTTTGAATCCCAATTCTTCTAGACTGAGACTGATGGATTAAGTTATCCTCCAACCTCTCCGAGGCATGGCTTCCGACCAACCCTGCTAAAAAGAACAATGCCTGTCAGCCTTTGGAGGTCCTTGTAAAGATTATTCAAATATGTTTGATGAGTCTGGGCCAGAGTGAGCTCTCACTGTGATGTGGCTATTATTAGGAGTGGGGTAATTGGGGTTTATTTAGAGGTTCTTAGATGGTATGGGCAGAGATCAGTGTGGATGAGGCTCAAGTTCTTCCCTGGGTGTTCTCTGGGGAATGGCCAGACTGAGGGCAGGACCCAAGACTACATGAGCCATCAAGCTGCCCCAGCGTTGGCATCTTCTTGGCGTTAAAAAAGGTTGGTATTGCATTGGACGGTAAGAACAAAAAGATCTTAAGTGACAGCTATGCTGGATCATGACCAGGGTCTATGAGTACCATATGGCTGTATACAAGGTGGCAGTAAGAAGTTATAAACCTATGTGGCTTCATATGGCTTCACCAGAATGTCATGACTATTCCCAGATAGAAGCCAAGGGGCAGTTCATGTCTGTATACCATGAGCTCTGGTATCCTCTGATAAATAGGTAGAGAGCCATGTTTGGCCATTTAGCTTTATTTTTATTAATAGAAACTTTGGTAATGTCATCTGAGAGAAAAATAAAAAAAATTGCTGGCCAAAGTGGGTGTATATTTTAAGATGACATACACTATATTTAGCAACTGGGATTATGCCCTTTGGGAGACATGAAAGAAGAGGAAGCAGGATTAGAGCTGACATCTGGCTGGGGCAAATGTCATCTCCAAAAGTGGCCATGCTCATCACAGGCCCACACCAGTGCCAAGGAGGAGTTAAACGAAGGCAGGACACCCAGAGCTCATCCAACAGCAGATGCCACCCCCGCTCTAGGTGTTGAGAGATGATCACTACAGCCAGGGCTGGACCAGTAAGGGAGGAGGGCCAGGCAATGACACAAGTTGATTCCGTATTCATTTACCAATGAATGATGTTGGACAACTGATAAGAAACCAATGAGCATAAGGGGCTTCAGGCTTGACATACTTCCCCTGTGAAGTACAGTCTGAATTCACCAAGGTTATCGAGGGGCTGACATCATTGTTTGAAAAAGAACTGACTGAGCAGTGTGTTAATTTGGCATACAATTATCTACTGTCTATGCAGATGGTATGACCTGCTCTTGAATAATTTGTAAATTAAACTCTTATTACTGCTTCCCAGAAGTTAAGTAGTCACCACCGAAACAGTAATGCTTACCTGCTTATTGTTTTGGGGTGGGTGTCTCCCATTTATTACTTCATTTTATTCCCATGGTATCTATGTAAAATTTGTTGAATACTCCTTGACATTTTAATACAAACATCCTTATAACAATTTTATAAAATTACAAAAATTACATTAAGATATTTAAAAATCTTATACCCAAAGAAAAAGTGCTGTTAACATTTTAATGATGGCTGAGCACAGTGGCACATGACTTTAATCCCAGCACTTGGGAGGCAGAGGAAGGCGGATCTCTGTGAGTTCAAGGCCAGCCTGGTCTACAGAGTGAGTTCCAGGACAGCCAGGGCTGTTACACAAAGAAACCCTGTCTCAAAAAAAAAAAAAATTAATGATGTTAATTCCACTCTGTGTCCATACATATTTTAAGTTGTTGCAATCATATGTAAAATGTCACACAGTGTTTATTCAACTAAAATCCTTCCATAAGTACTCACTATGCAAACAGCTTGTCTATACAAACTTCTGTGTAAATATCATCTGAAAACTACAAAGAGAGAGACGCCTCAAAATGTTTAATGAATTCTCAGTATTTGGTATTTACTTATTCTCAGTGCTTTCTGTTGTACTATTCCAGTGAACATGTCTATAGATGCCCCTTATTTTTGGGAGGGGGTGTGGAAATTTGCTTGTGAAAATGAGACAGGGCAAGGACAGCAAGTGCATCTGGTCACCTCACTCAGGAATGGCCAGTGTTTGAGAGTTCCTTACAACTGAGTCATGACAAAGAGGCCAAGGAAGAGCATCAATAAAGCCAAGAAAATATAGCCATCTGAATTTTACATCTCAAGTTTTTACAAAAAGTCACAGCTGCATGTGTGTGTGTGTTTGTTGTTGTTGTTTTGGTTTTTGTTGTTGTTGTTTGAGACAGGGTTTCTCTGTGTAACAGCCCTGGCTGTCCTGGAACTCACTCTGTAGACCAGGCTGGCCTTGAACTCAGAGATCCACCTGCCTCTGCCTCCCAAGTGCTGGGATTAAAGGCACGCACCACCACACCTGGCTATGTGTGTATATTCTTAGGGCTCAATTGAACTAAGAAAAGAATTAAGATCAGTGGTTGTAAACGGGCACATGAGAACCACTGCAAGAATTTGTCAAAACCATTGATAGACCTAGGGTAGAACTTAGATATCTACATTAAAAATTATGAATAAATAAATAAAAAACAGATAAATGGAAGAGAAGAAAACAATGCAGGTTGTCCTACATTGACATCAACTTGGTGGTCTTGTTTTGAAGCTATTTGAAAGTTTCCATATAAAACTTTTCACCCTTTGAGGAGACGACTGTCAAGCTCTGTCTGTGGCACAGCACTGAGAGGGTCAGAACTGCAAGCCAGGGTCCTAAGGGCGGATGTGCATGTGGCCTCCAACTGGGATGCTCATGGTTCTTCTCCTTAAAGGAAGAGCCAGGAGTGGAATGATATACAAGGTCATAAGCAGTCAGGAGTAAGCATATGCTCCATAGCCTGTGACTCTGCATGGAAGAGACCTGGTAACTCTTGGGTCCTGTAGGGTGTTCACGGTAAACATCCACTTCATTTTAGTGATGTGGGAAAGGGACCAGCCCTTTAACTCTGGTTTATACAGAATATACACGGAAAGTTTAGCTGGAGGCTATGATCAACAGCTGGATATGGTTGTAGACCAGCTCGGCAACATCTCATTAGTGTGTTTTGGCTCCCCTGAGTCAATTCCAAACACAGCCATGGCAAAGAGATCAGTGCATCTGCTGGAGAATTTGGGTCAACCAGACGTGTGCCATTTGGGAGAGCTGTGTGAGGGTCAGCTTTATGCTCTGGGATCAGGTCGCCTATGTGAGATGACATCAGTTTTCTGGGCTTCAGTTCTAATGACTTCCAGATGCAGTGGGTCCCACATGCAACCTGGAAAATACAGTCTTCAGATGCCGCTGTCCAAAGAGCCCACCTGGGACTAACTCACTTTGCTGGCTTTCCATTCTTCTACCATCATGGTTCATCAGGAAAACAGGTCAGGTCTGCTTCTGAGACTGTGTGGACAGCTGGAAGATAATTTAGAAAGCAAATCTCAACCTGCTTGCAATCGCAGCTCTCCAGATATCTGGCCAGCATGAGTCCTGAGGATGATTGCCTTGCCTTGGGGTGGCCATGAAGGAAAGCAGATGTGTATTCCTTCTTGCACCGTGGGGCTCTGGTAGTCATGTAAAAACATTAGAAGGCAAGACATCTCCAGGAAAGGTAGAAGATGCTCACCCTGCCTGGAGATACATTGCTATAGTGATTTGAAGTCATCCATACCAGTGGCTTTATTCTAGAGTAAGCAACCGAGTCAATGCTGAGAACAGCTCAACAGGAGAGAAGGGTATCTCAGTTTCATTCACTCTTGCTAGGATCAAATCTCCTGACTTAAGGAGAAAGGTCTTATTGGGCTCAGAATTCCAGGTTACAGTCCATCATTACAGGAAATTCAGAGTAGCAGGAGTTTGACATAGTTGGCTACACCCACAGTCAAGAGCAGGAGAGGATAGACTCAAGCATACTTGTGTTCAGCGCCTCTGCTCTGTTCTTCTAGAATGAAAACTCCCCTGCCAAGCTCATGAATTCCTACACCTAGCTGAGGAGCTGATGACAGTTGAGGACTGCTGGGGCATGGAGAAATTGTTTTAAGGTTGCATCTCCCAATAGGTTTACTATATACCAGTGGTTGATCTCACACTTATGAAAATATGGGCAGCAAAAATCAGGGAGGATCTAAGAGGAATTAAGGGGACAGTAAGGGATATGACAAAAATATTCTGTATGAAATTCTTAAAGAATATATTTTTAATCTCAATAAAAAATCAACAAATTGAATTCAACTATAAAATAAAATAGGACATGAAAGAAAGAGAGTGGTATGTAGATTTGGGAGTGGTTAAGAAGAGGAGCAGGGTGAATATGATAAAAATACATTATATGCATGTATGGATATCCTCAAAGAATTAATAAAAATACATACGTATATGTATTAATGATCCATGCTCTGGAAATAGGGTCACCCACAGTGCAGATCTTCCTACCTCAGTTTCTGTAACCAAGGTAATCCTCCACAGACACACTCTCAGGCCAACCCAATCTACACAGCCCTTCACTGTGACTCTTGTCAAGTGATTCTAGGTCATGCCATATTAATAGTTTAAGCTTACCGTCACAGGTGACTTCTCATTTTTTGGCAGATTAAAAAAAAATGCCTATGATGGCACACCCCCAGGATCATTCCTGGTTTGATGAAAGAAAAGGGGACAATGGGACCAGGAAGAAAGAATTGTACTGTGTGTGTAACTTGGGGTAAAGGCCAGGATCTTGGATCTAGGCAAGATGAAGATGCTGAAGAGAATCTTTGAGACATGTAATCCCCAGTATTCCACCCCCACCCAAATAGGGCCTTTGTTTCCTGCTAGAAAAAGTAAACAATGTCCTGAGAAGACCTTTTCTGCAGGGTTTGAAGATCATATATTTTTACCCCCGACCAAAAAACATAGCTGGCTGACAGGTGGTACTGACTGTTCTTCCGGAAGGGTGTTGCTTTTGAATCTTCTCTAAGACTCTTAGTTTTTCCACTCTGTGCAAATGTCACAGGCAGTGCAGTTCTGTGATGTATTTTGAAACTGGACATTTGGTGTTCCTGGGGCCAGGGTTTAACTTACCACCCGTTTCTGTGGTTTTAGAGTTCTCTGAAGTGATCTCCTTTCCTTCTCACTCCTATGTCCTTGCCCTCCCTGAGTTGATGGCTTCTTTCTTTTCATTCTTTCCTTTCTGTTTTCTTTTTTTCTCCTTTAATCTTTTTTTGAGACAGCATTTGCTTTGTAGTTCAGGCATATCTAGAACTCACTATTTAGACCAGGCTAGCCCTGAACTCATAACAACCATCTTTCCTAAACCTCTTGAGTGCTAAGATTACATACCTAGGTCAAACTTCATCTTTAAATCACTGCCTACACTTTCTATTTCTGTGACTTTTACTAAATGTGCTCTTTGACAATTCCATATATGTATATACTATATTGATTACTTTCACTCCGCCCTCTATCATTTCCCTCCTACCCACTAACCCTCCCTCCTTCCTACAAGGCTCTGCTCACATTCATGTCTTCCTGTCATTTTGAGATGCACTGAGTTTAATCATGGCTCTCTGTGTGGCCAGGGGTTTAGACTTATCCAGTGAAGCTTTGTGGGCTCATCAGTGATACAAGGTATATACCTAAAGGCAATGACTTCCCCTCCTCCCTCAGAATGCAATAGTTCAACAAGGAGAAACTGAGTCCTGTAAGCTCCTCCTCAATCTGTGATTGATTGTTGACAGGTCTACTCTTGTGAAGGCTCTGTGCAGGAACTGTAGATGCTGTGAGATTTGGTTGAGATGACTCTGTACAAGGATATGTCTTTAGAATTCTCTGTTTCCCTCCTATCATCATGCTAGGAGATGAGAGCTGTGTGCACCTGCCGGGATGCTTTCACTTGAAAGGCTTATCACCTTAGGTAAAATGGACACTGTAACCACAAGGACATCCCTATGCATATGTGTGTTTATATGCATGTATATTTATTCATATATGAAAATAATATATAAACACATATTTATTAAAAATTAAGATATTTGGAAGGAAAAATGGCACCCATGATGTCATGAAACTTATCTAAGATGGCCTATGAGATAGGCAAGTATTTCAAGCAAGTATTTCATGATTCCTGGACTTGCCACCTGTCTCCACTGGCCTAAAGCTCAATCCCAACCTTCACAAAAGCCTGTCATCAGGACAGGTTCCAGATAGCAAGCTCTAACTGACTAGAGGTCTGTGAGTTGTTTATCTCATCTGAGTCTGTGCAAGTACTAACTCTTAAAACACACAGCTTGAAAATCTATCTTTTCCTTTCTCTCTATCTACTTACCTATGTATCTATCTATCATCTATATATTATCTGTAGATCTATCATCTGTGCATCTATTATCTATCATCTCTCTATCTATCATCTGTCTGTCTTCTTTTTTTCACGGGCTGCTATATTGGCTCAGTGTGTAAAGATTCTTGCTACCAAGCTTGTGCCTTGTGCATGTGTGCGTGCGTGCATGCGCGCGCGCACACACACACACACACACATGCACACATGTGCATGCACACATGCATGCACTTCATATAACTCCAAGTATCTCCTTATCCCTATCTAAGCAGAATCAGTACAAGAAACAGGTTGAATGGCTCCCAGACTGACTCATTTAAAACTTGTTTCAAACTCAACATTCTCTGCAATTGAACTTCATTAAATACAACTCAGGTCTAATTGGAACATAGCTGCCAATTAGAAGCTAAGAATCCATAGAATTGACTGCTCCTTAAATATAGGTTAGCTCAGCAAGTTAATAGTTCTTTTATGGTGATCCATACTGGGCAGACATTAAATTGTGGCTCAAATAACAGAACAAACAAACAATGTGTGGGCCTCTGAGTATTTATTATGATTATGCTCTGTGAGTAATAAGCAATATTTGAGGATGTTAGTCATGACTGGCTTTGAGTACTTCCTCAGTAGTCAGTCTGGGAGCCAGGATAAACAAGCCCTGGGATGCCCTTCTTTCTCTTGCATATGTTCATACACAAGGGCTATGGGAAATTATTGCCTCCTTAGATGTTTGAGCTGCTCATTTACATATATTTGCTGCTTTTGTTAACCAGAAATTCGGGATGTTTATGGAGGTCTGAAACTCAGTGTGAAACTCAGCATTTTTCTCCAGGCAGAGAAGTGAAGATCTTCATGGGTGTGGTCACAAAACAATTGGCACATGGTTTGGAAAGAGAGGTAAGAGGAGTTGTATTTTCTCCCTCTTTGCCTAGGTATATGCTGTTGAAGTATTTTCATAAGGGACTAGAAAGACGGCTTAGTGGTTATCTGCATTGGCTGCTCTCTCAGAGGACCCAGGTTCAATTCCCAGTTCCCCATGTGGTGGCTCCTAACCCTCTGTATAACTCCATTTTCAAGGCACACATGCAGTCCACAGACATGCATGTAGGCAAAGCACTCATATGTGTATGGAAAAAATCTACTTTCAATTTTAAAAAAATGGGAAAAACAACACAGGAGAAAACTGTAAAACAAGCAAAAAAAAAACCCACTCACACACATAAAATTAAATCTAAATAAGTAAATAAACAAATAAGATATTTTTACATAGGGCAGGAAGATCTTAGAAAGACTGTTTAGATGATGGAGAACCTGACCTAATCACTTCTTTTCCTGAAAGTTCTAGGATAACTCAGGGAAGGTAAAATAAACAGGTGAAGAATTTCAGGAGGAAGACAAAAGAACTTCAAGGAAAAGTTGGCAGTAGGAGAAAGACCCAACCCCAGATATAGAGCCAAGGTAGAAATACTAGGATTGAAAGTTCCATTGCTTGTGTTGAGTAAGAGTTGATCCTAATGTTGAGATTAATCATGATGCTTGGAGGGCTGGATGGATGCTGGCAGTGTGAACTGGAATGCAGAAACAGAGAATGGGGATCAATTCCAGAGGGTTACCTTTTGTTCTGAACTCACTGTGTTTGAGGTTCTTTATAGTTTAGCTCAAGCTAATAGACAGATGTATCCCATAAAAGTGTGGGTCTGACACATATGCCATATGTCACAGCTGAGATTTTGAGTAGGGAGCCTTTAAAGGCCCATGTTGCAATGGGTGGTCCGCAATTTCACAGAAAGCTTCTAAACATCTCTATCAAATATAAAAACTACTTTACCATCTAATATGAGCTCCCCAAGTACCCAGAGAAAGACACATCATGTTGTCCTCTGTTTTTTAAAAATCAACTAAAGTCTAAGAATGATCTTCTAGTTAGCAGAATATGAGCCTTCCCAAATGCCCACATCCTAATCTCTAGAATCTGTGAAAATGTGACCTTATAGGGAAAGAGTTCACATTTGTGGTTGAGTTGAGGACTCTAAGAGAGGGAACATAAAGGATTACCTGACTCCTCCAACATAATGACCCAGTCCTTACACATAGAGAACCTTTTCTGGCTATGGTGATGGGAGGGTGCTCAGAGACACAACCCTACTGTCTTTATGGATGGGAGAAAGGAATAAAAGTCATTGAATGTGGGTGGCCTCTAGACATGGATCGTGTCAAAGAAACCAATTTCCTGCTAGAGCTTCCAGAAAGGAATAAAGCAGTAATAGCATGCTGATCTCAGCCATCGAGATCTGTATTGGGCTTTGTTTTGATGGGGATATAAAACTGTCCCTTACAGGCTCATGTGTTGAAAGCTTTGGAAGTTTACCAAAACCTTAGGAACTGAAGCCTTGCTGGAGAAACTAGATGACTGAGGGGAGAGACAGACCCTTGGAGGATGCCTCATTCACTTTCCTCAATGTTGTGAGGAGAAACACCTGACAAAGACAACCGAGGAAAGGAAGGCTTGCTGTGGCACACTAGATAGCACACTAGGTGGCAGGAACTAGAGGTGGCTGACCCTTTCACCCATACTCAGAAGACAGAGAGCCACAAAGCTGGTCGTCCTCTTTCCTTCTCCTTTTCATGAACTTAGGGTCCCCAGCCCCTAGTAAGAATTTGAATATGCTTTACCCACATTTAGAATATGTGTTCCCACCTCAGTTAGCACAGTCTATAAATTTTCTCATGACTGTCTTGAGATTTGTCCTCTAGGTGACTCTAGATCCTGTCTAGGGTACAGTACTAATCATCACAATGGGTATATTTATCCTTAGATTCTTCTTGGCCTGCTTTCTGGCCAGCCTTATAGGAAACAACTCTTTTGCATCATATCCTTCCACTCCATGAAGTCCTTTCCTGGTACATAGGACTAGAAACCACCACTCTACCCAGGATTGCCATGCCCTGAAGAACGCTTCACCTAAACCTTCTATGTTTTTCTGCAATAGAATTTATGCCATTTATGTCATGGTTTGTGGTCTTTTCCTTCACTTCTCAGTCTGCTTTTTGTAGGCAGAGACTCAACCCTCCTCACTTTAAAACTCTGACATGTTTAACAAAGTGTTAAAAGTATATTCTGTAGCCCATGAGCCACATCTGACCACATGAGGCTAGGAGTAGCTATGGATATATGCCAACATAAAATTAAATGTTTCTAAAATATCATGAGGTTTTTTTTTTTTAAATAACTCTGTTGTATAGTTCTTGAGTATGAACTTTGTAGATAAGGCAACAGGTATCAAGGCAGTAAAATGGACAGAGCATGGGACCCGAGGAAGACTACATAAACAATACAAAGCAGCAGTTGAGGAAAAGAAATTTTCAAGGTCCTGACCTGAATGGTTGTCTTTAATCATAGCACTGCTCTGCTGGAAAACTGTGCCATGGGCTCAGATTCCACTGTTGCATTGACTTCTTTCCAATAGAACAGCTCATGGATTTTTCTAGCCATCCGAAGGTAATTTAAAACAGCAGAACCATGCGTTATTGCTTAGTGAATCACAAGGCTCTTTATTAAAGTAAGTTTGTCACACATCTGGTCAGTATTTAGACACAATGAGGTTTGCATGTACTTCTCTGTGGGCCTAAGATAATAGTTTGCATATAGACATTGGTAAAAGGTTAGGTTTTCTTATTCCTGAAAAAAATCAAACAAGCTGCAGTATCAGAGGGACACAGAGCAATGCTTATGCTTCACCTGCTGACGAGGGCAACCCCCTTTCAGGACAAAGCTTAGGGGGTGCATTCATGTGGCTTAATCCCAAGAGACAGTCATGCCACTGTGGCTTACCATTCATCCCAAAGACTATATAAGCCTAGGCTGGGCTCTGTGGCTATGTGTTTGTCAGCTTCAGAAGTGATGGATTCATTTTCCCCTTGGCCCCAACTTACAATCACCAGGCCTCCAAAGTCCAGGCCCCTGTAGACCCTGGTTGGGACTCTTTGAAAATCATCTGAGATTAGTGCTTCTTCACCTCTGAACAAGAGGCAGATCTCATGATTCACCAAAGTATACCATCAGAGGAAATCCATCCATGCACTAAGAATTTGAGTGACTCTGTTTTGTCATTGAGATGAATCCTTGGTGAGCAATTTTGAGTCTGGTGCAGATAACGCACTAGAAACACAAACAGGATGTGAGGAAAGCTAAGACTGCAAGAACTGTCCTGTTGTCACCCTAGAACTACAGGACACAGAGATGGAACTCTGCTGCCCTGTGAGCACACAGGGAGGATCTAGGTCTCAGAGTGATGTGGACTGACACCATAGGAATGCAGGGGTGATGACTGCAGGAACAGAGACTGGGCTCTCACTGCTTCGACTGGATGCAGCATCTCCTTCCTTACTCTCTCTGCCTCTGTGCAACTGCTCTCATCATCGTGACTCTGAGCAAGTTGCTTATATTCTTTGAGGAGAAGATGGACATAAAACTAGTCTCAGCCTACTGAATTGTTTGTTACAAAGAATAAATACTTAATGTTCTGCAGATGAATCTAGCTATACCAGTACCTGGAATACAGTAAGATTTAATACATAAAATTGTTTTCCTTTCTGTGTAGCATTGTTTAGGAATATGAACTCTGGAGTTAGACAGGCCAGGTTAGAAATTGTGGACTGTCCAGGCAATCAGTTGTCTATCATTTCTTAGTTTTGGAAGCTGCTGGCTCTGCACCTCCTGTATAATCAGATATATTTATCCTTCTCAGGTCTCTGATGTGGTTGAAGACTAGATAGTTATAGTCTCACAGTTAAATTTTAAGTTGTTGAGGAATTAAAAGGATGTTCTAGGTATAAGATGTTTTTAAGTTGGTAATACAAGTTAGGATGGAAACTGAGTTAGGTATAGAACCTTAAGCTCATTGAGATAGATAGATAGTAGAATATTAATATCAGTTGCCAAATATATATGGACTGGACATTGGGAATGTATGCTAAGCCTCATAATTTTCCTAATTGTGGCCTAATTATTCTTATTGTTTTGTATTTATTGTTATAAGGAAAAGAGCCTTTATTGGACTAAAAGGAGGAGCCATTGCGGGGGAAAAAGATACACCTTAAATTAAAAAAAGCAGATAGGAGGGGGAGGAGGAAGAGATTAGGAGAGTGGGACCAGGTGGGGGAGGAGGGAGGGAACTATGATTGACATGTAACTTGAAGAAATAGATGAATGTTTTAAAAAATCCAGTTATGCCACAACACCTGTGACATTATGCACATTGCTTAACTTCATACCGGCCTTCTCACCTATAAAATAGGGACAAGAACCAACTATTGCAATAAAGTGATGTGAAGAGCAAGTAAATTACTACATGTAGCATGCTAACAGTACTGTATACATGCAATAGTAAATACCATGATGCTTAGCTATTATTATTATTATTATCATCACCTTCCTCACTGACATGATTCATATATGTCGTTTCATGGAGCTAATAGGATGTTACTATCAGTAGATGCTAAATTACTTCTACATGAGTGAGATAGATGGATCAGTGGGTAGCCTTATGGATTATTGGTAGATGGATAGGCGATTGGATAATGGGTGGATGATGGATGCATGGTGGTAGGCTGGGTGAATAGATGAGGATACATAGATGGGTAGTGATGGCTGGTTGGCAAGCTAGTTGGATAGATAGGTGAAGTATGAATAGATGGGTGGTAAATGGATGAACAATCAACAAAGTTACCTTTCTTTGGCTACTGGAGGTACTTCATAATCCATTTTGTAAAACTGTTATTCAGAAAAGATATGCCCATAGAGGGTCTTCTGAATGTCATGCATTGAAAGCTTCAGGGTCACCACACAACACGGACAAAGCCTCTGCTCTGTGGCATGCAGGACAGTTCTAGAAACCTTAGCTGTCCCCATTTCTTGCATCCTTAGCACATGAAAACAATGAAGCCCAGCAAAAGGAAGGGATTTCTGAGTGGTAGTCACTTGTAAACACACTAAGTGCTTTGTTTGTTTGACTGTATTTGTTTTTGTTTTTACTGTACTTGGTCAGTTGAAAGTGTCTTGCTTTGACCTCCTTCTTAGTGTTGGAGTCAATATGACCCAATGTAGTGGAAAGAGCTACTTCCATGGGCCAGTTGTGACAAAGGGAGGTGCACTAAAATGCTGTCGATTCAATTCAGCACCTGAACATTTGAATATCAGTTTAGGATTTTCCTTTGCCTCTGATTTGCAGGGTTAGCGGGTGCTTTCACATCAGTGGCCCATGATGTGCCTATATTGATTTTAAGTGAATGTAGTGCACATGTTAACAATTGGGAGAATTATACATGAAGCTTACTTTCTTATATGGGGCTTCAGAAGTTTGTTGTGGCAGTAATGTATAACTGGAAGGACATGTTCCTGGGACAGGACAAGAGTTTTCCAGGATGGCCCGGTCATCATCTTCTCCCATTCATGTCTCACACTGGCCTGATTCACATTGACTCACCTGCCTGACATATAATAAGTACATGCATCTGAAAGGATAAAGTCTCAGTGGAGAACATTAGGTTAAAAAAATAATCAAAACACACTCCTTATTGCTGGTCTACACAAGAATTGTATATGTGGTGGTGTATGCACCTGTATCATGGGGTGCATATATGAGTGACGGTCAGGGGTCACCCTCAAGTATAGCTCCTCAGAAGCTCTTTGCCTTCTTTTGAGACAGAGTCTCTCATTGGGACATGGGTCTTGTAGATTAGATTAGGAGGGTTGGCCAATGAGCATTGAAGATCCTCCTGTTTCCACCTCCCTATGTTGCGTTGCCAGCATACACACCATTTCTGAGGTTTTATGTTCGTTGCTGAGGATCAAATTCTGCTCTTTGCAGATGTATAGCAAGAACTTTGCCAGTGGGTCTATTTTCCCAGCAGCATGAATATACTTACCTTGTGATAGAGAGAGTGTTTCCTCCTGCCAGCTCCAGGAGAGATCTAGGAGGCACCAGGATGACAAAATGAAGATGTGGCTGCATAGGTTTGACAGTATACATGTTCCAGCTCCCATAGTAACTTACTTCAGCACTAAATCCTAAAAGAAGGGAGGAGGGAGAGAAGAATGAGACTCTGACCTGAGAAACCAGCAGCTGAGATGTAGTGGGCTGGCTGGGCCTTGGGAAGAATGGCAATTTGGCAGCTTGCTTCATCTCTCTCCTCCCTAGGGCCAACATGAGTCTTATTTATAACTCAGCTCTCAGAGCCCCTTCACATTAAATCAGTGACTGAAAGGCCTGCAGGCTGAGAGTTAGGAGCAGCTTTCCAGACATCTGGACCAGGATGCTTCACAAGGCAGCAAAATGAGCCCTAGGATGGGGGTTGGGCAACCTGGAGTCCTTGCTCTGGCTGATCGATCTGCCATTGTTCAGTTCTGTCTCCTTTTGGAAGTCATGAGGAGATGGTATTTGCATCAGTCCACCTAGAAGAGGCTGCTAAGAGCATCTGTAAAGAAAGCTGATACATAGATACGTTGTACATAGTATAAGGATTACAATGTGTTTCTCTTATTTAACAAGTGATCAAAGTGATCTTCTCTGAGGACCATGGTAATGGGATAAAGCTTCAGGGTGAAGAGTAAACATCAAGGTTCATCCCTGCACCACCTTCATAGAAGCCAGCTAGCTGTTGGGGAGGAATGCTGCTGTCCAGTCTTTTCAGGTGGTACAACAGGGCATGTGAAAAGCAATCAATCAGTGAGGACTTGGAGGAAAATTTTTCAGTGCAAGGGCTATTCCATATCATGGTAACCATCACCTGGAAGAAGGCAGGCACAATGAAAGAGTACATAAGAAGTGTGCCCACCAAAGGAGGATGAACAGTAGTTTCTACACTGAGCTAGTTAAAAGGCACAATATTCATAGTTCAAAATTTTTATTACATTTGTGTGTGTGTGTGTGTGTGTGTGTGTGTGTGTGTGTGTGTATGTATGGAGGTCAGAGAACAACTTCCAGGACTCCTTTCTCTTCTTCTACCAGGTCCAGGTGACCTGGGGATCAATCCAGGTCACGGCCAGTTCCTTTATTCACTGAGCCATCTCACGGGCCTGTTTATAGTATAAAAGCCAAATAGTTTAGATCTTGAATGACCCTCAAAGACCCATATGTTAAAGGCTTGATCCCCTACAAAGTGGTTTTATGAAGGGTTGTAGAAGATTTAAGAGGCAGAACCTTATGGGAGGTTCTTAGATATTGGAGCCCATGACTTTGACAGGGATAATAGGACTACAGGTCCCTCTTTGGTCTCTGGCTCATGAGGATAAGTGGATATTCTCTTATATCTGATAAGCAGAACCATGGTTACTGCTGTGATGTGTGGTTTTGTCACAGGCCAAAGTGATGTGACCTAAACAACTAACCATGGCCTAAAACCTCTAAACATGGTTGAGTCAAAAATAAATCTTTACTCTTTATGAGTTGTTTCTTTCAGGTATTCTGTTACAATGACATAAGATTGACTAATATAAAAAGTTCTCCATCTACAAGATTTTTGTAAAATGAAGAAATTTAAAATCATTTGTATGTGATTTTGACATAAACCCTGGAAAGGGTAAAATGGAAAAATAACACAAGACAGTCTTCAGATATGACATATCACATGAAAGAGGGACTCGCCTTCCTACAAATGGAAATTTACAACCAATCCAGAAGCTACACCAAGACTGATTTCTTTTTTACCCATTCACTTTTTTCCTAATTCATCTAAAATAGCAATTAAGAATGCAAGCTCACAGGTACATGCCTGCTTTTAATTTCCAACATTATCATTAACAAGCTAAATTACCCTTGTCACTTTACATATTTCCTATGATTTCTTTGTTTTTAGTTATTATTCTAAACAAATAAGGAAAATAATTTTTTTCCAGAAGGGGGTGTTTCTTTCGGCTTACAGTTTGAGGGGATACAGTCCATCACAGCTGGAAGGCATCATGGTAGGACTGTGATGTGGCTGCTCACATTGGGTCCACAAACAGGAAACAGGGAGAGATGAATGTTGGCATTCAGCTCACTTTCTCCCTTTCTTTTTTTATTCACCCAGGACACCAGCCAATGGGATTGTGCTGCCCACAGCCACGATGAGTCTTCTCTGCTTAGTTAAACCTCTCAGGAAATGTCCCCAAAGACATGCCCGGAAGTATGTCTCATGACTGAGTCCAAATCCAACCAAACAGAAAATGAAGATTAACCATGACAGCCCCAACTAGAAACAATATAACTGCCCAGCAACAGCAGAGCAAATCAACTGAGAATAAGACCCAATGGAAGGAGCAGGTGACAGCTACAAGCATCAAGTGGGGATTCTCCAAATGATGTGGGAGGAAAGCAGCCAATCACAAGAAGACCTTGTAGATTCCCTTTCTGTGAATGATAAAGCAGACAAAAGTAAACTGTTCTAATTAGAGATGCTTAAACAGTAGAAAGCCTGCAAGGAGAAGCAAATAGTGTTCATGTCAGAAGTCACTGAGTGTCAACTGGAGGAAGGAGGAATTGTGCCCCACCAGAGGGTGCAGGAGAAGAGGAGACTTCTAAGACCCTGCATTGTTAATCAGCATTCACCTCATAACCATCTTCATAATATTAATTCAAGAATTGCCTTGAGAATTCATTGAGTCAATGCAAAGGATGCTATTACTATGGGATTTGACATGTACATAGTTTTTGATAATAGTTGGCTATTCATCTTTAATGAGTCATTACTATGTGCTGGACTCTGTACTAGGAGTGGGGTTACAATGGCAAATAGTGCATAGTCCCTACTCAAGGACATTCCAGTCTATCAGTGGATAGATATCTACAAGATTAGCCCTGATGTTGAAACCTCTGCAGCTGATGAGAATTTGTTTTTCCTTTGACAGCTGTTTTGATGCAAAAGCTTATTTTCTACTTGTGGGGATGATGCAAAATAGACTAGGGATTCAGAAAACTCCAAAGATTGGATGATCTTTAAATCCCAAGCATCATTGATTCTAAACTACTTCCTGAGACATTGTTGAATATCTATATCCTAATGCATAGCCACAGAATAGGGTAGGGACATGGAGGACAGGTTCAGCCCTTGGTGAAAATGCAAAGTAAGGCCAGACCACACAGAGATTGCTTGGTTTTATCTGGTACTTTCTTCTCTGTGTCTCAAGGCAGTTATCTCCTTCTCAAACACAGGCAAGTCATAATTTCTTTTACCCTGATGAGTATATGATGATCTATAAGATCCTCTAAATTCCCTTGACTCTGTCTCCATTTCTAATACCTGTCACTCATTGAAATTTTGTTTACTCTGAAATGTGAGCATGAAATTATATAGGAGCATATTTAGATTTTTTTGGTGCACATATTCTCTGAATGCTCATGTAACATATTTTATTTAGGAAAGGGTGTCTGGATTTAAGTGTATGGCTTCATCACATGGTGCTACCTGGCCTACAAATTTGCCCCTAGTCTGTGATTCAGACTTAGAAGCTGTGTCTCCCACCATGACAGTAGCTTCAGACCCACCACAGGGAAACTCTGTGATGGAGAGAGACTTTTTCTCAGCTAGTCACCAGGAAATACCCAAAGTACACAAATAACATATATTCTCAGATTTTGCGGGAAAGAATAGTTCTCTTGCTTTTTATTAGCTATTTAGTAATTTTTAAAGATATAAATTGAGATAAAATGGAGGGGAAATAAGTATTAATTTGGGGGGAATACTTTAGAATATAGTTCTTTTCCCTTCTTTTACTGAAAATAAATTCTTTTCTCACATAATATGTCCTGATTATAGTTTCCCCTCCCTTTATTCCTCCCAAATCCACCTTATCTCCCCTCCCATCTCGATCCACTCTCTGTTTCTCATTAGAAAAGAACAGACTTCTAAGAGATAATAAATCATAACATATTAAGATAAAACAAAACAATCACATCAAAGTTGGACAAGGCAAACCAACAGAAGGAAAAGAGCCCAAGAGAAGGTACAAGAATCAGATACTCAATCAGGCACATGCATTTATACACTCAAGAGACGTGTTAAAATATTGAATGGAAAGCTATAGTATATGTAGAGGTAATGTACAGACTCATGCAGGCCCTATGCTTGTGTTTTGTTCTCTGTGAGTTTCATGAGCTTTGCTCAGTCGATTAGGAGGGCTTTGTTTTCTTTGTGTCCATCATCCCATCTTGCTTTCAAATACTCTTTCTGCCTCCCTTTTCACAGCGTTCTCAGAGCTTTGAAGTGAGTACCAAAGACACTAGAACACAAGAGTCAAGGTTCTGTAGGCCCAGCTCAACCTCTCTATATTCAATGAGTTGTATGTGTGTTATCATCAGCAATGGAGCCTTGATGTCAGTATGTGGAGAGTGACCCATTCTCTTGACACACCCTGAGTTGTTTGGGGATTTCCATGGGACCTCTTTGACCAACAACTCAATTGGATGAGACCCAGTTCCAGTATTCGAAGCTTTGTTCACTGACAAGAGATGGCCACCTGGGGTTCTGTCTGCTTGATTATTTGGAGACTTCATTAGCAGCACTTTCATATATTTTAGGAAGCTTCCACTGCACTAGGTTTCCATACTGTCCCTCAAATTCCCCTCAATTCTAGCTGACTTTCCACACATCCCTTTGAATTTGGTTATTTCTTTTAACCAGATACTTTTTAATTATATGTAGATATGTGTGGGAAGGGGTGTTTGCTGATGAGTGAAGCTGCCTGTAGAGGCTAAAAGAGGAATCAGATCTTCTAGAGTGGAAGGGTTGAGAGCTACCCCATGTGGTTGCTCGGATCCAAACTTGGATCTTCTGCAAGAATAATACATGCATTTTTACCATTGAGCCATCTCTCCACCCTTATAATTTGAATTTAAATAATCAGGTTTGGTTTAATTTGATACATGATGACCACAGATGATCCTCAGCATTGTTGTGCACTGAGAAACAAATCCTAACACCTTATCTTCTATACTCACTGACTTAAACAGGTTAGCATTTGTTCCAATACTGCCTTCCAGTGGTCATTGGGCTTTGTGAATGTCAATTTCAACTCTGGACTATAGAAAACCTAACTTTAAGGTAGGATTATCTCATGGGACTCATTTCATCCTTATCACAACAGCAATCAGCAATTATTGAGCCAGGTGCTAGGATGCAAGAATTACACACATTATTTTACCCAGTATGATATTTACCACAAGAAGTAAAAATAGTTATGAGTTATCATTTACAAAGAGTGAAACCAAAACTTAGAGACACTAAATATCTTTCCAAATATACAATTGCTAGTATTTCTTAATCTAAGAGCAAAATCTAAGTCTTCAAAGCATTTGTTATACTGTCTCTAGTCTATGCTGGGGCTTCTCATCAGGATTCTTATGTTGATTACAGCATATGTTTTTCATACGTAGTTGGAGGAGAATTATTCAGTTGTATTGCATAGAAGCCTACTGTTGTCTGCTTCCCTGGTTTATTGGTCAAGTTACAATGAACAACAAGAGCCCTTGTGATTTCAATAGAAATAGAATATGGAAAAAACAATTGTAATAATTTATGTTTAAAATTTTTATTTAATGTAAAGTAGATAAGGAGAAAAATGTCTTACCCAAGTGAAATCTCTGTGTAGTTTTGGTTCTCAAAGGTTGAGATCCAAATGTCATATATTGGAATGTGTTTGGGGTCAGGATGGAGCACAGTGTTGGTGATGGGATACATCTGCAGTTTGTCTTAGTCAAGTCAATATGGATTCTATTATTCTCTTTTATTTTTAGAAAAAGATAAATGAAACACTAAAATGAGACTTCAGACTGATCTATTCTATCCTGCATTTATAGATTAAATTGTAAGCATATTTTGCATATATTTTAGTCAGAATATATAAAATATGGCCAAATTCATGACACTCTGAAACTCCATAGTGAACTATCTCTCCCATTTATGCTAAGTAAACAGAAACTGTAACTTCTTTTAGCTTTATATTTGGGTTTGTTGAGTTGGATAGTTTTCAAATATTACAAGCAATACTTTATAAATTATTTTTTAAACCCCCTTGCATGGGATCTTGTCACTACAAAATGAATTTGTGTACTGGATGCAACTTCTAATGCACTGTCTTTGACTTTCTAGTGTTGAACATCTCTAGTGCAAATGCCTGAACCTCTGTAAAGGATCATGGGATCCTCTGGATTGTAGCCCTTTGCAAGGCAGCAGCTATATTAGCCATGTTATAGATGTTGAAGTACAAGACTGTCTAAGGGATCCCTATACACATAGATCACCATGGAGGAAATGTAAGAAGAATGTCTTCTTACAAAGTAAAGATTTCAAATAGCCAAATTCAAAGGAAATGAAAAAAGGACTGAGAAGTAGGAAAATAGCAAAATTCAGTGGTGCCATCCATCTTTGTCCACGAGGATAAAATGGGAGCCTGTGGATCTAATGTCTCACTGTGGAGTTCTGAGTCTTCAACAAACTTAGAATATTCAAGACATGAGAAAGCGTGGGTGAAATGAAGCCTTTGAGTCTGAGTGTTATAGGAAACTCTAGCTTCTCTGTTATGAGCTATAAGATGCCTGGGAAGAAAGTTCCAAATTAACAATGAATCAAGTTTAGCACTTAGTAAGATTCAGTTTTGGTCATGGAAAAGTAAAAAGCTTACATCATGTAGAACATATTTTGTCAATAAAAGAAGCTCAAATGAAGGACTGAAGTTGCCCAACAGGTGAAAAGAATTAAATTTTATTTAGTTGAGAGACATTTATGGAGAATGTACTAGGTCCCAGGCCATATGCCATGCATGCATGGAGGTTGCACTACTGAATAAACCGTAGGTTTTTTATTCTAGGGCTCCTTCCTAGTGAGGGAGGGTCATCAGTAAATGAGCAGTTATCATGCAAAGTGATGACTCATGGAGCCTGAGGTTATCAAGTGATGTTCGGAAAGTATCTATCTGGCACCTGGTGAGTACGCTAAAAAATAGATGATTTCCTCTGTAAGGAGGTACTACTGATCCTGGGTTAGGACATGGCCACTAATCCCCTCCAGGTTTGACTAGAGCCATTGCTGATGCTCATTCTGTTTTCTGACATAATTCAAATTCCGCAGCCATCAAGGGAGATAATATTAGTCTACGTCAGGCACACTTCCATTATTCTCAGCTGACTCCAAACTCTTGTTGGTCACCTCACTACATATATTGAAACCTTCTGAGCATTGCTTCTTTCCCCTATGCTTCCCACCGGTTATTTGAGTCCTATTTCCTCTACAATTATTCACTTAAGTAGGTGACACAGGGCTAGTATGACTCATTTAGTTGTACTAGTATTCTACTGAAAGTTAATGGGTAATCTGCTCAGGTAGAAAACTATATAGTAGATCATTAAACAAGAACACCAGGCAGTGAAAAGTCAAGCTCAGTTCCAAACCATGTCTCCACTTCTGGGTGATCCCCTTGAGCAAATAGTGAAGAAGCAATGTCATGGGATATTTGGGGACCATTGGTAACATCCAAATACACTATTTGGGGTTGCTTTCTGTTCTAACTACACACAGAGAAGAACCTAGAAAACATTGCTGTGGCCTTTCCAGAGGCAGCTGGAAAGACATCCTCACAAGCCACAATCTAAGACCACAACATTCTTTATTCTGATAGAACAAAGTTCTTAGTTCTAGAAATCCAGGCTTTTGCAATTGTGGAGCTTAGAGAAATGATGGAAATCATCTTTGGAAGGTGATCACAGCATTTTTGTCTCTGCTGCAGATGAGGAAAATGAAGTTATTTGCTCATTTCAGAGCTAGTTGTGGCTGAGCTGAAAGAGGGTTTTCTTTCTCCCGCATCAGAATATTGTATGTACCCATCAAACCATGCTTCTCTTGTGTGAGTGCATGTGTGTATTGGGGGGAGTGTTTAGATACGTTATCTGTTCTAGAAGGGGCTCTGGGTGGCAGAGGACCAGAAGATCTAGTCCCTTAAGTCACCTTCTATCACCAGTCATCTGCTGACTCTCTCAGCTACCCATAGTCCCATCTGCCCTGCTCTGAGATAAGTAGCTCACACCCATCACTTTGGATGTCTTAGATCCCTAAGCCATCCAAAGTATATAGGAGTATCTATGGATGAAATGGTTGAAAAGGGGAAATAAGGAAAGTGCCACAGGTCAGAGCCATGTTTACTAAAACACCCTTCTGGATCATCTCTTTAAGGTCCAGGAGTTCCTGCCTCCCACTCCCTCACCTCTGAGACTGGACAGCCTTTTCAGATAACACTAGAGATCAGAAAGGCCTCTTGACGGAAATGGCCACCTCTAGGCAACTACTTGAAAGAACACTGTGACAGGCAGCCTCTGTGCCTGTCCTGCTGATGCCTGTTGCTTAGCATAAGGCTTCCCCAGTTCAAACTTGAGCCCTTAACCAAACAAAGGCTAAGGGAAACAATAGTGTGAAGAAGAAGGCACATGGCACACCATTCCAGGTGATGGCTAATGAAAGAGACTGCCAGAGTGAACAGGAGAGACTCAGATGTCAATCTTAGAAGGGAGTGGTGAGTGACTCTCTGAGCCCACATTTGAGAAGGTCCAACTTTCCTGTGAGTACCTCCTTTCTTCCTAACCCTCATGCTTAAGCCTATATCAAAATAATATCAGTAAAATGTCAAACTGGGGGAAGGAGACTGAATGGTGAGGTAGAGAAAGGAGAAAGGAAGAAGAAAAAGCATGTGAACCTACAGAAGACTTGGAGATCCTTAGGACATGAAGAAGTTGACAGGACAGTCTGAAGACCAGAGCAAATAACCAAATGCCACTATCATAAATACGGGGAATGGAAATAAAGTTCCTGCCCATGGTGTGGGGCCTGTATCTTCCGCACCAAGTTTCAGGAGCTAGTCACTGGGACCAATGCCAAGGGAGAGTTCTGATCACCTGACTCAGAGCCTGTTCACCAATCTGAAGCCTGCAATTTATCCCCTCTGCTCTGGGTAGGCATGCTGCTGGTATCTTTATGTCAGTCAGCCACAGTTGTGTTGAGGAGGTCAAGGAAATGTGTGGTAAAGGGCAATTGTCTAGGGAAAGAAGCCAAAATTCGCAGGGAGCATTTTCCCCCCCAAAACTTCTCTGAGAACTGTCTTATTGTATCATTATCACTCTCTACTGGGTCATAAGCAACCCTTCTGCAAGGTGCTAAATCTATGAGACCACCCCAATATGGAACCCCCTCAGGGGTGTGCAAGTGCACTGAACAGCCTCGTTCATGGCCATGAACTTGGCACAGCCGCAGGCCGGCTCCATTCCAGTACCATGTGATATCGGCAGGGTTACTCACTTGGTTGCCCTCCAGCAGGGCAGCTGGGGACACTTCCCTAGAGTGACTACAACATTCATCACGGAGATGACTCAGCCCGAGCTTCCCTCTCCCTGGAAAAGGAATCTAAGGCCAGGCATGGGGTGAGAGGGGTCCACTAGACCCATCTCTGGGAGGAACAGGCTAGAACTTCCCCTCACCTGGAAAGCACATAGCATGGAGTAAGTAAAGCTCAGGTCAGTGTCTCCAAAACTGAGAGTGTAACATGAGTTTATTCCAGAGGTATGAGTAGCTGGAAGGGATGTGCTTAAAGAAGCTCAAGGATGACTACCTCAGCCACCTGATGATGATAGCATCTCAGATACCCACCCATTCCCCGTCATGGATTCCACTCTCACCTTTCTTCTATCTCTGACACTTGTAGGGGTTGTCCATTATGTTTCCCTAATATGCTAACTGGGTAAAGCTTTTGTCCCCCACTGTTTGCCTCAAAGAGATAATTTGACTAAGAGACTGGCAGAAAATCTGTCTGGCAAAGCAAAGCGAGGCATACACTACAAAGAGATTGGAGTGGGATGTCCTGAAAGGTGGGGCATTACAGTTGAGGGAATGTTATAACCCAGTCTTTGAATAGGTGCTGTCTGGTTTCCTGCCCAAGGATGAATCCATTTCCTTTGCACAGGTTAATGTAATATGACAACCACCATTCATTCATATTTCTGTCAATGTAAGCGGCAGTTTCATTTCTCCGTAGAATCATAAGCTTCCTTCAGAAGCAGCTGCTTCTACAGACAGCTCCAGTGCCCATGGCATCCTACACCGTGCTAACCGCACAGCAGGTGCTTGTTCAATACGTGTTGCATGGTGGTTTCCAGTCTTCCATTCCCGAGAGAGAGAGAGAGAGAGAGAGAGAGAGAGAGAGAGAGAGAGAGATTTTCCACAATTTACGTGTCTGTTGCCATAACCAAGGTTTAAATCTGTTTAGAAAGAGCTTTGAATGAAAGTCTTCATTTTACTCAATACTTCATTGATTTTCACAAACTATAGCTATAGTTTAGTTGGTGGATATCCAGCTGCTGGTCTGCTCATTAACTGGGAGGAGGTGCACCAGTTACTATTGCAATCATTCCCAGAGGTTTGCAGTGCAAACAATCATCTGGATTAATCACTTAATTAATTGATTAATCACTTAGTCTCAGGTATTTTGACTTACACTTCTCAGCTCTTCCTTCACTTTGAGCAGCGTGACTGACATGAGCTACACAAGAAGATCCGAAGCCATTCATGGGTTTGCAGTGTGTTGTGGGCTCTCCATGTTCCTGGGCAGATCTTCTCTCAAAGTTCTTCTCCCACCATGTCCTTGCGCGTGCCACTCTGCCTTCTCCAATGTTCCTCAGATGACCCAGGCTCCAGCATGACCTTCTTTGGTTTTTCAGAGTTTCTGTATCACTCAGTATCAATTACTTTTCTGTTATGTGTTTAAATACTACGACCAGAGAGAGTGATTTAAGGAAGGATTTATTTTGGCTTATGGGTCAAGAAAGCTATATGTTCATTAATGGTGGGGAAGGCATGGCAGAAAGAAACTGGCTGATCACATTTCAACCATATACAAAAAGCAAAGACAGACAGTCAGAGACACATAGGCACAAGAGATGGGGTGGGGGGGAGAGGGAGGTGAGCAGGAAGTAGCAGCAATACTATAAACTGTCAAAGCCCACTTTCAGCAAGGCTGCATCTCCACAAGCACCAAACAGCACCACCCACTGGGGAGCAAGAATTCAAATACAGAAGCCTGGGGGAACATCTCTCCTTCAAATCATTATACTCGCTGCCAGAGCCCTCAGCGTGTTACATTACGCTGCCCCCCCACCCTTAGAGCCGAATGAACAATCATAATGTAATGAGATGACAGTGGGGTGCTGGGAGAGTGACTCATTTCATCTGGAAATTGAGAAGTGGGTGAGACAGAGTCAGAGGGTTATGTGGAGGTATGAGCCCGTTCAACCATGTCCTGACGGCTAGGAGGAATCCACGTGAAGAAAAATAGCAGAGGCGCTAGAAATGGACACAAGAGTCCCTGGGAAATGGTGTGTACTCAGAGCCTGATGGAGTATTGGTACAACCACGGCAATAATTACCGGGCTGTAGACGCTCAGTTGTGATGTGCTTTATGCTCATCAATTTTTGAGCAGAAAACAAGACAACTTTTTTTTTTTTTACAGAGCATGAACAAAGAAATCTGCCCTGGGACTAAAGAAATGGCCACCGTTAAAGTGTTTGTCTGGCAAGCAAGGAGGACATGATTTCAAGCCCCAGTGCCCACATTAAAAAATAAAAACCAAAACCAACAACAACAAAAAAGCAAAGCCATGGCAGCACACATTGTAATCACAGAGCTGTGGAGGCAGAGACAGTAGCTCCCTGGGGATCAATCACCAGTCAGTCTAGTCGATTTGGTGAGTGCCAATCCAGTGAGAGAGACTCATTCTCAAAACAAAGGTAGATAAGACCTGAAGAACAGCATCAAAGGCTGTGCTCTGGCTTCTGTATGCAAATATATGCATATGCACCTGCATGTTTACAAGACACACACATACACACACACACACACACACACACACACACACACACACTAAAATAAAACAAAAATCTTATGTCATGACCCTCAAGGGGTCCCCTCTAAAAGCTGCCTTGAGTTGCACTGTCCAGCTATTCCAGTGACCCTACGGATCTTTGCCCTTTTAATGTTAAATACAAAATTCAGTTTCTTGGTTAGACTAAACTCATTTCAAGGGTTCAGGGGCCACATGTGCCCCGTTCTCTGCCCTGTAGGGCAGCACCTAGGGAAGCTGGTGCAGTTGAACATAGACCAGTGAGCTAAAGAGCAGGCAGGATGTCACAGGTGTGAGTCTGTCTGGGTACGTCCCTTTTCACAGCTCTCTTAATGGTGGGTAGAAGGCTCCTCCACGGCCAGGCCACATTCTAACTCAGACAGAGGCACTAAGGATGGCACACACGGCAGAGGATTCTGCATAGAAATCTCTTGAGATGACTTACACTGAAATGCTGTCCTGCGGCTCAGGGGCAGCTAAGCTCGAGCTGGCCATTCATCTTCCGTCTGTTGGAACTGTGCCCTCTATAAAATGAGATGATGCAGTCATTTGCACCAACTTCCCCTATGTTAGGAATATAATCTTTTCAAACTCAAGTTGGGTCTGGGGAGATGGCCGAGCTGATAAAGCACTGGCCAGCAAGCATGAGGGCTGGAGTCCAGATCCCCAGCACCCACAAAAGCTTCAGGCAGGCATGACACCCACTTGTAATTCCAGCCCAGGAGGCAGGGGAAGGAGGTCCCCAGAGCAAGCTGGCTAGCTGAATCAGTGAGCTCTTCATGCAGGTGAGAGACCTTGCCTCCATATGTAAGGTGGTGAGTGATCATGGAAGACACCAAATGTCTACCGCTAGACGCCATACCATGACATCACACACATATACACATACAAAAATGTCAGGAAAAAGATTGCTGTATATTTTCTTCTTAGGTTCTCTTTTGTATAGAGTCTATCTTTTTAAAACATCATTTTCTATGCAAATATTTTCTGAACTAAAATTGATGTGATTAACAACCTTTAGACTCTCAGATAGCATGAAAGCAGTATGCATTTGGGAGAAATCATACTTAGAAAATAAAATTTTGATCTTTTCCTTGGTTAGTGAGATGTAAACATAATCCCATGATGCTGAGCAGTATCAGCTACAGTGAGTCACATGTAAGTAAGCTCCTGGCCACCCACATGACCAGCAGATGCAAGAAAACTCCACGGTGGACTATGCTGCTAGGCCAGGATATAGGACAGGTGAGGTGATTGTTTTAAATGTGCCTTCTGCTTAGATGGATGTAGCCTTCTTAAGCCAGGGACCACCTGCAATTATCACATGACATGCATTCTTAGGGGCTCACAGAGACTAACAATCACAGAGCTTGCATGGTTCTGAGGTAGGCTCTCTGCATATATGTTGTGGTGGGTAGCTTGGTGTTCTTGTGGGACTCCTAATGGTGGGAGTGGGGGCATGTCTCTGACTTTTTTGTCTGCTTTGGGGACCGTTTTCCTCTTACTGGATTGGCTTGACCAGCCTTGATATGAGGGTTGGCCCCTAGTCTTATTGTAACTTGTTATGCCATGTTCAGTTGATTTCCTTGGGATGCATGCTCTTTTCTGAAAAGAAACAGAGGAGGAGTGGATCTGGGGAAGATGAGAGATTGGGGAACACTGGGAGGAGTGGAGGGAGGGGAAACTGTGGTCAATCCTGATATTAATGTATGAGAGGAGAATAAATAAAAAATCAAAATGCATAAAGATGACATATGGTTGCTAAAAATGAATAATTGAAGTCAGGGAGTGAAGACATTAACACAAAAGCCCTGAGAAAAGTATTTTCTTGAGAAGGAGTTTTTCTAGTGAGTCTATACTTGAGAAGAGCACTTCTCAACTTTGGTTGTGGATTAGATTCTTCTAGGACATATTATCTTTATGTCTTACCTATACCATAGACCAAGTAAATCAGAATACCAATGCTGGGGGTAGAAACTACACATGGTATGCTTTTTTCTCCATACATTAAAAAATTCCAAATAATATATTCTGGTCATGGTTTTCCTTCCCCTGACTCCTCCCAGATCTTTCCCACCTTACTATCCATCAAAATCTATGCCCTTTCTTTCTCTCTACAAAGCAAACAAACAGGTATGTCTTTTTAAAACTCTCCACATGATTCCAGTGTGCAAAGTACAGTTAAGAAATACTGATGTAGCAGGGCAGCTTATTATTATTAATTATGCGTGCATGCCTGCATGTGTATATACATGCATGTGTGTTCATTGAAAAGGCCAAAGGCTTCAGATTTCCTGAAGCTAGAGTTACAGCTGGTTGGGAAGCACCTGAGGTCAGTGCTGAGAGCTAAACTCAGATCCTCTGCAAAAGCAATACACACTCTTAATTGGTAGACTAACTGAACTAGTGAATACTAGATTTAGCTGGAGACCTCATCCTAAAAAATAATGGAGAGAGAGATTGAGGAAGACATTCTTCAACAACCTTTGGCCTCTACATATGCATAACCACCAACCCCCCACACACACATCCAGGTATTTTGTCAGAGCTATATGAAAACTAACTAAGCCAAATCCCACCCCCAGATTCACACACACGCACACACACACATGCACACATACACTCACACATTCAAACCTCCAAGCTGCTGAGACCTTACATCCAGAGAAAGATTCTATTGTTTGCCTTGTCACTCTCTGGAAATTATGTTTCTGAGCATAAGACCCAAGTTTTAGGCCAAATGTCAATCATCAGTGGTGATGTGGTTGTGAATAATGAATGAGACGAAACTTCTCCCAGATGATATATTTCCCCAGTGATTTTTCTGGAAAATAATGAAATAAACTCCTATATTCTTATTGAGCCTCTCTAGATTCATTAAACCCTTTGTTTTCTCCATTTTTAAATTGTTATTCTTTGCTTTATGGTGTGTGTGTGTGTGTGTGTGTTGGCTTCTTTTCTTGAGACAGAATCTTTCTATATAGCCAAAGCAAGCCTCATATTTGGGATCTCCTTTCCTCAGCTTTCCATACATGAAGAACAGAGACACGTTTGGCCCCCACAGCGTTTTACCTTTGACATTTGTTTCATTTGGGGTGCTCTGAAATGGGTTTTCGGTATCTCCTGAGTCTTTTTTTTTTTAATTTAAGAAGTATGGGTTAATGCAGAATCTAGGGGACATGGTTCCATTTTCATTTATCTCTCCTGTAGAGCCCCTCTACCCAGACACCACTTTTGGCCACTCCTAGTTCACCCCTTCACCCTGTCATGTCCATTCTCCTGTAGCGTCCTAATGACTGTTCAAGAGTCATGCCACTGTCTTCCATATACTCCATTAATAACCCCAAATACTCTACAAGCCCCCTCATATTTCCAACTTCTCTGAGTTTAGGGTCATGTGACTAATTCTGGGTCTTGAGCATGTGTGTGAAGGAAGGCCTGTGTGTTGTATACTGTCTGATGTGGTAAAAGAGGGGTGTGAGTTCCACTCACTCATCCGCAAGCCCCCCTCCCTCCACTAGGGCTGACATTGAAGGACTCTGAGAAGGCAATGTTACTGAGTGATAGCAACTCGGATTCGTCTAGAAAGTTGACTGAGTTGTATCAGACTGTGAGGAAGTACACTTCTGGGAGAAGGATTTGGGGAGCTGTATCCAGAGCAAAACCTGACCTATGCCAACTAACAAGGCCTGTAAGTCTACCACGCTGGAATGTGGGAAGATGAGGAGACTTTGACATGAATAATGCCCTTTGATCATGAATCCTTTCCATCCCCTTAGAACACATCAGAACCGGTGTCATGGATTTTATGACCTCCAGTTATTTTCTGAGAGAGAATTCCTATTATCATTTTATTGATGAAGACACCAAGACACTGAGAAGCAAAAGCATTGGTTTTTCTGGGGTGACAGATGATATTACTGTGTGTGCATAGGCCCAACTCGATCTACATCACTGCTTAGCATTCTCCCTAGATTCAACTTGTCCATCCCCCAAGAGTAATGTCTTCCAGGGCTTGTACTCTAGGAATAAGAATGACCTACTTAGAAATGGGACAGAATTCTCATCCCTACATCTAACACCACTGAAAAATATCTGTGTTGAAGTAACATGGTAGTAAAAAGGTTAAAGCTGAATTTGAAATTTATTTCTAGGCAGACATCCTGAGCCCCCAGGGAAAGATTGCAGCTGCCCTGTGGCCCAGATAATGCAATGTCAGGGGGGAACAAGGACACCACAGAACGTTCTGTTCTCTTCCCCTGAGACCAATTAAAATCTGTAGGCATCTCTCTTGTTGACCAGGCTGACTGACTAATTGAAACAAAATTGGGATCTTTTTCATCTGTCTTCTCTGAGCCCTGTCTAGAAGAAAGTTTTGTGATCACAGCACTTCAACAGGGCCCAGTAAATAAATATACCCACAATGAGCCTTTATGCATTATTGTACACTGAACAGGACTCCAAACTCCGTCTTGGCTTATTCAACTAAGAAGAAGGTTAATACCAGGCCTCTTCAGGGTGCACAATAAACAAAAACCTGTCAGTTAGCAGCTGCTGTTCCTGTAGATCAGGTCTCTGCCAGTCCCTTCCTCCCCCATAAGCTCAAAAAAATGTGGATGTTCAAGGACCAAGGACCTTCAGAGGCCCCACAGATCAGTGTCATGGAGCTGTTATTTCCTCCTAGAGGTTTAAATAGCCTACCTAATGCCAGCATTCAGGAGGCTAAAACAAGAGCATCATGTGTTCGATGCTAACCTCAGCTCCATAGCTGGATCCTGCTTCAAAATATAAAGAGAGTAAAGTTAACCTTGGGAGTTTCCCAAATAACTACAGAAAATTGCCACATATTTTTTAAAAAATTATTTTAGATTTTTTTTATGTATATGAGTGTTTTCCCTGTATGTGTGTATCATGTGTATACCTAGTGCCTTCTGAGGTCATAGAGGTCTATGGATTCCCTGGAACAGGAGTTGCAGGTGGTTGTGATCTACCATGCTGTGGGTGTTGGGAACAGAACCCTCATCCTTTGGAAGAGCAGCAAGTGCTCTGAACCACTGAGCCACCTCTCCAGCCTCATCTGCCACACACTTTAGACTGTTTCCTCTGCCTAAACACAAAAAATGCTAGAGTTTCTGCCTTACTTTTGGGAAATTTTTTTCCTGTATCATATGAACTGCCTCAGAAGTTAGGCATTGGAAAAGGCCTTATTTGCAGCTGTGAGGAACCGTTGGTTGATGAATTCTCTGGTAGAAAAAATGACTCCAGCACTGGGTTAGAGATCTAAGGCTCAGAACTTGTTTCTGGATTTTCCAAAAGGCTCCATAGCTGGGGGTTGGGCAGGGTTGTCAATAGCTTTCTGGCCTTTGTTTCCTCTCACCTCATTGGGGACAAGGCTACACACTGAATGGTTGTGTCTCCCTAAACCTGTAGAAACCCTGTAGAAGCTCCCTCCTGAGCTGATCAGGAACACAGTCTTCAGAATGAGACTCATGCCCTCATAGGAAAGGCACCAGAGACCACAATTAATAATAATGTGTTGTATGCTTAAAATTGGCAGAGATCTCAAACAATTTTAATAAAAATGCAACCAGGTGAGGGAGTGGAAATTTTTCTCATTTGCTTTTCTGATGCTTTGGAGGTGGGGGGAGGTGGACACTGACCAAAAACAACATGGGAGGAAATAGTTTATTTCATCTTATACTATACAGTCAATCATCTGGGAGGTCAGGGCAGGGACTCAAGGTGGGACCTGGAGGAAGGAACTGAAGCAGAGGAACAATGCTTTCTGGTTTGCTCCCTATAGCATGATCATCCAGCTTTTTATAGAACCCAGGACCAGCTGTCCATGTATGGGAAACTTTTCTTTTTGATTAATGATTAATGTTGAAGGGTCCAGCCTCCTGCCACAAAAACTCTTATGTGAATATGCAATATAGCTGTATTTATAATATCTCAAACAATAAAAATTCTAAATATATCTCAACGTATGAATGTTTATATAAACTGGAACACACACACACACACACTTCTACTTGCACACAAAATGGAATATTTTTTAAGCAGTGAAAAGAGAGATTAAGCGACATGCATGAACTTTGAAAGAATTATTCTACATGAAAAGAAAGGCATGGGATTAAATACTCTATAATTTCATTTACATGAAACTCTATGAATGAAGCAGACACATCATGATGGGAGGGAATTATTCAGTGATTGACAGGAGCATGGGAGGTTGTATTGGTTACAGAGGAGCGTAGCATCTCCTTAATATGATGGGACTGTTTTGAGTCATGATTCTTCAGTTGTTAACACAACTGTAGAGTTTACAGATTTTAGTGCTTATAAACTGCAAGTTAGAAAGCTGTATATATATTATACCTTAAAGTCAAGTGTATTTGCACGCATTTTTGTACCTCACTATTTCAAGTGAGATATGGAGTGTGAAAGGATTACACACCACACATAACTCAGTTTTCTCTGTCATTGGCAGGACGTTGAAACCCTTGGGAAGAAACTGTGGATTCCAGCTTCTCCCTGAGCCCCTGTTGTTCTTCCTCCTACTTCTCTGAGATCATAAGAGAGTAAAAAAAAAAAATTGCCTATGGAGAACCAGTCTTTCAAAGTAGGTCCAAACAACAATATTGTTATTACTGCACAGACCTGCAGAAGGACATGAACCCAGGGCCCCTGGGCAAGGACTCTGGAAACATCGGTGCCAGCTCAAAAAGTTTATCAAAATATGTTTTTGTTGAAAACTCAGGCAGCCAATCTTTGGGACGCTTGGATAGGGAGGGAATTGTTTGGCTAAAGCTTTACAGTGCTTCTCCTGAAGCAAAGGCCATGGGCAGCTTGATAAACATGATGCAATCAAGGCAGATTTCAGGACAGAGGGCGGGACAAGGGGCAGGGTCCTCTGCCAAGGGTCTGTTGACTTTGAATCTATTGATTCAAATAACTGTCTAGAGGGCATCCCACGCCTAGCACTGTGAAAGACTTAGTGCATGATGCCAAGGAATAAAATGCACTTGTCTTGTGCGGCATGCCTTCAAGATCTGGACCCCTAAACTATTATGAGTTGATAACATAATAAATACAAACAGAACAGCAAATTAATAATAATAATAATAATAATAATAAATATTAAGTTTCTAACTTTCCAAGTTAGGAAAAGAACAGAGTCTCTCCCAAAGAAAACAGGTATGTAAATCAATAAACATCAAAGTTGAAATCATAGAGTTTAGAGAGAAAGCCGCAAACAGCAGAAGACATAAGTAAATCCAGAACCTGGATCTTAGACAACATAAATTAATTTTGTTTTTATCTAGTTTTTTAAATTAAAACTTTAAAAATGAATTAAAATAACTATTGCTACATTACCTAAAATGGAGTCAACTTTTAAAAACCATTCATAAAAACGGAATATGAGGCCAGGCATGATGGCACAAGTCTTTAAACCCAGCTCTCAGAAGGCAGAGGCAGGCGGATCCCTGTGAGCTTGAGGTCAGCCTGGTCTACAAAGTGAGTCCAAGACAGCCAGGGCTGTTACACAGAGAAACCCTGTCTCAAAAAAACAAAACAAAACCCCCCAAAACCAAAAAAAAAAAAACAACAACAACAACAAAAACCAGAATATGAAATAGTATATGGGAAATAGTTCCAGAAACAAAAGATAAAAAAAGTTTCTGAAAGCCCCCATGTAATAATTTGAAATGAGTCTGAAACATTTCAAATTCATTATATGACTTGAACATAACATTAATCTTTAAAAATCTAGCAGTACATATATACATACATACACACACACACACACACATATATATAGAGAGAGTGAGTGAGTGAGTAAGTGAGAGAGAAAGAAAGAGAGAGAGAATTGGTCATTATGCTAGATTCAGAAGTCCTATGTTAAGAGACTGACAACAATAAAAGGTAGTGATCCTAAAAAAAAATGTTAGCAAAAGATGAAATCAATGACATAGTTAAGAACCATATATTGTGACCAAGTGGGAAAATTTTCAGAAAGTTGAACTATCTCAGGGTATTTTCATATTATGAAATATGAATACAATTTAAAATTGTAGATTTAAAGAAAAAAATTAAATGAGCAAGTTAGATGCTGCAAAGATATTTGACATTCCTCAAATCACTGTGTAGGGGGTAAGTGAAGTTCTGAGTGGACGTATGTTGTTGAGGGGCATAGGGATGTCAAGGACCACCGTGCTTCAGCCCCACGGAAATTAAAGCATTCACTAAGACAAAATATGAAATATAATGTGAGAAACAGTTTCAGAAACAAATGTTTTCCCCACGTGAGACTCAGAGGGATGGCAAAGCTTCCCTCAGGTCTGCATATGAATGTTGACAGTGTGTTTAGAGAATGTCTGCAGTAGTTTTCTTCCCCACTGGGAGAGGTTTACAGTCTAAAGACTCCTCACCTATAAAGGCTGCTGCTACTGAGATTAGCTAAGCCTGTATCCTTGTTCAGCTATATACAATAACCCTGCCTCCCTGGTCAACTGTATATAATAACACATCGAGCTTCTATGGTATATGCGACATCTCTATCAGAGAGCCCTGCCCACCTCATGCCAGCCTTCCATGTATCTGTTGTTTCTTGAGTGTCTTTCATTTCTTAGTTCCCTCACTTCTCAGAGTCGGGGTTTTGAGATCCAAGCCATGCAAGGACATAACATTTTTGAAGTGATAAAAAGGCACTTGACAAGATTGGCATGAAGAAAATCCTTCCATACATACACATATCAGAGGAAAATAGAATGTGTCTAAAATAACCCCAATGCCCAGTACCATACTAAAATGTAAAATACTAGTATTTTATGTCATGCAGGTTTAAAAAATACAATTTCACCAGTATCATTTAACATTATAATATATTACTAGCCAACTGAAGCACATAGGAAATAGGTACAAATGGAAAGATAGAAGTTAAATTACCACTTTGACAGACATGACTGTATATCTAGAAAATCCAATCAAACCAACTGAGAAAGATTTACATTCTTGAAAGAATTTGATGAGGTTGTAAAGGACAGAATTAGATGTGGAAATCAGTGGCTTCCCTATGCAAAACACCAATAAGTTAGAGCAAGAAATACAAGACCCTCAATACTAGCCAAAATAAAACAGCATTTCCAAGAGTAAATATTAAATCAACATATGGGGAAATTTTGAGGAGCCAAATAAGGCCCTGAATGAGAAAAATAGGGATTAAACAAGTAATTACTCAATCATGTTTTTAAGAAAACCCACTGCCACTCTCTAATTTAATTTAAAATGCAGCACAGTTGCCCGTAGGTAGATGAGGCCATGGACAGAGCCCCTTCTGTGCTCTCATTTACTGCTGGTGGAGTGTAAATTAGTGTGAGTGTACGGAAGGCAACTTGGTTAGTAGTATTTATCAAACTTAGAAGTATCACTTAATGAATAATGACACGTATTCAATCTGCTTTAGAACCAAACATATGTAATTTAATATACAAGCAATGTTATTCATGAATTTCTATATGGCAAAATCGGAAACAGCTGCTGTGTCCATCAGAGGAGCCCTCAGGTGTAGCCGAATTCTTCAGGGACACATGTGCAGCTGTAAAATTAAACAACAAAAAATATGAGGATGTTTCACAGGTATGGGCAGGGAGATGTCTTTAAGGCGGTGCCAACAAAGAAAAGAAAGACACAGAATGTTGTATAAAGTGATGTTGGAAACATTTATCATTTAGAGGAACAAATATTCATATTTTCCTGTATATCCTAAGAAAATTTCTGGATAGAGGACATTATGTTAAGAAATAGGAAAAAGGAGGCTTTTTCTTTTTTTTTAATGTTTATTTATTACTTCAAGTTACATCTCCATCTCAGTCCCTTCCCCCCATCCCTCCCAGTCCCACCGATCTACCCTCTTCCCCTTCTCCCACCTATCCTACTTCTCCAGTTTGGAGTTTCCCTACATATCAGCCCCCTTCAGTTCAGCAGTCATATGAGGGCTAAGAGCTTCCTCTTGCACTGGGGCCTACATGGCAGCTCCACTAGGGCAAAGTGTCCCACTAACAGGTAACAAACTCTATGTTCCTGTTCCTTTCAGTCTGTTGGTGGTAAGATAGTTATCCTGTACTATATGGCTAAAATCCAGTTATAAGTGAATAGATGCCATGAACGTCGTTCTGGGTCTGGGTTAGCTCACTCAGGATGAGCTTTTCTAGTTCCATCCATTTGGCAGCAATTTGCATGATTTCCTTGTTTCTGATAGCTGAGCAGTATAAAGAGGCGTTTTCATGTTGGACAACTTGGAAGTTTAGGTTTTCATTCATATGAGTTCATTACAACTTCAAATATCACAATCAATGTTTTAATAGAGTTAAGTAGGGTAAATAAAAATATAATAAATGTTTACATTATGAAACAAAAGACATCTAATTGGAAGAAAAGAGTAGGAATATAATAAAATTCCAAAAATCACCAAGCATTTAATATGCACTATATCCTGTTAGAGTCATTTTACACATGTGTATGTGATAGGAACTGAAGCAGAGAAATGGGAAAACTGAGCCAGAGGCTGTTCACCTGTCCAAAGTCACAGTGAGGCTGTCTCCAAGTGCTTATAGCTTTACTGATACCACCTCCTGATATCATACGATACACCACCACCCCCTCCATACACACACACACACCCCACCATGACAAACTCCTGAATTTCAGGTGCCCACCTCATTTACTAGTTGTGCAAGTTTGAAAAGTCCTTCAGTATGTACAGACCTAATTCCCTTGACTTAAATGGCTCTGATTATACTCTACCTGTCTCTAGAACTTTCCAAAGAGGTCATATGTGCTTGTGTGTAATGGGAAATTAATAGGTGCATCCAGTATTGAGATGTGTGCCTCAGGACAGAGATTCCGAAGATACCAGAATCCACACTGAAACACAAGAGTGAGGAGAAGAGTGGAGAAGCCAATCTCACTATGCACTGATTTTCTCCCCAGGTCTTAGGGACATGTTATTCTGGGAAGAGCTCAGGACTCTGGTTGCAATAACTTAATATGCATCAAAGAAAGGAAATTATGTATACAGGCAAGAAAAGCAATTGTAACTTTTAAAGAAAATATCAATAATTGCACCCAAGCTAAAAATTATTACAAATAATGAGGAGGAGGAGAAGGAGGAAGGCACTCCAGCCACAGCCCTAACTCAAGGAAATTAGGTCTGTACATGCTGAAGGACTTTTGCAAACTTACACAACTCCTTCTATATCTGGAAGGAAAAGCCAGCTCAGCTAGCTGAGAAGGTAGTGTCTGGGAACAACTTGGTGATTGTTTCTAAATGGATCACCTTGGAATGTTAGGTGTGTTTTTGTTAGGTGGAAACTGCTACTCTGTGAGGGCCTGGTGCCCCCCCCAAGGAGACAATTCTCTCTCTCTCTCTCTCTCTCTCTCTCTCTCTCTCTCTCTCTCTCTCACACACACACACACACACACACAGAGAGAGAGAGAGAGAGAGAGAGAGAGAGAGAGAGAGAGAGAGAGAGACTTTGATCTGGTTTGGGGTGGGTAGTTCTGGGAACACAGAAATTAAATGAAGCATTACAGATTTCCAGGTCTTTGAGGGACTTCTCGGCAGAAGAGCAGGTGAATTGTAAACATGTAGACCAGTGTTCTCAACCTCCTAATGCTGCGACCCTTTAATACAGCTCCTCATGTGTGGTGACCCTCAACCATAAAATTATTTTTATGCTACTGCATACTGTGATTTTGCTGCTGTTACAAATCATAATGTACATATCTGATATGCAACCTCTGAGGGGGTCTTGACCTCTTGAGACTTTGAGAACTGCTGATCAAATGGTTGTGTGACTCTTTGAGCCTCCCTCCCAACCTAGGATGAAGGCATTGGTTTAGACACTGTCTATAAGGACTGCTGAGGTACTCAAAGGGCAGCACCATGATGCATTGTGTTATTTAACAAGGAATCTAGCAGTCTAATCCTTTATAGGCAAGGAAGCCCTAGTCTTGGCCTTCAGTCAAAACAGGAGGAAACTGGAAATCAGAAATCACCCTGATATCTGCCTCCTACCCAGGAACCCACCAATGTCAAACAAGTGAAACCCACAGAAGCTGTGTGTTTAAACTTGTGAGGGCTTCTACATCTAAAGACAAAACAAGAATCAAAGAGCAGCTTGCAGTGATCTGTCCTGAACATAGCTGAATTACTGATGCTTGATTTTCAAGAACAATTCATCTTAGGAACACAAAAATAATTACACAAAGCTCCCAATATAACAGCCAAGGGAGATAAACAAAACAAAGAACAGGACTCTCTTGGGAAAAGAAAAGCGTCCTGCGAAGGATAGCTTCCTAACATGAGTGTGTTTTGAGGGAGGAATTATTTTGCTCTGGCAAATCACATCTGAGTCTAAACATTGCATTTTCAAACAGGATTGTGTTCCAGACCAGCATCACTGGGGAAGGCAGAACATCTTGAGAGTGTAACTGTACACTGCGTGGATTCCTTGCATTAAAATCTCATTTCACTGAGATAGCTCCTTTGAGAGAGATGTGCAGAACACCTCTAGGTGGCCAGTGAACCAAGACATAATGATGCCACACATATTAAATATTCCTGCTTATGTACTGGCTATGCACTTTGCTGCGCCTTGTGTGCCCAGGGAACAAAAATGTCAGTAGCTCAGGAAGCTAGGAGAGTCAGTCTCTCTCTCTCTCTCTCTCTCTCTCTCTCTCTCTCTCTCTGTCTCCTTCTTTGCTTCCCTCCCTTTCTCTTCTCTGTCTCTTCCTTTCTTCTCTTCTCTCTCCCCCACTCCTTCATCTCCATCTCCTTCTCTCCTCCATGCTCTATTTGCTTTTAAAATCAAGTAAGGACTCAAAAAATTCTCCTGGACATATCTCCTCTCTTCAATGATATCACTACAAAAATGCCAGCTCAGGCTTTTCATCAGCAGAGCTTCGAGTGATCAAAGAGCTATGATGTCTGTACCATCCACCATGAAGTTCAGTCGTCACAGCCTTCACTTCAGCCCAGCTCCAGCATGGGGGCCTTCAGTCATGGGGTGGCTCCTTTAAGATCTGCATACCTTTAACACAGCAAGACAGCTTCAGTACCCCCAAATCAAGTGATGATGGAACTCTTTTTTTTCAATCTTTATTATAATGGTAATTGGAAAATGGTTGCCTATTTATGGTTGAAAAAAACTCACATAGTTTATTTCAACAATGTGTGTGTGTGTGTGTGGAGACAGGGACATATCTAATTAGATGATTTTGTACAATGCTAGGGAGATTTAGTATCAGCCAAAGTGCTGATTCTGAATGCTTGTAGCGTGTGTTGCTCAGCTTTTCATTTTAATAACAGATATTATTTTTTCTTCTTCCTTTTTGCTGTTTTTTTTATTTTGTAAATTAAACATCAAGCACCCTGTTCCCTTTCATCTTCCACCCCCCTCAGACCTACCCTCCATCCTTGAAACATCTCTCAACATTAAAAAAAAAAAAACTCATTGTGGAAACTGTAGTGTGTCTCAGTGTGTCCCACAATATTCCATTTTGTCCACACTTTATTATTTGCAAATGTTCATTATAATGATTCCTTGGTCTGGTATGAAGCCTCTGGTCAATACTGGAACCTCACTGGGACTCCTCTCATAATCTGTTGTTGTCCTGTGTCATGGAGATCCTGTAGTTTTGGGTCTGTGGAACTGGCCTCTTCTTGCACTCCAGCAATTCAACCATGGGGTGTATGTTGGTGTGGACCAACTCAAAGCCCTGGTTCTGGGTCTGCAACCCCAGGGACAGTTCTACTGTGCTACCTAGGTTAGGTGCAGGGCCTGCTCCCCCAAGTGCTATAGCAGGTAAGG
>CAJQZJ010004750.1:4430436-4450764 GCA_907164525.1 Lophiomys imhausi | reverse complement strand
AGAGAGAGAGAGAGAGAGAGAGAGAGAGAGAGAGAGAGAGAGAGAGAAATACACGGGACACATACTTACACACACAAATAGAACCTAAAACTAAACATTCTATTGCCTTAGAAAAAGATTGTAGGTAGATGGTGTTAAGCTGTCCTGTAGCCTACTGATATTTCTTACAGCCTCTTTCCAACACAGTTGGCCCAGGAAATGAGTAAGATCTAGGATCTGCATAAAAGCCAAACTGGGTTGTTGCGAGACAGGCATTCCAAGATGGACTCAGAGAGACGGAGAGACAGAGTTCATGCACTGGAGCCAGTCAGGTTTCTTCCCAGCTCCACCATCCAGTAAGTGCTCGACTTTGAGTACGTTATGTCATCATTTTCTGCCTGATTTCTCATCTGTAGGCTGGAGGTGATAACTTAGGTACCTAACAGAATTTTGATAAGAACAAATCTTAATGCATGTGGCATACAGAATGTGTGACCTTGGAACCCCACAGGCTAGTACGGGTTAAAGTCTCCCCACAATTTTAATCTAGCACTTTCAATTCTATTTCCCTGTCCCACGCTCTTCTCAGACACCACCAGGAAATAAAATGGTTGTCAGTTGATTTTCCTTCTAAGGCTCAAGGAGGAATGAAGTATGAACATTACTATGATTTTGTTCTTAGTGTCCCCTAAAGGCCTATGTGCTAGGTTTGGTTCCCTAGCCCATAGAACTTCTAAAAGGTGGGGCTGAGGGGGAGGAGGGTGGAAGGGTGGGACTGGAGGGGGGAGTAGGGAGGGGATTGTGATTGAGATGTAACTTGAAGAAATAAAAAATAAATTATTAAAAAAAAAGATACTGAGTATATTGGAGATCTGCCCCCACCCTCCTTCTGGCCACCATAAGGTAGGCAGCCTCTTGCACACAGAACTAAGGTCATAGAGTCTAAATTTTGAACTAAAATTTCAAAACTGTGGGCCAAGATAAACTTCTCATCCTCTTCAATTTATTTTTCTCTGGTATTTTTATCATGGTGACAATAAGCTGACAAAAGTAGAAAAATAAAAAGGTAGAAGCCTGTATTAGGAATGTCTCAAAGTAAGAAGGCCATTCACTCATTGGTGTGTTCTACAAAGAAAAAAATAAGTGCATCCGAAACAATAGATTGATATGTGAATGAGGAAAAGTCCTCGTTCCATAACTGCTTTCCTTTACATAGTATTGAGCAAGATTCTGAGCTTGTGGCTTCTCCTGGCTGGACATACCCACATCTGTGTGTGTGACCCCAAGCTCACATGGCTAGGTTGTTCAAACAGAATTTTCAATGACAAGACACAAGGCTCTTCATTACTTCCTGACAGATTTATTTTACTCCATTTTATTTTGAGTTCTTGTGTAGGGTCACGGAACGAACACATGTGGGACCTGTCGAAACTAACCTCTTTATTACTGAACCACTGAGCAATTGAAAGGCAAATCTGTTCCTACCTTCATGAAATTAAAGGTGACTCTAAAATCTTCATCATTTTTTCGAATGGTAGAGAAGATCCATGTAGGTTGAAGAGAAGGCAAACTGAAAATGAATTTGACAAGAAGTTCTACTTCATTTTGTATTCTGTCTTCGTTCATGTATCTGTTACTGTGATTTAGAAAAAAATATGGGCAAGAACAAATTAGGGGAGAAAGGATTTATTTGGCTTAAAATTCCACACTTCAGCTATCATGCCACAAAAGTGGGAACAGGTTGAAGGAGCTGATTGCATTACGTCCACAATCAGAAGGCAATGAATTCATGCATGCAGGCTGGTGCTCAGCCCCCTTTTCTCCTCTCATATAGCTCAGAATCCCACTGCTTAAGGAATGGTGTCACTCACGGTGTGCAAATCTTCCTACCTCAATTACCACAATCAAGATAATTCCCCACCATGATGCTTACAAGATCTAGACACTCCGTCATGGAGATTCCCTTCCCAGGTTGGCTTGGGAGCATGTTGATGGGGCATTTTTTTGATTGTGTCAAGTTGCCAATTAAAACTAATTATAACACCTTCTCTGGAAAAAATAAAAGAAGGAATAAGACATGGATTGGGAAGTAAAAATAAGAATGCCCAAGTCAGCTAGTGACTTTCCCATGCCAGACTCTACCTCAGTGATGAAGTGAAGGAGGACTAAGAGAGAAGTCATTCCAGATGCAGCCCTCCGTTGCAGGAAGCATGATATACATCGTTTCTTCAATCATTCCTGTTGATATTCACCTCTCATAAGCCACTGCTTGTGTGAAGCACAACAGGAAAGGGAAAATATTTTCAAGGAGAAGATTTTGTGCCATGAAAGCATCTCCTTCCCCTGGACTCAACAGACTGTGGCATGGGTTTGAGATGCTACTGGGATACTAGCCAATCTAATTCTGTCATCTGGAGGATGAAACATGGGTTTCCATAGATATGGGCTTGAACTAGCTGACACCAAGAAGGGCATGGGATACATGGCAGGGCATGTGACCTTCAACTGTAGAACCTGGGAGCAACTGCTCTCCAGAGTAACACTCACTTCCTTGCGTCACTTCAGGCTCTCGCAAGGACTACACGTGAATGTTCTTTTGGAAAGCACATGGTCCTTGGACAAGTACAGGATGTTACTATAGGAAGGAGCATGTGGGAAACCTGGCCTAATTCATTTTATATGAAGCAATCTCCATCCATTTTTCAAGGGCATCCCTTCCATACTTGACCTCAGCTGCCAGGTTCTGTCATTCTTACCTCTGTCTATCATGAACTTGTTTTTTTTTTTCCCCATTGGCTTCCTGTAGCCAAAGTGGAACCCTGGTGAGATTCAGGACTGCTTTTTCTGTTGCTCTTTTCCCAGCATGACAACACCAGGAATACAGTAGAGCTTCAAATAGCAACTACCAAAAGAACAAGTAGACCTTTTGCATCTGTTGAAGAGCTTTAGTGGGATTCTTAGAGACAGAAATGTGTACCACCATCAACCTCAAAATGGTCTATTCTGTTCATCACACAGGCAAGCAAATTGAACGTCAAAGAAATCATTACTTAAACCTTGTCTTGCTATCCTAGAAGAATTCATTGGGCTCTCTAGCCCAGCACCTAACCTGCCATTGGCAACCTTACAC
This sequence comes from Lophiomys imhausi, assembly GCA_907164525.1. Taxonomy (NCBI): domain Eukaryota; kingdom Metazoa; phylum Chordata; class Mammalia; order Rodentia; family Muridae; genus Lophiomys; species Lophiomys imhausi. The sequence continues at coordinate 4,447,655 of CAJQZJ010004750.1, read as the reverse complement.
AATTTTGCTAAAAACATCTGATGTGTGTCAGGCTGGTAGAGATGAATGAGGAGGGAATAATTCCAACACTCACAAGGCAGGCACTCAATGTAAAAGGGTTTACTGATCCCGGGGTTGGTAAACAAACAAAGGATACAAGCCACTGTGCCCTTCCAACAGGATACACAAGAAGGGTGGCAATGTCAGAGAGCAGATGGCCACCATGGAAGGCAGCATCTGGCTGGAAGAACATAAACTGAGCCCTACAGTAAGGTGAGTGCCAAAATACTGTGACAGGGGATCAAGGGTGGAGGAAGGGTACAATGTGCACACAGAATTCTTCCCCCACTAGAGGGAACTACTCTGTAAAGATGGGTCATTTTCCTGTCTTTTTTAACAGTTCCCTGTTGACTGCATGGAGAGACGAAAGAATACACTGCCAAGTATCTCCCATAAGACAGTCTTAGCGTCAAGTGAAGCGGGCAGTTCTGATCCCAGTAGGAAGCAAAGGGAGAGAAATGACCCACTCCATCACATCATATGCTTACTGTTAGGAGAGAACTGAACCTGATGGAAGAAAGGCTAGGGGATCAAGAAGTACCTCAGATAGACTCATTCTAATATCAGAGAAGAGGTGTGAATGAACCATGAACAGGAACAGGCAATGGGGGAGCAGCATGCACTAAAACTCAGAAGCATCGAGAGATGGAAGGAATACCAACAAGATTCCAATCACTTGGACAGGGTGCCACATTTTCTATTAGGAACACTCAAGTTCAAACCCTAACATGTCCTTTTTGCTATTGAGTGTCTTTGAACAAGTCACTCAAATATTCTGATATTTGGCTTTACAAGTCTATCAGGTAGGGGAATTTCTCTATCATTTCATTGCTGTGGACTAAACCAGGGGCCGTATGCCTACTGGGCAGGTACTCTACCACTGAGCTGTTTACCTAAGCTGTTTTCTCACTAAGTTGCCACACTGGCCTTGAATTGGCAATCCTCCTGTCTCAACTTCCCCATACCTGGGATTACAGGTCTGTATTATCATGCCTGGCTCATTTTAGGTACTTGTAAGGATTACATGAGTCAGTATTTTCAGTAGCTTTTCAGGCATGTCCTATCTATGGCCCAACACAACACAAAATTATAAGTTAAAAAGAAAATTATGTGTCTATGTGTGTAGGGGGGGGATGTCCATGTGACTTAAGGTGCCTATGGAGGCCAGGGGGTCATATCTCCCTGAAGCTGGAGTTACAGGCTTGTGAGCATCCTGACATAGGTGCTGGGAATCAAACACAGGTCCCCTGGAAGAGCAGCAAGTCCTCTTAACTTCCAAGCCATCTCACCATCCCACAAAAATCACAAAATTAATTAGAAAACCATCATATTTCCTTTATAATGTCATTGCAAAGTTCTCATCTGTAAACTTTGTAGATTGCCGCATAAAGTTGAAATGATGAAAGGTTGACACACCTTCAAGGGTCTGATCCTTGGTTCATTGAAGCAGAGATTTCTGGCTACTATTATGGAGAGTAGCAGGCACAAGAGGTGGCAGTAACGGAGAGCCAGAAGTCAGCTCCTCTCTGACATGAGAGCACTATGAGAACTTAGCACTCTGGCCAGAGAGATGAAGGGGATCAAAGAGGAGAATGACACATCAAGAGCTATCTTTCTGTGGGCCACTCTATGAGTAACATGAAGATGAGTTGTGGACAGATAATGATGGTACCCTCAGGGAGACTATTCAATAGTCACTCTCAGAGATCCAGGCAGGAAGTATAAAGATCTAGTCTAAAGAGGAAGCAAAGGAGGCAGAGAGGAGAGATTCACAGGGGAACAGTGGGTAGGATTTCACTGCTGGTTACTCCTATGGAACACAGAGACCAGAACAAGCCCACAGGAGTGATCTTCAGACTGTTTCTAGTTGGTTATAAAATAGTATAGAATCCAGACTTAGCATGTGAAAATCTTCACAACAGGATGTTCTTATTGCATTTTTAACAGAAGTATTAATTTACAGTGGGCTGCCTATCTTAATTTCAAAACCATTGGTCTACCATAAGATATATCCAGTGAGAATATATTCTAGCTCATATAGCAGAATTTGTGCTAACAGCACATTTCATTTAACATTTTGTTTATTTAATACATTATTCATATTTCAACATGAAGTCAATATAAAATAAAAGATACTTTGCATTATTCTTTTCACAACCCAGTGTGTATTTTGGAAGGTTATATCTAAAGCTGTTGTGGCCATACATCAGGAACTCAATAGCTACATTTGTCTAATGGCTATCATACTGAGTTGCACAGGTCTAAATATTTACCAGTTACTGAGTTAGATGATTGGACAGGTGGCCTATGCTATTAGAGCCCCAGAAGATGAACAGCATATGTTCTCTTAAGCCTACCTCTTATGTATTCCAACCCTGAAAAAGGAGAATAGGTACCCATGATTAGAGTTAGGGAAATACTCTGAACACATTCAGCTTCACAGCTCCATATTCTTCTTTAGGTGCCAGCCTCACCAGGGAGGCACGAAGCTGTGCCTTTCCTCTTCTCAATAACATTTGTGTGGTGATAAGTACTAGGTGGCACCAAAACTCCCAACAAGAAGATAATGTTCCTGATTCTGAGGTTGTGTTTCCAAGCCCTTTTGGCATGAAGTAAGTCACAATCTTTAAATTAACTTTATCATTAGTGTGACTAGACCTTGGCCTCAACTCTCACTGCAGCCACAGAGGGTGTTCCTTGGTGGGTGTAGTGGAGAAAGTCCTTACAAAACTCTCACAGAATAAAACCCTCAAGATAACAATGGCTATCACTTGAATTTCACATAGACAGGGTCCTACGCACACATATACGACCCATACAAGGCTCACCACATGATGGCAGGCCACAGAGCCATTGGTAAACAACTCCAAATGTGGCAAGGATTCGAATACAGCACGAAAAGAGTTTTCTTCTTAGACAGTGTGGAGCACACAAGACTTGCTGTTTGCAGCTTCAAGAGAGTTGAAGGTCCTACTGTACTCCAGAGAACCAAGGAGTCTCTGAGATTGCATGCAAGATTTCAAGCTAGCAATAGGATAGTAGCTGCACCCTTGGGAACAATAGAGTGACTAATCTTGGTTTTAGGCATTTTTACCCCAAAACTCAAGAATAAATCATTGTCAAACAATTTCATGTTGGTTTATGTTTTGAGGACAATGAAGACAGTTTCTGAGCTTTGACCAACTCTGCTGTCATTACCATCAGGTGACATCACACAGTTATTTAGAGAATGTGGCTCTTTTGTAACTAAACATATCACATGCTCAACTTGTTCATTTCTGAACTGCCTAAGTCATTCTATATTGTTCTGAGGCTCATTTATCACACACACACACACACACACACACACACACACACACACACAGAGAGAGAGAGAGAGAGAGAGAGAGAGAGAGAAAGAGAAAGAAGTGCCCTCCAAATTAACATTTATGATATTATGATAATGATATTTGGGCATCCAACTATTTATGTATATTTTAATTTCACATTCTCAATATAAAGGTCTCACAAAAATACAGTTTCATTTTAGATATATCCTTAAATGCCAAGGAAATGTCAAGGCACTCAGTGAGTAATTGACTAAGTTGTCTAAAGACATTAAAACTAATTTGAGTAGAATGAAAATGAGGAAATAGTCAGCATACATATAAATGAAGTGAAAGGACTTCTACATTGCAAAACGTACCCCTGAAAACTTGTAAGAGAAGAGAAAAGACTAAGACTCAAACTCTAGAATACCAACATTTAACAAAAAAGTAGAGAAAAAATAATTTTTAGAAGAAAAAAATTGCGGTTCTTCAATTTTTACTTCTGTTCCTGTAATAATACAACTTGACCAAGAGCAGCTTAGGGAAGAAAGGGTTTATTCAGTGTGCAGTTTCAGGTCGAAGTCCATCCTTGAGAGAAGGTCAAGACAGGTACTCAATCAGCTATTCATTCACACTGTAGGGCAAAGGAACAAATGTACCCATGATGCGTGCTTGCTGTTCAGCTGGCTTTCTCTCTCTTTACATTGTTCAGGAGCCGCTGCTTAGGGAATAGTATCGCCACAATGGCTGGGCCAATTAATAATCAACACCATCCCCCAGTCTAGGTTGGGGCAAGTTGACATTTAAAATCACCCTGCACAGTAGTATTTTAGCAGATATAGTTGGGATTTTTTTTTCCAATTTACTGTTAGCTTTATATTTTATAAACATTTATTTATTACTTTGTTACGTCTCCATTGCCACCCCCTCCCTCCCTCCACCCCCTCCCGGCCCCTCCTTCCCATCCCCCACCCCCTCTCTCACCCATCCTATCCCTCCAGTGGGGTGTCTCCGTATATCAGCTCCCCTCAGTAAGTTATTCACATGAGGTCTAAGAGCTTCCTCTTGAACAGGAGGCTTACATGGCAGTTCCACTAGGGTGGGGTGTCCCACTGACAGGTAACCAAGTCCCTGTTCCTGCTCTTTTGAGTCCATTGATTATAGGATGGTTATCCTATACTATAATGGCTAAAACCCAGTTATAAGTGAATATATGCCAGGTGTATCTTTCTGAGTCAGGGTTAGCTGACTCATGATGAGCTTTTCTAGCTCCATCCATTTGGCTGCAAATTGCATGATTTCCTTGTTTCTGATAGCTGAGTAGTATTCTATTGTGTAGATGTTCCACAGTTTTTTAACCCATTCTTCAGTTGAGGGACATCTGGGTTGTTTCCAGTTTCTAGCTATTACAAATAGCTATGAACATAGTTGAGGAGATGTCCCAGTGGGTTGGTGAGGAGTCCTTTAGAGAATGAGATGTCAACAACATAAGTGACACACATTTGGTCCTTTAACACATACCTGTTGAGTGCTTACCTGTAGAAGTAAATAATTAAATTATTTACCAGTATTTGGATTATCGTTAATGGTTGGTGGTGTTAATCCTTAACCCACCATTGTAAATGAGCATACACAGACACCTGAGGATTTTTATCAAGCCTTAGCCTGGATTGTGCAATCTTAGCCCATCTTAGGCTAGCTTTTAATGCTGTTCCCCAAATAAGACCCCAGTATATACATACATCCTCTTGGGATGTTATTCTCCATGCGATGCCAATGTTGCAGGCCATGTGGAATGAGGTTCTTTTCTTAAACCCATGGCTTGTGTCCTCCTTCCTTCTCTGGGTTCTTCTCTTCTACCCAAGATGCTCTTTGTCTGCCTCAGAAGCCCAAACCTTTGCCCCGCCAACTTTCACTCTGCTCAGTCACAGGCCTTGGCATTTTATTAAAGCCAATCAGAGATAATTATTAGAAAGCAAGGGAACACACCATTACAGCAAGCAGTGTACTGGGAGCAGGTTAATTAACATTTGCAATGCATAACATCACCCCATCATGCTAAGAGACTGTCCAAACACCAGAAATTTAACAGAAAGGAAAAGTTGTTTCCCTCATGAAGATTGTGATCCATTACAAATTTATACAGACCACATAAAATAAGGGAGGACAGAAAGTCATTATTCAAATTTAACCATTTGGTGGCCATTAGGGGCAGTGAGAATAAATTCAATGACACAGAGACATGAAAGCAAGCAGGAGTGGGTTGGAGAATGCACAGTAAGTACATTAAGAAAATAAGACAGTAGCTATACAATGAAAAGGGTTTGGAGGTGAGGATCACAGAGAGTGTCCAGGGAGACGGCAGTTTAGAAGATCCAAAAGAGACATAATTAATATCAAAATACAAAACTCAGCAGAACAGAGCTATAAACACCTCATGGGAGCACTTAGCCTATTGTCAAGCAATTTTCCCTCTGCGATGGTATAAGGAGGCTGAACTGACCAATGTTGCTTAAAAGACTGATCACAAGTTCAGCATCCTATAATATGCAAGATACCATACCACTGAGCCTTTGTATATTAAGTATCCTTCAGGCCACTATAGTCACTGAGTAAGAATGGTTAGATGACAGTGTTGTTAACTGAGATGCTGTCCTAAATCTATGCTGAGGTTATAACCTTTTAATCACACCACCAAGCCATGCAGGACAGACTTCATCTCTCCCATGTCAGATGAACTGTGGTGCAGAATGTGAAGGGAGGAAAGTTGACAAATGATCGGACCAAGCATCAAACAAGAGAGTCCACCCTCAAACTGTGAGCCAAAATAAACACCTTCTTCCTTAAGTTACTTTTGCTGGGCATTTTATTATGGCAATGAGAAAAGTCATATATATAAAGGCTTTCAATGACTTCAGATATTGTCTGTGAGTCTCAATCCCAAGAAAGTGGGGCAGAGATGAAGATGTGTTGGCAAATCATGTGAAACATGTGGGAATGGCCCATGACTGTCCACTCTCATTTGCAGAAACTTCCTCTAGCACTGAGTATAGAGAGTACAGGAAGGTGGTTTAAGGCCCAGTCATGGGGCTGTGGAGATAGTACACGAGGTAAATTGTTTGACTTACAAGCATGAGAGACCTGAGTTCGATTCCCAACAACCACATAAAATAAGTTGGGCATGATAACATTCCCTTGTAATCCCAACACTGGGAAAATGGAGACAGGCAGATCCCTAGGGATTTCAGCAAGTCGGGATAGCCAACTTGACAGGTTCCAGACCAATGAGAGACACTGTCTTAATAACCAAGGCAGACAGCATGTAAGGGACAACAGACAAGGTTGTTCTCTGATGTCTCCATACATGAACTCATGTGCACATGTACCCACATGAACACACACACACACACACACACACACACTCGAATGCATTTGAGCAGAAGTCCAAGTTCTCACACTGGAGTTGAGTAGAACCCATCTATGCCACAGTTTCCCAAGCCCACAAAAGAATTTCCCCAGCACCTGGACTTAGCAGCTGCTCCTCCAGAAGAACCCAGATCTTGGCTCTGCTTTCAGAGCTTTTGTTTAAAAAAAAAAAAAGCCATTTGAGATCAATTTATACAAGATGATGAGGTCATGGAAAGGTATGCTATTATGTTGGAAATTCACAACCTATAAAGAAAATAGTTGAATAAAATAATAACAAAAATCATAATTTGGCTTTAATTTTTTTATTAAATGAAATGATGGCTCCTCAGAGCCTATTTTTCCATGTTAATTTATAAAACTTCTTTCCAAAGGAGCCCTTTGTCTTCACCTCCATTTATTCAGCGAACATTGCCCCAGCAGTGTTCTCACTGGTGAAAACAGATGCTGCTGTTGTGAACAGGTACTGAGGAGCTTATATCCTGCCTTCCCTCTCATGGGCCCTCTAACATTCTTTCACTCCCAAAATACAAAGTGAGAAGAGTTCTCAGTGAAACTTGTCTCTTGTGATTATGTTCCTGCTCTTTCCAGAGAATCGAGAATAGTATGCAGGAGATGGGCTCTGTACTAGAGCACACAGTGGAATCTGAGCCCACAGGAAAGGAGTGAAATCCAAGAAGTTTATAAGAATCACAGTAAAATCATCTATCCCACTGAGTAACCCACTGGGCATGAGGCAAGTAGACAAAGAGGGAAGGAATCCATGCATGGATGTTTGAATAAACACACAAAGAGAGGACACACAGTACACAGTCACTACAGTAATGTCTCACACCCTATCACATACCCCACCACATCACACCCAAACCTAATTTATTCAGTAACTTTGTGTATGCACAAAGAACACACCCAATACACACACAGTCATGTCATACACAAAGTAACCTAACTGCATACACAGTAATGTCACACAAAGAAAACACATAATCACACGAAGTCATGTCATACATAGAAAACACCTAATCACACAGTCACGTCATGCTAACATTAACTCATGCCCCCCTACTCCAACATGTCCGCTGGTGCAGAGGCTATTCCTCAATGTGGAGTCTCCAATCTCAGGAGTCCTTTCCTCCAAATCTACTCTCTAGCCCATCTCTACCACCTATAGCCACCCAGGAACATGCTGATGGGTGAGGAAGAGGGCCGCATTCCCTTGCTTCAGGGCTCACTTTCTCGGCTGACACAAATGAGTCTGACCCAGAGAGAGGTGAAGATGTTACAGTTAATATCACACTCCTCTTTAGGGGCGTCAAAGGGATTTCCCACTGACATGTTGATTTCTCACCATGATCGAGGAATCTTGCTAGACTTTTTTAGAGACAGTCACTAAATGGAATATTTAGATAATTTCCCCAGTGTCATACGTGAGTGACAGAGATGAGACATGAGACATAACTTCTCATTCTGACTGCCACTCTTCTATCTGCAGATAGTGCTATAACGTCTAAGGGCCACGAACCCAGAGAAAGGATGCGGAAAGGGTGAAAAAGGTAACAAGAGGTGTAAAGAAGAGCCAGAGGTGGTGGGTGACTCCAAGGACACAGCATCTTCCTTATGCACCTAGATTGGTATGCACTGTGGCACCACACACAAGACCTACGCAAGCTCAAATGGGACAAAATCCCAGAACCGAGAAGGGGAAATGGACCCAAAGTCCCATCCCTAACCCAGAAGCTACTTGCAATTGATATGTGCTGGGAGATGGAAATCAGTTTTCTCCAATGTGTTTATCAACCACTCTGGGACAGGCCTTACTCATGCTGTGTGTGAGGGTGTGGGGGAAAGGGAAAGAGAGAGAGAGAGAGAGAGAGAGAGAGAGAGAGAGAGAGAGGGAGACAGACAGGGAAAATGAAGGAATGAATGAATGAAACAAAGAAATTGGGTATGTAGGAAGATGAGGAGATCTTGGGTGGAGTTGGAGGAGAAAAACTATGATCAAAATTAAAATACATGAAAAACATTTCAAAACCAGAACAATTCTTCTTCATGATCAAAGGATATTGATTCTTTTTCTAAAAAACAAGCAAGCAAAAAAAAAAAACAAAAAACAAAAAACAATAGTTATCTGTCCTCTCCATGACTCCTTGGAGCTTACTCTAAGAATGAAGAGCTCAAGTACCTTCTCTTCATTGTTCGTGATGTGTAAGAGCAGCAACTGGATCCATATACCTCAGCTGCAGTGGGAACAAAGGGGAACAGGAAGAAAAGGACCTTGCTGAGCCAGGAGGAGGCTCAAAGGCAAAGCAACAGGAAAGGCCAGTAGGAGAATAAGCTGCATGAGTTAGTTATTTTCAACCACACTGCATACCTCTCTCTCAGTTCCTCAAGCTTATGTTACCTGTTCCCCATGGATGCACATTTGGGAGGATCAACTCAGCAGATACTTGGATATAAAAAAAGAAAATGTGCAGTATTGAGTGATCCCCTCCTAGTCCAAGCATCAAAAGAGGATTTCAGAATTGAGACGACCATGATCCCTAGGAGTCCTAAGCAACATGGAACAATGAGATGTTAGGATAAAACCCAAATCACACCTGTAGTGTACATCCAGAAAGATAAACAGGGTGTCCAGAAGTTTCAAAGCAGTTACAGTATGTTCCACAGGAATGGGACACAGCGTACCTTCATACCTCAATATTGTCCTCAAATTGTGAGATGGAGCAACCCAGAGAAGCAGCATGCCTCAATGCAGCAGGTGGTTAGGTGAACACCTTATTATTACCAATAGGCCTGGGTCAACCCTCACCCTTCATATACTTGTGGATTCAGAAGAGTCATCCTCAAGTCCTAAGAAACTCATCCACAAAGTGAGATGAAAGGGCTAATGGGTTCCAAGTCTTACATGAGAGCCTGGGATGTAACAGGAACTCAACTCACAGAAATTGTCATTATTCACAGTTATATCAGTGTCCCGGAGGATGAAACTTTTCCTGGGATATTTTAGTTGAAGTTCAGTTATATAACTGAGGCCACCGAAGTTGCTTACAGCCTCCAAAGGTTATTTTAAGGACACTTGTTCCCAGGATTCTCTGCAAATTAGAATCACTTGAGAACCTTTACACTCTGGCAATGCTGTGAACACATACACTGACTTAGGCTTCTCCTCCTGAGGATTCCCAAAAGTCCCAGCAGCACAACCTGGTGCTTTGAACACATGAGCTTTGGGAGGATATCCAACATGCACACTCAAGCTCACAATGATTCCACTGAACTGGGGTGCAACTTGGGCAGTAATTTTTTCTTTCTTTTTAAACAATATTTTTCAATATTTTTACTATTTTTTATTATATTCAGTCCCCATTCCTCTCACTAACACCTCTCAGGTACACCCTACACTACTCAACTCTATCCCATCTTCTTGCCCTCTTTTTAAAAATAAAATAACTTCCACGTGTGCTGCCTACATACCCACAAGTGTGGGGCCATTCAATGGAGCATAGTCTTCCCACCAGGGAACACACCATGACCCAGAAGGACACTGACATGTTTAACATCCCTAGTGACACAACTGTAGTACAAAACTTGGGAACCACTATGTTGTGACAAAAATCCACTTCTTAGTCCACAGAATGTACTCAAATAGATCACAATGTTGTTCTATGTTATATAGGACATGCTTTTTGATAAGATTCATTGTTCTTATATTAGTCAAGACCCTTCCAAAAGACAGAAGTAATGGAATATTTCTTTTGTTGTTGTTAACTCTAATTTTATTTCCATTAACACTATCAAAAATAAAATTTACAAAGAAAATTTAAGAATTTACAAAACTTTATTTTGTCAAAGAACTTACAAAACTTTATTTCTCTCTCTCTAGATGTAAATCTATCTATATCTATATAGATGTATCTATATCCATATATTTATGATAGATATATATCTAATTATATATATTTATAGATATATCTATATAGATATCTATAAATAGATATGAATAGACAGACAGACAGATAGATAGATGGATAGATAGATACAGAGAGATAGATCTACAGAGGTAGAAAGAGATAAGTAGATGATAGAGATATAAAGATATGGATATATACATGAACATATATACATATTCATCAGCCCACCCATATATCCACTCATCTATCATCTATTGCATATGTCTATATGTTTATCTACCTGTCTATATATCTATGTCATCTAGCCATTTGTTTATCTATTGCATTTGATTATCTACTGGTCTTATAAATCTTTATATCTATCTATGCATCTATCTATTTATCATATATCTATCTATCCTTCCATCCATCCATCTAAATTTTGTTTCTATCTGTACATTTCTGTGTGTTTTCATCCTTTCATCTGTATGTGTGTCTATCTCATCTTTATCTATCTATAGATCTATATCTTGATCTATATATAGATATAGACCTATCTATAGATGTAGATCTATAAATAGATACATATATAGATATAGAGTGATAGATATAGGTAGATAAAAATATAGACACATGCAAATAGATGATAGAGGAGTTGATATATGGATTGATGGATATATATGAATATTTATATATATTCATACATATCCATCTCTTTATATTTATTATCTACCTATGTCATCTATCCATTTGGTTACCTATTACATTTGGTTGTCTACTGGTCTTATCTATCTATCTGTGTGTGTGTGTGTGTGTGTGTGTGTAAATATGTATATATATATATCCCTCAATCCAGTCATCTAAGTTTTGTTACATTTCTGTGTTTGTGCTGATCCTTTCATCTGCATTCATATCTATCTCATCTGTGTATCTGTCTATTGATCTATCCATCCTTATTTGTTTGTCTTTCAAGACAGGTGACTTATTATAAGGAATTGTTCACATGATGATGTACTAATGAGTCCCAAATCTGTAGCTGGGAAGCTAGAAGAAAGGCAATGGTTAGTTCTAGGCTACAAAGACTGGGAAAAGAATGTCATCCCAGTTAGAAAACAGTGGAGTAAGGGGAGTTCCATGTTGCCAAAGAAAGGTCTACCATTTTGTTCTACTCCAGCTATCACTGGCTGGATTAGGTGAGTGCTGCTCACTTTGTATGACAATTTACCTCTCTCAGCCTGTGAATTTAATTGTGAATCTCATGCAGAAATACTGCCATGATTTACCCAGAACAATCCCTGCCAGTTATGATCAGTGAAGTTCCTATACTATCTTAATCGCAAGACCATCTGTCTGTCAGACACGGAGCTGATTCACCAGGCACAATACCTGTGTCAGGTATCTCGCTGCATGAAAGTCAGTAGAGGAATTCATCTGCTATAAGATCTTGGTCTCTCTCATCCTCCAAATGCATGCAAAAAGCAAACAGTAATAAGAACAAGAGCTCTAGGCCTGAAGATAGACTATAAACCACCAAGAGCTGAGAGTCATCGGTTATTGGTCCTGATCCCTGAAGGATATCATGCCCCATCTCCTGTAACCTGGACGTGCAGGCATGGATGACCATGTCTGGATCTACAACATGTTTTGGTAGATGTTTATGGATTCAGTACCTACATGATGGTGTAAGCCGTGTACAGAGACCAGGCTGCAGTCCTGTGTGCCTCTAGACATTTAAAACACCTCTTACTTTAGCTGTCCTATGTGGTGAGGAGTTGGTGACAGTGTGCACTGGCTGTTGACATCCTTCCAAAGAGCCGAAGCGGCCTTCCAGGTACAGTGGCTCACTCACTATTGCCCCAGATGTATGTTCTTTAAGGATGAAGAGAAAAGGAGTAGGAGGCAGATCTGTGATTTAACAGCTTTGAGCTCTTTAGACTTGGTCAGTATCAGCAGCCCCAGGCCTTTGCCTTGTCAGGTTTCTGACATTTGCTGCCAGGTCAGCCATCTCCTCCCTCCAAAGTGATAACTGGATTGATCTCATCCTGTCTGATAAGTCTACCCTTTCTCCTCCCCAGAGGCAGATGTATTCATGGTCGTGACAGTCAATATAGCTAATGGAAAAGGTTATCAAAGGAGAAGGCTACCTTTGTAATTTTACACCCTCAGATTATGTCTACAACCATAAAAATATTTTTCCAACACCAATCATAATGCCTCATTTTCCCAGATGCCTTTTTCACCATTCTCCATGTGTCAACGATTTTTAAACATTCTGACATTAGCTTTGGTCCCAATGGAAATTGACAATTAAATACAGTTAAGGTGCATGGTTTCTCTGGCTCTTTTCCATGAGCAACAAGGAGTGTTGGGAAGATCACAGCTTTGAGGAACACAGATCTGACCTCAAACTGTGAGTCACAATGAGGCTTGGTGGTGAAGGGTGATATTGGAGACACTCATGAGTCTAAGACTGAAGGATTTCAAGTTTAGGGCTAGCCTGGGCTACAAAGTGAGTTCAAAGCCAGCTTGGGCAATTTAAGGAGACTCTATCATAAAATAGAAAGAAAATATAGGGCTGGAGTTGTAACTCAGTGGTAGCATTCTTGGCTGGCAGGTTGGGGGCCCTGTGATTGCTGTCCATATGCCAAGCAATAATAAATAAACAAAACCATTAAAGTCAACCATTTTCTGGGCTGGAGAGATGGCTCAGTGGTTGGGAGGACAGGCTGTTCTTCCAAAGGACCCGGGTTCAAATCCCAGTACCCACATGACAGTTCACAGCTGTCTAATTTCAGGGCGTGGTAATACACATCTTTAATCCCAGCACCCAGGAGTCAGAGACAGGGAGATCTCTGTGAGTGAGTTCAAAGCCAGCCTTGATAACACAGAGAATCAAGGATACACAGAGAAACCCTGTCTCGAAAGACAAACAAAAAACAACAGCAAAAAAAGTCAACCGTTTTCCAAAGATGATGCCCTGGACAGGCTATCTATCCTCAGAGCCTCATCAAAGGAAAACAGTAACATTGGGACATTTAAACAAGAAACATGTTTAAAGTACCTATCATGGTAGCCAAGACATCTAAACCCTTCGTTCTTTTCCTTTCCTTTGATTTTTTTTCCTATTAGAGATTCTGTCCCTTTCAAGGCAGAGGACCACTCTCTCATCAGAAAGTCACAATAAATGACCGAGTGAGCTGAGTGAAGCCGATAGACTCATACATGACAAAGTTACCTCTTGTAGAGGCTCAGGTTTGTGACGGAAATGTTTCCAGTACAACTCAGAATTTGATGCTTTGGCTAGTCTTTCTTTGACTATGTTTAGTTCCTTCACAGTCAGTATGAGACAATCTGACAACAGAAGGTACGCTGGCCAAGTGTGGCAGTAATTCCATAACCTTCTTTCAGAGATGACTTAAGAATTAATGCGAACTCCCAGCACAGCCTGTGAGGGTCTACTCCACTTCCTTTGTTGCCACTTTCCAGCCTTTCTGCCAGAATAGGTCCCTTCCCATTGCCAAGCTCATTCTGTTCTAAAGGAGCAGAAACCAGTTCTGCCAACTTCCCAGCACCACACAGCCAGGCTCCAGGCCTCTGTGCTTCCATATCAAGCTCTCAACTGAATTCAGTTTCTTTGTAAATAGCACTTCTGGAGACAAGGCCTCCCCGTTTGCTTCAGTTTTAGGTTTTCATTCCTTTGTCTAAATTTGTGTTCCAAATCTCAGCCCAGAGGCCAGGACTTCATACCAAAGAACAGGCCCATACCCCAGATTTTGTCTGCATTTTCACAGGACTCATTAACTCCATTCTCTGCTGAGGTAATGGACTTGGGCCACTTCATAGTCCCTGCTGGGGGTAACTAGGGCAGAAAATACTCAAAGAGTTAGTTTGTTTCCCAACTCTTCACCTCCATTGTCCTCCTAGAAGTGTCCTATAGACCTATTACACACACACACACACACACACACACACACACACACACACACACACACACACACACAGAGAGAGAGAGAGAGAGAGAGAGAGGGAGAGAGAGAGAGAGAGAGAGAGAGACCCATCATGCACAGTCTGTCCTCAGCACCTGGCTGTGAAATTCTTTTCTAAATTTATTTTTTTGTTGTTGTTGTTTAGAAGCAAATTTCCTTTAGCACATTGCCAGCTACAAAATGCACCCTTGCCCTTCCCTTCAGCATTCTGTGACAGCAATGCAATTTTCTCAGCATCTTCTGGTAGAGTTTATTCAAGAAATAAAGACTGCGTGAAAAATTAAAAATGCAGCATCAGAAAGAGTGACAAGAAATGGCCTTCTCTACCTCCAGAGATTCCCAAAGATAATGGATGCCAAGCTTATATAATGGCTAAAATATATGAGGTTTAAAACATGATTTTGTTTTAATTGTGTGTAGTGACACTTGAACGTGAGGGGAAGGTCCTGTGAAGACCAAACGGATCTGTTGGATCCCCTGGAGCTGTAGTTATAGGCAGTTGTGAGCTGTCTTTCCAGTCTCTAAAATACTTCCTATCCTTTCTCCTATGCCTCTGCACTTGCTCCATTGCAAGACCGTGTCTAGAATATGTGTGCCATGGACAAGAACTTAAACTTTTGGTCACAGTTACTAAAAGTCATAGATAATTCACTCAGAAAAGCAAAAGTGTATTTCGACTCACAGATTGGAGATTTCAGTTCATCCCCGGTTGGCCCCACTACTTTAGAGCTAGGGGTAAGGCAGAACATCACATGGCATACACAGTGGAGGAAAATCAACTTAAATCATAAGCCAGGGATGCAAAAGAGGAAAGAAGAGGAGCCAAGGTGCCCATCATTATTTTTAAAGGGCATCCTTCCAATGATCTAACTTCCTCCCACCTTAAAACATTTCCATAGCCTTCCAGTGCATCCCTGGGGACCAAGCCTTTAAGGTATGGGCCTTTGGGGGAACGGTCAACATCCAAACAGGGAGAAGACAGTGAAACACACTCCAGCTTCAGATGTCTTTGGTTTACTCCTCAGCAGTCCTTTGTGCCACAATGTTGGATGGGAAATCAAAACCTTCCCTCGGTATTTTGAAAATAACATAGAAGCATCATGCTGGGTGATTCAGGGCTCTCCAGAGCAGGACCACACCATGAGTTAAAAAGTATTTTTAGTATTCTTGAGCACAGGACCTAAAGTCTGACCTCTCATGAGTGGCTCAGTTCTAAGCAGCATTCTTAGTGCCATGTCAATCAGCTTGATAAAAACAAGAATAGTTTAGTTACAGAGACAATAGGGCCTCCATACTTTCCAACTACGGCTAAGTAGCAGAGACTGGTCAAACTCATTCCCTGAGCTCTTGCCATCTACCCTGAGTCAGGATCCAATAATTACTGAACAAGTAGTGTGAGACCCCAAAGAGCCAACGTTTCTGCACTTTGTGTGGGCCGAGGTGATACTTCAGAGTACATGCCTCCCAAGGGCTTCCCTGACTTCCTGTTCATCAGTCCTGGTATGAGGATAACAGTGTCATTCATCACAGTGTCCCCCATTACCAAGTTCAAGTTCCATGTGCCAGGCACAGTGATAAGAACTTCCTGAAGGATGTGCTGTTCTACTGAGCACTCACAATCACAGGATGAATTATTATTATTGTACTATTAACCCCATTTTTCACACATGAGCAAATTCATAGATGAAGAAATTTGTAGGATGAGAGAAGGCTCACTTAGGTTGGGAATATCAAGGACCTACGCTTCTGTGAAATATACATGCCAAAATAAAACTTCATCTTCTTAGGTAAAAAATGAAACAGCCAAGGACACAGAATAACAGGGATGAAGAACTCAGGACAGCCTATGAACTGGGAAGAAAAGAGGGAAGGGCTGAAATGTTCAGAAGGATGGGGGTGAACCAGCCAAAGATTCTGGGAATCTGTGAAGGAGCATGGAAACCATGGGTCCCTATCAGGATGATGAGGAACAATAATCTCCAGTCCCAAGGTTCCCCTCCCATCCAGAGCCTGTACCTATGAGGAGCTCCAGGAAACACTTGACAGGAAGAAATCCAGGAAGTACGTGGAGGTGGGGTCAAACTAGAGATCCCCTCCCTGAGCTCTGCTCATCTTAGGCCAGTGTGTGATATGTGATAAGCACTTGGAAAAGGCCTCTCCCTTTTTGAGAATTGAACAGTGTTTTATAGTCCCACTTACTGATTCTAAGTGAATCATTTATGTTTTGTTGTGTTTGTTTATCTTTGTGCTAGGGACAAAACTCAGAACCTTTACATGCTAACCAAGGGCTGACTGAGTAGTACTCCCAGGTATTTAAGCATTTCCTGTTAGTATCTTACAATGATAATGACAGTAACCTAGAGTCCCTTAGTAATGGAAGTATTTTTGATTCAATAAAGGTTATTGAAATCTCTACACTGAAAACCAAGGATTCAAAAGCATTCATGCTGTTCAGATCTATGGACTAGGCATATTACTCTCTGGAGTAATAGGACCATCTTGAAATATCTAGTATACCAAAGTGTAGTGTGTGTGTGTGTGTGTGTGTGTGTGTGTGTGTGTGTGTGTGTGTG
>CAJQZJ010004750.1:4389850-4430426 GCA_907164525.1 Lophiomys imhausi | reverse complement strand
TGTGTGTGTGTGTGTGTGTGTGTGTGTGTGTGTGTGTGTGTGTGTGTTGTGTGTGTGTGTGTGTGTGTGTGTGTGTGTGTGTGTGTGTGTACGCATATGTGCACAGTTCTGTTTATACAGCAGCAAACTGGAAAATAGCATCCTAGAAAGGGGAGCCATAGAATCCTGCTTGGATAAATTTACTCAACCTGGGTCAATGCATTAAACCATTAGGCAAAAAAATATCTAAGTGTCACTTATGATTAGTGTCTTCAATAGGGTCAAACAGCAGAATCAAAATTTAAGTAGGAAATGGCACAGAGTGACTTTCTGAAATGAAACTTCATAATAGAAAAGAATCAAGGAAAATGAGACTCATTTGCTTTATGTTCTCAACAAAATTGAAGTAATTAAGTACAAAGGTAGCATGAGAAGAAATTATACCAAACTAGGTAGATACATTTATGGGCTATTATTGCCTCTCTGGAATTTATTTCTCATATTCTTTTTTTTTAAATACTTTATTTTTTTTTCTTCAAGTTACATCTCAGTAACAAACCCCTCCCTATTCCCCCTTCCTATCCCGCCCTTCCACCCTCTTCCCCCCAGAAGTTTCCCCTTTCAGTCCAACAGATGGTTCCTTCTCTTATAACAGTAAGCATTATACAAAACAATAGATATAAATATGCCACATTTATGAGAGTTAAATGGCCCAGTATACCTTCCCAATGTCCAGTTTATACATATTTGGCCCCTGACTTTAACATTCTACTATCTAACCATCTCCATGAGTTTAAAAGTCTATATGTGACTCAACATTCATACTAACTTGCAACACACTTTTAAGAGTATCTTCTTAGATCTATAACACCCTCTTGATTCCTAAACAATTCAAAATTTAACTATGAGACTCTAGCTGTCTATTCTTCAACCACCTCAGAGACCTGAGAGGGATAAATATATTTGCTTATATAGGAAGTGCAGGGCCTGCAGCTTCCAAAACTAAGAAAGGACATACCAATGACTGCCTGGACAGTTCCCATTTTCTCTCCATACATTCCAGCATCAGTCTTCAGCCTTTGGGTCCTGTTTCTATGACAGACATTTGTTGTAGAGCAGGGATTATGAAGGACTTACCTACCCTGTCTTGGCAGAGTTAGGCTGTCGACCTCCCTGCTACCAAGTTTTGTCCTTTTTGGACAGCAGTCTGTCTGCAGTTGGTGCAAGGGGTTTTTTCATGCCAAGAGAAAGGCTTGCCACTAATTCAACCATCTTACAGTGGAGGTTCTTCGATGCTTATCTTCTACTTGGAGTAGAATAGGGGGTGCTG
The DNA here is from genome assembly GCA_907164525.1 of Lophiomys imhausi. Taxonomy (NCBI): domain Eukaryota; kingdom Metazoa; phylum Chordata; class Mammalia; order Rodentia; family Muridae; genus Lophiomys; species Lophiomys imhausi. Next base: position 4,429,117 of record CAJQZJ010004750.1, on the reverse strand, counting down.
TCAGGCACTGATATGTCTCGATATCAAAAAAAATCTTGATTTAAGATAACATCTTTGAATGGCATATTCTGCAGATCTCTTGGGGTTTTTGAAGATGCCCTATCCATCTCTTGTATTTAGATAAGCAAATGTTGCTTGTCTCTTAGCAACTTGATTACTGGGTAGTTTAGAGAATATCTGTGATAGACTGTCATAGTAGCTAACAAAGTGACATGTTTGCATGACTAGGAGTTTGTTTTAACTATCCTAGACTGTTTTAGATGGTTGGTATCAAGAGGTCAGAGCTTCACATTTTATTTTTAAGTATCTCTAGGTATGATACCATTAGCAAGCATTACCTTTAAATTTGTATCAATATACAAAGATCTATTCAATTGTGGTTAAATATACTCTTAATTATGTATCAATATACCAAGATCAATGCCTATGTAGCCCAATGTAATCTTAATATTACGTCCATATGCAAGGGTCAATACCATTGTGGCCAACTATAATCTTAATTTTGTATCAATATACAAAGATCAATACCGATGTAATCCAATACAATCTTATTTCTGCACAATAAACAATGGTCAATACCACTTTAGCCAAATAAACTACTAATTTTGTATCAATATACAAAGGTATAAGGGCATATTCAATAATCTGCCCCTTCTTCTTGGACCTTCCTGTGCTATGTCTATATCTCATTTTTCTCAAGCCCATGCACTCCTACATAGGAGAGGAAGAAGGATACAGAAAAGGAAAAGTAGGAATTCCCTGGGGCTAACCTCCAAAACCCATTAAGACAAGACCATTTATCAGCTTGTAGTCTCTTCCCCTACATATCAGAGTTTTCAGTTATCCTTCAAATAACCTAAAAGAAGGGCGGAGAAACACCTTCCCCATCCACTGGGCATTGGACGTCGCTCTCTTAAAGTGACTTCCTGCTGATTTGGGTCGTAGTAGACCTGTTTGGGGCCCGAACTCAAATGGGAAAAATGATTAAAAATGTTAGTACACTCCTTTTATGTTCAGTCTTTCTGTTCTCAGCTGTTTAGATGACCTAAGGGGTTTGTAGGCAGAAGCTGATCTTGCAGGCTTCACTGAGGTTCCTGCCGGGGCATTGTGTAGAGATGAATGGTCCCAGTGACATTGGATTGCCGTGGTGGTTGCAGGCCCCCAATGGAGACAGCTATTGAGGAAGTCTGCCAGGCAGAATCAACTGGGTCACTCGTCCTCCTTGGTGCCTGATTCTGCTCTCTGCTGAGGATTCCGCTGTCCAGCCGTCCCCGGGCTCCCCTAATGGATGCTTCGATTCTCCTGGAACGATAAGAGGAGCCCTGTCCCAATCCCAACCTTGGGACAATTGCCCTCTTTTTTTTGGGGGGGTGGGGGGGCTAGGCAGTACTTCTCCTGAAGCAAATTTGGCCTTCTGACAACATACAAAGCGTTATCTTTCAATCCGGGTTAAAGAAGAAATCATTCTGTCACCTTGGAGCTAAACCAGCTCTAGTGTATATATTTTGAGATCCCAAAGGTCAATCTGCCTGCATCGAGAAGGCCTTTTGTAAGTAGCCTCCAAACCTAGGTCCCTCCAAATCCCATGTGTGTGTCTCTGAACTCTAATTATTGGGATCAGGGACCTGTGTTTCCCATCTGAAGGGATCAAAGATGTGTTCCACCACTCCTGGATCGAAGTCTTTCTCTATTTAGAGTTTGCCCTGCATCAGGCTGACCCTGAGCTCCGGGATCTGCCCGATTCTGTCTCCAATGTGCTGGGAGCTGGGACCAAGGGTGTACTCTTCTTGAATGGTGGGACCAAGAGTATGCACCCTCACCACCCCGCTCTGTATGACTCCAGAATACATAAGACCACCAACTCTACAGTGCCCCCCCCCCCGTCTCCGCTGAAGTCAAAGGCATGGGCCAATACCACAATTCTCTTGTATTTTACCTTAGCTCCACATCTTCTCTACACCTGGAGGTCTGCAAAACCAGGCCGAATGGCTGTATCCTCTATTCCATTCACAGTGTTTCAGCCCTGCCCCCTGCCTTTTTTTTTTTTTTTTTTAGTTAATAAATTTATTTGTTTGTTGCTTCAGGTTACATCCTTATCCTGCTGTCCTCTTTTCCCGCTTCCCAGCCCCACCCTCCCATGCTCTACCCCCTGACCCTTCCGTCTTGTTCCTCTGGGGTGGAGTGTCCCTGCCTAACAGTCTCTCACCACAGATCAGGAGTCATATGAGGGCCAAGAGCCTCTTCATTCACCGGGGCCCTACGAGGCAGTACTGCCAGTGAATGGTGTCTCATTGCTACTGGGAGAATACTAAAAAAAAAAAAAAAAAAAAAAAAGACCAACAAACACACAAACCCACAAAAACAAAGAATATCAACAAAAAAAGAAAGGAAAAAGAGAAGGGAAAAGGAAAAAGAAAAAAGAAGGAAAAAGAAAAAGATAAAAAAAAATTATGTCCATGTTCCTTTTGGTGTGTTGGTTGTAGTACAGATATCCTGTACGATATAGTTAAAATCCTACTATAAGTGAATAGATGCCATGTGCATCCTTCTGAGACTGGGTTAACTCACTCAGGATGAGCTCCTCTAGATCCATCCATTTGGTTGCAAATTGCATGATTTCATTGTTTCTTATAGCTGAGTAATATTCCATTGAATAGATGTACCACAATTTTTTAATCCATTCTTCAGTTGAGGGACATCTGGGTTGTTTCCAATTTCTAGCTATTACAAATAAGGCTGCTATGAACATAGATGAGGAGACTTCCCTATGTCTCCATGAGAGGTCCTTTGGGTGTATACCCAGAAGTGGTATGGCTGGGTCTTGAGGCAAGGTTATTCCTAGATTTCTAAGATATCGCCAGACAGACCTCCATAGTGGTTGCACAAGTCTGCCCTCCCACCAGCAATGGAGTAGGGTTCCCCTTTCTCCACACCCTCGCCAGAATGCGCTATCATTTGAGCTCTTTATCTTAGCCATTCTAACAGGTGTTAGGTGGAATCTCAGGGTCGTCTTGAGTTGCATTTCTCTGATGATTAAGGATGTTGAACATTTCTTCAGGTGTCTCTCAGCCCTTAGGGATTCCTCCTTTGTGAATTCTCTATTTAGCTCCATCTCCCATTTTTTGATTGGATTATTTGGTTTCTTGGCATTTAGTTTCTTGAGTTCTTTGTAGATTTTAGATAATAGCCCTCTATCAGATGTGGGGTTGGTGAAGATTTTCTCCCAGTCTGTTGGTTGCCGTTTTGTTCGAATGACAGTATCCTTTGCTTTACAGAAACTTTTCAGTTTCATGAGGTCCCATTTATTGATTGTTGATCTCAGGTCCTGAGCTGTTGGTGTTCTGTTCAGGAAGTTGTCACCTGTGCCAATGAGTTCGAGGGTTTCTCCTACTTTTTCTTCTAGTATCTTTAGTGTGGCTGGCCTTATGTTAAGGTCTTTGTACAAGGTGATAGGTATGGGTCTAATTTCATTCTTTTGCAAGTGGACATCCAGTTGGACCAGCACCATTTGTTGAAGATTCTGTCCTTCTTCCATTGTGCATTTTTGGCTTCTTTGTCAAAGATTAGTTGGCCATAGGTGTGTGGATCCATGTTTGGGTCTTCAATTCGATTCCATTGATCCACTGGTCTGTTTCTATACCAGTACCATGCTGTTTTTATTACTGTTGCTCTGTAGTACAGCTTGAAATCTGGGATGGTGATACCTCCAGATGTTTTTTCATTGTATATGATTGATTTAGCTATTCTGGGCTTTTTGTTGTTCCATATGAAGTTGAGAATAGCTTTTTCCAGGTCTATAAAGAATTGTGTTGGTATTTTGATAGGAATTGCATTAAATCTATATATTGCTTTTGGTAGGATAGCCATTTTTATTATGTTGATCTTACCTATCTATGAGCATGGGAGATCTTTCCATCTTCTAAAGGCCTCTTCCATTTCTTTCTTCAGGGGCTTGAAGTTCTTGTTATATAGGTCCTTTACATGCTTGGTTAGAGTTACCCCCAGGTATTTTATGTTGTTTGTGGCTATTGTGAAGGGGGTTGTTTCCCTTATTTCTTTCTCGGTATATTTGTTTGTTGTATAAAGAAGGGCTTCTGATATTTTTTGAGTTAATTTTGTATCCAGCCACCTTGCTGAAGTTGTTTATCAGCTGTAAGAGTTCTTTGGTGGAGTTTTTGGGGTCGCTTATGTATACTAACATATCATCTGCGAATAGGGATATTTTGACTTCTTCATTTCCAATTTTTATCATTTTGATCTCCTTTAGTTGTCTTATTGCTCTAGCAAGGACTTCAAGTACAATATTGAAGAGATATGGTGAAAGTGGACATCCTTGTCTTGTCCCTGAGTTTAGAGGAAATGCTTCAAGCTTCTCTCCATTTAATTTGATGTTGGCTACTGGCTTGCTGTATATTGCCTTTATTATTTCTAGGTATGGTCCTTGTATGCCCGTTCTCTCCAGAACTTTTAGCATGAAGGGGTGTTGGATTTTGTCAAATGCTTTTCTGCATCTAGCGAGATTATCATGTGGTTTTTTTTCTTTCAACTTGTTTATGTGGTGAATTACATTGATAGACTTTCGTATATTGAACCATCCCTGCATTCCAGGGATGAAGCCTACTTGATCATGGTGTATGATACTTTTGATGTGTTCTTGAATTCAGTTTGCTAGTATTTTATTAAGTATTTTTGCATCTGTGTTCATGAGGGAGATTGGTCTGAAGTTCTCTTTCTTTGTTGGGTCTTTGTGTGGTTTAGGAATCAGAATAACAGTGGCCTCATAGAATGAGTTTGGCAGTGATCTTTCTGTTTCTATGTGGTGGAAGAGTTTGAAGAGTAATGGTGTTAGTTCCTCTTTGAAGGTCCGGTAGAATTCCGTGCTAAAGCCATCTGGCCCTGGGCTTTTTTTGGTTGGGAGATTATTAATGACTGTTTCTATTTCCTTAGGTGTTATTGGGCTGTTTAAGCTGTTAATCTGATTTTGATTTAGTTTTGGTAGGTGGAATTTATTGAGGAAATTGTCCATTTCACTTAGGTTTTCAAATTTAGTGGAATATAGACTTTTAAAGTAATGCCCGAATATTTTCTGGATCTCCTCAATGTCTGTTGTTATTTCTCCCTTTTCATTTCTGATTTTGTTGATTTGGGTTCTTTCCCTTTGCCTTTTAGTTAATTTGGCTAGGGGTCTGTCTATTTTGTTGATTTTCTCAAAGAACAAACTCTTGGTTTCATTGATTCTTTGTATAGTTCTTTTTGATTCTAAGTTGTTGATTTCAGCTCTAAATTTGATGATTTCCTGTCTTCTGCTCTTCTTGGGAGTGTTTGTTTCTTTTTTTTCCAATTCACCCAGCTTAGCTGTTAGTTCACTAATATGAGCTGTCACAATTTTCTTTTTGAAAGCACTTAGTGCTATGAACTTTCCTCGTAGCACAGCTTTCAATGTATCCCATAGGTTTGGGTATGTTGTGTCTTCATTGTTGTTGGATTTTAAGAAGTCTTTGATTTCCTTCTTTATTTCTTCCCTGACCCAGTGGTCATCCAGTAAGGAGCTGTTCAATTTCCATGTGTGTGTAGGCTTTCTGTTGATTCTTTTGCTTTTGAAGACCAGCTTTATTCCGTGGTGGTCTGATAAGATACAAGGTGTTATTTCAATTTTCTTGTATCTATTGAGACTATCCTTGTGACCAATTATGTGGTCTATTTTGGAGAAGGTTCCGTGGGGTGCTAAGAAAAAGGTGTATTCCTTTGTGTTTGGGTGAAACGTTCTGTAGATATCTGTTAGGTCCATTTGTTTCATGATCTCTGTTAGACTCAATATTTCTGTGTTTGTCTTCTGTCTTGAAGATCTGTCCCTTGTTGTGAGTGGGGTGTTGAAGTCTCCCACTACTAATGTGTTGTGATCGACGTGCGCTTTAAGTTTTAGAAGTGTTTCTTTTACGAAAGTAGGTGCCTTTGTATTTGGGGCATAGATGTTCAGTATTGAGATTTCCTCTTGATGAGTATTCCCTTTAATGAGTATATAGTGCCCTTCTTTGTCTTTCTTCATTAACTTCAGTTGGAAGTCTGTTTTGTTTGATATTAGGATGGCTACTCCAACTTGCTTCCTGGGTCCATTTGCTTGGAAAACCTTTTCCCAGCCCTTTATTCTGAGGCAGTGTCTATCTTTCGTAGTTAGATGTGTCTCTTGTATACAGCATAAGGAAGGGTCTTCCTTGCGGATCCACTCTGTAAACCTATGTCTTTTTATTGGGGAGTTGAGTCCATTGATGTTGATGGATATTAGTGACCTGGGGTTGTTATTTCCCATTAGTTTGGTATAGGTGGTGGTCCTGTGCCTCTTTTGGTTTAGTTGCTGAGGGGTTTTCTATTCCCTTTGTTTTCTTGGGTGGAGTTTTCTTCTCTGGGTTGGGATTTTCCTTCTAGGATTTTCTGTAGGGCTGGGTTTGTGGGTAGATATTGTTTAAATTTGATTTTGTCATGGAATATCTTGTTTTCTCCATCTATGTTGATAGAGAGTTTTGCTGGGTAAAGTAGTCTGGCTGGGCACCTATGATCTCTCAGGACTTGTAGTATATCTGACCAGGCCCTTCTAGCTTTTAACATTTCTGGGGAGAAGTCAGGTGTAATTCTAATGGGTCTGCCATTGTATGTGACTTGACCTTTTTCTCTTACAGCTTTTAATATTCTTTCTTTGTTCTGTACATTTGGAGTTTCAATTATTATGTGGCGAGAGGAGTTTCTTTTCTGGTCTAATCTGTTTGGTGTTCTGTAAGCCTCTTGGATTTTTATTGGCATCTCTTTTTTCAGGTTTGGGAAGTTTTCCTCTATGATTTTGTTGAAGATATTTCCTGGACCTTGGAGTCGGGAGTCCTCTCTTTCCTCTATACCTATAATTCTTAGGTTCCGTCTTTTCATGGAGTCCTTGATTTCTTGGATGTTGTGGGTGAGAGATTTTTTAGCCTTCTCATTTTCTTTGGATGTTGTACTGATTTCTTCCACTGAATCTTCCATGCCTGTGATCCTGTCTTCCATCTCTTGCATCTTATTGTTGATACTCACATCCGTAGTTCCTGTTCTCTTCCCTTGGTTCTCCACTTCCTCTTTTAACTCTGACTGTGTTTTCTTTATTGTTTCTATTTCTATTTTCATGTCTTGTATGGTTTTGTTCGTTTTGTACATTTCCTTCTCCAGCTTGCTTGTTTTTGTATGAAAATCTGTCATGGCTTTTTCCTTTTCCTGTTCAAGCTCTGTCACCTTGGCTTGGAGCTCTTTAATGGTGTTGTTCCTTGTTTTGATTTGTAGAATTGTGGCTTCTTTGAATTCCTTCATAGATTTACGTTCTTCTTGCAGGGACTCTATCAGTTTCCATAATGCAGAATTGTCAATGTTTTCATGTGTTTCTGTTGGTGTGTGGTCATCTGAATTGGATGAGCTAGGATGATTCTGCTTTGTTGGAGTCATATTTCCTTGATTTCTATTTTTTTTTTTTTACCTTTGGCCATTGGATGCGCTTAGCTGTCTGTTTTCTGTGCTTGGAACCACAGTGGATGATTTGGTGCAGGGGACAAGTTACTTGGCTATCTGTCTTTGCTTACAGGGGGATTTCAAGGTCACTGTGGTTTTAATCGCCTGAGGCACTGTGAGCTGGTGCAGCCTATTCCCAGGTTGTGAGTAATGGACCAGGATTGTTTCACTGCTCCCAATTCAGACTTCCCTATGTTGCATTCTGAGTTATCAGCCTGTAATGGTTCTGATGGTATGGGCCTGTTTGCCCAGGCACAAATTCTGTGGGCTTTGTTTGTCATCACGGAGGCTGACAGGGTCTGGCTCCACACCTAATATGTCTGGATTTTCCAGGATACACCTATGGTCCTGATTTCTAGTTTCTCTCTAGGCTTCTCGCCACAGGGCTGGACTCTGTGCCTGATTCCCTTCCTGTCTGCGCCGCCACGGGTCCCGTGGGTACCCCAAGCCCCGGATCCTCTGGCTGCCTGTGTGGTCCTCTCATCCCAGCAGCTCAGCCGTGGGTGCACGGATCCCTGGCCCCGCCCACGCCTGTCTCTCTCCCCAGATGACCTGCTGTGGGTTCGCAGGGATTTGGCCCTGCCAGCCGGGCTCCCTCCCCAGCTGCGCTACCGTCAGTGCGTGGGATTCGGCCCCTCCCACCCGCCTTTGTGTTCCCAGCTTCCCGCGCTCTCTCGGAACCTTCCACCCTCCGCTTCACGAGCGGCTGTGGACCACCCGCTGAGCCCCCTGTTTGTTCCTTGCTAAGCCTTCCACTATCTCGCAAAGTTTTTTAAGTGGGTATAAGTTCAACCTGATGTGTGGGGAGCCCAATACACCAGCAATCTATGGCCAAGTGGACCCTGATTCTGCCTGCTGTGTGTTGGGATCGATCTTACCAGGCGCCTCTCCAAATGGGAGTTCCCGAATCCCAGGTTTAGTGGCTTCCGTGTCTGCGAGAGATGGGGAGAGCCTTGCCCTGTGACTTTTAACAGTCCCTTGGGAGCTGTGAGTGTTCCCGGGGGGGGGTCTAGCACCTCCGGTTTTTACACAGTGCCCAATAACTCTGTGTTTTTTATGGCTCTTTTTTCCCCCGCGTTCAAAATGCGTCAGTGTAGGTCGCCGCCATCTTGGCCCACCTCATATTCTTGTTATACTGAACTTTGTGCTCCTTAGTCTCTCCCTCCTCCCCAGCTTCTCCCTCCCCCCCCCACCTCTCTGAAGAATCTTCCTAACTCTTTTCTTCTCACTCCCACCAACCCTATCTGCCTCCAGCTTCGTTTTGCCCCCCTTCCACAGAGAAGACCATTCCGAATAACCTCATCTGACAAAGTCACACTAGGCTGTGCCATCACCTGCTTTGGGTCCTGGCCAAGTTATTCATCTGAGTCTCGCTTGTGTCCTTTGACATGGGTAAAATGGCTATGGATTTCAATGGAGTGCAGAGAGATTGCTTCTAAAATCCCTGCTTTGAGTGTCCCACTCCTCCAAGGAGAGCCATAGATGCTAATCATCAGCCTAGGCCACTGGTTCTCAACCTGTGGGTTGTGACCCCATTGGCAAACTTTAATCTACAAAACTATTTATATTATGATTCATAACAGTAGCAAAATTACAGCTATGAAGTAGCAATGAAGATAATTTTATGGGGGGGGGCACCACAACATGAGGAACTGTATCAAAGGGTCTCAGCATGAGGAAGGTTGAGAACCACAAGCTAGAGTTTTTTCAGGCAGCCATTATTCTACTTCTTAGCTCTATGAACAATAGAGCTAAGACAATCCTGTGTATCTCATATAAGTCAAATCATACGCCATTTCTTTTTATGACTTGCTTGCAACACTTAACAAAGAATTTACAAGGTTCATACACGTTGTAGTTTATGCTAGAATTTAATTATTTTCTTCCAGATTGGAAAGTAGCCTATTTGTATTCACTCAGTCAACTACAGTTTGTTTGTCTATTCCTCCCTAATGGGCACTCAGTTTGCCCCACCTCTTCACTATTATGCATGATACTGCTACAAACATCAGTACACAAAGAGCTCTTTGAAAAACACACTTTTTCTTCTTAGTATCTACCCAGACATGGAATTGCTGGATAATGTATAATTCAATTTTTAATATTTTAAAGAAATCTTATACTATTTTCCATAGACATGTTATTGTATACTGTGAACAACACACACATATTCTCACCTTTATGATATCTTTACATATCCACATCATCACTAGGGTTTTTATTTTCTAGTTTTTGTTAAACAGTAGCCATTCCAGTGGTTCTAATGAAAATTTTCACTATAATTTTGACTTGCAATTCCCTAATGGTTAGTGGTACCTTCCTGTTCAGTAGCTGTTAATCATTATTACATTTATACTTTTATCTTGATTATACTTTATACCATCACTTAAAAAGAGTTGTATTTTTAAAATATCCTCACTCTAAGTGTTCAGACTTCCTCTATCAATCTTTCTGATTGTAGTTCATTCTTTTTCGTGTGTGTGTGTGTGTGTGTGTGTGTGTGTGTGTGTGTGTGTGGTGTGAGTGTATGTATGAAGGGTACTTCCATGTGTGAGTGAACAAGGAAGAGAAAGTGATATATATTAAAGATGAATATTAAGTTGCTTCTTGGCCTTCAGTGCAAGATCAATATAAAGATTCTCATCTTTGTTTTGGTAAGCAGTGTCAGTCCAAAGGAGACTCCAATTCCTCAAACTCCAAAAGGTGGTTCAAATGTCCAGAAATGAACCCCACCTGGACTATAGGGGGATTTCTGGCAGTTAGATAAAAGCCAATATTCCTCAGGAAATTGTGAAGCTGTTTTCCCCCTATCAAAAGGAGTCATTGGCCTTCCCTCTGGTGGAAGGGACAAATGACTGCCTGTGGTTGCATATCAAGGCACATGCTGGCCTCCAGGCTCCCTGGGTGTTACAGGTAGCCACACATTTCAAAGTCCATGCTAATATCCTAGCTCTTCTCACCTCTTCTTCCACCCTTAACTCTCTAGTTCAAGGGCTTCCCTCCTCTTGGATGCTCATCCTTCTTATAATTCTACTATTCTCACTATTCTCTCTCTCTCTCTCCTTCCCTCCTTCCCTCCCTTCCTATTCTCCCTCTATCTCTTGCTCCTTCCCTCCTTTCCTACTCTCCCTCTCTCTATCTCTTGCTATCTCCTTGCTTCCCCAATATTCTGCACTGCTCTATCTATTGTCACCTCACTATCTCCACTATTCTCTCCTGCTATCCCACCTCTCTAGCCATGGCCATTGCCAGTCTGCCCCCCCCCCTGTTTCATTACTGAGCCTCCTCCCATATACACAGAGAATTTTCAGTTTGACAGTGTTCAGTTTGTCATCTTCACTTTGGGAGTGTCTTTGAGTTCCTTCTAAATAACTCCTTTCTGAGCTGAATTCATAAATGTAATTCTCTGCTTCTTCTGGGAACAATGTGGTTTTAGTAAATGTTTGGGTCTAAGATTTATCCATTGGAATGTCTTAAGTAGATAAGTGGCATATTTGGTCTATATTATAAAAATATTACTCAACAAATTAATTGTATTTTGATATACTATAAGGGGCAAGAACCAAAAAACAAACAAACAAACAAACAAACAAAGCAAAACATAGAAGTCTACCACAAAAAAACTAATGAGAAGTCTTGATAGATTAAAACAATAAAATAAGTGTTAGTAGGAAAAATGATGAGATGTAGTTAGATATAGGGATATATTGGGGAGAACAAATGCCCTGTCTGAGAAAAAGGGGTGTAAGAAGTTGAAATGTGATATGTTTCCGACCTGTTACCTAGAAGATGTGATTACTAACTTGAGATGGTGAAAATTATTGGGAAGGGGAAGTTTACTCAGATAGAGGCAAATTAGTTATGCGATTTTAAACATAACAAGTCAGAGACATGTATTAGAGATATGGACAGGAAGTTAGTATCTTGAGATGAGGGCAGATAATGAGTCTGGGGCTATCCACAGGGATTCTAGGGGTATATATGGTTTCAAAGCCCTACTAGGGAATGAGTAGATACAACAGAGGGAGTCAGTACCCACTCTGAGTCACAGGATACTATAATGTTAAGAAGTTGAGAAAAGAAATCTACCAAGAAGTTAGGATACTTGTAAGAAATAAACTAGTAGGAAAACGAGAAAGGCTTGGTACCTTAGAGGTAAAAATAAACTCTTTCTAGATGAAGACAGTGATCAGTGGTGACAAATGTTGGTGAGACGTCACAGCTGAGGACTGCCTGTTGGGCTCGGCTGCATGGAGATCACAGCTAACCTCAACAAGAGCCAATTTCAGTAGACTAGTGTCTTACCTGAGGAAATATTGAAAGACAAGAGAAACCTCAGTGTGATCAAAGTTGTGGCAAGCAAGGGAGAATGAGATTGACATGGATGTGGAAGAGTCGTTGAGACTCTAAGCTTTCAGAAATTAAACTCCCTCAGGAGCATCAACATGGATTCTATTATTTGTCTCTGTAGAGCTGAAGGACCTAGGAGTAGAAGATGCTAGCTAACCATGAGGTTCAATCCTGGACCGGTAAAGCTTTTGGACACTGATGTTGCCTGGGATATTCAGGGGTTGAGAAGGCACCAAACCTCCAAAAGTGAGACGTGTTCTCAGCAAGGACTGAGGGCTTAGCTGGGAACTCATTCCTTCTACAAATAGGACAATGATATGTTGTTTAGTTGCCACACAAATAATGCCCCATCCCTTTTTTCTTCCCATTATCAGGATGAAGCATTTAAGGAATAAAACAGCTGTTCAGAATTTTAGGGATTTACCAAAAAGAACAAATGTGTCTTGTGGTGTGTCCTGTATCCTGCCATTCCTCAATGAGTTGAACTAAATGATTCATGAGTATGAATCACCCATGACAGCTGTCACACTATGCCTCTAAAGCTGGCATGGATTTGCCCTAAGACTGACTTCGCATTGTGTGTGTATCTGTTTGTGTGTGTGTGTGTGTTTAGAGCATCACAAATTAAGGATTTAAACCTTTCTTATATAAAATACCAGGGCAGAGGCAACAACATGGCAGACAAAGCTAAATGCACAGGTTTGCTATTCTCTGTCTTATTAGACAATAGTAATAAGCCTGACAACTGAGCCAACTCTGCATGTTTTCCTGAGGACTGCAATGATCTTCACTTGATAGAAGTTTCACAGTTTAAAATGAGAGTAAAATAAAACATATTTCTTTTACTTCGCCTTAGGCAAGGGTTTTTGCTTTGGAGGCCCAAGAATTCACACCTGACAGAAGTGTCTGGGTTACTTAGGACCACGAGATATCTAATCGATGCCACAAAAGACCAATGTCAGGTTCTTACATAAAGGGCACTGGTGTACCACACTGGGACTGTGGAATAAGACAGCCCATATATGGAGTGTCAGCTATGCCACAACTCTGTCCTGAAATTATCTGTCATCTCTTGTAAGAACAGAGTCTCAGGCTGGAGAGATGGCTTAGCAGTTAAGAGCACTGGGTGTTCTTCCAAAGGACCTGGGTTCAAATCCCAGCACCACATGGCAGTTCACAGCTGTCTGAAATGGTCAGGCATGGTGGCGCATGCCTTTAATCCCAGCACTCGGGAGGCAGAGGCAGATGGATCTCTGTGAGTTCAAGGCCAGCCTGGTCTACAAAGTGAGTCCAGGACAGCCAAGGATACACAGAGAAATGAACAAGAACAGAGTCTCATTCTCTCTAACTTCAATTGCCATAGTAACGTGAGCTGACTTAAGTGAATCCTTTGGTCCAGTCCAATAAATCTGACCAATTTTCCTTTTTACTCTCTTAACTTCACCAGCAAGAGTCAGAAGCTGCCATGAGACACCCGGAGTGCCTTGGGAAGGAAACACTATAAAATGACAAACTGCATTACTGCTCAGTCCAAGTCAAGTCGCTTCCATTGTCATTGGCCTGAGTTTATGGGGTTTGGGGCAATTAATGTAAAAAATCCCCCATTTTCTCCTTAGTGTTGGGATCAGAGCCCCCTCTGATGATGACCAATGAAAACCTTCAATGAACGGCTGCCCAGCAATTGCCACCTGTGCCCCCAAAGCCTCAGCTGTAAGACCTGCATTTCAACAATCTTAGCTTAGACTGAGTCCCTTTATCTAAATGTCATAGGAAAGTTAAAGGAGGTGAGAAACTACTTTGGGCAGGCTTGTTCTTGTCTTAGTTACAGTGGAACCCACAATAATCCATAACTTGCCCCCCTTCTCATCTGGAAAATCTTCATAGTCTACACAAAAATAGTGTCCCCAAACAACACAAATGCTGCTGTCATGATGACAAGGAATAAATAGGTATAGAGAAGAGCTCTTTGAGACACACACACACACACACACACACACACACTCAGCACTACAAGCCCTTCATACCTGGGCATTTTCCTCTTAAATTTGGCCCTGGGAGTTCCTACTTCCTAAAGTACCACTGTGGAGAACAGAGATTCATAGACATGAGCTACAGTGAGTATCAACCAACACAATAGTAGCACTGCTTAAGAGGAATTGCTGTGCCCACCCCCACCATGTTTCAGATTGGTAGAAATGAATTGGAGAACAAGAATTTGCTTTTCTAATCAGTTTTCAGGTGACTACCTCAAGGATCAGGCCTCAGTCCAGCTAGTCCAACAATGACTATCTCCCCACAGCTGTCCAGGAATCCAGTGATTGTTCAGTCTGGGGGACTGGATGTCTGAACTGGCCTTCAGTATAGAATCCTGAAGAAGCAGGCTCTAATGCCAGTGAAGAACAAGGGCAAGCAGGCAAGGAGCAAATGCTGTTCTTCCTTGTCCTTTATATAGGCTGCCACAATGTGTGACCCAGACTGAGGGTGGGTCCCCTAACTGTGATTATCATTTAAGGAAACAGCTTCTGATCGAGGACACACCATGATGAACCTTGAGTTATCAGTTAATTCCAGATGTCATCAAATTGACAACCAAGAATAGCTATCACATGTTCTTTCTGCAAATACCTTCTCTTTCCATTCTTCATCCTCCAGTGCGACTCTGAATGATTATGGCCTTGTGCTACTTTGAATCATGGAATGATTAAATGAAATCATGAGATGTTTAGGGCTTGGATGGAGCTCAGTGGTATAACACATGCTTTGTAAGGGAAGGACCCAGGATCTGGTCCTCAGCATCCAAGCCAAAATGACATCAAAAGTCCTCCTCCATCTTATTCAAATCGTATTGTGTCTAAGTTTGTCTTTTAACAGTCCTTACATGAATTATTATGGAGTTGATATTCCTCTTTATGATTCAAAGACCAGAAAAATTGGTCAAGAAAAGGGTAAGGAATTCCTTTACATTCACAGTTTAGAAAGGGCAGTACACCACCTGGGTTCATGACACATACGAAGTACATATAAGACCTTGACCTAGACTGGGAATAGTCCCTCCATGGGAGAATGGGCAGTTTACAGGTAGGGGAAGCTGAAGAGCACTGTCTGTGAGGTCTGTACTAGGGGTCAGAGTTTCACAACAGAGGCAGTCAGCATAAGCTGAGGAAGGATGTTGGCGACACACCGCCATGGGTATTGTCCCAGCCCCTTGTGCTTTTCACGGAAAGGAGCCATGGAAGTTGGAATAATTCAGTTGATTCCACACATTAGAGCTGATGCTTTGTCAACATTGTGAAGGATTGGTTGGAAAATAATGTGATTGTATTGATTTATTGATTCATTTCTAGACATGATGAGCAGACACTGGGGAGAGGGGAAGAGAGGAAATCATAGTATCCTCAAAAAGAGATGAAGGTCTGAGTCATACTTTCATCCTCCTGTGACCTCCCAAAAATGAGGCAGACCCAGAAAAGCCCATAGAGCATGTATTTAGAACTCTGGGGGTTATCAAGAACTGACTAATATCCTTGGGGCCACACTATAGATATTAATTTAAGCAATATATAAGCCTCTGAATCATTTCAAATCCCTACAAAGATGTTTTGGAAATCAATCTCGTAATCAAAAACCTCAGGGTCCACTGATGTGTTTGGAGAAGGACTGATGGAAATTTGATGTGAAGACTTCTAAACCCTCCAAGATAGATATTCCTTAAACAGAAGAGAAAGCTCCAAACCCAAGCATGTCTCTATAAGACTACCTGGACTGAGAGAGAGAGAGAGAGAGAGAGAGAGAGAGAGAGAGAGAGAGAGGGAGAGGAGAGAGAGACTTTGTATGATGTGTGTATGTGAGTGTGTCCAGGGCACTCAAACACCAGTAATGCTTTCCTGAAAGGGAGGTAATCAGGAGCCAGATACTGTTCTTCTTAGACTCTGTGGTCTGACTCCTGACTCGTGATATTCAAGACCATTTCAGTACAACAGTCATCAGAGAAGATGGCGCTTTGGTCCAGGAATCCCTCAGCAGAGTCCCAGGAGAGCTGGAAAGGTGGCCAGAAGGTAGAGGCAGAGGAATGATTTCACTAAAGCCATAGATAAGCTTACTGCCACCATACAGCCTCAGAGAACCCAGAGGATGTGAGAATGTGAGACTGCAATGCCTACCCACTCACCGCCACACTGACTCTAGCAAGAAGCAAAAACAGAGATGACTTTTTCTTTAAATTAAAAGGCAGTGACTGACTTCATCTCCATACCCACAAAAGAACTCTCTTGTCTTCTTTAGCTCTTACCAAATGATGCCTTTCCCTTTTGTGGGTTAGAGTGGGAACACAGATGATGCACAGCTTTCTAAGAGCTAGAAGATCTAGAAGAGTTAACTGCCCTGGCCCCTTCTCCACCCCTAATGAGCTCTCTAATCACTCTTTGCTTCCTTTCTTCATTACAAAGACAAGCTATGAAATGTTGGGCTTGGAACCATAGATTTCTCTCCAAGATCCCTTCCAGCTCAACAATCTCATGTTTGTGTCCCTCTCCTTGGTCCATTTATTTTACTCCTTTCTCTGTTTTTTCTTACTCATACAATATAGTCTGTGTGAGTAATGTTCATATGCTTATGAATACAGTTGGTTCTTTGTGATCTGTGATAATAGGAGACTGGTCATGTGGATAACCCCAAGTTGCAAACACTGCTCCTGCACACAACTGCACACACAATTTCAGTCTGACTAGCAATCTAATATTTGGTTTGGGCTGCACTCATATAGGACCCATTAGCTAGTTACTAGGGTT
Source organism: Lophiomys imhausi (assembly GCA_907164525.1). Classification (NCBI taxonomy): domain Eukaryota; kingdom Metazoa; phylum Chordata; class Mammalia; order Rodentia; family Muridae; genus Lophiomys; species Lophiomys imhausi. The sequence goes on along the minus strand of CAJQZJ010004750.1, from coordinate 4,412,456 downwards.
GGTTTAGAGAGATTAACTCTTCTTCTCTGAGAAGTAATGGATACTAAAGCTGGGATTTCCACATTGCCCAAATGTCTTCTGCCAAGTAACATTGTGTTTTTCAATTAGATCTGGCTAGCTTATATGATGAATGCTTCAATTGATGAGATGTAGCAAACACTCAGAGATAGGAGGGAGATGGAGGTAAGAGAAGGTAAGTACTTATTGGGGATTTTACAAGCCCAAGGGTCACAGGAACAAGTAGGGCCACATATCTTTGTTCCAGAGTGGTTCAGGCAGCTGGGGCTCTTTAGGATCTGATGTCACTTTGATGTATCCTGTGGGTGTCACTGCACTGTGTAAGCTGCTTAGACCCTTATAACATGGGATACAACCCCATAGGAAGAAGAGCTCTTTTGTGCCTGAAGCCCATAGACCTTCTGCAACAAAAATGAACAACTCCACAAATTAAATGAAAAATAAATCTTAATCAAAACAAAAAACTGTCACTTTCTTTTCCTATATAAAGTTCCAAATATCATAAAGTATGACATTCCTTATTGCCAAGAATGGCTTTTTCTGAAGTATAAATTATTGTCATTTACCTAGAAAGCTAATTTAATACTTGATTTAAGAGGTTTGAAAACAACTTTACAACATTAAAAATAAACAGACTGTGTTTATGACAATCATCCTAGGATCATACTCTGCCATGCTACCTAACCTCATCTCCAATGATGTAGTTTTTAACAGTCCTCTCATGCTTAATTATAACAACAGCTATTGTAGGAATGGGATGTGTTCCACATGATCTTATGCATAAATTTAAATGGACTGAAAACACCACACAAAACTCTTTATTATTGATCAAAGATATAACATTTTTATGAGACTATAGTCTACAAAGCTCTATATGTTTTTTTTGTTTTTTTTTTTAGTTTATGATAAACTTTGCTTTCTCTTTTGTGTTCCAAATTGCACGTTCACTTAACTCTTGGAAAATATAGTAAAGACATCAAAGAGAATATAAAGCAGCTATATATAATACTCGGGGATATCCACCAGGAATTTTTGGTTTACTTATTTTTATTCTCTTTTCTAAGTCTCCAGATAGCTTGATTATAAATATATAATTAACTATATCAGGATAGTGAAAATAGATAGTTGAAAGATGATAGATAGATAGTTAAATGATAGGTAGTATCCTAGATATCTTTAACTGTTAACATGACACAGCTTAAATCTTAATTGAGGGACTTCAAGATCAGCTTGATCTTGGGCATGTCCGTAGGAGACTATCTTGGTTGATGATTGATGTGGGAACTTCAAGATCAGCTTGATCTTGGGCATGTCCGTAGGAGACTATCTTGGTTGATGATTGATGTGGGAACACACAACTCCCTGGGCAGGTGGTTCACTAATGGATAAAAAAGTTAGCTGAGCATGAACCTGCATGTGTGAGCCACCAAGCAGCATTTGTCCATGGTCCCTGCCCACTTCCTTGGCTGTGGATGAGTTCCATGATTAGAAGTAATGCTTTGTTGACCCTTACGCTGGTCTGCCTTCAAGTTCTTGGTTGAGCTTTTCCTTAAATGAACCCTTATTACAGCAACAGACAGAAAATCAGAACGGACAGGTGGGGAGGTAGATGGATAATAGTAAGATAATTGATACGTGGTAGGTATATAGATATTAGATTATTTTTTTAATCTATGGTCAAGTAGCTTTCTGGATACATGGCAACAATTTATGGCTCTGCCTACAGTCAGAAAACCCTTCTTTGGCATTGAGGAGTTTTATGTTTCACAGTGTTTGGAACTTTAAGCAGAAAAATAAAAGTGATAGCTCAAGGTTTTAATTAATATTTATTTTTATTTAATTTGTGCAGTTGAACATTTTTCATATACTTTATTTTTATAAGTTATTGTAATCTTTATATGAAAATATATGTACATATGCATATACTAATCCTTTCTCCATTTGTTTTTATCTTTCAATTTTGTTGATGACTTTAATATTTAAAAAATTAAATTTTCCTGTTTTTGACTCTTTGGTTTTACATCACCATTGCTCTTATGCTTTTATTATAACTCAGTATCTACCTTGAAGAATGAATAATATTTAAATTTTCTTGTTTTGTTTTTGACATTTAACTTCATAATTCATATTGTTCCTATTTTTCATCTATTTTTACAAGAAGACTTAAGGGGGAGACAGTTCCCCAGACTACTAGATAGCTAATCTATTCATGTGGAATACTTGACTTATTAAATTCTGATACATGGTATGTGCCTTGGTGAGTTGTCTAGATTTCCTTTGAAGAATGAAGAATCTATTCCTCCATACCTTGGAGAAGCAAGCAGTAAATTGATGTTCTTCTCAGGATTGTTTCAGAAGATATGAAATCTGCCTAAGCAAGGGCATATCCCACCCAGCCACTGATCCATGTAGAGTCACAGATACTCAGCCATGATGAGGTCATCCAAACCCACACTTGTCTCTAAGATCCCTTGTTGGGCCTGAACCAGTTCATCTTCCTCTCTGCCTAACCTCACACCTGTCCTCTTCTATGCTCATCTACAGAGCAGCCCCTAATAAGTGTCTTGACATCCAATCTCCATCACAGAGCTGGGAACTCAGCCTCTGACCTATATACATGGGCAATCTTCAGATCTAAAATTAGTCTCAAACAGTGAACACTTTATTTCCATGAGTTGGTACCAATATTCATTTCAGAGCAAAATATGACCCAAGTCAGTAGGAAGATGTTCACAGCCATTACATCTTCTCCCTATGCTGTATTAATATCAGTGCTTGTGACAATGCAGTGCTGGAGGGGAGTAGACCGCTAGGGCCTGGAGTCTGGAACTATGAAGTTCTTGTCTTGGATATGATCAAGATTACACACCAATGATCTAATTTTTGAGTTCTGAAAATAAAAGCCCCCAAAATTTGAGACAAAAGACCAAGAGGCTATACAAAGTGTATTTGAAATTCTTCCCCATGTGTTTAGTACTTTAGTATCTCCATTAGACAATTTGAAGTTTCAGAAATTCAGGTGTCTTCCAGAACTGCTTTTTTTTTTTTTTTAACCAAAAAACACTGTTCTTATTTCTTTCCATTTATTCTGTGAGATGAGCCTCAGGATCATGTTGCTAAATTATCCCCTACTGAGATCTCCATTGATACGGTATTTAGCATAAAATGAATGTGGGAAGGATTAATATCCCCAGAATTTTTCACTATCCTCATCTGAGGGCATGAAAAGTATAGTCTCTGGTTTGTGTTTGCTCTAATATTTAATGATTTAAAATTTCTTGAAATCACCTCCACATATATTTTATGAGCTATAGAAATGACCTTTTGACTTTTATTTTGAAAGAAACCAAAAATCCCTTTCCCCATTAATTCCCCTAATTGACTTTTACTTATTCACAGAAAAAGTTACCCCACACAGCTTTTACGTTCACTGCCTCCTTTGAAAATACATTAGTTCTCATTCCAGCTTCTCAGTTGGATTTTCCTCTGTACTTAAAAACTGAAAATTAATTAATTAATGTAGTTATTAGTAAGTATAAACTGTAATATTAGGCCAGCAGAGTAGCCGGCGGAGTAGCCGGCGGCTTGGCAGAGGAGCAGGCAGCCTGGCCTGAGTGCTTTAACCAGTTGCCTAACTTATCCTGGAGAAAGAGCCCCGGGACCAAAGGTGGCCTACACCACCTATAACCTAAACTCTGTTAATTAATATAAGTTGTTATATTAGGCCGGTAGAGTTACCAGTGGCTTGGTGGGAGATTCGCCTGGACTCAAGGGGAGTCTGGGAATCCAACAGCCCGGGACTGCTTGGACTGAGGGCCTAAAAGCCGCTGCAGTCTTTTCCCCAATAATTAAACACACCAAGACCTTTTAATATTTTAACGCTTAGCCCTTAGCTGGGCAGACTCTCAATTAGCTACTCTAAGTTAACCCCAAACAACATGTGCCTGTGAGTAACTTCCAGATTTCTCCAGATATCTGTCTCCTTCTGTGTCTCCCAGCGGAAAGGGGAGAGAGTCTCTGTGTGTGCAGAATTCTTGCTGATCTGAGGAAGTCCCACCTTCCTATACTCTTTCTGCCCAGCTAATTGGCCATAAGCGACTTTTATTAACCAATCAAGAGAATGCCTCAGAAGGGGCAGTAACCAGATCTCAGCATTGAATTCAATGTATCAGAAACAATATTAGACATTCCCTCAACAGTACTTAATTATGTCATCTGCAAATTATGTTAATTTTGTTCTCTCTTAAAATATTCATACATCCTCTTTCCATTTCTTAGCATATTGTGCTGGACAGTACATTCATAAGAAAGTGAAGCAATGATGGCAGCAGGAATCTTGGTCGAGTTCCCATCTTTAATTGGGATTGTCTCTGGTGCTCCACCATTAAGCATTCGGCCAGCTGAGGTTTTATGGCACCTCAGATCATCTGCAGAAAAGGCTCTGTTCTTAGTTTCCTGAGGCTTTCTTTCTCATCTGTAAGTAATATGTTGTGTCCTACTTTTTTTTGACATCTGATGAAATTACCATATGCTTGTCTCTTTTGAAGCAAAAGACTGCTATGTTGTAATATATTAATAGGAAGCCATTCTTGAATTTTAGGGTAGACTATTTCCCAACAGCAAGTATCATTGATTCCTTTTTATATATGTGTACATGTGCATATGTGTTCATGTGTGTGCAGATGTGAACACATGTGTATGTTCATAAAAGTGGAACCCAGAGGTTGATTAGGCCACACACTATGTCATATCCCTCTTATCTTACTTTTAGGGACAAGATCTCCCACTGGACTTGGAGCTGCTGACTGGTTGGCTAGATGGTCAACAGGCTCCAGGGAGTTTCCTGCCTTCATTCCTCAGGTATCACCACATCTGAGGCTTCTAATGGGGGTGATGGGGACCTAACTCACACAGTCATGCTTGACCACATCTGGCCTTCTAATCTGAGTGATGGGGACCTAACTCACACAGTCATACTTGTATGGCAAGTACATTACTGACTTATCAATTGTTTGTGGAAGTTTGGAGTTTTCACGTACATACCCATCACTGAGATCAGTCTGTACAGCAAATGTTCTCAAAGGTGAACAAATGGAACAATTTTCAAATGGTGCTGATATAGCCAAGAACTTGGGACAGATGGAAGAGGAAAATTTGCTTATCAAGTAATTTCATTTTTCTTTTAGAAAAAATTATTTCATAGTCAAAAGATAAATAGAAATATGTTAAAAATAGCTAACTGACAGAGGGCCAATTCTATATTTTACAAAAGAGATGTAACCAGTAATGAAATGATCAATGACTATATCTCATTATATCTTTCCTGGTGTTTTCTATTTAAATGTGTTTTATTAATTCTTCTTTGCAACTCAAAGAGTCATTTTCATGTTTTTTGTTTCATCAATAAGATCATACAATGTGCTACATTTTGTTGTAATTTTACTTCTAGCTTCATATTACATTTCTAAATAACTTCTCAGTACTGAGCCAGCAAGATGGCTTGTTGGTAAAGACACTTGCTGTCAAGTCTGACAACCTAAATTTGATCTGCATCACTCACATAGAGGAAGGGCAAAACAGACTCACAAGTTGACCTCTGACCTCCACTTTCACACTGTGGTATTCACATGAAATTACACATGTGTACACACAAACACATACTCTTTTGCATATAAATTAATATAATACAATATTTTTAAGTATTATTCTTCAGTATTATTTCACTAGTGATAGTTTTATCTTTCCCTAAGCTCAGTAGTTATTTAAGAAATTTTGGGCTAGGGTTGTAGCCGAGTTTGTTAAGTGCTTGCCTAACATGCCCTGGTTTCAAGAAGTTGTGAGCTGCTTGATATGAGAGTTGGGAATTGAACTCAGATCCTCAGCAAGAGCAGTATGCTCTCTTAACCACTGAACTATTTTTCCAGACCCTGTCCTTTATTTTTACTACATAACCTTTCAAACTATAAGAGGAGCATGGTAAATTCTCTAGAGGCATATTTGTTCCTGTTTATCTCTTTGTCCCTCCTAGGCTCTCTTAATTTAAGTATAGCTTTTGTTTCTTAACTCAGCATTTTGTGTTTTTTAATATATTTTTTTCAGAATTTCAGACATGAATAATGGTATTTGCATCATTTTCATCCATCTTTCTCCACTTCCAACTCCTCCTACATTCCCTTCATTATCTTTAACATTCGTGACCTCTTATTGTAATACCACACATGTGCACACACACACAGAGAGAGAGAGAGACAGAGAGAGAGAGAGAGAGAGAGAGAGACAGCCTGATCAGTTCGCCTATGAGTTTAGAGATGACCATTTGGGGTTGGATCCTATCAGAGGGCCCAACCTTGGAGAAAACAGAGTCTCCCTCTCTCAGCAGCCATAATCTTTAACTCATTATCCTTGGATTTCATGCTAGTTGCTTTGTTTTCCTTATGGAGTAATTTACCAGATAAACAGGTATTTCACACTCACTCCAACAGTAGGAGGAGGCAGTATCATGTTTGTACTATGATGTGAACAGTCTGCTGGCTTTGCTTTCCATTCTCTTTTCTAAATGAATGAGCCAGTTGGAGCTGTGGCAGCTATTGCTAGCATGAGGGAAAAGACCAAGACTCATAGATATCTTCCAAAGTAAGGTATTATTTATAAAATAATAACTATTATTTTAGTGATTATTCACTATCTGAAACAAGCACCTACTTCTGGAATATGTGTTGTAGGATAAAAATAAATGACTAACAGTTGAAGCTACTACGAGTTACTAGCTATTGTGTGCTTGCAATGGAATACATTCATGATTAGTATATATTTACCGTGTGTGTGTGTGTGTGTGTGTGTGTGTGTGTGTGTGTGTGTGAAGAGAGAAGAGCTCGTGTGTAATAGACCACTTTTATATGGGTTCTGAAGTTCAGATTCGGGCCCTTGTGCTTAATCACTTCACAGACTGAGCAATTCCTTGCCCACAACCCCATCTCTTTACTTCTAAGCCATTTTCCCCCACAAATATTTGAGGCAATGTTTTATTATAAAAATCAATTGTCCCATAATCATTCTTGCACATAGTAAAATGAATCCAAATGTTTTTAATTCTCCTTATTTCCTTCTCATTTTCTAATATTTACAAAATCATGGAATCAAATTTTTATGATTGAATTTTCCCATAAAACTCTGTTTTCATGTCACATTGCTTTTATTCTTAAAAAAATCATTATTCTAACAATTGTTTTCCATTACTGTATTGTAGTCAATATTAAAGTTTGTGCCAATGTTCTTTCATACTTGACTCAAGCCTTCATGTGGTGGGAACTTTTGACTCATCTTTGGGTTTTCCTTTTGAATGCTATTTTCCTTTTGAATCCTTTCTAATAGACATGCACTTCTTTTGTCTTTAAACATGACCAACATTTGAAACAATATCTTGTCTAACTGTACAACTCTTGTTTTTGTTTTTTGTTGGGGTTTTTTTTTTTGAGACAGGGTTTCCATGTAATAACTCTGGCTGTCCTAGTCTCACTTTGTAGACCAGGCTGGCTTCAAACTCAGAGATCTGCCTGCCTCTGCCTCTCAAGTGCTGGGATTAAAGGCATGTGCCACCACACTGTAGAAGTCTTGTGTTAAAATTTTTCCCTGAAAACTCCATATTTTAAAAACTGCATTATGCACTTTCTATAAACTATCATGAAGTATAAAGTTTCCTTGTAGGGTATATTTTATAAGTTCTTTCTTTGAAAAATTTTACAAGCATGTGGCATTCTATCAGAAATTTATCTAACTCGCTTAGACCTCAACTCTTCCAATTTCCTGGTTGTGATGATTGTTACAGTGGTGATGGTGACAGTGATGATGACAATTGATAATGACAATGGTGGTGATGATGATGGTGACGATGATGATAATGATGGTGATGATAACGATAGTGATGATGATGGTGATGATGGTGGTGATGTTGATGATGGTGATGATGATGATGGTGGTGATGGTTGTAGATTTGGATCAGGAAAATTTTCAATGCATCATTCCTTGGTCCTACTTTTGTTCAAGTTTTTTTTCTAAATGTCTACCATCAGTCTCTGTTCTCTCCCTCACTTTTAAATCCACTTCTTTGGTCTCCATAGAAAAGTATCATTTGTCATGTACATTGCTGAACTGATTTTTTTTTAATCTTTATTCTGCTGGCTGAGAATGTAACTTAGTGATACAGCTTGCCTACCATGGGCAAAGCTTTGGGTTCAATTGCTAAACCAAATAAACAAAAACAAAAGAAGGAAAGAAAAAAAGAACTAACCATTCTACTCATCATCTTCAAGGTAAATGTTCATTCTCCCATTATATCACCATGCTCCTTGAATTTTCGTCCTGTCTCTGTCCTATCTTGTTAGTGCCCTGCTAACATTCCAAAGAGTCGCCTTCATCTTATCTCTCAAAGTCTGTGTTGCAAGTTTATGATTATTGAGAATGTATATAAAATGCCATCTTATTTTATCTTTTGCACATATTATTCTCAAGTGGCACACCTCAGACAGTGGACTCTTGAGTTTTTCCCATTTTTTCGTTGGTTTCACACTGTTGTCTTTGTGTTTGCTCATATTCGCATAAAAGAAATGGAGAGGCTGAGCACATAGATCAGGGGTTAAGAGCCTTTGATGCCCTTGCAGAGGACCTCAGATTGGCTCTCAGCACCCACATGGCAGCCCAGAACTCTATATAACTCTAGTTACAAGGGCTCTGATGCCCACTTCTGGCCTCTGCTGGCACCAGGCATGTGCATGGTATACATATATACATGCAGGCAGGCACCCTACACATAAGAAATAAAGTGTAAAAAAAACATTTTCTTAAGAGAAATTGAGGGTATATTTCTTCACTGAGTATTTCTTAGTGGGTTACATCTCTATTACCTTTATCACAAAGACTAGCAAATAACTGACCAATAATTGTCACCTAGCATCAGAGGTGTTGCAGTTTGAAATGCCCTACCCCAAATCCTCCTTTGTCCTTCACTGGGAGAGAATCCATGGTTCTAGAGGGGCATGAATATCAAATACACTTGAACACGAGCTAATGAATTTAATGATTGGTACATTTATGCACAATAGGAAACAGGGAAGCGATAAGAGAGGGAGAAAAGTCCATCGTCGAGTCCAAACAGGTTTATGTCTCTTATGTTCTTTTGTGGTGTAATATCAGAAGACTCACACCTGTTTCTTCATTAATTAAATGGTGCTATTACCATCTACCTCAAAGAGTCATTGAGAAAGTTCAATAATTCTGTGTGGTATAGTTCCATACATATCACTAAAGCATGCCGGGAACTGTTCATATAGAGACTCCTTACAGTAAAAAGTAGCAACAATAAACATTTTATTAGTTGAACAATATTTTTGAGAGCTGTTATTTTCATATTTTAAATAAGCCATTTGTACTAATTTACTTAGTGTACTTTTAGTCAAATTCTTGATTAAATCCATGCTACTTTAAAAAAAGCAATTTAATTAGCTTTCTTCATAAAATATACATGATTATAACAGGCCCAGTGAAAACTACTGATCAGTTACACCAAGGTAATGTTCCTGTTCAAGATGTAGAGAGTGCTCAAACAGGACACAGTTCAGTTCTTTTAGTTTTACTGTTAAAACTATTTCAAGAGTTCCATGATAGCCTTTTCACAAAAGATAACGACTAAAATCAAATACTGCCTGCAATTTCCTTTTGGTCTATCAAACTGGAGAGAAGTCCAGTCTGGAGTTTAAACTGTTGAGCTCTTTCAAGGTGTGATCTCAGAGAGAAAACTCATATTGGTTTCTTTGTAGTGAAATGATCCTGTTAACGCCTACCTCAAAGAGCTGCTGAGGAAATTCAACAAAACTGTGTTTGGTATAGTTGCCATATCGCTAAATACGTGTTGCTGAGGCTGAAGAGGTAGCCAAGAGGTTAAAAGCGCTTACTGCTCCTGCAGAGGACCTGAGTTCAGTTCCCAGGACCAACAGCAAGCCACACACAGCTGCTTGTAACTCCAGTCCCAGGGAACCCAGCGCCCCCCCCCCTCTGGTCGCCACAGTAACCAGCACTGAGATGTGCAAATTCCCAAACAACCTAGACACACACCCATAAAAATAATAATACAAATAAATATTTTTAAGGAAAGGAAAATGCTTCTACTGTTGGCATTTTTGAGAATTTGGATACACAGAATGTTTCCAGTCATTTATAAAAATTAACAGATGCTCATATTGGGAGAAGAAATTGCAGAACTTGGGGCTCAGGAGTGGCTCAGGAAGAACGCCTCCCTCTATCCTGCCACATTACAACATGGCTGACCCAAACTGCAGCCAATGTTTGCATGCATGTGTTCATATGGAAAACACAGGAATAGTCTTAGTAACTGTTTGCTTTATAAATTGAATTTATTCCTTTCAGACTTTGTGGAAATTTGTATCTTGAAGACTCCCCTGTAGGTGCGCTCTCAGAGACACTGAGTTCTGAGTAGCAGCCTGTCAGGGCTGGACTGGAGGGACATGGTAAGAAATGTGGCTCCTCCTCCAGTCCGGGGCGGGGGTTGAGGGGAGTGGCAGGGAGGGGACCCCCTGGAGGGAACCAGGAAGAAACTTTTCCTGAGCCACAGGTGTTATCACGGATGGAGAGGAGTTTCTGAGATAGGAAACACGTTTACATTGCCTTGATCCAACCTAGGTAAAAATGGGAATTGTATGTTTTTATTTTGTTTTGTGTTAAGGAAAGGGTTACATTATTTTAACTCAAAAATAGTTTTAATTTTTTTTTCTTCTTTGAATGAAAATGCCCAAAACTTTAAGAAGGTTCTTTCTATCCACAGTGTCTGCTGACACTACAGTATTTTCTGCAAGCAACATGAGCATCTGGGGTTTGGTGTCCCCTTGCTGGCACTTAGGGTGGCTACATGTAAAGAAGAGGTAAAATTGGAGTGGCCCTGAGCACTCCGGATGGCCTCCAAGGCTCAGTGGAATTCAGTTTATAGGCCACGAGACCAAATAACTCCGTAATGTTCTCCTCTCCAGTTCAAGTAGCTTATGATTCAAAACAGAATGCGTTAAAAAACAAAAACAAAAACAAAAAAAAGCCATGTCTCCACAGGATTGTATGTCCATGGAGGTTTTGCACAGTGGATCCATGTCTCTGTGGTGTCCCTGGAATAAGTGTAGAAAGAGAAATGAAAAGAAAAGCACTTCGCTCTTAGACCACACGCAGTCTAAAGGGAGGAGGTGAGTGTTGGGGTTCTGCTAGAGCTCCAGCCTCCCCCAGAAGAAGGGCATCCAGGAGCCATAGAGCTCATTCTAATGAAGAGGCATACTCAGGCCCATGTGGACCTTCCAGAAGAATCGTTCTTCCCCGTGAACTCTGCAGGAACATTTTGTGCTATGAGGGATTCCTTGCCTGCTCACAACAGCAGGAGCCTTTATTTTCATGACAGGCTTCTCAGGCTTGTTCTTTATGATTTATTGAAAGTTGAACTGAGCCAGGAACTCCACCACCTAGCACATCCCCACACACCCCACTCTCCCACCTCACTCATCCTGCCCCCCCCCCACCCCTGGGCCTGTTAGAGCATAGGAGGAACAGACAGGGACTGTGTGTTGCTTTTTTTGCATCTCACAAGGGTAATATCCTCCAAGATTGCGGCATCCCGAGTGGAAAGAGCAGCCACAGTCATACCTCACACTCCTCCACACATGACCCTTCAAACTCCCTTTCTACTCATCCGGCATCCAAATCTGGGGAGTGCAGGAGCTTAGGCAATAATGAACAGTAGACGAGACCACTGACCTAAATGCACAGCTGTCATTTGTAAGTGCCTGTGACCACTGAGAGCTTAAGGACTTTCCACTGAAGCTTCCAGTGGATTACTTTCAGTTATCCAGATTCCATGACACTCTTGCTTTGTTTAGACCAGATATGCGGGGCCCTCAAGATGGTTCAGTGGGTACAGGTGCTTTCACATAGACCTGATGACCAGATCCTCATCCTCGACCCCACATAGGGGCAGGAGAGAAATGACTTCCAGGAGCTGCCCTCTCCATGTGTACACTGAGATCTCCTCCACATGTACACTGTGCCACATGAGCCCACATGCATGCATACACACACACCAAATAAAAATAAGTAAATAATTTAGACGTGGCATGCAACTGCCTCCACACTTGTGTTTTTCACATTCTTTTTTCTCTAAATCTGCAGAAACATCAACTCTCAACAGCTGCTGGACCTGTACTTGCTAACTGTGTTTGAATGACTGATTACCTCCCAAACTTAGTAGCTTGATCAAGGACACCCAAGTTTCTACATCAGATATTCAGGAGCTGGGTGATTTTGCTTAAGTTTCCCATGAAGTTGCTGCCTGAATATTGCCTAGGTTACAGTTCTCTGAAGAGTCATTGGGATGAGTAGTTGTCTCTATGATGACTCGCTCACATACCTGATGGTCAGAGGACTGGGTTTCACACTGTGATTGCTAAGTGGTCTCATTGCATCACCATATGGACCTTTGGTGCAGCTTCTTAAGTGTCCTCACAACACCACAGCTGGCAACTCCTCGAATGAGTGATTTGAGAGGTCAGGAGAACAAGGAGATCATATACCTTTTATGGTCATCTCATGAAACACATGCATCATTTGTAGAATGATCTACGCCTCAGGAATGAGTTACTGAAGCTGAAACACGTGCTCAATGGTATGAGACTTTGGCTCCATGTGTTTTAAGGAGGTGCATCAAAAATTGTGCAGACATATTGGAGACAGTCCAAACTCTGAAAATGGAAGTGCTGAGGACACAGTTCTGCCAAAAAAATAGCTCCAGGTATGAGAGGATTTTCTACAGGTCCGCAGTGGTTTAAACATCATTATTTAGGCACTAATAATGGGACTAGAGAGTCCTTACTGTAATAATTAGGAAGAGAAACTATTATAGATATCTCAGTCATGATCTTGTTAGCTACTCAGTGGGATGATTTAATTTATAGAATATTCCAGAAACACTCCCAAAGTACAGAAAAAAATTGGCCTTAGAAGCTCACTTCAGCGAAGATGCAGGGATGCTAAAGACTAAGGTCAGTCCAAACAAAGATTTGGTGATGAGCAGACATGTAGATGGGGATATTCATGTGTCTCATTCACAGTGGTGGCTGGCGACAATAACCCAGATGAAGCAAAGGCTTGGAGAACTAGTCATTTCTTGTTTGAAATTATGTTTGCTGATTTTGTTGTTGTTGTTTCTGAAAGAAGAACAATGGTAAAGAATGTATCATTTTCCATAGATTAGTGCTGCTTTAGCCTTCCTCAGAGAGGCTTCTTTGTTTTTGTTTTCCTGTGTGTGTGTGTGTGTGTGTGTGTGTGTGTGTCATTTTAAGGAGTATTTTATTTTCCTGAATGATGTATTTGTGTATTTGGAAAAATGGTATGTGCACATGATCAGATCACAGGTGCCCTCAGAAGCCAGAAGAATGTATCAGACTCCCTGGAGCTGAAGTTACAGGTGACTGTGAGTCACCCACTGTGGGTGCTGAAAACCAAATGTGGGTCCTCTGAGAGCACAGTGAACTCTCTTAACTGCTGAGCCATTACCCCGATTCTTCTATAAGTGGGCAATGATTGATGCAGAGTCTCGGGGAGAATGTGTGGGGAATGAGAGATGGTAGAATGCTCAGCCCTAAACAAGACATCTGTATCATCCCTGCAATGCTCAGAGAACATCACAGAAGGTAGGGTGGAAATAATATAAGCATCCAAGGATGGGAAACTATACTAGGAAAAGATTCCTTCTGGACATGGAATTTCTGTCATTACCATTCACTGCTGCTGTGGTTACTCATTCAAGAGCTGTGCAAGATTGAGTCCATCCACACTGCAACATGGATTGGAAGGTGCTCATGTGGCCCTACCATTACCGGGGCAGGGAGTGCCATTTTCTTCAGTAGTGGAGCCACTGGTAAGTTGTCCATATATCAGTAGGTGATGTTCCACCCTTGCTCACACACACACACACACACACACACACACACACACACACACACACACACGTAGTCTCCTACTTATTGGGAAGAAAATTTCATTGAGAGATAGAAGAGGGATGTGAGGGGGTCATGGGTAGGGGTGAAATGACTACAATTTATTATATAAGACTCTCAAAAAATAAAGGCAAGTGAGATGGCTCAGCAGGTAAAGGTGCTTTCCACAAAACCTGAGGACCTGAGTTCAATCCTAAGGATGCACACTGTGGAAGAAGAAGGAGAGTACCAACTCCCACAAGTTGTCTTCTGACCTCCACGCATGTCACACATACACAAATATAATTTAAAAATAAAACTAAAAGTCTGTGTCATTTTTGCTGGGTGTGTTGGGGGTATATAGGAGAGACTGAAACTTAGTATTAGCATAGCAAAACAAAAATTAATCCTTCACAAAAATAAATAAAAGCCAAATAGAGTTGCTCAGCATGAAGGCAAATAATCCGCTTGTTTGTATGATTTTCTTTTTCACATTCCAACTGGTTATTTCAGTATCACACATAAATATAGGAGGAGCTCCTCCTCTTCTACCCCAACACAATCAAAAAAATTGAAAGCTTTTTTGGCAGGACCAGAAACATTTACACTTATGAAACAAACTATTTTTAAGTTACACCGACAGAGGCAGAGAGCCTCACATGCAAACATCTCCACCCAGTCATTGGCCATACTTAGCAGGTGGCTGGGTGTGGCTGGTGAAATAAGCAGGGCTCCTTGGCTAGCATGCTTGTTGTATGAGACATTTACTCATTGCTGGGACTATCTATCCATCTACCCCTTTTGATCTGTCTAGCTAGAGAAATAACTGTATCAGCAAGCAAATGGCAGTTCTCCCATCTGACTATTTGGCTCCTATTGAAATGCACATAGCATATTCCAGACTCAAATATATGTTTTGTTAAGTGTAGATTTTCTACCTCAAAGTTAAAACCTTCCCACGGAGCAACTCCTCACTGAGAGGAAGGCTGCAGAATCCACATCTGTGTGATGGTAGAGAACTGTCTGAATAGGAGAGGCCCTTTATTTAACACAGCTACTTGTCTCAGCTCTTCAGCCTTATTCTTCCAAGTGTGGTTTGTGAACTAGGGGCACTGAGGTAGATGGTAGTGCAAACCCATGGGTTCAGGATCCGTGTTTCCTAGTGAGGTCTCCTGATGAGATCTACATCATTTAAATTTGAAAAATATTTTATACAGAATCTAGTCCTCCTTGGTGGAGACTGGGGATCTCACTTAAGTCTTTGACAGCAGCTACAGTGTCTGGGTTTCCCATGTTTCCTCCTCCTTTCTCACTCCCTGTGTGGCAGGAAGTTGAGATGTCTGTCTAAGTCAGTAGTTTTCAACTTTCCTAATGGTACAACCTTTTAATATAGTCTCTCATGTTGTGGTGACCCCCAAACCACAAAATTATTTTTGTTGCTACTTCATAACTGTAATTTTGCTACATTTATGAATTGCAATATACATATCTGTGTTTTCCTATGGGATTAGGCAAACCCTGTGAAGGGGGTCTTTCAATCCCAAAATGGTTGTGACTCAGGTTGAGAACCACTGGTGTAGACCATCTTGGCCAGTATTTTATCTCAGGACTCACAAATAAAATTGTTCAGATAGACTAATCTTAGCCAGAGTAAAAGGCACAAGGCATAGAAGCCAAGATAGGAGAAAAGGGACATATATGTGTAAAAAAACAAAATTTAATTAAATTATGTTGGGGGCCATTTATAGAAATGATTAATTAAATTATTTAACCAGTATTTGTTATATTTAATTGGTTTGGTGGTTAATCCTTAACCCACCATTATAAATGAGTATACAGACACATGATAGATTTTAACAAGCCTTGGTCTGGATCAAGCAATCTTGGCACATCTAAGCTAGCTCATAATTCTATTGCCCAAATATGACCCCATATATACATACGTCCCCGTGAACTGCCATTCTCCATGATGTGCTGATGTTCTTGGCCATGTGGAATGAGGTTCTTTTTTCTAACCCATGGCGTGCATCCTCCTTCCTGCTGCTCCTGGCTGGAATGCCTTCTTCTTCCTGCTGCTGACTGGAATGCCTTAATCCTCTGACTAAAGTGGAGGCTTCCCATTCTAATCCCAGGAAGTTCCTCCTTTCTCTTTCTTTGCCCAGTCTCAGGCATCAGCATTTTATTTAACCAATCAGAGTCAATATAAGTAACAGACAGCAAAAAGGACCAATTAACATTTAGAATGCTTAACACTACCTCAACATATATGTTTAACTCTGTTTGTTTGGGTGTCAATAACTCCCAATGTTATATGCTCCCATCGAAAAAAACAAGGACTCATACCACTCGTACATTTGGAAATCTACTGTAATTACCTACTTACAAGAAAACAGTAACACACACTGCAAATAGTCCTCAATAGATATGCAGGTTCTTACTTTCTTTTTTAGGATGATTTTTAACATGAAATATTTTGATTTGAAGAAAACAATTTAATATGAAAGCAGAAATTAAACACCAAGAAACCAAATAATCCAATCAAAAAATGGAAAACAGATCTAAACGGAGAATTCACAAAGGAGGAATTCCTAATGGCAGTGAGATATTTGAAGAAATGCTCAACATCCTTAATCATCAAAGAAATGCAACTCAAGATGACTCTGAGATTCCATCTCACAACTGTCAGAATGGCTAAGATCAAAAACTCAAATGACAGCACATGCTGGCGAGGTTGTGGAGAAAGAGGAACACTCCTCCATTGCTGGTGGGAGTACAAACATATACAACCACTATGGAAAGCAGTCTGGCAATATCTTAGAAAACTTGGAATATCCCTATCTCAAGACCCAGTCATACCACTTCTGGGTATCCACCCAAACGATTCCTCACCAAACCACAAGGATATATCCTCATCTATGTTAATAACAGCCTTATTTGTGATAGCTAGAAACTGGAAACAACCAGATGTCCCTCAATTGAAGAATGGATAAAAAAAAAAAAACTGTGGTACATTTACACAATGGAATACTACTCAGCTATCAGAAAGAAGGAAATCATGCAACTTTCAATCAAATGGATGGAACTAGAAAAGCTCATCCTGAGTGAGCTAACCAAGACTCAGAAAGATGCACATGGCATCTACTCACTATAATTGGATTTTAGCCATATAGTACAGGATAACTATCCTACAACCAACACACCAAAAAGATCAGGAACAGAGACTTTGTTATCTATCAATGGGACAATTTTCCCTAGGGGTGCTACCATGTAGGCCCCCCAGGGCAAGAGGAAGCTCTTAGCCCTCAAATGACTGTTGAAATGAGAGGAGCTGATATGTGGGGACACTATACATCAGAGGAGTGGGATGGGTGGGAGAGGGAGGAAAAGGTGGGAGGGTGGAACCGGGAAGGGTGGAAAAAGGGCACCATGATGGTTCTTACTTTCTTTTACAACATTCCATGGCTGCTATAAGGCCCAGGAGACTGGGAAACGTGTGTGAGTATCATAGCCCACTGCACATGACGTCTGAGTAAAGAGTTCCTGGACACCTAAGGTAAACTTCCCAACACTGCATCTACCAAGGAGCTACTCTGTCGGTACACTCAGGCTCTATGATGCCAATATGATGTGTGTGTTTATTCTACACTCAGCATGATTATAAAGAACTCTCACCTTCCACTTTGAGAGCTTACTGGAGGCTTATACTAGCTAATCATGCGAGTCTACTTGCTTCTCTCTGGGGTAAAAATGCATAGTGATTAGAAACCATGGTATACACAGCCCCAGACACCACACAGAAATTGCTACCATTCTTTTTTTTTCCTTTCTTCATTTCCCTTTTTGGTATAAAAAGAAAACATAAGCTCTTGATAAATATTCAAAGTATACAATATACTGTTGGTGGCTACTGGTACAATGTCATAAACAGATCTCTAGAACTTAATTTGCTTTTCTCAACCAATGTTTATTTATTTATTTTTAGGCCACAATTATGAGAATTATAAGACTTAGCATACATTCCCAATGTCCAGTCCATACGTATTTGGCACCTAACTTTAACATTCTACTATTCAACCATCTCCATGAGTTTAAAGTTCTATATCCAACTCAGCTTCCATCCTAACTTGCAACAAAATTTTAAAAACATCTTCTTAGGTCCAAAAAACACTCTTAATTCCTAAACAACTCAAAATTTAACTATGATACTCTAGGTATCTAGCCTTCAACCACGTCAGAGACCTGAGAGGGATAAATACATCTGATTATACAGGAAGTGCAGGGCCTGCAGCTTCCAAAACTAAGAAATGACACACCAGTGGCTGCCTGGACAGTTCCCATTCTCTCTCCATACATTACAGAATCAATCTTCAGCCATTTGGCCCAGTTTCTCTGAAAGACATTGATTGTAAAGCAGGAATTATGAAGGACTTTCTTACCCTGTCTTGGCAGAGCTAGGTTGTCGACTTATCTCCTTCCAAGTTTTGTCCTATTTGGACAGCATTCTGTCTACAGTTGAAGCAAGGGATTTTTCTTGCCAAGTGATAAGCTTGCCACTAATTCAATCATCTCCAATTGGAGATTCTTCTATGCTCATCTTCTATTTGGAGTAGAATAGGGGGTGCTGTCAGGAGCTGAAATGTCTCAATATAAAAAAAATCTTAAGTTACGAAAACATCTTTGAATGCCATATTCTGCAGATCTCTTGAGGTTTTTGAAGACCACCTATCTATCTCCTTATATTTGGATAAGCAAATGTTGTTTGTCTCTTAGCAACTTGATTTCTGATTAACTTGGAAAATAACTGTGATAGACTTCCCTAGTACCTAACAAAATGACATACTTGAATAACTCTTAGTTTGCATTTCTTAATTATCCTAAACAGTTTATGACAGTTGCTAACAAGAGGCCAAAACTTCACATTTCATTTTTAAGCATTACCTAGGTACAATACCTTAAAAAGAGTTTACCTTAATTTTGTATCAATATATAAAGATCAATACCAATATGGCCAAATATGATCTTAATTTTGTATCAATCAGTGTTTATGCCCACCAATTTGTAAGTCACTTTTTCCCACCCCAGTCAGTCCTTATAAACTATCATTATGCATTTTGAGTCTATAACTTTGACAATTAGTCTAATCAAGACTATTAATTAAATTCCTCACAGGCATGCCCCTCGGCTTCTCTCCCAGGTGATTCTGATACTCAGCAGAGGGATAAATTAGCCTCACAGTTAGGTCATAGTTGAAGAGGATAATAGGCTTCTTAATGACATTTTCCTTCTGTGCTTTGTGTGCCTTGATCATTTTCTCCCCTTTATTCCCCTCCTGGGATATAATCTTGGTTGTCAGCTTGACAAGATCTGAAATCAACCAAAAGACAAGCTATGGGGCACTCCTGTGAGGGATTTTCTTGATCAGATCTTTTAAGTGGGAGAAACCATCCCAAACACAGACAGCAACCCAGGTGCCAGTAGATGGAAGGAAGAAACTTTGCTTTTGCCTTCTTGCCTTCACTCCTGCTGGCTAGTTCATCAACCCTGCTCCTGCTGCTGCTGCATTCCTTCGGTGATGTTAGAACCCAATCTCTTTAGGTTTCAAGCATGAGCTGAAGACCAGAAGCTCACCAGGAACCCTTGAGTTCTTCAAGATCAGATTAGGGCTGCTGAGATATCTATTCTCATGGACTGGGAATCCACTGGGTTTTGCCACATCGTGTGAGCCAAGCTAATAAATTCCTTTTTAATACACCTTCATTCAGTTGTCTCTACTCATCCAGGGAGCCATAATACATCTCCTCTCCCCGCTTTCTTCCTCTTGGTTTATTTTCTCTTCCCAAACAGTTAGCTCTTCTCCTTTTATATGTCTTTAAATTTTTAAAATTATCTTCTGTGTATGGATATTTTGTTTTCATGTCTATCTGTGCAACATATATGTGCCTGGTGCAAAAGGAGACTGGAAGAGGATTTTTGATCCCCTGACTTTGGAGTTACAGATGGTGACGAGATATCATGTGGGTGCTGGCAAACAGCCCTGGGTCCTCTTCAAGAGCAGCAAGTACTCTAAATTGCTGAGCCATTTCTCCAGCCCCAATTTTCCTATCTTTTAAAAATGTAGATTCCACACTTGAGAAAAACTTATGTGCATAAATACATAAAATATTCATTAACCATTAATCTATTGATGAGCACCTCATCTGACTCCGTAGCTCAGCTGTTCTAAACACTACACTGATGAGTATGGACATATGAGTGCCTATTCCTATGTTGACCTAGACCTTATCTTCCATGGAGGTACTCAGGAGTGGTATACCTGGATCATGTAATAGTTATAGTTTTAGTTTTTCTACACTCTCTATACTGATTTTTTTTTTACAGTGGCTGAGCAAATATACATTCCTACATATCGTATTCCATCACCACCCAGGGCATCCTCACTCTCCCTGTTGTTTGTTTTCTTGATGGTAGCCATTCTGACTATGATGAGATGGGATGGTTTTGATTTACATTTTCCTGAATCTATAGTGGCTGCACTGTTTTGCATTCCTTTAAGGGTGTTTTAGGGCTCAGCTTCTTGTCCATAATATAAAGTAACCAGCATGACAGGTATGGAGTGCTAGCTCACTGGGCACTTTGAATTGATTTTTCTTGATGATTAATAATGTTCAGGCATCTTTTCATATACCTATTAACCATTCTTATGTTTTTGAATAAATGTCTACCTATGCCCTTAGTCTACTTTTAAGTTGAGTTATTAGGTTATTTTTTTTTCTTTTAACCAAGTTGTCTGAGATCCTTTATATTTTAGAGTTCAGTCCTTTCTTAGTGACAAAGTTTGTGAATATACCCTGCATTCTCACCCACTGACTATTTCCTTCAGTAAACTACAGAGAAAAGATCTTGAGACAGCAGGAATTTAGCCACTGTCTTCCAAAAAAAAAAAAAAATAGATTAAAGGCCTAGCATTTTGGTTCTTATTTAAACTGCAATTTCTTGAGTCTGTAGATCTGGGTTTAACTATCGTATTTTTGAATTTTCTTGGTTTGGCTTGGTTTGGCCTTGTTGCAAGAGAGGATCTTCTTCTACATCCTGACCTGGTTTGAACCCAGGATCCTTGCACCTCAGCCTCAGATTTCTGGGATTACAGAGGTTTACCTCCATGAGTAACCTATTGTCATTTTCACTCAGTGTTGCAACTATAGCTTACAGCATTGTGTGTATCTTCTCACGATCATTGAATAAGATCTCACTCTAGCTAGTTGGCACAGACACTCCCCAGAAAAATTTAGTTATTACAAGAAAAAATTAGGGCTAATGGCATGCCTCTCCCAGAGCTGTCTTGAAGCACACCAGCCTATGAAATTATTCAAAGCTTATGAAAGAAAGTCCAGTTAATTTTTTTAAAAGGGGGGGGGTGGGTAGAACCCTCAGTGCTAGCTAGCTGCTGGGAACACCAAACTAGTAAGACTATAAACCAGTCATGGCATCGTGTGAGGGTTGCTAGGTAACTAGTAAGATATGAGCCAGCTTGGTAGTCACCGGGTGTACATCCTGAATTCATTCTCAGCTACTTATAAGGTACAGTGTTCTGATTACTGATCAAAAGAATGGGATCTGAGTTGCATCTCTGGCCCTGGGTTGAGATATGCCATTTTAAAATGTCTGGAAGGTCATGAACTAAAGCTTTTTCATAGAGAACACAAAGACCTATCATTTTCTCCTCTTTTAAGAATTAATCAAATTGACTTGTCAATCACCTGAATAGGAAAACACCCTTCATTAAAAAGTTTCTGTTCCAGGAACTTAGGAAATGATATAAAATATCTGCCTAAAAGTGTAGGTTGGCACAACAGTTTCTTTGGTTACTGTTCATTCTCACTCCTTGAGAGTGTCTTCACTTTACCATGAAACAAACCCCATTTGCCTTCCACCCTGCAGTATGTGTGTTTCATCTGAATTCTTTCAAAGACACTCACAAAGGGAGATGAGGGGAAAACAGAACAAGATACCACCAACAGGGTAATAGGAATGCAATCACCAATAATAAAAAAGGAAACAGGATCAATAACAATTACAGTGAGTTGAAGGGCAGGTACAAAGACAAGCTAAGCCCTGAGAGGTTAGTAGAAACTTGTGCCAGCCCACAATGGGGAGATTATCCTATAGACTGTACTAAGAAGGACATATATGGACACTGCTGACTCTAGTCTCATTGCTATGCCCAGGGCAGATGTTGTTAAATGGCCACAGTGTTCCTCTATTTTCAACTAGGTTATGATCTCAGAATCTTTAGCATAAGCACATCCAAGATGGCATGTAAAGGCCTTGCCATCTCATTTCATTCTAGAGACTCTTCTGCAGGCATACCTGATGTGAGTGTGGCAATTAGAGTGTCTCAGTCATGTAACAATTATACTAACACAGCTTAAATAGTCAAAGCTATGAAATCCACATCTCTCTTGTGTTTTCATGTAAGCAAGTACATGCAGACTCTCTCTCTCTCTCTCTCTCTCTCTGTGTGTGTGTGTGTGTGTGTGTGTGTGTGTGTGTGTGTGTGTGTGTGTGTGTGT
>CAJQZJ010004750.1:4340533-4371933 GCA_907164525.1 Lophiomys imhausi | reverse complement strand
ACACACACACACACACACACACACACACACACACACACACACACACAATCTACACACATGCAGCCCACACACACATGTTCTGGAAGTCTATACTAACTACAAAATACTGTCTATCATTAGGAAGCTCTTGATTGTCTTAGCAATTTAGCTCAATTGAAATAGAATTCTCTTTTTGCCCTTTGACACCACCCCTGAGAATCTGGATGGCAAGACTCGAACAAGTGTCTGTATGTCTCCAAGTCCTACACTTTCTCCTTCCATGCAGCACAGCTCAGACTGGATGATGTTCTTTTAGGGACAAACAGGAGCCAGCTTCCTCAAGGCCACCCCAGCTGCCTCCTTCCCCTAGTTTCAGAACCACTCTTCAGCATGGTGTGCTAAAAGATACGGTTCTAGAAGTCAGCCAGACTTTGGATCAACCTGAAAACATTTTTTTTTTTTACTTAGCTGTGTCTGACTCTCACTGCTCCCTAGGATGGCAGCTGCTCAAGCTGTCACTGGGGCTGCCTTCCCTCTGCCCGGTTCCTGTGCCTGTGTCTCTCACTTGCCCTTCTTGGTTCAGATAAGGGAAAGTAAACTTGGAATGAAGAGTCATGTCTGACATAGCTCTTAGAAACCCAGCAACAAAAAAGCAAGAGGTCTGACTTTAAAATGGGCCAGAGGTGGGGGTGGGGTGGGGTGGGATCATCGAGAAAATCCCAGAGGCCCAAACATGAGGGTCCAAGCTCAGATACCCAACACCCATGTAACAGCCTGGTGTGGAGGAGGATACTAACCCCCAACACTGCAGGTTTAAGACAGGCAGGTCCCTGGGACTTGCTGGACAGACATTCTAGCTCAAAGAGCAAAGGTCTATGCTCGGCAAGAGACCCTGCCTCAAAAAGTGAAACGAAAAGTAATCAAAGAAGATACCCACAAAGTTGGTCTCTGGTCTCCATGTGCACAGGATCCAGTGAGCCCAACCGCACAGCCACGCATACACATGCACACATGCATACACCACATAGACAAGTAATAATAAATTAAATAAACTAATTAAAACAGGCCAAAAGCCTTAATAGACACTTCTACCAAGATGTCCAAGTGAAAAATAAGCATAGGAAAAGGTATTCCATATCATGTTAGCAGGGAGTTTGGAATACAAACAGTGAGATAGACAACGCACCTATTACAATGGCCAGCATCTGGAACATGGACAATAACAGCAAGGATGTAGGCCAGCAGATGGATGTGCTGTTTCAAGACTGCTTCAACCAACAGTGTGCTAGTGTCCCCACAGAACCCTACATATAAATAATGCTTATAGAAGTTGGACTGACAGGTGACAAAACAAGAAAGCAATGAAGATGTCTATCAGCAGATAAATAAGTAAAGAAACTATGTTATTATCTAGGCAATGGAACATTATTCAGTACTAAAATTAACTGTTATCAGGTCATAAAAGGAAGTAAAGGATGCTTAAGGGAAACCAACGTGAAAAGACTGAATGATAAACCATGTCAACTATATGATGTTGAAGAAAAAGCAAACACAATAGAGGTAGTAAGATTGTTGATGGTCAGAGTTTAGGGGAAAGGAGAGGCAAATCAGTAGAATCTTGAGGATTTCCAGGGTGCTGGGCCTCTCTGCATGATGCTGTAGTGGTTAGCCTACACCACTGCATATTTATCTGAACCAATAACATTGACAATACCAAGAGTGAAGAATATGTGACAATGGTGTGTCTGTATATGTTCACTGAGTGTAACAAATGTACTACTCTGATGGGAGTTTTAGTCATTGGTAATTAATGCAGGTAGGGTCAGAGAAAATATGAAAACTCAATGTTTCTCTCAATGTTTCTGTGAACCAAAATCAGCCTGCACCCCCTTCAGTTAGACTCAAGTGCCAGTGTTAATCATGACCTTAAGGTGCTACAAAAACTGACCTCTTCAATAAATATAGACTATGTCCAGTATGCTAAGTATTTAGGGAAAAGAGGGGGGGTATGATGTGTCTTTGGAGGAGTCAGAAGGTCTCCTATTCAGAGCATGATGGAGGAGCAGAGACCTACAGGGAGAAAGGAAGCAAGCTGTATAGAAGAGCAGTGAACAAGAAAGCCCTAAGCATGAGGGATCTAGGAGAGCAGGGACAAGGGAAGGAGGAAGGTCAGAGGCAGCAAGGCCTAGAGCCTGCAGGGAGGACATCAGCTTGCTGGCCATGAGGAGGACTTCAGTTTTATTCCAAGTGAGGTGAATATTTTAAACAGAATAGTGTAAACTATATTTGGAAGTGGCCACTAACCTGGCGTGTTGAGTTTGAGCCACAGAGGAATAAAAGCAAACATGGTGGGACTGATTAGAACATTTTATTAAAAATCCAGGTAAGAAATGGGACTACCGTTAGAGGGGTAGGGGGTCTAATGTGGTTGACAAATGGTTTACGTTCTGGATATTTTTTGGAAGCAAACTCTATAGAACTTGGATGGAGGGTAGAGGGTGGGAGGGTGGGACTGGGAGGGATGGAAAGAGGGTACTATGATGGAGATGTAACCTGAAGTAATAAATAAACATAAAAAATAAAATGGAGTAATAGAGGAAGAAAGGAATTCAAGATGACTCTCGGGTTTTGACATGAGCTATGCAGCAGATGGATTTGTGATAACTAAGTGGAGATGTGGCGGGAGATGAGACATTACACTTTGGGTCTATGTCAAGTCAGTGATATCTACTAAGCAGCCATGTAGAGAGTCAAAAACATCATTTGACATACAAATAAGGAGTTCAAGGGGAAAGCCTTGGCTGGTTCCTGAATGGACACTCACTGTTTAGAAGTCAAAACATGAGAAGGAACCAGCTAATAAGGAAGAAGATAAGCTTGCTCTGTGAGAAGAAAACATAGACACACAAACGCACGTACACACACACACACACAGAGAGAGAGACCCTGCTTAGCCACACCAAATATTAGTAATAAGCTAGATAGAGAACTGACCATAGACTCAGGAAACTAGAAGTTGTCAGTAACAATGCCAATGCTAGTTCCTCAGCTGGGCAGCCTGAATGAACTTCCTCTTTTTTTCAGACTGAGGCATCATTGCTACAGAGACCTTATCACAAGTTATGATTATGTGTTATGTACTTATATATCTTCTGCTATGCTCACTGTCCATTGAACATAACCTTCAACAGGGCAGGACCAAAGCTCTGCCCATCATTCAGGGCCAAAGGCTGTGGCACCTGGAATGGTGCTCACAAGCACACACATTTACACATATACGCGTATCACATGCTACATACATACATATTCAATTGGCACAAACACACATTGCAAATACATATAAAACACACACACAAATACACACATACATAAACATACATCACACACAAACACATAAGGTACATACACAAATACACATACTACACAAAATACACAAATACACATCCTAGACAAACTATAGACATATACATACCTCAAATATACATGCTACACACTACACACACATACACACTCACACATACAAACTTACATATAAATACACACATACCACACAAACAAACACAAAGTTATTTCTTAGAAGAATGGGGGAAGGAACCATCAGCGGAATGTCTTTTGCTCAGTCCCACCCATTTAACCTTCATGAAGACCCCACAGGCTTCTCTCTGTCTCATTATTAACTAGTACCTTGAGCATGGGAGACCTCACTTGACTCCTTTGGTTCTCATTTCTGTAACTGTTATGTAGGGACACTCCACTCCAGAGGAGTGAGATGGAAGGGATGGGGGTAGAGGGTGGGAGGGCGGGACTGGGAGGGGTGGAAAGAGGGCACTGTGATGGAGATGTAACCTGAAGTAATAAATAAATATTTAAAAAAAGATTTCTCTGACAGGAAGGAAAGGAACAGAGGTTGTTCAGCTTGGTATAAATTGTTCATTTAAAATTCTCAGATGGCAACCTCAGGTCTGGGAAGCACTGAGCACTTGTGTGCATAGAAAAATAAGAATTTCTTATGTTTACTCAAGCTACAAAAGAAAAATATATACCTGACTCTCGCCTGTCCCTGAAGAGGGAACTTTAGGTGTGGTTTAATGCCCTGAATATATCCATATATACCTGACTCTCGCCTGTCCCTGAAGAGGGAACTTTAGGTGTGGTTTAATGCCCTGAATATATCCAAGGTCACGGAATTCATTGCTAGCATTGCTTTGGGCTGAGACTACTTAGAGAATCAGGGCTAGTTTAGTCTATCAGACACTGCCCTTTCTGTATAACCCTGACAGTATCAACAACACACTCAGTGCTCTTCATACACTTGTGGCCACATGGTACTAGCTTATCTCAGATCTTGTTTACATCCAAAACAAGACATTTGTGAACCAACAGACAGCAGAGCCAATGATCTTACCCCGTACCCAAACCTGCAGGTTGACTTTAAATAAACAGGCAAACAAGCAAGGAAAAATATTCCTGGGCACAAAAGAATAGAGTAGTGTAGATCATCAACAGAAGCAAAATCATGGACCACCAGCCGGGACAGAAGACATCAAGTTACTGGATGGCAAGGATGTGATAAGAAACTTGATAATGACCATCCACTGTTGAGGTCAGGTCTGCTTCAAGCAAGGAAAGCAGGAACCTGGCAATGCACACATGCACGGAGGGGTTCTTGTGCTGATGGTGCACATGTGTGTTTAAAGAAGCTGTGTGTAGGACAGTTAATATAGGGCTTTTCCATCTAGGAAATCTATCCCCTCCAAAGCCAGGACTTATTGAAATCTTGAAGTTTCTCATATCTGTTACAAGGCATGTATTGTCATTTCAGCACACTATTGGATGCCGAGCTCTGGGTCTGAGGTTACGGGCATACCAGAGTCCTCTCATTGCCAGCCCATGGATCATTATTATTGGCAGCTTCTGGGGCTGCCAAAGCTTAAGATGCGTGGTTCTAAGAAGAGCCAACACGCTGGACGGCTGTGAGCTGGCCAGCTGTGTGGTGGTCCCAACACTCAATACCCTAAGCCTCTGGGCTCAGTTTAATCAGAACTCTTGTGAGAGAAGCTGACCCCTGAGGTGTTTCAACAGCTATAAAATTCCTCTAATGGCTCATTCAGAGTTCCTGTCTCCCGGACTACCACCATGTCGATGGAAACTGAGTTGGGTTCAAACAGGATGAACTAAACTTCTGCTCAAGCAAAAAAAAAAAAAAAAGATATCCCAGGGCTGAAGGGCTGTAGCTGGACCACAGATAATGTTTTATTGCCTCGGCACTAGGGTGAACTCGGCCCCCATGCTTAGCCTCGCCTTTCACAATGTTATTTTCAGAGTCCTCATCACACCAGCTTCAACTAAAAATACGATTCCCAGGAGCAGCAGAACCTAGCTCTAATTGTGTGAAGAGAAACCAGTGCCCGTGGACTCTAATTACATGTGATGTTTCATGTGCCTGGCATCACCGTGAGGGGCATACTTTCCAGCTGTTGGATTCATTTCTTTTTGTTTTGCTTTTCCACTTGGCTTTTTCAGCAATCTACAGCTGACCCTGCTTAGGAGAGAAGTTCACCTCCAAGGAGTAACCTCAAGCCATTCCAGTCCATCCAACAGTGGACAATCCCATGCCGTCTGCTGTCTCTCTCACTGGGGGGGGGGGGGGGAAGGGCATATAGTAGAAGCGCTTTGGAACATGAGAAATGGCAGCTGTGTCCATACCCTGATCTTCAATCTCTGGGACTCCAGGCCCACATTCTGTCTTCCTTAATCTTAATGTTCCATTAGAAAAAAAATCATAGGTATTGTACTGATAAATGAAATAATTAACCTACACTTCAGTAGCCTGATGATGTTTTTACTTGACTAGATTTTATACTAGCAAAAATAGTAGGGACAAAATACCTTGTAAGCAATAGGTGAGATGAGAGACATGCATATGCTGGCATCGCATCCTGATGAAGGGCACATGGGAACACGCATGGTTGTGCTGTAGGACAGCATGAAGTGTCTCGCTGCCTTGAAGCCCAGCCTAGACTCTGAGCTCACTAGCAAGGATATGCCTTATCCAAGATAAAGACATCCTTATGGACTCAGGCTGGTCCTAGAATGATCTTAGGGCAGTCACACTGTCTGGTGTAGTTGGGGATAGAAGCATAGTGTCTAGGAAGAGGCTGTCTGAGCCAGAGCACCTAGCTCTTTGGAGATACGTATCTCCAAAGAGCTCTTGGGCATCTTACTAAAGATTTTATACCTCACTTTCTACAGGTTAAAATGCATATGTTGTCTCTATCTCCGAATGTAGCCATGGGAGTTAAATGAGAAAAGGTAGTGTGTATGTATATGCCTTTAGTACTTCTCAACTTCCCAACTTCTCAAGAAAGATTCATTGTTAATGGGGTTATAGGAAATACATTCCTAGTAGAGACAACTGCTTGAACAAAGGGAAAGATAAACAGGACAATTAAGGAATACTGGTGGTTTTGACTGGAATCATGGGGCATATTTTGGGAGAAAAGTCTGAGTCCCAAATATCCTCTCTAAGTGATCTTTGAAGTTATACCTGATTTTCATCAACATAGATTCAATGTGTCCACCTAGTTCATGGGTTCTCTGAGGACAGGAGCTTCTAATGAAGCTACTCACTGAATTTCCCAGCCTTTTCTTCCCTAGGATAGTCATTTCTTATTCCAGTTTCCAGACAAATGTAGACATTCTGATGGACAGTTAGCTTCCCAATGCAATGTGACTACTCGTCAGACCATGGAGAAAAGCATGTTTGTGAGATTTCTATCTGAAGGGGCATTTCTATCTGGAGGCCTTGAGCTTATTTTTATCTTCTCTCAAATCTCACTGTCCTGGAAGGGAGCTTGGTCAGAATGGACCAGACAGTTATGCTGAACCTGGGTTAAGTAAATGTGGTATGCCAGAGGGGTGCAGAATATTGAGTTTGAGAGGGCTGTGAGGACACACATTAACAAAAAGGCCGACACATTTTCAAACTAAGATCTCTGAACGTTTTTGGTGTGGGAAGTCTGACACTGCAGGATACTCTCATTGTTTCCTAGCCTCCAGCTTCTCTTTCAACACCAGGAAACTTTCACTCTACTATTTTTTCCAGAGAGATTTTAACATACATAGACAAAGAAATGAAACTCTTCTTCTCCTTTTTTTTCAAAGCAAGAGCAGTCATTTCACACACCATTGTGAATAAAGAGTGGGGAGAGGGGAAATGAGGAGAAAGGGGATGCACTGGGCCAACCAACCCCTCCGGGCTTGGCTACCATGAGCCTATGATAACCCCCAGATTCCCTGTACACATAAGGCTTTGAGATCACAGACTGACTCTTCCAGCTCTACTTTAGGCATACACAGCCTGACCCCAGGAAAATCAGTGCTGCCTATAGAGTTAGTTGGCTGGCCCTGCTAGAATCTTTTTCTTTGTCTTTTCCACTTGGACTTCCAGCCCCATAGCCCACTCTGTGTCTCACGATACCGCATTTCCTACTTTTGGACTCATCTGGGAAGTTTGGCAGCCCATGGCTTATGGTGTTCAAACACTGCTCTAGGGTATATAAAAAGGAACATGAATGGACCAGGGTGGCAGGCAGACAGCAGAGGCCAGACATGCTCAGCTGCCCCAGCCCCAGCCTAGAAGAGGATGGCCACCTAGGAGCAGCCTGGCTGGACAGCTGATCCTCACTAATCCTGCCATGGGTGAGCCAAACTGGTCAATTTTCATCTACCTATGACCCGCGTGTTGTTCTTTACATCGCTGGCTTTATTTTAAAACCTGTCAACAGGCTTATGAAAAGGTTACACACATGAGCAAAGCCCTAGGCAGCACCAGGAACGGGCTGTTAGGAGAAAGGTGTAGTTACACCTTCACAATGTAGTTACAGAAGGACAGACACCCAGACCTGGGAAGCTCAGTCAAGAAACTGTGTGCTTACTATTGTCTTTAATCAGAGCCAAAAGGAGACATGTTTTAAGTCACTGTGACCCTACTTAGTAAGAATAGAAAGCTGGCTATAAATCCAAGATGGACTACACATTTGTTGAACTATATTTATCAAATTTCTTAATAGAAAGGGCTCAGGGGCCTTTGAGAAAAACCTTTTTTTGACAGTGACAGAAGCTAGCAACAAGTTGTTTACTGTTTTTGCTCAGTTGCCAAGTGGGTGACTCAGTTAAAATAGGAACGGAACCGCAACAGCTCTGCTTGTAGGAACACACAAGATTGCTGTTTGCAGAGGTCCTGTGGCCCTAAACTTCTTTCCAAGACTGAATCAAAGTTTCTAAAAGAAGACAGGCAGAACACAACTGAAGAGACATTTGCTCAGATAGCCTGGCCTCCCTCCAAATCATCACACTGCCCTGATATGCAGGGAAAGCCAGACTCAGCCTATCAGTGGATATGCATGTTACATCAATTGCTTCTTCTAAATCAGTGGTTCTCAACCATCCTAATGTTGCGAACCTTTAGTACAGCTCCTCATGTTGTGACTCCCAACCATAAAATTATTTTCATTGCCTCTTTTTAACTGTAATTTTGCTAATGTTATGAATTGTAATGTAAATATTTTTGGAGATAGTAGTACAGGTTGAGAACCTCTGTAACTAGACCAGCTGATTCTGCCTAACCAGTAAGTTCAAGAAAACTAAAATCCGCATAGCAGATGAAGGTGCTCTTGCATTCCCATGGTACAACTCCTTCATTTGACACTGAGGAGGTAGAGTGATCAGGAACCCCACTGGTTTATCATGTTCACCAATGAACTGGCTCCTCAAGAAAGAACCCGGTTTGGGACTTTCACATCTGTCTAGAAAAGCAGTGCAAGACAATGTGGAAGAGGAGAACAGGCTACCAGAGGCTCCAAAGGCATTCTAGGTGGTGCTACCCACAGCATCCTGTCAAACGAACTCAGCCTTTCCTCCAGTGTATAGAGTTCAAAACCTCTGATGAGCCACACAAGAAAATTAGAGAGAGAAAATACCAAAACAACCCAGGGACTAATGAATAATGCAATAAGTAAGGGGGGAAACTCTTTCTGGAACTTTCTTAAGTACTCTGAATATTTTAGTATAATAGGATATTAATAGAACATTTTCACTGTGGTATCAGAATTTAATAATCATCAGATAAAAATATATGGAAAAACTATCTAATAACAACTTCACCTTCCCCGTGGCCTCTGTCTGAAGGAGACTATACTAAGAATACATAGCTCTCAAAGAGGATGGACTGGATATCTGAACCTCCCTTCATTCTCTTAAGACAATTCTCAACCTTTAATGCTATGATCTTTTAACACAGTCCTTCATGTTGTGGTGACCCTCAACCATAAAAATTACTTTTGTTGCTACTTCATAACTGTTATTTTACTATTGTTATGAATTGTAATATAAATATCTGTGTTTTCCAATAGACTTAGGCTACCCCTGTGAAAGGAGTCACCACCCACAGGTTGAGAACTGCTGTCTTAAGAGAAGCCTCAAAAGTGTGACTGCCACCGTTTCTGTATTAACTACTTTTCTATGGTGTGATAAAAACACCCTAGCAAGAGCAACATAAGGAAAGTGTGTTTTCACTCACAGTTCAAGGTGTGGTCCATCACAGTGGGGAAGCCAGAGCATTGAGAGCTTCAACCAGGTGACACTGCATCTGCAGTTAGGAAGAAGGGAATGGTGAATGCTTGTGTACAGACAGCTTTCTCCTTCCAATGTAGTCCAAGGCCAGAGCCCAGAAAATAATGCCACCCTATGTAGGCTGGGTTTTCCCACCTCAGTTAACCTAATCTAAATCATCCCTCACAGGCATGCCCAGGGGCTGACCTAATTCAAACCATCCTGAATAGATGGACTCAGAGGCTTGTCTCCTAGGTGATCCTAGACCCCATCTGACTGACTATCAACACTAACCATCACAGTGTCCTTCATACTCAAGGGACTGATGTGAACAAGTGCCTTCCTCCTAACCAGCCATCCCACACTATGAGAAATAGCCTAGCACAGGAGAGGTCACAGCACTAGGTGGCATGGCCTCCTCATATTTGTCAAGGCCAAGTTCTCATAGTGTTTCCAAAGACCAAATGTGGGCCTCCCAAGCACTGATGAAGACATGTCACCACTAACATGGAGAGGCTCACGAATCCCACTTTTGGCAGGTAGAGTACCATCGGTAAGCAGAGACCCTGCGATAGAATCAACAGGCACATCAACCTTTCTAAAGGTTGCCAGTTCGAAAGATTAAGCTCCCTTGGATCGAAGTCTGAAGTGGCTTACTGAGGTAGTGCTTCCAGAGATAGAGAAAGCAGGGAAACCAGCAGCCAGCATGGTGGAGCCAGAGGGTGCAAACCAAGACTTTGGACTCTGCTAGACTCTGGCTCCTCACTGGTCCCACTGCAAGCTCTGGTAGGTACCAGAATAAGGGTGAACAGGACATTTTATTTCTTGCCAGTGGCTCATTGGTTGGGATGTATAGTATGATTGAAGAAATAGAAACAGTAGAGGAGGGATCTAAGGGAGAAGAATGGTCATCATCTGGAAAAGGATGTTTCCATTCTCCCCAAGAGGGACAGCTTTAAGGCACTAACATCCTACACAGCATCTAGGACCAGATATATAAAGGCTACATTGGCATGAGTTCTACCAGAGTCATCCTGCCACAAAGAACTTTTTAATTCCCCTATTCTGTTCCTCTCCACTAGCAAAGGTTGCACTCACACTTCCTTCCCAGAGGGAAAATCAACTCACCTATGTCTTAGGGTCACTGTTGGTATGATGACACAACAGGAGGAAAGACTTTGTCTGGCTTATACTTTCACACTGTAATCCATCACTGAAGGAAGCCAAGACAGAAACTCAAATAGGGCAGGAACCTGGAGGCAGGAGGTGATGAAGATGCAGCAGAGGGGTGCTGCTAACTGGCTTGGTCATCATAGCCTGCTCGGCCTGCTTTCTTATAGAACCTAGACAAGCCCAGGGGTAGCACCACCTATGACGGCTGGGCCCTCCCCCATCAGTCATTAAGAAAATGTCCTACAGCTGGATCTCATGGAGACATTTTCTCAATTGAGGTTCCCTCCTCTCAGATAACTCTAGCTTTTGTCAAGTTGACATAAAAGTAGCCAGCACAATTGACCTCTTGTTACCTTGACATACAAACACATCACTATTAAACCATGACTTTTTCTTTCTTGTTCTTCCCCAAGATCACACATCAATATCAATGTCACAAAACATTTTAACATTTCACAAAACATATAAAACATTTTACAAGCATTAAAAAGTCTCACAGTCTTTAGCAACTCAAACATTTTTAAAAACTCAGCCTCTTTTTTAAAAAAAAAGATCCAAAATCTTTTTTAAAACCTAAAATCTCTTTAAACATTGAATCTCTCAACTTTGGGTGCCTGTAAAATCAAAAATAGGTTAAATACTTTCTTCTTTCAAGAGGGAAGAACCAGAGTACAGTTTGAATCAAATCAAAACTAAACTCCAAAAATGGTAAATAACTGTATATTTAATTATCCAGGATTCACTCACAATCTTCAGGGCTCCTTTAAGTGGCTTGGGCCTCTTCTCCAGCCCTGCCCTCTATGACACACACAGCTTGTCTTCTAAGCTCCCACTGGCTCCACACCATTGTTGCTGCTATTCTTGGTGGTTGTTCCATGGTACTGCATCTCCAAAATGCTGGGGTCTTCTGCTGCAATTTGGCTACACTTTCACCAGTAGCTTCTCTCCTTTGTGGTGTAAAACCTCAACTTTTCTCCATGACCCCTTCAGTGCTGTTCCTTCAATAGCCTCTCCTGGCCTCTCACAGTGCCCAGCCTCAGCTGATCTCCATGAGCCTTTAGTCTCTTCAAAACCAGTACCACCTGGGTGACACATTACCAAGTTTGGCTGCCAGCATGAAGTACAACCATGGCCACCTCTGGAACACAGCTTCTGTGTGCTGACTCTCATGAAACGCTTCCCAGAAGATTTCACCTCAGTGACATGGGTCTCTTCCTAATCGCCGCTAATTTCTCAGCTCCAGATGACCATCATTGATTGTCCCAGTAACACATAGGCTTCACTTCAATCATGCTGCTCTCTTGTTAATCACCAATGACTCTTCAGTCACAGCTGATCTGACACTAAGCTACTACACATAAAAGTCCCAGTAGAGTCTTTGCTTCCCTCTGAAACTTCACAAGCCAGGCCTCCATTGTCTGCACTGCTCTCAACATTCTTAGCTTTCAAACTCCTACAGAACAATTCCCTGAGCTCTCTATACTCAGTGAGTTTTCTAGTCCAAAGTTCCAAGGTTCTCCTACAATCCTCCAAAAAAACATGGTCAGATGTGTAACAGTATTACCCCACTATCCTGGTACCAACTTGACTTAGTTAGGGTTACTATTGCCATGATGAAACACCATGGCCAAAGCAGGTTGGGGAGGAAAGTTTTATTTGCTTATACTTCCACGTTACAGTCCATCATTGAATGAAACCAGGACAGGAACTCAAACAGGGAAGGAACCTGGAGCCAGGGGCTGATGCAGAGGCCTTAGAGGGGTGCGGTTTACTGCCTTGTTCATTGTGGCCTGCTCAGTCTACTTTCTTATACCACCCAGGACCACAGCCCCAGGGATGGTACCACCTACCATGGCCTGGACCCTCCCCAATCAATCACAAATTAAGAAAATGTCCTACAACCAGATCTCATGGAGGCATTTTCTCAGTTGAGGTTTCCTCCTCTCAAATAACTCTAGCTTTTGTCGAGTTGACATATAACTATCCAGAATAACCTACAATAGGCCTAGTCGGAATAGGGAGAGTCTTAGCTTTGGTTGAAATGCAAAACTTTAATTAATTGGTGCCAAATATTTTTAATATTTCAGAGACATATCATGCAAATATAGAAGACGCTTAACAGAACTCATTTAGTCTTTTGTAAACAGCATCTGTGAAATGATGCCCATGATTAAGAAACAGGAAGACTGCTGTAACCCAGAGTCCTCCTCATACTAGCTTCCAGACTCTTCTATCCCAGCTATACCACTGTATGCATATTGTCTGTTTCTGTTCCATATATAAATGGGTTGTTACCTTATACATACTTCTGTGTTTGACTTCTTTCTTTCAACACAATGTTAAATGAGAGTCATTCATGTGTCTGTCATCCATGTAGACTACATTTTTGTTTGTAGGACTCTTTTGGGTGGCCTTATATCAACTTACTTTGCCATTCCACTGCTGATAGGAATGTAGTTTGCTATTTAAGTTTATCACACACTGTGGGCTTTAATTACTTCAATATATGGCATGTGGTGGATCTGTGTGCACATGTCTGTCTGGTAAGTGCCATCCATGTACCCTGAAGTGGAGCTGTTTGGGTTATAGAAAAAAGTATGTATGCATGTGTGTGCGTGTGTGTGCGTGTGTGTGTGTGTGTGTGTGTGTGTGTGTGTGTGTGTGAAATACTGTCAAAAATTCTTAAAAGCCATTGCAACATTCATAATTATGTCAGCAATAATGAAGGTTTTAACTGTTCTAGATTTTTTTTTTGTCATTTGGTATTTCTTTTTGCTTTTGTTTTTTCACTCACAGCTCAATTTGTTAAACACTGAATTAAGATTTTATGGTTTACAACATCTTTGAGGCTTTCAGTAGCCCAAGAGTGTACAAGTACAACCTGGGAACCTTTCTGGGTGTCCACATAGGATAAAGCACTTCTCATGAAACAAGTGGAAGAAACAAGTTCACACTTACTTGGCTGTAGTTGTTTCATGATATGTGCTTCAGCCTTTCCATTTCACCCTAGTGGTAACATTATGTGTTATCATTGGTAGCAAAAATATTGGGTTTGTTTTAATTATGTATATATTATATACATATATATGTGTATATATATATTTGGGGGTATGCACATATGTAGTACCCACAGGGGCCAGAAGAGGGCATTGGATCTCATGGAGATTCGGTTACAGGGAGTTGAGAATTATCCAAAAAAGGCACTAGGAACCAAACTCAGTTCCTCTACTAGAGCAATGTTTTCTCTTAATCACTAAACCACCTCTTCATCATTATTACAGAAGCACAGGGAAGAATTTCTTATGAAAGATGATTTTTTTAAATGTACTCTAAGCCTCCTTATCTTGGTAAATGTAGGATTTCGATCTGTCTGAAGCCCCAATTAATCTTGACACTTGTCTAAGTGATCTCAAAAGTCCACTTCAGATTCTATTGCATAAGGGACAAAGGAGGGTAGTCTGGTTAATAAAAACAGATAAAAGTGCTATATCATTACTTGTGGTGGCAAAAGAAGTCAAGGAAAAGAAAGAGAGTCTATTTTTAAGGTTCTTGGCACCCTTGTTCATCTTCACCTCCTTACACCTCCTTACTCTTCAAAGGAATACAAACCCACACACGTACAACACACACACGACATACACACACAAAATCACACACACATATAACACAGATATACACCACACATACATATACCACATACCACATAAAACACACACACACACACACACACACACAGAGAGAGTGAGAGAGAGAGAGAGAACCACACAGACCCTAAATACTCCTCTAGAGCCCAGTCCAACATAGTGTGCCTGCGCACACCTATGACACCAGCACTCAGAAGGCTGACTAAGGCAGAGATGTCGGGAGCTCAAGGCCAGGTTGGGGCTGCAAAGCAAGATCTTGTCCCAAAACTCCAAACTCTTCAAACTTCAAAAAGATCCAAGTCCATGGCTCCATTCTAGCCTCTCCGTGTCTCCATTTATAAGTGAAGCCTGCCTGCAATAGCTGACTCACATAGCCCTTCATGGGACTCAAAAGGCAAGCCTAGCCCTTTGGTTGATCTCCAGCTGTTTGCCTGAGAATGTGGGGAGTGGTAGGGAGCCAGGTCTGCACAGAAGGCTTCAGGGATTTTTTTCAGCAAACATGTCATTTTCTAATTGGGGCTATTTGCTGCGGTCATTCTGCCTGGCTGTCCCCTTGAGTAAAGGTTATAATTATAAGCAGAACAGCAGCCTTTCCACCCTTTCCTGTGCAGACTCCTCAGTGGCTGCCATGAGTCATGCAAATGAGCAACAGACCCCTTGAAGTGGAGGTCTGAGGGAGTTTTTCGCTGAAAAAAATGAGTTGCAATGATGGCATTAACAAACATTACCGAGTGATCAGATGTAATTTGTTATGCTGTTTTATTTTAATGTTATATTAAAAGACAGGACAAAGAGCTAGGAGTCAACCCCTGTTGGTACAAATGGTACCCGTCTAACCACATATTACTTAAAACCTTTACTTTGAAAAGTTTGTCAATATCGGGCTACCAAAAAGGCTCAGTGGATAAGAGTTCTTGATGACAAGCTCTGCATCCTGAGTGTGGTACACTCATAGTCTACATCGCAAAAGGAGAGAACTGCATCCCAAAAGTTGACCTCTGACCTCCACACATGTGGTGTACCATAGGTACACACAAACCAACATGCACAAAATTAGATGTAAAAAAAAAAAAAAAAAAAACAAACGAACAAAGAAAAGCTAACTACCTTAATATTGCTGTTGAATGCTCAGCCATAACGGAAAGCCTGATATCACCTCCTCCAAGGCTCTATAAATTGATGGAAGATGAGACAAGAAGGATGTAAGAGCCGGAAGAAGGGGTGGAGTGCTGTGGAGCTCTGACTTCTGGGCATGACATGACCATTGCGCTCCTGAATTAGCAGCATCTCTAATTAGCTGCACAAGACATACAAAACTGGTCCCATCAACATATCCTGGAGGCTACACAGGGTTTGCAAGCCATGCCTTCCCACTGAAGAGTTACAGGCAGTCTGCCCTGACCAGCTGTGGTTCCAGGGGTTCAAGAGGAGCGCCAAGGACCTGAATGAAAGAGGGACAAAAGACACAGAGACGAAGAGCAAGTCCAGTGATCAAGCTCTTAATTTTTTTTTAATTGAAAACAGGGTCAGTTATAGGTTCGGTAGAGGGTAGAGAAGTGGAAAGCAAGGACGTCAGCGGGTTGCTAGGAGACTAACGGTCTGAGATATCTCATGGTTGGAGCTCAATGGCCAAAGGCTAATCAGGTGACTTCTGAGAATTGTTTTGGTAATCGGGAAACCAGAACTTAACTCCTGTGGCAGGAGCTTAGCAGGGGGAAGTTGATAACTTTCTGTAGGCCTGTATCTCAGGCCCTGATGTAAGTAGGGAAGGTTAGTAATTTTCCATGGGCCTTGGCTCCCAGCATTTCCTCCCTGTTTATATAATTTTAAGAGGCTTGAATGTTGTCAGTACAATCCAATTTTTCCTCCTAAAGGAGGTGGGCATTAACCAGAGGGAGGAAGCAGTGACCTGATCCTCCAAGAAGCACTTTGTGGCTCTGAAGTGGATATCTTTTTGTGGAGGAGAGGGTGACTCCACCATTGCCTGATGGCATTCTCAGCAGGCTCACAGCTGGAGACTTTTAGACATCAACCTCTATGCAATCAGGTTTGTTTCTCGGGGGATTCAGAAGCCGGGTCCTCCCCCTCTGGTACCTAGTCCTACACCCCTTGCAGGTGCCCATGTCATAAAAGATAAGCATAATTCTGAATTTTTATGCTGATGGAAATGCACATTGTGGAAGAAGGAGCCTTAAGGGGTGGCTCGGGGAAGGTCCTCATAGGACTCATCTAAGCCTAGGTCAGCCAGATCCAGTCTATGATAATGAACTTGTATAGGTCGGGATGCTGGAGAGTCAATCTGTCCCTTAATGAAAGCCACAAGTTTGTTAAAAAGAAAAGGTCCAAGATAGAGAATTATTAGTAAGCCAAGCAGGGGGCGAAGCAAGGGAAGGAGATAGGAAAGGAATCCATTTAATCCATTCCAGAAAGGGGATTCAGCCAACTCTCGCCGTCGCCTTCCCAGGTCTTGTAGCTTCTTTATCTTATTTTTGACTATGCCCAATTTGTTGGCATAGAAAGAGCATTGTTCCTGTAAAGCCAAACAGATGCCTCCATTCTCTGCTGTCAATAAGTCTTGCCCTCTTCTGTTTTGTATTACCACTTCTGCTAGGGAGTCCAGCTGTTCCTGGATATCCTGAATGGTACTGGACAAAACCTGAACATCATTAATAAGCTGTTTACAATCAAACCAGACCTTAGATTGTGAAGAAGTTGGGCCCAAGCCATGGAGTGCCACCTCAATGGCCAAGCCAATGCTACGTGACATAGGATCCATGTCAGCACAAATTCTTATAAAGTCAGAAATAGTTTTTCCCCAACGATGGGGGTGTAGGGTAGCCTGGCAAGCAGCGCTAACATTTTCAAAAGCTAGTTGTTTTGTAAAATCATTTTCAGGCTCCATTTCACCCAAGAGTCGTTCCGCGGCTTCTAGGAGCCAACCAACAAATTCATTGTAAGGTTCTTGGGGATCCTGTCTAATCTTGGACAATGAGGTGAAAGCTGATCCCTTGGAGGGAGGGTCTGCCACACCCGAATGGCAGCTTGTTGTATTTGAGTTAGCAACCAAGGGAGAAATTTGACCTGTCGCTCATTAGAAGGGAAAGGAGCCAATCCTAAAAGATTTTTTTGTCAGTCCAAGTTTTTGAATTATCTTTAGCAGTGGCATTGTGCCAAGTGAATTCTTGGCATCTAACATGATAATCAGCTTTCCATAACCCTCTCAGGTCCCCTGGACTCATAGCAATTGCCTACTCTTTTCCATCTTTTTTCATTAATGGTGCCCTCTTGAGGGAACCAGGGATCAGCGACAAAGTGAAAATATTTTATCAGATCTTTTTTCTTAACCCTAGTACCCTGTGTCTTGGGTGACTCTTTGATTCCTTGAAGGAAAAGGTCACGTTTTGAGAGTGTCTGTCCCATGACTGTGATGCATAAAACTTACCTGACTATCTCACAGGCCGGTACTCCGTGGCAATCGAAGACAATCTGATTTACGCTCCAGAGAGGGGACCTTGGTGATCAAGACGAACCTTCACTCGACAAAGGGCAGCAGTCCAAGGGTGCCAGCCGGCAGAGGAATGCATCATTCAGGCAGTGTTGCCCCATTCCATCGAGTCCCACATTTGAGCGCCACTTGCCCCGAACAGTGGGGGTTTGAGGGGTTCAAGAGGAGCGCCAAGGACCTGAATGAAAGACGGGACAAAAGACACAGAGACGAAGAGCAAGTCCAGTGATCAAGCTCTCAATTTTTTATTGAAAATAGGGTCAGTTATAGGTGCGGTAGGGGGTAGGGAAGTGGAAAGCAGGGATGTCAGTGGGTTGCTAGGAGACTAATGGTCTGGGATATCTCGTGGTTGCAGCTCACTGGCCACAGGCTAATCAGGTGACTTCTGAGAATTGTTCTGGTAATCGGGAAACTGGAACCTAACTCCTGTGGTGGGAGCTTAGCAAGGGGGAGTTGATAACTTTCTGTAGGCCTGTATCTCAGGCCCTGATGTGGGAAGGTTAGTAATTTTCCATGGGCCTTGGCTCCCAGCAGCAGTTAATAGCAGTTAGCAGTTCTGGGAGAATGAGAGAAATTTTATTCCACTGCTCCTATATATGCCCCTCACCCACTTTCCTGTAAGTAACCCTAATGAAACTCATTGTTCATACACACACACAAAATAAGAGCCATGAAAGTAGAAGAGGGACTAGTCAGTTACTCTTCCTTCAACTGTAAGAAGAGGGTCAGGAGGAGAGGGACAAGAGAGGATAATAGGGGCATTATAATAAAAAATGTATTACATACATGTATGAAAATGTTATAATAAAACCTATTACTATTTATAATTAATATGTGATAATAGAAAACATTTTATAATACATTAATATTTGATAGCCACATTGCTCTTAACAAAATTACTAAACGTTTTCTCCTGGGAGACTAATTGTGAGTGTCAGATAATCTAACAAGGAAAAGTGAAGTAAGCTAGAGGATATTTGATATGGTGGTTTGAGTGAGAATGACCCCCATAGGCTCATATATTTAAATTCTTGGTCCCCAGTTGGTGGAACTCTTTGGGAAGAATTAGAAGGTGTGGCCTATTGGAATACGTGTGGTGTTATTTGAGGGAGTGTGTCATTGGGGATGAGTTATGAAGTTTCAAAATCCTATACCAGCCTGAGTCCCAGCCCATAACTCAGCTACTGCTCCAGCACCATACCTTCCTGCTTGAGGCCATGCTCCCCACTGTGAATGATGGTCATAGACTAACACTCTGAAACTGTAAGCAAGCTCTCAATTAAATGCCTTCTTTTATAACTTGCCTTGGTCATCATCACCGTGTCATCTCACAGCAATAGAACGGTAACTAAGACACTTGGAAAATTTGCTTTTGTGGTAGAGACAGGTGGCTGAGTTAGGGCCTGGGATAATGCTCTACCTAGCTCCTGGAGAAGTTAGAAGTCCCATAAGCATATATTAACCTGTGTGGCTCTGGTTGCTGTAACTCACCCTCAGAAGGGCTGATCTGTTAAGGGAATATCTACTCATTAGGCCCATGTTTTGCCTTCCACTCATTGAAGGGTTCACCTCACCTGTGGTGAGCAGAGAGACTCATATCCTGCCAGTCACATCTTGGGTTCATTCTGTTTCCTCAAGAGAAGAACAGGTGAGACTTTGGGTTTGAGTAGAGCAAACCTGGACGCACTTCATAGAGTGCTCTTCAGAAACATCAGGGTAACAAGTGGAAACTTGGGTGAGCCAAGCAAATCACCCAGGTGCCCCTGAGAATAGCTGCTAGTGGTTATGCTGGCAAGGGTGCTCTAACAGCACCTGCAGGCTAGGGCCAGGTGGTGGGTCCCCACTTGTGAGAAGCAGCAACTCCATTCAGACTCCATCATTTCAGAGGCAAGGCCAGTAGGATTTGGAAAGATGCCTTCCTGCAGGACAGCAAGCAACGAGTGCTGAAAGGGGAACAGATATAACATTCAACACCCCAGACATGGACACTGAAGTCTTACTGTCTCTTTCTTACACTGTGCCCAGTTATCTGACAAAAATTACTGCAGAAGGGTTTATTTGGGCCCATAGTTTCAAAGGCTCCTTCCATGGTTGCCTGACTCCATGTGCAGCAGGACCATGTGTCGGCTGGAACACATGAAAGAGGAAGACTCCACGCCACATGTCAGACAGAAAGCAGAGAGCAGAATGGGAACTGGCCGGGATAATCACCCACCCTTTACCCCCACTCTCAGAGGTTTTCTTCTGGCAGTTCTGCCCCATGTCTTAAGTTCTCACCTCTACACAGAGCACCATCATTTAGATCCAAGAAGTGTTCCAATCATGAGTCTGTGGGTGACATCACATACTCACCTCCCAAAGGCTGTCAGTTCTGCCATGTGACAAGATAACCCCCTTTGAACCTATTGTCTCATCAACAAAGCAAGGATAACAAGAACTACATATGAAGATTTACAAATTGAATAAGCCAGCGTTTTAGAAACTATAAGCAGCTGAGTAACAGAAGGATTTGCTCTCATTTATATTGGCAAATATCATATTTATATACACCAAATAATAATACAGGAAGAAAAGAGATATTTTAAAACAATTATCCCCACAACTGTCATCATTGGCTAAAAGTTCATAAAATGTCTACTGTCTCCATCTACAGTTCAAGAACAGGACTTTGGTGACAGTTGGCATAATGCTTGAATGGGACTAGCTCTGTGGTCAACTGAGTTTCTCCTTCAGCCACTGGTCACTTTATCTTACCCTCCCTCACTCTTATTCTCTGACTTCTTTGACTTTCTTGTTAAATTGTTTAGTAATCTCTAGGGCCCCTGGTGTGATATTTCAATACATGTATGTAATATATAATGGTCATATATATACATATATATATCAAATACATAATGAGAGAAATTAGCTTATAACATCAGGTATTTTTTAGTTGTTGTACTTAGAAACATTTGAAATCCTCTTTGCTGACTATTTTGAAAAATGCAATTGATTTTCATTGTCCTTAGTTACTCTACTGTGGTGTAGAACATAGAAAGTCATCACTCCTATCCATTGAACGTCTTTTCTATCCTCTCACCACCTCCTCTGCTCAGTAGACCCTGCTGACCAATGTTCTATGTAGAGGGCATAAGGAAGTCGTGCTTATATGTAGCACTAGAGAAACCACAAGGGGGTTTATACCTGTTTCTACCAGGAAATTTGGGAATGGTGAGCTTTACTATCTGTAGGACCTGGCCTCATCTGAATCCTCCAGACTGTTATGTTTATCCCAGACTCCTGAGCATTGTTTCTCAGTCACTAGAACCCATTCTCATGCCCATGTACTTTGCAAAGGGGTTTTGACATAGTCATGCCTTAAGCTTTATTGTGGCAATTGTCATGAAGAACCTCTTTCCCCTACAGTTGCACTGTTTTAAATATCTCAAAAACAAACTGCTCCAGGTCAGACTCTAGAAGTTTGAATCCACACCCTATAACTAAATTGTGTTGAACTAGATTTCCTTCTTGCCTTGTGCAAAGTGTTCCTCAGCCAGCCATGGCTTTTGCAGCAACCCCCACAAATCTACTCTCAAGTTCTCTGAGATTGGCTTTGCTGTTCTGGGCCTAGCCTATTTCACTTAACATGCTATCCTCCAGTTCTATCCACAATATTTCAAGTGGTGAAAGTTCATTCTTCTAGCACTGAATGACAGCATATTGACAGTGAAACCCATATTATCTGTCCATCCAACCATCAGTCAAGACCTAGGTTAAAGAGCTATGAAAAGCTTCATGAACATGCACATCTTGATCATCATCTTTATTAGTCGGCTTTCTGTTACTACAATGAAACTGATGAGGCAGTTACCTTATAAAGAGAAAAGGTTTGTGGAACTCATGTTCTTATAGTTACAGTAAATATTAGGTAGCCCAGTTGCCTTGAGCCTGTGTTGAGAGAACTAGATAGTAATGACAGGAGCATATTCTGCGACAAACTGCTCCCACAGTGTGCTGGGGAAAAAGAATAATACTTAGAAACGGTGGTCCCATAACCCTTTTCATGGCATGCTCCCAATGACCTAACTTATTCTCATTCAGCCTAACTCTTGAAAGTTCCACCATCCCCAAAAAAGCTCCAACCTAGGGACCAAGCCTTTTAAAATATGAACACTCATCTGAAATGCCAATCTAAAATGTTTAAGTTGCAACCATACTATTTTTTTCTCTACCAATCCCGTGTTCTGCCAACACTGCAATATTCCAGGTGTCTTCAGATACACTCTGAACCTCTGAGTCCAGCCTAGGAGAATGAGACAAACCCCATTTCTATCCCAGGATAGCCCTGAGCTGAACCTCCTGGCAGCCTCATCATTCAAGGAGCAGACTGCCTTTGTATGTCACTCCTGCTCTCTCCGCCTTCAGCTGCAGACAGAATTAACGCCACAGCCAGACAGCTCACAGCCCAAGTTCAAGGGCTATTTGGCTGCCAA
The DNA here is from genome assembly GCA_907164525.1 of Lophiomys imhausi. NCBI lineage: Eukaryota > Metazoa > Chordata > Mammalia > Rodentia > Muridae > Lophiomys > Lophiomys imhausi. The sequence continues at coordinate 4,349,548 of CAJQZJ010004750.1, read as the reverse complement.
GAGCATTTTTCCATATAACGTGTCAGAAGCAGACAAGGCTGCTTGAAGCTCGTGTAACATTTTCACCATATGCTGTTTTGAAATTACCCTGTTCCGCAGGGACCCTTCAAAATGTTTCTCTTTGTAAACAGACCTGATGATAAAGACATGAGAAGTCCTGGAGCCCAGAGGCTGTCACAAATCTCACGTACTAGTAATTTCGTCTTATCTCCGGGGCACCATGGGACAGAACAGAAGCTACAGCTGAGTGCTGAGCTCACTAGGCATCTGTCAGCATCTGCTCCGTGCAAACAGGAAGGCCTCTCTGCTGCATGGGCATGCCTGGTTTAAGGAAAGGCTTAAAAGCATCAAGAATGCCATCTGGATAAATGTAAAAGGACTGGGTCACATGCGCTTTGGTTTTCTTACCCTCCACCTGCTCAGAAGTGAGGTACCTTAGATGTAAAGAAAAAAATAAGTCAAATGTACATTTGCAAGACCAGGCAAATAGAGACTAATATACACATGATATTATCTTTAAGTAGTAAAACAAGGGTGGGAAGTGGCTCAGTTAGTGAAGTATTTACCTTACAAGCTTGAGGACCTGAGTTCAATCCCCAGACCTACATTAAAAATAATAATAATAAAGCCAACCATAGTTGCAAGTGCTTGTAATCTCAGCACTAGGGAGGCAGAGGCAAATAGATCTTTAGGGCTTGCTGTCCACCAGCCTAGCCTATTCAGCAAGTCACACAGACCAGTGAGAGATCTAGTCTCAAAGAACTAGATGGACAGCACCTAAGGAATGACAGTCAAGGCTGACCTCTAGCCCCACATGCACAGACAAGCACATCTCTACACATGAACAAACACACACACACACACACACACATAATCATGCATGTACACACACACATGCACATATATATACAGGTACACATACACACACACACACACACACACACACACACACACCAACCAATAAAAGACTAGGTGATAAACAGATAATTACGTATTTGTTTAACTATTTTCCAACTTGTCTATGACGGCTATTATTTTCTCTTTTTTTTAATGTTTATTCACTACTTCAAGCCACATCTCCATCACAGTGCCCCCCTCCACCTCTCCCAGTCCCACCCTCCCATCCTACTCCTCCAGAGTGGGGTGTCCCCACACATCACTCCCCCACCCCAGTTCAGCAGTCACATGAGGGCCAAGAGTCTCCTCATTTACTGGGGGCCTACATGGCAGCACCACTAAGGCAAAGTGTCTCATCAACAGGAAACAAAGTCTATGTTCCTGTTCCTTTTGGTGTGTTGATTGTACAATAGGTATCCTATATTGTATGACTAAAATCCAATTATAAGTGAATAGATGCCATGTGAATCTTTCTGAGTCTGGGTTAGCTCACTCAGGATGAGCTTCTCTTGTTCCATCCATGTGGCTGCAAATTGCATGATTTCATTGTTTCTGATGGCTGAGTAGTATTCCATTGTGTAGATGTACCACAGTTGTTTTTTTTTTTATCCATTCCTTGGTTGAGAGACATCTTGGTTGCTTCCAGTTTCTAGCTATTACAAATAAGACTGCTATGAACATATATGAGGAAACATCCTTGTGGTTTGGTGAGGAATCGCTTGGATGTATACCCAGAAGCAGTATGGTTGGGTCTTGAGGTAGAGCTATTCCAAGTTTTCTAAGATATCACCAGACTGATTTCCACAGTGGTTGTACAAGTTTGCACTCTCACCAGCAATGGAGGAGTGTTCCCTTTTCTTCACAACCTTGCCAGCATGTGCTGTCATTAAAATTTTTGATCTTAAACTATTATTTTCTTAAGAATCAACAAATGAAATCTATGGCAAAAAGAAGCCTTCCTGAGCTCACTGAGAGGCCATAACCAAGTACCAGAGAGTGACTGGTGCCAGCATCAGTATATTTTCTCTCAGTTCTGAAGGCTACAAAGTTTGACATTAGGCATTGCAAGTGGACTGGAACATGAAGCCTCATGGTAGTCTGCCCTTTTTCATGTGTCAATGCTGGACCTGGAACAGCAGCATTGCCTCTCTACTTTGGCAGATCTCAGAATCCACCCTGCCATGTACTATGGTCAAGCCCCAGGAAAACATCTGGACAACTAGATGTTCTCACTGCCTCTAAGTGCAGAGGTGTGGCATCATCCAGCACCATGGCACAAGGACTCTGTGGCATAGGAATTAGGGAATATCTCAGTCAATGTCACTATGCCCAGGATCGTATTGGCTGAATCCAGCACAGTAATCAGAGTGCACACATGTTCATGAACACCAGTCTCATCAACAGACTCCTTCTTATGAAGGAAAACTACTGCTTATTCTGCACTAAGGGCACGTGAGGAAGACACCAAGCATTGAAAATTAAGAGTCACAGGCCTCCATCAGAGCACTGGACAATAAGCTCTTTCACTCAAGCCAAAAGTTTCACCATTTGTTTGCATGGAAACAGTAAAACTATGCAACATGTCCCTTGGCACAAAATGCCCTGTTTACAATGCAAGATATAGTGCCTTTAGAATGTACAATACTCCATTGTTCAGAAACAGAATTTCAGCAAAAATATATTAAGGATAGAAGCAAGTTGAATAAATTTTTCTCAATGTAAGAATAAAGGAATATAATTAATCTAATTCCCAGGATATATTTAATCAATTTTTAATCTATTCTTTGAAAATTTCACACATGTTTATAATGTATTTTAATCATATCCACCTGCCTCACCCCTCCCCTGCCAACTTCTCTTCCAGATTCCCCACCCAGCACATCTCCCTCCCAAGTTCATATCCTGGTTTGGCTTTGTGTTTTTTATAACTCACCTAGTGGAATTAGTGCTGTCTATGTGTCTATAGATGTGGGACACGAACAATCTACCAGTGGCCACACTCCCATAGAAAGGTGACTCTCACTCCCCCAAACAGCCATCACCTGCAAACAGTGCCTCAGCTGGGGTGGGGCATCAGAAGCTCCTCCCCATTCATACTAGAACGTTGATGGGCTTGATCTTGTGCAGATATTTTGCAGGTAATCACACATGCTGTGAGTCCATGTGTGCAACAGCCATGTCATGTCCAGAAGACAGAACTTTATACCTCTCTTCCCTAGCTGGTTCTTACATTCTTTCCGCCCTGTCTTCCACAATGCTCCCTGAGCCTTGCAGGGGGTTGGAGGTGGTAATATCTATGGCTGAATACTCACAGCCTCAGCATTGCAATTCGGTATTGGGTTGCTTAAACAAATGTGGAAATTGAAAAACCAAAGAGAACACTTAAAAGTTCTCTGAAAGAAAGCAACCAAAACTTAACTAAAAATCAGGAAGTTTGACTTGTTTCTAATGGGCTCACTCTCTTGCTATGCAAATTCCCTGTAGCCTTGGTTGAGTGTATCACATGCCTTCACACATAATGACCACCAAGCTGAGGGATGCCAGCAAATGCTGCCCAAAACACATTGGCTCCAGTTCTAGATTATTGCATGTTATGAATTGCAGTGGTTTTTTTTTTTTTTTTTTTTTTTGGTTTTTCGAGACAGAGTTTCTCTGTTTAACAGCTCTGGCTGTCCTGGACTCGCTTTGTAGACCAGGCTGGCCTCGAACTCGCAAAGATCCGCCTGCCTCTGCCTCCCAAGTGCTGGGATTAAAGGCGTGCACCACCAAATTGCAGTGGTTTTACTCTACCTACAAAGTTTTCTGCTGTCACAGAAACATAATGGTTTAATTATGGAAAGCAAAGACTTATTATTTCCCTACCCAAGGTCACATAAAAATTTCTCAGGAACATAGAAAGGATTGTGAGCACAAAAAGTCTAAAATGCCCTGTTCTGACTCAGAAGGATGAAGGTAAGCACCACATGATTTCCTACAAGAACAAGTTAGCACTTGATCTCAAGATTTAAAAAGAAGAAGAAGAACAAGAAAGGAAAAAAGTAATGGTTCTGAGGCTAGAATTAGGAAACCATGAAGTGAAATGGCTATGCTTATGTTTTTTGTCATGGGGGAAAAGGTCATATATCTCAGTAGCTCATTCAAACCAGAAAGGAGTTAACCACTGAGGTGACAAACAGCGTCTTGACCAGGATAAGACACTTTAACACCTGGAAAGAGATAATTTCAGAGATTTTACCAAACTCTGGTCTCCTCCTCTCCAGTTTAGCCTTTTGGTGACATCACTGACTTTAGAGAACGGGGAGGGTTCAATGACATTCAGAGAAAAGGGGTTGATTTGCCACAGGTCAGTCACACCTCTCTATCTGACAGCATCCAGAAAGAATTCAGATAAGTCTGCCATTGGCTTGGGTCACAGAGGGGTCAGAGAAAGCAGTAGCCTGCTTTACAGGAATAGGCAGAAACTTGCAACCAAATTAGTCATTGTGTAAGCTTCTCTGTCTAATTTCAAAGCCTCTTACCACTTGGGAAATTCTTCAAAGAGGCAGAAAAATTGGCAGTGCATTGTTTATCCTCAGGGGCGTCTTCATTAAATTATAAATGGATGCATTTTTTTCCACATGGAAACCATCACAGACGAAGCTATGTTGTACTGTTTGGCTCTCTGTGCAAACCTTGCTTTCAATTATCTTGATCATACCAAATCACCCCACTTTCCTTCGACATCATATATTCTACGGAGCACCAGGCACAAAGAGTAAAAGCAATTCCTACCCCATCACCTAAAAAGTAAATCAATAGTAACAAATAACTGGGTCTTCTTACATCACTTGGCTGCTGTCTAGATAACATGAACTCGACTTGCTTTTCTCCCTTTGTTTTATAAAATAACTGTTTACCAGCATTCTCTGTAGTTTCATTAGGAGTGGGTCTGTTAGCCTCCAACCATCTCCTCCTCAGTCTAGGGGGGCCTCCCTATGCTTTTACCAATTCCAACATCTAACACTCTCCTCTCAGCCCAGTTGACTTCAGAAATATGCTTATTCCTAGACATGCTTAGATCAACACTTCAGACTTCTAAAATCCCACCACAATGGTAACAAAAAAGGCTGCTAACATTCCTTAACTATGATAAAGGCTGAGCTATATATCAAAACACATGCCAAGCATGTTCATGAAAACCTCAGCTAGCCCTGGCAGTATATAAGCTAGATGATGTTACTTACTGCTGTTTTACAGAGGGGAGAAATGAAATGTTAAAACTCAATAGCTATGCATAAGCTTGGCAGACTGCTGTAACTCGAACTGAGCTTCAGAGTCTTCTTCTTTTCCCTTCTTACAAATGTTGCTGTGGAATTCAGATATGGCCCTTGTGAGATAGGTAAATATATTATTTATATATATATATGCATTTAATATTATAAATATATTAATATAAATACATTATTAAACTCCAGGATATGTAAGCATTTCAGGCACAGGCAAGATTACTTTGTTACAAGTTCACATGCAAAAGTCACTGTTCACGGCATATTTACCATGTTGTTAATAAAACCACAAAGCTAGATGTCTTTAATCTATACACCATCTCCTCCTATTTCTTACTTACATACAATCCTATGTCAGATGAGGAAACTGAAGCATAGAAAATCTTTGGACTTGCTCTGGACCATGCATTTGGTGACTCAAACTGGCCTCAGGCCAACTCTCCAGACTCAATGATTGCACATGGATGAGTTTCTTTTGCTCTATACATGTGAAAATGATTCACACAGCCCTCCAATAGTAGAGTGTAAGTTGGGAATATTCGCTCATCTCGCTAGGCTCCCCTTTATTTCTGTAGGTAGGATTTCTGTGTGAAGTCACTGAACCTAGGTACAAAAGAATGTGATCTGTACTGTGAGGCTCTTCATTTGACTGCTGTTGGACACAACCCACACTAAGACACATCCCTAATCTTATAAATAATACATGCAATCCAAATGATCCAGTTTGTATAAACCAACCTCCTTCAGTCCCTTATGAAGAATCATGGAACAATGAAAAGAATGTGGACTTTAAAGTCACATAAGCCCAGAAGTGGAGCTGGATTTTGTCTGTTTTGTTGTTCTGGTAAATGTTTAATTCTTCAGTGTGGGTCCAGAAGCTCTGGTTTGCAACTCTTGTTCATTACCATGGTGTGACCACTGCCACCATGGCTCATTTCACAATTTCAACATGCTGCTTTGGATGCAGAGTTAGAACGAGACAATGACAGTTGTTGACTTACAAGTGCAAGCCATTTCCAGCACACTACGGCTGGGAGGTCCTAACCTAACCCTGGATTGAAAATTATCAGGACAAGATTAGGGTGAGTTACTTTACCTTCCTGAGTATTGATTTCTACTTCTGTAAAGTAGGGGACATATTACTACTAGCAAGGAGAGCATGACCTGTAAGGAGAAGAATAAACATCACCCCTCCAGCCTTCCTGAGGGAGTTATGCACACAGAGCCTCAGACAAGGAGGGGTAAAGGAACACACCGCGAGCACAGCCTATGCCTTGGAGTCGGAAGACTGTGGCGGACTGACCACAGGCATGAGTCCCTAGTGGGAACAGATCCTATCCTGCTCTCCTATTTTAAGCCCAAAGCTTTATCCCAGTTGTATTGACTCTCTGTCAGTGCCATTAACTAATATTGTAGACCTGTGTGTTCTAGGTTGAAACATTCTCTAATAAACTCACTGTTCACTAATATGGGCCCAGATGGAATCATTTCTTTCATTTCTTTGGTCTGCTGTTGCCCTGTTTGGGGGTAATTTGAAATAGTTTCCTCAGTGTTAATCATGGATCAAGTTGAGAGGATAGAAAGAAGAAAATGATTGCAAGAGGTTTGGTCAGATCTGCCTGGACACAGCAAGGCTGGTCCAGTTGTATGTCAAGAGAGACAAAAAAACAAGCAAACAAATGAGATTACTAGGGTTTCTTACCTTGGTCCTTGATCTTCCTGACAACTCTAAGGGGAATTAAGGGAATGACACTACTTGATAACTATCTTAGCATGCACTGGCTCTTGTACCAGGGACTTGACCCATCAGCAAGCCATTCCTTTGGAGAAGAGCTTGGGGAGAGAGTCTCCTGCTACTCCACATTTCTGCTGATGCACAATTGCTGGACCGATCCAACCCCATGAAGTAAAGCCTAGGGTTTTAACCAATGTGTACTGCTCAGTTTTTTTCCCCTTTAGCTTTCCTCCATTTGAGTGAATCGGACTGGATCCTAGCTGCTCAAAATGAAAAAGAAAGAAATGAAACCTAGCTGTGAACACATATAGCCCTTATAATCATCTGCTATTCCTCCAAATCAAATCCCCCATCAAGTATTGAATTAATATCTTGGAGAATATCAAAAGATTGTGTCTACTATATGCCCAGTAGAAAGGTTCAAAAATGCATTCAGCAAGAATAGCATTAGTGAAGCAAGCAGCCCCCTGTCAAGCAGCCAGTTTTGAGGGAGAAAACATTCTGATGGCTGTGTAGAACAGAGAGGCCTATTACTTGTGCTAGTGACTTTTATTTTTCAATGCAAGACATGTTGTCTCAATGTCATGGGCCATGTGAAGTTAAGCGCAACATTAATTCACATCTAATCTGTGTTGAGGAGCCACTGGGTTGTGGGATTTTAGCTTTTAACCTTATTTTCTCAGCACTCAGAATCACTTGAGCATTTGTTTTCTGTGTATGACAACCTGGCCACAAATACATCCTGAGATCCTGGGATCCCTCAGATAAGAAGGGTATCTTTAGACTTACATGGGTAGAGCTCAAATTTGCTGGGAACTAGAAAGCCCTAAGCCTTAGTTTGTTAAATGGAGTTGTGGTGATAAGAATTGAAGACCCAGAGTGGTCCTCAATTAAATTTCCCCTTAGGAAATGTTACCTCTTTACATGTTTCCTAAGGGTCTTGATCTTTTCTGTCCTCTCAACTCCCATCATGTATGAAAAGAAAAAAAAACACAATTTGCCTGCCTCAAGTATACCCCAAATGTCCAGTAAAGAAATGTAAGTAGAGACTTCCTTTTGTACGTAGAACCAGTGTCTCAGACAAAAGCAACAAGATTCTGACTGGGAATGTGAGGAGATTTGAGGATATAAGGAGAGATCTTTGGACCTCCAAGGCTGTGCGATCTTGTCAGACCCTTTCTGTTCACTATGGTACACTTTTCCAAGAGCCTAAATAATATTAGGGGTTCAAGGAACATGAATTGCATGAAATCACCTCATGAAAATGACATTTGGAAAGCCAGGTTCCTTATCTCAGCTTTCAGTTTAGTTGTTTGTTTCCTTGTTTGGCTTTAAGATAGGGTCTCATGTATCCTCTGGCTGGCCTCAGACCTACTATGTAGCTAAGGATAGCTGCTGAGCACCTGCTTCTGTTTCCTAGGTTGTAGGGATCACAGGAGTGCACCCTTAGCACCCAGTAGATGCAGTGCTGGGGTGTACAATTAATAACAATAATAAACAACAATGGTTGTGCCAATTGCTTATCAATGACACAGGTCCCCAAAGGGCCTTACTGTGCTACTTAGACTATTATAAGTCCATAATCTATTCAAAAATGCAACTTAGAGCTGCTTTGTGTGCATATGTGTACACACATATGTATATGTGTGCAAATGTGTGCATATATGTGTGTGTCACGTGTGTATATGTGTGCACATGTGTATCTGTGTATACACATGTGTGCAAGTGTATGCATATATGAACATGTGTGCATGTGTATGTATATGTACATGTGTGCATGTGTATGTGTATGCATATGTGAGTATGTGGATGTGGATGCATATGTGTGCATGTGTATGCATATGCATATGTGCGTATGTGGATGTGGATTCATATGTGTGGTTGTGTATGTATGTGCACATGTGTACTCATATATGTGTATACATATGTGTGCATGTGTATGTGTGTGCATGTTTGTGCACCAAAATTCTGAGCTCCTCAAAAGCAAATGAGTATTTATCTTATCCAAAACATATTTTCAACAATGCTTTTATTTTTCAACAGAGGCCTGCCTAAACACAGGGAATATTCTCTGAAACCGAACTTTTAAATTATTTTTTAACACTTATTTATTACTAA
>CAJQZJ010004750.1:4288202-4331020 GCA_907164525.1 Lophiomys imhausi | reverse complement strand
ATAGTATAAGTAATTCCATAGAACAGTTATAGTATAAGTAATTCCATTGAACAGTTATAGTGTAAGCAAGAGGCCACAGTGGTACAGTTTCATATCAAAGCTGGAAACTTTTGCTGTATTTCTTTGAATCAGTCTGTGTCAGTTCTGAGAAGATCCTCCCAGGATGGGAAGATTCTAGAACATTAGGAACAAGCCAGGAGCTCTGAAACACAGACTGCTGGCATGAAATGATTGGCAAGTCAGTCGTGAGCTAGAAGACCACTGTCAAAGTTCAGCATGGTTTCAGGGAAATGTTGTAGGATTGTCATTGTGTTTTTAGGGCCATGTTACAAACAACCTACACAATGAGTGTCTAAGAGCAACAAATAAATCTGTACTTTCATTTCCACCCAGAAAAAGAAGGTAAATGGAATAAGTTTCTACCTCAATAGGGGGAAGATTAAAACACGTGTAACAGGTAATACTACAAAGGACAAATGCTTAATGCTACTTTTAGTCTCTACCCTGACACCATGGTTTTGTTTTGTTTTGTTTTGTTTTTGATTGTCTGTCTATTTCTCTCTCTCTCTTAACATTTATTTATTTCTTCAAATTACATCTCAATCATAGTCCCCTCTCTTCTCTCCCTCCCAGTCTCACCCTCCTACCTTCTTTTCCCTCATCCACCTATCTGTTTTTCTTTTTTAATTTAAGGCTGACACCATATTTCTAAAGACTGACAGTGATCGGTAGTATGCATTGTTTATGACAGGAAGTGCAAAACTAGATTTGACTGGGACAGGAAGTGATTCAAATGTGTTTTTGAAAATGCTGTGTGCACAGAGCTCTAAATGGAATGTCTCCCTCAAACCTCTCCCCTCAGAGCTCAGGGAACCCACAGGAAGAGGAGTTGGAGAGAATGTAAGAGCCAGAGGGGATGAAGGATACTGAGAGAAGAAGACCTTCTAGATTGTCGCGTCGACCTCGACCAGCAAGAACAACGCAACTCGCAAAAACTCTTCTCAAGCAGTTTATTTAGGTCCCTTGAAAACAATCTTCCGAATAATGGGGTAGACCCAACCCACAGGCTAAATACTATATGAACAGCCAATCAAGTAAAGCCACGTGGTGCTATCTTAGAGGCCCACGTATGCGGAAGCAAGCCAGATCAGCGGTCTTATCCAAATATGGACTTGTTTACCACCGAGGGCGCTCACCTTCGGGCTGGTGGAAGGCGGAAACCAGTGCCATCTTTAGGGCGTGGCACTTCGCAGCTCTCTACAGTTTCTCCTTTTTTGCTTTTAAAAATGTTGGTAGAAGTTCCTGGAAAGGCTTCATAATCCCCATATCTGGGGATCTCACGGAGGGCCTGAGCCTGTAGGAGGGCAACGTTCAAACTCTTACCCGTCTCTGGGTCAGCCTCCCCACTCGGGGCTGCCCTGTCTTAGGTGGCCGAGACTTACCCGTCAACTCTGTCATTGACTTGCCAGACCCTAATACCCGTGGAACGAATACCTCAGTGGGCAGGGACTATACTTAGTGAAGATTTAAGGCTTCCTGGCAGCGAGCCATGCCTGAGGGGACTGGCCCGCCTCAATGGCAACAAGGGCCTGTATAATCATGGCTGCATTACGCTTCTGTGTGGCTCTTATCTTGTAGATGCACCATAGGCAAACCAGAGAGGCTAGTATCATCAGTATCGCCAAAGAGCCTACGCCCGCCCACTCCTTAAGATGATCCATAGCCGTCTGTATCCAGAAAGTCAAACCAGTAGCCAGGCTCAGATCCACCCGGGTGGAGTTGATGTGGACGATTGTCGCTCTCAGATCTCTCATCTTATTTTCAAATTCAGCTGACCAATCCTGTAAGAGGAACTTTGACAATTGTCTAGACAGATTAGCATCCTTTGTTAAATTTTGATACCGCACCTAAGTAACACACAAACCCTGTATTTTTCACTCACACCCCAATTTTGCTAGTTGTCAAAGAGAATCAATCTGTTCTTGTATTAAATCTATGCGTTGATTAACTATCATAAGGCCTCTTTTGAGATGAGAATTCATAGAGGTCTGAGTATCCAATGCCTGTGCTACATTGGCTGAGATGTTATTCAGGGCATTGGCAGTCTGTATAGAACTAGACAAGGCAATAGCTGAGGCAGTAGCCCCCACAGCAGCAATAGTGATGGCAGTAACAATAGCTGCACTGATGCCAAAATCTCTTTTAAGCCTGAATAGCATCATGGTATTAGGGGCCTCTATAGTAACTGGTACATATCGAGGCACTCTAGTCACCACAGCCACAGGAAAGGCTGTGGCATTCCAGCACAGGGCATAAAAGCATGTGTCCAGAGTGCATATTAACTTTTCTTCACCCAAGGATGCACTCCCATTACTTACAATCCACAGAAAAGGAGGCCAGAGACACACTGGCGAGGCTGAAAAGGTCTTATTGCGGTAAGAATGAAATGAAGAATTCCAAGTACCAGAGCCACTACCGCTAGAAAAATCTAATTTGGTAGCGGACCCTAGGGAAAAATTACCTCTTTGATAAATTCCTCCCCCAAGCATAATGACAGATCCCAAGTCCATGTAACTTCCATTTACCCCACACAAAAGCCACAAATCAAAAGGATTGGTGGCAGTCTGCTGAGGATCCCTAGTAGATATATCAAGCATTCCTGTACAAGACTTATTCACTGTATTACTAATCATGGGGCAAAAAGAAAAATAATCTTGTTGAACCCAAACTGCTCTGTGCTCCTGACATCCAGTCCAGGGAAAAGGTCCTTCCTCTCCTGTGGATCCTCTACAAAAAGGTGCCCAGCGTGGCTGTCTGGGGGGGGTCCCGGTCAGAGACTCGTGTGGGCCACCATCCTTCAAGGCGAGAACCGTTGCCCAAAAACAAACCACCAGCCCTACCCCCATACCTCAGTTGTGGTAAAAAAATCTGTTGACTGCTGAGACAATTTAATGCATTCTGTATCATCTGACCTATTGAAGCTCATTAAAAAGCACAGACTACCCTTTAAGCTGACATTTTTATTACCCTCTATAGGGCTTTTCTGATCATCAAAGGGAAGGTAGGGTAAGTCTAAGCTTCTATTACTGCTAAATAAGCGTGGAAACACAGTTGCATCATGTCTGACCGGCATCAGCTTTGGGAATATCGACAGGATCCCCCATCTCAGCTCGGTCATTCCTGATATACTCACTGCTACTATCACCAGGATCCCTAGGAAGGTCTTCATGATGAATCTTCCTCACAAGGCGTTCAGGCACCCACACTGGATCTTGTTGATCCTGAGGAAAAACACAAACAGATCCTCTCACCCATGTTAGCAGCGGGTCAGGCCCTCGCCAAGAGCCTGTCAAAATATCCTTCCACTTCACCATGCCTTTAGGTGGACCATGGGAATCCTGATGTCTGTCCGCTGCTGAGCGGCCTTGAGCATCCAAATTTAAAAAATTTAAAGTAAATAAGGCTAAAGACATTTTCTCCTTTGGGGTACAGCCTTGGCCTATTCCCCCTTTCTGTTTTTGCAAACATTCTTTCAAGGTGAGATGAGCACGCTCCACAATTCCTTGTCCTTGAGGATTGTATGGTAATCCGTGATTAAGCTGTACCTCCATCTGGTTGCAGAAGGAGACAAAGGACTGAGCCGTATAGGCTGGTCCATTGTCCATTTTTAGCTGATGTGGTTTTCCCCATGTAGCCCAGGCTTCTAAGCAATGCCCTATGACATTGCGAGCTTTTTTTCCACTCATAGGTGTAGCATGTATGATACCTGAGCAGGTATCCACAGACACATGAATATATTTTAAGGTTCCAAACTCTGAAATGTGGGTAAAGTCCATTTGTCAGATTTTGAGTGGCATCAACCCTCTAGGGTTCACTCCCTCACTGGGAGGATGATGATGAATCACACATTGAGGACAGTCCAAAACCACTTGTCTAGCATCTGTTCTAGACAAATGGAATTTCTGCTGTAGAGTTCTTGTATTTACATGAAATAATTGGTGAAACTGTCTGGCTTGGTCCAGGAATGAGCTCCAAAAAATGTATGTCATCCTAGTTCATTGATCAACTTTATCATTACCCTCACTTAATGGTCCAGGTAATCCTGTATGTGCTCTGATATGTTGAATATAAAAACATCTTTTTTTTGTCAGATTAAAACTTGTAACTCTTGTAATAAGGCACATACAGTACTACTATTTTTAATAGGACCTGTTAATTCTAATACTTTTACTGCGTTGACCACATAGACTGAATCTGAGATCAAATTGAATGTAAATTGACATCTTTTAAACACCTCAATTACTATTTTCAACTCTAGTATTTGGGGGGAGCCCGGTTGAAATTGGCATAGCATGGGCTCTTGTCTTTCCATCAAATAGGCTCTGCAGCTTGTCTTTGAGCCATCAGTAAACACATTTGGTGACCCTTGAAGTGGTAATGTTGAAGTAACCTTAGGGAATACCACTGGGTGCTCCTTAAAAAAATGATAGCAATGGATGCTTAGGATAATGGTTATCAATCACTCCTTCAAAGCTACATTGCAATATTGCCCAATCATCTACAGTGCCACAGAAAATCTTAATTTGACAAAATCTTAATTTGATGACTGGAATAGGGCACTATTATACTGGCAGGAGCAACTCCAAAAGACTGTAAACATTGTTGGATACCATTCAAGGCTAAAGCAGCAACTGCAGTGGGATAATGTTCTATGGATTTTTTTGGAGAAATCTTCAAATAAGTCCATAATAATGGTCCGTCCTGCCATAACAATCCTGTAGGTTGACCATAGGTGGCAAATATGCACAAAGCAATGGGTTGTCCTTCCTGTCATCTCTTTAGGAAGGCACTCTGCAACCTTTCTTCCACTTTACATAAAGCTTTTCTTGCTTCTTCTGTAAATTGTCTAGGAGAATTAAGTGCTGAATCACCTTTCAAAATATCATATAGGGGTCTTATTTCATAATTTGGTAGCTTCAAATAGCCTCTTATCCAATTGATATCTCCTAACAACCTTTGAAAATCATTTAAAGTCTTTAAATTATCTTTTCTTATCTCAATCTTTTGAGGTATTATCTTTTTAGGTCCAACCTTTGCTCCTAAATAATTAACCACATTTTCCTTTTGAACCTTATCAGGAGCAATAAACAACCTTTTTTTTAAATAATTGAATTAATTCTTCATAGGCCTGATCTAACATTTGTTCACTCTTAGCTGCCAGTAAGATATCATCCATATAATGAACACATCTCAAATCGGGATCTTTCTCAAGGGAGCAATGGCTTCCCCCACATACAGTTGGCACATAGTGGGGCTGTTTGCCATGCCCTGAGGTAATACTACCCATTTAAACCACTGATCAGGTTCTTCATGGTTACAGGATGGAACAGTAAATGCAAATCTCTCACTATCTTTGGCACACAAAGGGATGGAGAAAAAACAATCCCTTATATCTATAACTATTATGGGCCATGAGGCTGGCAAAGATGATAAAAGCGGCAAGCCGCGTTGCACTGGGCCCATGATCCGCATTTGTTGATTTATGGCATGCAGGTCATGCAACAATCTCCATTTTCCAGATTTCTTTTTAATGACAAAGATAGGTGTATTCCAGGGAGATACAGATGGTTTTATATGTTTTAAAGACATCTGTTCATCCACCAACTCCTTGGCTGCATTCAATTTTACAGAGGAAAGTGGCCACTGAGGAACCCATATTGGGTCCTCCGTCTTCCAAGTTATGGGAATGCCCTCCTCAGTGGCCCCTAGGAAAAACCCAGGCCCTGTCTCTTTTGCCTTTGCTGCATAGATATGGGACTCTTTTGCCCCTGCAAATATTTTCCTATTCCAAAGCCTGGAGCATATCCCATATCTTGTATCATACGTTGGGCTGAATCAGAACAGTCATTACTCAATTTAAATCCCATATCCTTCAAAAGGTCTCTTCCCCAAAGGGAGATAGGGAGCTCAAGTACATATGGCTGCATTTCTCCTGAGTGGCCTTCTTGGTCTTGCCACTTTAATAATCTTGCACTCATATCTTGAGTTTTAGCATAACCCAGGCCTTGAAGTGTTTGAGAAGAGGCTTGTATGGGCCAACCTGAAGGCCAGTCTTTCTTTGCTATGATACTCCTATCAGCCCCAGTATCCAAAAGGCCCAGGATCTTTTTACCATCAACTTTTAACTCCAAGATGGGGCGTTGGTCCAAATCCAAGGAGAGAAAAGTCAGATCCGTGCCCGTGGACCCAAAACCATCTTTTCCTCTCTCTCGATTCCTTGCCGCATAAGCTCGGCAAAATGACCAACTGAGCAATTCTATCTCCAGGAGAGATAGCTGTTATACCACGGGGGGAGGCTACCATGATCTTAACCATTCCTGTATAATCTGGATCTATAACCCCAGGATGGACAATAAGTTCTCTCAAGGCTGATGATGACCTCCCTAACAGCAAACCAACTGTACCAGGTTCAAGGGGTCCTTTAAAATCTGTTTCAATTAACTGGACCCCCATTTGGGGTGTTAATACGAGTCTGGTGGTGGAGCAGAGGTCCAATCCTGCTGAGCCTGCAATGGCTCTCTGCGGTCTCTTGGATGGCGGAGGGTTGGCCATCTCTCTTGATTTTGTTTTTTGTCCTGATTCTCTACTGCCCCATATATTTGTGGGCCCTGGGGTCGTGGGCCCCGCTGTCCGTTTTTTGGATGAGCGCCACCATAACCTTGAGTCAAAGGCTGGCCATGGATGTCTGTCACTGAATGGCATTCATTAGTCCAGTGGTTCCCTTTTTTACATTTTGGGCATAACCCCAGCTGCCTGGGGCGTTGTGCACTTCCTGTACTTTCTGTACTCCTTTCCCTGGGGCATTGTCTTTTAAAGTGTCCCATCTTGCCACACTTAAAACAAACTCCTGGACTTCCTCCACCTTTTCTGGTCAACTGTACTACTGCGGCAGCAAGACCAGAATTAGTTAACGGCCCTCCAAGTTCTCTACACACTTTCATCCAGGCTTCTAGCCCTTTGTTCTTGTAAGGGGTGATAGCGGCTCTACACTCTTTGGTGTATTGCTCATAGACCAACTGTTTTATTAGTGGCATAGCAGCATCTGGGTCGCCAAAAATCTTCCCTGCCACTTCCACCAATCATGCCACAAAGTCTGAAAAGGGCTCCATGGGGCCCTGTAGAATCTTAGTTAAGTTCCCACTCACCTCCCCTTTGTTAGGAAGGGATTTCCAAGCCTTGATAGCTGTCTGGTTTATTTGTTCATAAACCTGATTGGGATATCCTGTCTGCTGGTTGGCAAATCTACCCTGCCCAAGCAGCATATCTCTATCCCAGGTTGGATTTCCATTCCTCTGATTAATGGCTGCTTGCTCAGTGGCATACTCAATCAAGAAAGCTTTCCAGTCTAAGTATTGCCCTGGACTTAAGCAGGTGCGGGCCAGGCCACTCCAATCACTCGGAGTCATACAATGTCTGCTTAATGCTTCTACTTGAGCCAATGTAAAAGAAGCGGTAATGCCATAGGTACGAACCGACTTTGCAAGGGATTTAACTACTTTAAAATCAAGCAGTTCCTCATACCTGTTCCCTTGTGGGTCTTGGTATACCGGATAGGCAAACTGTAATTCTGTTCTTACTTGTGTCCACACCCCTGGGCAGAAAGATCTCCCTACTTTCAGGGACTGAACAGGCTGATTTATCTGAATGGCTTCTGGGTATGGAGGGGGAGTTGAAGGCACCGCGGCAACGGCTTTACTTACACCGACCGCCGCCAACGTGGCTGAAGGCGCCATGGCAACAGCTTCACTTACACTGACTGCCGCCAACGTGTCTTTCTCTTTTACCTTTTTCTTTTTCCTTTTTCTAATAGCAGTCCTCTCTAACTGTTCTATTAGAGCGTGTAGCTCCCCTTCAGAATCCGTGCCCTCTGAATCCTCAAAATCTCTAAAATCTCTAAGATCAGGATAGAGAGGGACCTTTTTTTTGCTTCCCTTTTCACTGTCTTCCTGCTCAGATCTTTTGCCTTTGTTGCTTCCCTTTTCACTGTCTGCCTGCTCAGATCTTTCCCCTTGTAGCAGTTCCAAGGCTGATTCTCCCTCCTTGATTGCGTTATAGCATCTCTGATCTTCTAAACAACTCCTCACCATCTTCCAAATCGGTCTTACTCCATGCTTCAGAGTACCTTGCTCCCAAGCAAAATCCAAGTCCCTGCCTAATTTGTCCCAGCAGGATACCGTAAGATTCCTGGACACCGCAAACCACGGAGCCACGGAGTCGCATTCATTCAAAAATCTCTCTAGGGTAGACTTCTTAAGTTTCAAATTCCTAGCTAAAAGTAGCTCCTGAAGAGCCAGAAACATTGGATGTGACTGAGACAATCCCATGATTAAAAATTTACTTTTGGTTCACTGTTTCCCGCGAAACTTTACCTTTAGTTCGCAATTTCCATGAAACTTTACCTTTAGTTTGCAATTTCCCATGAAACTTTACCTTTAGTTCGCAATTTCCCGTGAAACTTTATTGTCCCAATTTATTCCGGGAACTTACCAGTGCACTGCCCATGACTGCAGGAGTTCTGAGTCTTTTCTGGGTCCCCGTATGGGCCACCACTTGTCGTGTCGACCTCGACCAGCAAGAACAACGCAACTCGCAAAAGCTCTTCTCAAGCAGTTTATTCAGGTCCCTTGAAAACAGTCTTCCGAATAATGGGGTAGACCCAACCCACAGGCTAAATACTATATGAACAGCCAATCAAGTAAAGCCACGTGGTGCTATCTTAGAGGCCCACGTATGCAGAAGCAAGCCAGATCAGAGGTCTTAGCCAAATATGGACTTGTTTACCACCGAGAGCGCTCACCATCGGGCTGGTGGAAGGCGGAAACCAGCGCCATCTTTAGGGCGTGGCACGTCGCAGCTCTCTACACTAGATTAACTGAGCAAAACTGGTATGAGCTCACAGACACTGACACAGCAAAAACAGGCCAATACGGGTCTGCACCAGGTCCTCTATGTATATATTATAGCTTTTAGTTTAAAGAGGTTTTTTTGTTTGTTTTTGGGGGGTTGGGGGTTGTTTCTCTGTGTAGCTCAGGCTGTCCTAGAACTGGCTTTGTAGGCCGGGCTGGCCTCAAATTCGGAGTTCTACCTGCTTCTGCCTCTGTCTCTGCCTCTGCCTGTGTCTCTGCCTCTGCCTCCTGAGTGCTTAGGATTAAAGGTATACACCACCACCACTCAGCTCCAGTTTAGTATTTTTAGAGGACTCCTAAGTGGGCCTCTGATTCTTGTGCCTTCTTTTGGGCTCTTTTCCTTCTGTTGGTTTGCCTTGTTCAACTTCAGTGTGGTGGGTTTTGTTTTATGTTATTATATTTTATTTATGTTCTGTTATCTCTTAGAAGCTTGTTCTTTTCTAATGAGAGAAAGAAGGGGGTGGATCTGGATGGGAGAAGAGGTAGCAAGGAAATGGGAGTAGAGGGAGAAGAGCAGGTAATCAGTACATATTGTATGAGAAAATAATCTCTTTTCAATAAAGGGGGAGCAGAAAGAAAGAGAGAAATAGAGGAAGAAAGAAAGAAAGAAAGAAAGAAAGGAAGGAAGGAAGGAAGGAAGGAAGGAAGGAAGAAAGAAAGGAATGGAAAGGATTTGTTCAGATCAGCAAAGGTCAGGGGCATTAATAGCTCTCAAACTGACATTTCTATAAAATAGGAAGATGATTCTGAGAATAGACTCACTTAATAATATATCTGCTATGCGGTTATGTCTCCTGAAGGCTCACGTACTAAAGACTTGGTGGCAAACCTGTGGAAGGTGATAGGATCACTAGAGGTGCAGTAGAAGTAAAAGGCAGTGAGGGCTTTTAAAGGAGACAGTGGCCTCTGCCCCATGCCATCTCCTTCCCAGCCACCAGGAGGCGAGCAGACCCTCCCTGTCTGCTCCCATCACAATGCATTGCATTGTCACTGGCCCAAGACAACAGGACCATGTGACCACACTCAACCCTCTTTCTGTCCTTCAAAACCTTTCCTCTTCTAAGTCATTTTATTTTGGGTATTTTTGACAGTGGATAAAAAAGTGACTAATATACACGGCAAGATAAAAATGTCAAAATATTAATTGGCCAAAAGTTTGATGACTCCATCAAGAATAAATTATCAGATGTGTGATTTCCACGTAGAAGAGTGAGGATAACCATATGATGTGTGAAGCCACAGATGGCCTATTCAAGGACTTTAAATCCTTTTTCACTGCAAGTAGAACTCAAAAAAAGGAAAAGCACACACAGTTGTAGAGTGTAGGGTATTACAAGATGGGTGTTATTATCTCCACTGCCTAAGCACTCAGTCCCTCTACTAGGCACTTTGTCACCTGTCTCCTGGCCTCTGCTGGCTGCTGACAATCCTAGGCCACCCTTGGCTGGAGCGTAGTCCTCTAATCTGGGTCTTTGTCTCTATTGTCTTACCCTCTGTGCCTGTGTCTAAACTGACTCCTTTCTCTTATCAAAATACCAGCCATTGGGTTTCCTAATCACCACAAATACAGTATGATCCTACCCCAAACTTTTAACTATATCTGCAAAGACACTATATTCAAGTGTTATCATGTCCACCATAATCAGGAGTGAAAATTTGGGTATGATTTTGGGGTGAATGATATTTAACCTTGACACCATATGCATACTTTTAATTTCAATAGCTTCACATCATTGTTTTTAGTTGGCTGCATCTTTTAGGCCTCTCAATTTACAAGTTCACCTTTACCTATGACATGTGGATAGAAAAGTTAGGTCTTGGCTAGCAAGATGGGTAAAAGCTGATCAAGGCTATGGCAGAAGCCTGGGGACCAAGTTCCAGTTCCTGAGTCTACAGAATAGAGAGCTGACTCTCAGAAGTCCTCTGACCTCCACACATGTACCATGGAACACGTTCACATACAGACACACACATCTCATGCATATGCATATACCCCCTCCACACACACACACATTTTTAAAGCTACCTGGGACCATTTAAGCTGAAGTTCTCATAACCTAAGTACAGCTCTGGACATCTGACTCTTAACCATTGGTCTTGACTGGGTTTATACAGGCCACCATAAGCTCTCCTCCCACTAAAACACATAACTAAGCCCTGAATTTTAGCTTATGCAGTTAGCTCCCGGCAAGAGTTCTCCCTCCTTTGTCTCTACATAGTCTTACCACCTTGGACCGATCTTTGACCATCTTCTGCTTTGAATGTGACCCTCAAATCTCCCTTGGAATGGAAACTTAATCTCCGAATTCATGTGCTACCTTTACTTGGAGATCAGGCTTTAGGAAGTTAATTGGGATTAGGAGAGGTCTTATCATATAACCCATGGTGGGATCCCTGGTTCTCTAGGAAGAATAGGAAACCAGAGCTGGAACACTTACTTACTCTGCCTTCCCATGTGATGCCATCTGCCATGTAATGATACTACACAAGGCCCTCACCAGCAGGATCGTGAGCCAAATAGACTTCAGTTCTTCATAAAGTATTTAGTCTCTGGTGTTTTGTTGCAGAGAACGAAAATTTGCTAAGATACCTTTGATAATCTGACCAAAGTTCTTATCTTTTACCTTTGATGCGATTTCTAATCATTCTGGCCCCTCTCCAGCAAGAATTCTGTTAAATCATTTTTCAAAGTAATAACCTCTTAATGCTTGAGGGTCTCAGTAATTTTCCATCCACTACTCCCATCCCTCCTCACTGTACTCTTCACATATAAATCCCTGCTTGTCTTTGTGGGAAGAAATGAGCTCATTTTTATCCCCAAGTCTGATTCCCCTATTATCAGTTATATTTCCAAATCAAAATTTTTGTACTTCTTTTATCTTGTGTCAGCTCAGGGTTGTCTTTGACAGTTCACAATGTGGTTTAGCATTTGTCTTTGTCTGCTGTATTTTCTACAAAGTTAGATCTAAAAAAACTCATCAGACTTCGGTTCAATTCTTTGTGCAAAATACAGGCAAAAGTGGTAGGCATGGTTTTCCTTAGAAGTCATTTTGTAAGTCTTCTTTTCCTGATGTTAGTAACCTTTTATACTCAATGACTGCATCTCTTAAAAGAGATATTCTAGTACTGACGTTATTTTTTATTCATTAATTAAGATGCCGCTGTAAGGAAACTATAATAAAACACTTTCCATATACTATATGCCCACCCACTGTTACATTTCATATAGGAAAATTATAAAAGTTACTTGATGTTTTCCTTCCTCAGTTTTGAAAGCAATATACTTACCTTCTACCATCCTTCAAAATGAAAAATTAATTTATTATCATTATGAACTCATGGGCTTAAACACATCAATGAGTCTTATTTGAACAAAATCAGTATTCTTATTGTGGTTCAAATATTGCCCTTGCGTCTAGTGGAAGCTTCATGTCACCTCTTGTCTTAGCTTTTCCAAGGCTATGACAAAATATCTGAGGGGAAAAGGGAGGGCTGATTTATTTTGCCTTCATGGTTTCAAGATCCATCATCACTTGGCTCCATGTTTCTGGTTCCAAGGTGAAGCACACCATTGTGCCAGAGGGATGTGGCAAAGGAAAGCTGTTCACCTGGTGGCAGCTAGGAGATGCACATGGTGACCACAGAACTGTGTTGGGTAGAGATTTCCCCCTGCAGAGAGCACATCCTCTGTTTCTTCCTTCCTTCAGTTAGCCTCATGTCCTGAAGGTCCCACAGCCTCCTGACAGTACCTGGGCCAGCAGCCAATCCCAGCATTTGGCCTTTAGGGAGTCACAGCTGATCCTAAGTGCTTCTCACACCCACTTCACAACTTTTAACAGCTTTCCTGAGATCTGCTGTAAAGAGTGTTGGGGGTTCATCTTCTATACTTCTTGCACCAGAACAGGAGTCTTTGAGGGTTTCTGGTTTCTATCCAGACCTCTGCCGTTCACTAAGGGAGTTTACTACTTTAGGTTAGCTGTCCTTCCCAAACCACTGCAGTAGAAAGAGTTAAAACCAGATGTTTACACTTACATTTATAGAAATCAAGTGTTCAGTCAACTCATACTCTTCTACATTGCATCTGTGGCCACTTTGTTCCAGATCAAGACTCCTGGTTTTTAAGGAGTGACAGAATTAAGTAATCTATAATGACTCATGCAAACACCTCATATTAAATATTCTAGAAAATATCAAGAAAATTATTCTAGCCCCAAATAATTACAATTCTGTCTTTTCTTTCACCAAAATGCCTCTGATCTGTTATACTACAAGTACTAAATATTGTACTGTCCCTCAGTGTAAGTCCTGTGAGTAAATATTTAATGGTCATCACCAGCCAACAATGTGAGACATCGTTGGTGTCAAGGCTGGAGAGATGGCTTAGTGGTCAAGAACACTTGCTGCTCTTCCAGAGGACCCGAGTTCAGTTCCCAGCACCCACATCAAGTGGCCCACAACCACCTGTAACTACAGTTCCAGGGCATCTGATGCCCCCTTCTGGCCTTCACAGGCCCCTATGCACACAGGGCATATACTTACATAGACACATAAAATAAGGTAACCGGAAATCAAGTTGCTAAGAGACAAGCAACATTTCCTTATCCAAATATATGGAGATAGATAAGTGGTCTTCAAAAACCTCAAGAGATCTGTAGAATTTGCTATTCAAAGAAGTTTTCTTGAGAGCTTGTTTGGAGGTTCTAGCAGGGGAGCACAGCTACTCGTATACCCTTGACCAAAGACCGCAGCTTTGGGAGGGACGCACATGGAGCGGTGAGGGAGGAAGGGGACACCCACCTAGCCAGCCAGATCAGCCGAATCAACTCTGGCGATCAATGGAGTGACAGATCAAAGAAGTTTTCTTAACTTAATATTTTTTGATGTTGAGACATGTCAGCTCCTGACAGCACCCCTTATTCTACTCCAAGTAGAAGATGAGCATCAAAGAATCTCCATTTGGAGATGGTTGCATTGGTGGCAAGCTTGTCACTGGGCAAGAAAAATCCCTTGCTTCAACTGTAGACAGAATGCTGTCCGAAAAGGACAAAACTTGGAAGCAGGTAAGTCGACAGCCTAGCTCTGCCAAGACAGGGTAGGGAAGTCCTTCATAATTCCTGCTTTACAATTAATGTCTGTCAGAGATACTGGGCCAAGAGGCTGAAGATAGGTGCTCTAATGTATGGAGAGAAATTGGGGACTGTCCAGGCAACCAGCTGTCTATCGATTCTTAGTTTTGGAAGATGCTGGCTCTGCACTTCCTGTAAAATCAAATATATTTATACTTCTCAGGCCTCTTATGTGGTTGAAAACTAAATAGTTATAGTTATAGTCTCACAGTTAAATTTTATGTTGTTTAGGAATTAAAAGGATATTCTAGATCTAAGAAGATGTTTTTAAGTTAGTAATGCAAGTTAGGATAGAAACTGAGTTAGGTATAGAACTTTAAACTCATGGAGATAGATAGATAATAGAATATTAATATCAGTTGCCAAGTATGTATGGACTGGACATTGGGAATGTATGTTATACATTATAATTTTCATAATTGATGCCTAATTATTCAAAAAAAGAATTATGAGTTCTGGGAGAAGGGAGAGAGGCTGGGAGGGTGGAGCCAGAAAGGGTGAAGGGAGAGGACTGTGATGGAGATGTAAGTTGAAGTAATAAATAAACATTTAATAATAAATAAATATTTTAAAAAGAACAATATCCCAAGTCTTTGCATGGTGATAATAATTTTCTATTTGTCTTTGAAAATGGGTTTTGCTTGTTACAGAATATTTGGGTTCATGCTTTTTAAATATTGTTTTAGATGTTATTTTATTTTGTGTCAAGGTGTTTGTCCATCCAAGTTGATATTCTCCACCACGCAATATATTTTTCTTTAAACTTCTTTTATGAAAATTAATACTTGGTATTAGTGTGTGTGTGATATGCATATATATGCATGCAGAAGTCAGAGGCAAGTTTTGAGGGGGTTGAGAAGTTGGCACATCTTTCTACCATGGGTCCCAAGCACTGAACTCAGGTCACCAGGCTTGCCCAGCAAGCAGCTTTATGAGCCAAGCCATCTCGTCAGTGCAACATGTTTCCAATGTGTATTTTTAAAAGTCTTGTCTAATATCAGGAAAATGTTCTTCACTCATATCTTAATATTCACTCTACTTTCGTAGTGTGGTCTTTCCCTTTCAAAGCTTGGCCTGAGTTTTGGTCCTTCTTTCACACATTCCTCTTTTCCTCGGTCTGTTGTTGTTGTTGATTCATCGTCATCATTCCCAGCCTACCTTTCTCTGTAGATGTAATCTTCTATCATTCTTCTCCTGTGCTTTTAGTGCTCTCAATTAAATAATGAATATTGAACCAAGGACCTGGGCCATAACAACAAAGACCCAAGGAATATGAGATCTTGTTACAGATACTCACTGCTTTACTATTTTCCTAACTAAAGACAAACACACTTGCTGGTTAAGAGAAGACACAGAAGCCAGCAACAGTCCCACTAGTTTCGAGTCCAAAACTCCCCCCAAAATCTAGAGTGCTCTCTCTCTCTCTCTGTTACACACTCATATTTGAATCTAAAACATGCCAGAGAATGTGACCAACTAGATTCTGGTGAACTCTAATGTCACAAATATCCTGATTGGTATAAAAGGATCTTATGTCTCATGCTTTGAATCCGTGAAGATCCACATGAGTTTTGCTATTTTGTTCTTCTTATCTGTCATGTGATCTGGTCTATAACACAGAGTAGCAATACCAAAGACTCATTAAGGACTGCTACAACAAATACTGGGAACATATCTCCCTATAAACCTGTAAGGAAAAGTATTGTGGAAACTACTCAGTGAGCCACAAATCCCTCCTAGAATCATCATTTGTGCAAGAAGCAAGGAGGGAGGGTGAGTTGGCTTTAGACAGCCCTGGAAAGCAGAAACTGTGGTGGGCACTTGTCGCCTACATGGAATTCTGCCAAGTCTGATTCATTATGGAAGTTGCAGCAATAGCAGCCCAGCTTTTCAGTTATCAACCACAAGCAATAAATGAGATGGAGAGGAAATCTATAAAGCAAAAAGACATTTAAAGAGACATATCAGCCAAGGAGACAGATGGGGCCTTCTGGGAAAATCAATTTAAATAAACCAATTAAGATATATTTAAAAGGTAGCTGTGAGATATGAATAATGAATGGATATTTAAGTATTTTAAGGAATCATTTGTTTAGATGTGCTGATAATATCATGCCCATGCCTCCTGTTAAATGTTCGTATGTTGTGGTGTTTGTGTGTGCACGTGTGTGCATCTATGTGTGAATGTGGACACCAGGGGAGGACATTAGGCCCCTCTATTATACTCCACCTTATTTTTCTGACACAGGGTATCTCACTGAGCCCTTTCAAGTAGGCTAGCTGGTCAACAAGCTCCTAAGACCTGTCTGTGCCCACCCTCCAGTGCTGGGATACAGGCATGCTGAGACACACGTGGACTTTCACATAGTCCAGAGAACTTGCAAGCACATGCTTGCTCAGTGAGTCTCAGTGGGACTCCCACACAGTCAACTCACTAGCCCCCAGCCACACTTTTTGAAATTTCCTTCATTTTCCAGAGCTACACCTTGAAATAATTTAAGATGAAATCATGTGAATTTGGGATTTACTTTTAAATAACCCAATTAGAAGAGGGTGGTTGAGAATGTGTCGGAACTTTTGTCCATAAGCTGATAACCACTGAGGTTGGTGACCACCGTACTAGTCACTATTCTTATACATATTGCCCATGGTAAAAAATTAAAAAGGAAATATGTAATCAAACATGTACTTAAGAAAAATTAGCTGGAAGAATGCTACATGCAATAAAGGAGATATGTGTATTCAATGAAGCCATAAGATGAGGCAGACACAAACACTGGCATAAACAAAAATCCATACAGGACATCCAACATCCCTTGGTATGCTAAATAATTTCTTGGTCTCTCAGAGACTGCTTCTAAAACCAATTAGTGAAGCAATTTTAATCCCTCTTAGATCCTACAGAGAGATTTAAAAAAAGAATAGAAAGGCACCAACCAGTGATTCTAACTAGAATTTTTTAAATGGTATGTGTTTGTTAGCAAAATGCAAAGTAAAGCAACTCAAAGCAACACTATGTGTGCTGGGGAAACAAATGAAGTGATGTGTCTGAAAGCAAAAGAAATTAGGAAGCAAGGTGATTACAGATAAGAAGTTGAGCAAGGAAGGGAAAAGCAGATGAAGAATGAGCAACCCCTGTTCACATCTGCTGCGGAGGAGCTACCATGAGCACAGCCAGCACTCAGCAGGAAGGGACACTCTCTTCTGTGTACCTTATTTTACACCTTCTAAGTCTGGATCTTAATGTTTATGAACCTGGGTTTCTTACTCAGCTGCATACACCAAACTATCTCCAGGCTTGGGCATGGACTAAGGGATTGCAGTGCCTGGCACGTAATGTTCAATGAATAAATCTGGCTCCAGGGCTGGAGCTCTGAGCCCTTGTACTAAAGGCAAACATGACACAACTCCTGGCACCAAGGTTTCTTCTGTACTGCGTTCCTAAAGCCTCTTTTAAACTGATGTCTCAGCAACTTTATTCAGTATTATCTGAAGGCCAAGAAGTTGCATATCAGTTCCAGGGTTTTGTTTTGATTTTTTTTTCAAGTTTCATTTTGACTTTTGTTTGAAATACTAGTGAAAATGTAATTTAACTATCAATTGTACTTATTAATAAGTATAAACTGTAAGATTAGGCCAGCGGAGCAGCCAGCAGCTTGGCAGAGCAGTGGGTGGCCCGGCAGGATATCAGCTGACAGACAGACCTGGCCCGCCTTAACTGGCGACCTGATTTATCCTGGGGAAAGAGTCCCAACCAAGGGTGGCCTACACCACCTGTAACATAAACTCTGTTAACTAATATAAGTTGTTATATTAGGCCGGTAGAATTACCAGCAGCTTGGCGGAAGATTCTCCCCAGTTCGATAGGAGTCCAGGAGTCTGATGGTGCTGGATTGCTTGGACTGACATCCTATAAGCTGCCGTGGTCCTTTCCCCCATTAATTAAATACACCAAGACCTTTTAATGTTTCGACACTTAACCCTTAGCTGGGCAGACTCTCAATTAGCTACTCTAAATTAACCTGGATCACCTAATCCCCAAACTGCCATTTGCCTGTAATTACCTTCCAGTATTCTCAAACACGTCTATCTGCTTCCATGTCTCCTGGTGGTATGCACTAATCCTCCGTGTAAAATGCAGAGTTCCTGTTTTAATCTCTGGAAGTCCCACCTTCCTATACTCCTTCTGCCCAGCTAATTGGTCATAAGCGAATTTATTAACCAATCAAGAGAATGTGTCAGGAGAGGCGGTAACCAGATCTCAGCATTGAAATCAGCCTATCAGAAGCAATGCTATTAGACCTTCCCCAACATCCTACTTTTTGTGTTTTTTTTTTTTTTAACAAACCTGTTTCTAATAGCTTTAGTCTAAAAATCATGGGCCTGTGAAATGATCCAACAGGTAAAGGTACCTGCCACCAAGTTGATGACTGAGTTCATTCCCAAGACCCTCATGGTAGAAGATGAAAACATAGTTCCTCAAGTTGCCCTCTGACCTCCATGTGTATGCAATGTCATGTACCATCCTCCTAAATAAATAAATGTAATATAAAATTTTTAATAAAATAAAACTCAGATATTATTAAGAACCCAAATTCTACCATTTCCAAGCTTGGTGACACATGGCAAATGGCTTTGCCTGAATCTTCAACACTTCCTGTGACTAACAGAAGTGACAACTCTTTTGACTGTTGTAAAGATTAACTTTAGTCTCAGGTGCTAAGGTGGCTGAGACAAGAGGATGATTTGAGCCCAAAATTTTGTTAGCTTATAGCCAGACTGGGCAATGTAACCAAAACTTGTCCCAAAAGAAAAAACTAGATAAGTAGATAAGCAGAGAGATAAGTAGATACTTGATAAGGTTTGTATATACATTCCTAGAAGATAATAAATTTAATAATAATAATAATAATGCTTGTTGCCAATATTATTATAAAAATCATACTGGGTGGTTTCTTCGAAGTCATCTGTTCCCATGTTTATTATAGTAGTCAATTTTTAAAATTTTGTTGGTTTGGTTGCTGGCTTTGTTGTTGTTGTGGTTGTTGCCTTTATTTTGTTGTGTTTTGTTTTTGTTTTTGAACCAGGTTCTCACTCCTACCACAGCTTCCAAATTCTGTGATTACAGGCATGATTTACCATGCCTGGTTCTACTGTGGTCTTGAGTGGATGAGATGGGATACTAAGTTAACTGTGGGGGGTCACACAGTTCACAAAGGGAAAGGGGGTTATTGGTGCAGCTTTGGGTACAGTCCTTTAGAAGGCTATATGTTCTCTGAGCTTTCCCCTGTCAAGTATGGTGTAAGTCAGTCACTTTAAATAATAAAATGGTCTGGCATCTGTATCTGCTAGGAATAAAGTAGGAAATAAGCTTGAAATAATTGGCATGGAGGACTCTTTAAATAACACCCCCATAGCCACAAGGATGCCATCATTAGAGTGAAGAGGCAGCTTACAGAATGGGAGAAATATCTTTGCCAGCTATACATGTGACAGAGGGTTAGTATACAGAATATACAAAGAGCTAAACTAACTGATATTTAGTAAACAAAACAACTCAATTTAAAAAGGATGTGTAGAACTAAACAATCCTCAAAAGATGAAACACAAATGACTATGAAACTTTTTTTTTAAGTTCAACATCCTTAGTCGTCAGGGAAATAAATGCAAGTTAAAATTGTTCTGAGATTTTGCCGTAACCCAGTCAGAATGGCTAAGCTCAAACACTAATTGCAACAAGTGCTGGAATGCGTTTGAGGAAAGGGGGACACTTATTCCTTGC
The DNA here is from genome assembly GCA_907164525.1 of Lophiomys imhausi. Classification (NCBI taxonomy): domain Eukaryota; kingdom Metazoa; phylum Chordata; class Mammalia; order Rodentia; family Muridae; genus Lophiomys; species Lophiomys imhausi. The sequence continues at coordinate 4,311,146 of CAJQZJ010004750.1, read as the reverse complement.
TGGTGGAAGTGTGAACAGCTGCTATGGAAATCAGTGTGGAAGTTCCTCAAGAAGCTAGAAATAGATCTACTTCATCCATCTATATCACTCTTGGGCATGCACCCAAAGGACTCTACACCCTACTATACAGACACTTGCTCATCCATGTTCACAGCTCCTCTAGTCACAATAGCCTGGAAATAGAAACAGCCTCGATGTCCATCAGCTAATGCATGGATAGTAAAATTGTGGTACATGTACACAATGGACTTTTATTCATTGCTTAAGAAAAAATGAAATTATTAAATTTACAGGCAAATGATGGAGTTGGAAGCAATCATTCCGAGTAAGGTAACCAAGGCACAGGAAGACAAACCACATATTTCCTCTCATTTGTGAATGTTAGCTTTGCATCTTCAGATGTGTGTTTCATTTGAAATACCTGTATAGAGGTCAGGAAATTAGTAAGGCACTGGGGTGGGAGATTTCAAGGGAGGGGTGATAGAATGCAGTGGTATGAACATTTAAAGGAGAACAATGGAACAGGAAGGGTTAAATTAGGAGAGAGGAAAAGGAGGGGAGGGAAAAGAGGAGAGTAGAGGAAGGAATACAGGGTGGAAGGAAAAACTCCAATTCCATTTTGAGTTCATTTGACTGGATCCACCTGACTTAGTGACCCCTAGAAACCACTGGTTCTAGACACCAGTCCTAGAAACTGACTGTAAAATCTCCCACCATAAGGGCTGTCAATCAGGGGATAACTACTCATGTAACTGTCAAACTGCCCCCCACCAAATTAAAGACTGCCTAACCCTTACTGGAATTCCCTTTTAGCTTTAAAAAAGGCCTGTGCACCTTTGTTCTGGGTCGCCATTTTGTATGTATGGTTGTTTCTACAGAATAAATGTTCTTTGCTTTTGCATACTATTTGAGTCTGGGGTCTTTCTTCAGAGATTCTTGGACCCTTACAGGGAGTGATACGTAGAACTAAAACATTTTTTGGAAAGTCATATCGAAACCCATTGCTATGGAAGATTCCTAATATCATATATAAAACATACATAAAGTTGCACTAGAGTGGGCAATGTAAAATTGTAGTTTTTTTTTTCTAATAAGACTAAATTTATTCAATACCCTAGAGTAAAAGTTTTGATTATAAGTATCCAACAGTATAAAAAGTACAAAACAGATTTGTAGATGTCTACTATATTAATACAAAGTGCATGACTACATACAGTACATCCTACAGGCAGAGAGTGGAGGGGGAGAAGTCTGTGGTTGAGGTCCTAGTGATAAATAAATAAATACAGAAGTAGAGATGATCCATCAAAGTATATTCTACCACCAACACTGCAGCCAAAATGTACAAAAGAAAAAAAAAAAACATGACAAAGTAACGCAGGAGAATGGTAATGGCTGGACTCTGTACTGCATACACAGGGCTGTGCAGAACCGACCCACTCACTGGGCAGTCTGTACACACGGTAGCTCATACTAGGTAGGTTTTTCCCAAAAGGAAGAAGCACGCAATGTAAAATTACAGGATGCCACAAACCGTGGCTCTCGTTGTGAAATATTAACAGACTTTTAAAATCCAGTTTTTAAAATAATCATGAGAAAATACTAAGGCAGCCACACACCTCTGAGAGGCCTGAAGTGGCACGATCGTTTGCCCTGAACTTTGAGAGAGGCAATCAGACAACTTCAGTCGGGTTCTACTGAGAAGCCCTCACTGAGATCCAGAGGCTGAGGAGCTCCATTCAGCCATCTTGATGTTCAGAAACCCAACTCCAAGAAGTCAACCCAACCAACCAACATAGCCTCAACACACAACTCTTTTCTTCTAGTCAACTTTAAATAGTGGGAGGAAATCAAACAACAAAACCCCAAACCCTAATAAGGTTATGACAAGAAGAGCTACTCTACAGATAAAACCTCCACAAAGGTCAACTGAGGTAATCCAGAGCTAGAACTGAATTGTGTGGATTTCAGTGAATCCCAGACAGTCGCTAACACCAAGGTCAATTATTTACACGCTGCAAGCCCTCTAAGAAATGTGCCCCAAGCAGCATCAACTGTGCCCATGCACCCCAGGACTTACAATTCTGCTTAAAAGTAGTTTGTAACCACATGTGTTCTCTACCGTGTGGTGATGCTTTGGTACTATCCCTGTAGGACCTTGCCATCCTACAGGCTTGCCTCCCCCAGAAGGAGCTCAGCTCTGTTTTCTAAGAGTCACGTGAAGTCTTTTATCAAATGTTAAGGTGAAGGGAGGCCACATGGTGCTACATGTATGTTCAGAAATTGCTCCCTCCGTCAAGCTATTTGCAGGAAGCTCAGTCTGTCCTGCTTAATAATCAGTAGTACAGGTCTGAATCATCCAACAAACTGAAGCCAGTCTCTAGCTTTTACTGCAAGAAAAGAGAAGTGTACATAATATTTAAGATGCTGAGTATCTTATAGGAAAGCTGAATGCTGCTGTAAAGTGCTCTTTAAGTCTTTTTTAAAAATCCCCTCTAATGAATGAAATTAGGGGATTTCAGGGGACAGAGATGGGATTTGTTGTGTGATAAACCATATGTAGTTTAGTCTTTCTGTGGAGAGGCAGTGGTGGGGTATTTTTAAATGGATGGCTACACTTATTTTCCCTCATGATAATTTATCATAACTCAGTAGCATGACCTACCTGCCCCTAGAGGTAGTTAAAATTTTTAAATGCTAAGGTGTTGCCTGAGTTCTGATGATTCAGACCTGTACTACTGATTAAAATTGTAGTTTTTAAGAATTATTTTCTTGGGACTGGAGAGATGACTCGGCCATTAAGGGCACTGACTGCTCTTGCAGAGGACCTAGGCTCAATTCCCAGCACCTTCATGGCAGCTCACAACTGTCTGTAACTCCAAGATCTGACACCCTCACTCAGACATACATGCAGGGGCAAAGCACCAATGCACATAAAATAAAAATAAATGAACTATTACAAAAATGAATTATTTTCTCTTTATATGTGTGTATGTGTCTCTCTGCATGTATGCCACATGTCTGTAGGTGTCTATGGAGTCCAGAAGAGGCATCAGGTCCCCTGGTAGGCCACCAAGACTGGGTGCTGGGAACCAAAATCTAATCCTCTATAAGAGCCACAAATACTCTTAACCTCCCCTCCGAGCCATCTTTCCAGCCCACTGAGACAATTCTTAAGCACCAGGGAAACTTTTGAATAGAACCACTACTGTCCTCAAATTACATTCCAAACGTTTTTAAGTTTTCCTTCCACACTGAAGAAACTCAAACTGGAAATATTAAATTATTCGTTGTGAATCTGATTAATGCAAGAAGGAAAACCAGGAACCCAAGTCAGTGTGAACTGTGCTCAAAGACCAAACACTGGCTCTCCACTGAAGATATTAGCAAATGAATACAGGTGTTAACAAATGAATGCAGATGTTAAGCTAAATTGTTTGCAGCACACACAGTAGCTATTTTAGAAAGAACGGTTTTCTTAGTGCTTGTCTTTTCAATTAACAAAAATAAACACTATAGTAATCACACTGTTTAAAAGATTTCAGGCTCCCAGGAGTGCCTTCACACTAATTAATTTCATTGAACATCAACAGATATGTAGTGAGTGTCTCCTATTTGCAAAATTCTTTGTTGTCATTGACAAAGGATTAAAAGGTTATTAAGGAGCAAGATATAAAAAAATAAAAATAATTGGAACAAGTAATTTTTAAAAATCCATAAAACAGATTGTATTTGACTGGGGAAAAATCAGAAAACTAAAGCTGGAGAGAAGGCTCAGCATTCAAGAACACTTGCTGCTCCTGAAAAAGACTTGGGCCTGGTTTCTAGCATCTACATGGTGGCCACAGCAATCCAGGTCCAGGGGATTCAACAGCCTCTTCGGGAACCGCAGACACTGCACACAAGTGGTGTACAAACAGTGCAAACAGAGCACTCATGGACCTAACATTTTACAAAGAAAAATCAGAAAACTGTTCACAGAATGACAGATGACAATGATGATGATGATGAAAAGGAAGAAGAGACGATGGTGGATGGATGGATGGATGGATGGATGGATGGATGGATGGATGGAAGAGAGACAACCACAGATAAATAATGGATGAATAAGTGATATATAATTAACAATAGAGACACTTGATAGGTCAAATATTATATAGATAAATGATATATGATTAACTGATAGATGATAGAAAGATATATAGATGATAGATCATACATACATACATATGTACGTACATATGTATGTACCTATATACATATGTAGATGGATGGATGATAGAAAAATAGATAAATGATAGGAAAAGAGTTGTATAACTTGAGATAAGCCTTGAAGAATGACACCATTTGTTATCTGAAATGTAAGGAAGAAATGACATCTTTAGATGCCATCAGTTGCCTGGTTTTTCTGCCTGGCAGTTTTCTTCTTGATATTATTAAGACCTCTTGACATAGGAACAAAATACATACAGATTTCCATGAAAAGCAACAGGCGTGTGACTGATCACATACTCGATGTGTTCTAAAGAAGATGGTACTATATGCAGAAAGAAACCAGTGGCCTGGGCTTTTTTGGCAGGTAGCTGAGGTCTCAGGGTTTTCAGAAGGTCAAAGTGTTGGGGTGGGTCTGTCAGGAGACCTTTCAGGAAAGTGAGGATGTATAGGGTGAACATCCCAGCTATTGTGCACACATTATATCAGAGCAAGGAGGAAGTAAGAGCACAAAGATGCACTGGGCATGCCTGTCTGGTGGTAGTGCATTTCGTTTGGAGTCAGAGTAAAGGTTCACCCTCTCTTAATCTCAGGAAGTCCAGGGCTGTGACTCAGCCACTCTCAGGTATCCAATATCGCAGGGATGCTCTGGGGATTAAACAGAAGGAGGTGGGAGCAACCCTCAGCCAACAGTGAACTGTAGTCTGCTTTCACATACTAGATATCAAGATTTTCTCACTACCAAGAAAGGAAGTGGTGTATTTATCTCTTAGTGAGGTAATACAGCCCAGAAATGGTGTTGAAGGCAGACAAACATGACCAAGAGAAGTAGATGAAGCACATTGAAGGAAAAGCTGAAGCCAGTCATTGGTTAGGTTTTTGGGAGCTTGGGCCACAGAACTAAAGAAACGTTTCCTTTTGGAAACAGCCTCCTATATCTCAAGCTGGGATATGTCTCTCGAACTCACTGTGTAGCTGAAGAATAATGCTGAACTTCTGACCTTTCTACCTCTATCCCCCAAAGGCTACAATTACAAAGATTTGCACTGCTGGGGACTGAAGCTGTGGCTTTGTGTGTGGTAGGTAAGTCCTCCACCAACTGAAATGCATCGCCAAGTATGTCCCACACCCCTTACCTCCATGGGAACGTTTTCTTTCTCTATCCCACAATGGGCACACAGAAAAACATCTAAATTATATAGACTAAAAGTTATTGTCCTTTACCAACTGTTTCTTCCATGCCAAGAATGATAAATGGAATGTTGGGTCACTGATATTGGCATAGATAAAGTATGCTCTAAGAATTGACAGCATGGGCACCACCCTTTCTCCTCATTGCCAAGTTCCAAGATATCAGCTGTCAGCAAGCAGTAACAGCCCTTACTGCTAGTGGCAAGATATTGATTTCTGTTATAGTCAATAGCAACTGAAGTTGCATACCTACACACACACACACACACACACACACACACACACACACACACACAGAGAGAGAGAGAGAGAGAGAGAGAGAGAGAGAGAGAGATGCTACCTCTAAATCCTACAAATGAATTAAACATGTTTCTCTTATAAAAAGCATTTTTATTTCTGAGACAAAATTTGTTTTGAACCTTTCATTAGAACTCATGTGTGTGATGATTTCACATGTGGAGGACAGAAATCAACTTGCATGTTTTCCTCTACCTCTCTCCACCTTCCTTTCTTGAGATGGGGTTGCTCACTAAACCTGAACCCCAGGATCCTCCTGTCTCCTCCCCACTAGCACTAGGTTTGCAGACACAAGCCACCATGCCTAGTGTCATCTGCTAAGTGGGTGCTGGGAACATGAACTCAAATCTTCATGTTTGCATAGCAAATAGTTCACCCACTGAGCTGTCTCCCCAGACTTAGAATTCATTCTTAAGTGAGACTACTAATGTTCTCATGGGGAGCTCTAATTACCCCATAGTAACCCCACACTCAAGGACACAAGGGAACCAGATGGTACATGGCCACACAACTTCTCTTGATTCTTTACAATATACTTTGTCATGAGTGTTCCTCAAGCTCCTGAGAAAGCAGGTAAACCACTCATGGGCCAGGAACAGCATCAGCATCCTCTGCAGATGGAACTGTACATACCTTTTAAGATTTTCCATTGTCGTGAGTTATGTTCTTCAGATTTCCTCTATTGCGGTGGATAATGGACCATGAGTCCTGTGTGGCAAGATCTATGATCTCTGAGCTATGAGCAGCCCATATCCTAAGCAGAATTATGACAAAGGAAAAATTATGTCTTTAATATCCTTGGCTATCTCTTCTGGACATTTTCCTTGGTAGGCTAGCTAACCACCCTTTTAAGGGGCCTCTTTTGCCTATTCTATGTTCAATACTAACCCATGTTTGAAGTCTGTCTTGGTTTATTCTGGTTTAACAGTGCTTATATATGTCTTACATTTTATTCCTTAAAAGACATAGTCTCTTCATGCACATTACACCAGAGTGGCCATAAATGAGAAAGGGATTTTCAGTATATACTCTAGTGCTGAGCACATAGAGTATAATAGTCCCCAAATCACCAGAAGTGAAAAGAATTATTGGTGTCATTATATTTCTGCCTCCATATTGTTAATAGCATGCTGAGTCAGGTTCAACATGACTCATTTGAGCCAACTCTGCATATCTCTCTCTGACCTACATACTTAATGATACCATGCTGGCAATTTGAAGTTAGCCACAGTGACAGTATTTACACCATGGCCATTGGCAATTGCTCTCTATATTAGGGCTTATCTCTTCAGTCACTGAGAGAGTCAGTTTAGCAGCACACCTGATGCATAAGATGTCTTTATTTAAGTAGAGATAATATTATGTATACATATATATGTACACATATACATGCATATATATATAAGGCTTAATAATGCTTTATTGGTTTGAGGTACGGAGAGGTGAACTGGTAACCTCAGTTGGTCTACCATGAGATACTCATGCATCTCTGTCCCAGTAGTCTATAGTTCTACATATACCTTCTATAGCCAATGAAGTATCTAATCATGGATCACTTCCAGGCAGCTACGCTCATTACAATTGTGGTGTAAAAGAAGAATAAATATCAAAACAACAGAACCCCAAAGCATGCCTCTAAACATTGTTGGCATTTCTGGCCTCTGCACCCAGAGGACAGAGGTGCAGTATAACCAAGGAGATTCCTGGATTCTGGCCAAGATAGAACTTGTTACCAAGAATAATAAGCAGAAATCACTCTCCAGGTTCATGCCTGTGATGGCTATCTGTAATCACCATCTTTTTTAAATAATTTATTTTTTATTTCTTCAAGTTACATCTCAATCACAATCCCCTCCCTACTCCCCCCTCCAGTCCCACCCTTCCACCCTCTTCCCCCTCAACCCCCCCATCCTCTTTTCTTTTTTTTTTTTTAGTTTAAGGTATTTCTTTCCCCCCCAACAGCTCTCCCTTTCAGTCCAACAAATGGTTCTTTCTCTTATAACTATAAATACAATACAAAACAACAGAAATAAATAGGCCACAATTATGAGAGTTATATGGCTTAGCATACATTCCCAATGTCCAGTCCGTATGTATTTGGCACCTGACATTTACATTCTACTATCTAACCATCTCCATGAGTTTAGAGTTCTATATCTAACTCAGCTTTCATACTAACTTGCCTCACAATTTTAAAAATATCTGCTTAGATCCAGAACACCCTCTTCATTCCTAAACAACTCAAAATTTAACTATGAGACTCCAGCTATCTATTCTTCAACCACCTCAGAGACCTGAGAGGGATAAATATATCTGATTATATAGGAAGTGCAGGGCCTGTGGCTTCCAAAACTAAGAAATGACATACCAGTGACTGCCTGGATGGTTCCCATTTTCTCTCCATACATATCAGCATCAATCTTCAGCCGTTTGGCCCCGTTTCTCTGACAGACATTGATTGTAGAACAGGAATTATGAAGGACTTACCTACCCTGTCTTGGCAGAGCTAGGCTGTCGACTTGCCCGCTTCCAAGTTTTGTCCTTTTTGGACAGAAGTCTGTCTACAATTGAAGCAAGGGGTTTTTCTTGCCAAGAGAAAGGCTTACCACCAATTCAACCATCTCCCACTGGAGATTCTTCGATGCTCATCTTCTACTTGGAGTAGAATAGGGGGTGCTGTCAGGAGCTGACATGTCTCGATATCAAAAAATCTTAAGTTAAGAAAACATCTTTGAATGCCATATTCTGCAGATCCCTTGAGGTTTTTGAAGATGTCCTATCTATCTCTTATATTTAGATAAGCAAATGTTGCTTGTCTCTTAGCAACTTGATTTCTGAGTAGCTTAGAAAATAACTGTGATAGACTGTCATAGTAACTAACAAAATGACACACTTGCATGACTATTAGTTTCCATTTCTTAATTATCCTAAATAGTTTATGACAGTTGGTAGCAAGAGGCCAAAAGTTTACATTTCATTTTTAAGCATTACTAGGTACAATACCTTTAAGAAGCGTTACCCTTAATTTTGTATCAATATACAAAGATCAATACCAATGTGGCCAAATATAATCTTAATTTTGTATCAGTATACAAAGATCAATACCTATGTAGCACAATACAATCTTAATTTTGCATCAATATACAAGGGTCAGTACCATTGTGGCCAAATATAATCTTAATGTTGTATCAATATATAAAGATCAATACCAATGTAGCCCAATACAATCTTAATTTTACATTAATATACAATGATCAATACCAATTTAGCCAAATATAATATTAATTTGTATCAATATACAAAGGTATAAGGCCATATTCAATAATCTGTCCTTTTTTCTTGATCTTTCCTATACAATGTCTATGTCCCACTTTTTTCTCAAGTCTATTCACTCCTACATAGGAGAGAAAGAAGGATACAGAAAAGAAAAAGCGAGAAGTCCCTGGGTCTAACCTCCAAAACCCATTTAACAAGACCATTTAACAACTTGTAGTCTCTTTCCCTAAATAACAAAATTTTCTATTATCCATCAAATAACCAAAGGGGGGAAAACACCCTCCCTACCTTCTGGGGTATGGGATGTCGCTCTCTTAAAATGACTTCTGGCTGATTTGGGACGTAGTAAACCTGTTTGGGGCCCAAATAAGAATGGAAAAATGGTTAAAAATGTTAATAGAATCATTTGATGTTCAGTCCTTTTGTGCTCAGCTATTTAGATGTCCTAAGAAGTTCATAGACAGAAGCTGATCTTCAGGGCTTTACTGGAGTTCTGGCTGGAGTAGTCTGTGGAGCTGAACAATCTTAGTGATTTTGAGTTGTTGTGGTTATAGACTTTTGAGGAAACAGCTATTGAGGAAGTCTGCAAGGCTGGATCATCTGGACCATTCGTCTTCTTTGGTGTCTGAGCTGTTTTTTGCTGAGGTTTCCATTGTCCAGTTGTCCCTGGATTCCTTGAATGGATGCTTTAAATCTCCTGAAAGATAAGAACAGAGCCCTGCCCTAATCCTAACTCTGGGACAATTACCTTTTGGGGGGGGGGTCAGGTAATATTTTCCTAGAGCAAATTTGGTTTTTTGACAATATATAAAGTATTATCTTTCAATCCGGATTAAAGAAGAAATTATTTTGATATTTTGGAGCTAAACAAACCTTTAGTGTATATATTTTGAGATCTCAAAGGATAATTTGTTTGAATTGCAGCCTGCCTTTTGTAAGTAGCTTTTAAACTTAAATCCTTCCAAATCCTATGTGCCTGTCTCTGCATTCTAAGTATTGGGATCAAAGACATGTGGTTCCCAACTGATGGGATTAAAGATGTTCTCCAACACCCCTGGATCGAAGTTTTTCTCTATTTAGAGCTTGTTTTGTATCAGGCTGACCTTGAGCTCTGAGATCTGCCTGTTTCTGTCTCTAGTGTGTTGGGATTAAAGGTGTATTCTTCTTGAATGATGGGATTAAGGGTGTGCACCATCACCACCCTGTTCCTTATAACTCTAGAATTTATAAGACAACTACCTCTACAGTAATCCTCCTGTCTCTGCTGGAGGTAAAGGCATGGGCTAACACCATGTCTTTTATGTATTTTAGCTTAGTGCTAAGTTTTTTCATCTCTTGGAGGTTTGTAAAACCAGGTTGAACAGCTGTAACCTTTAATTTATTTACAGTGTTTTAAACCTGTTACCTGCTTTTCAATGCCAAACCATGAAAATATCCTATACCTCTACAAAAAAAAAAAAAAGAACTTTTAAGCTGCTATCAAGTTTGTGTAATCTATGTGGCCACCTGCAGTCTAACATTCTAATCTGAAATTAAGGCCATTTTTCTTTCATGCCAGTAAGGCAAGTATACTTTTGGTAAATTATAGTTTGAAAATTTTATATTGTATTTTTATTATATTTTTTAAGCTTATTAACTCTTTTCTTTAAAAAGTATTATTTATTTCTAGAACATAGTTTCCTCCCTCCTCCCCTCCTGGCCCCTCACTTCCTCTCTCCTTCCCTCCCTCCCTCCTTATTCCTCTACTTGGTACTCACCCTCTCCTCAGATGAGGTGGGCCCTCACATATCATACTCCCTCAGATCTTGCGTCATGTGAGGGCCAAGAGCTTCCACTTGTACTGGAGCTTGATAAGACACACCATCTAGGGTGTGGTGTTCAACTAACCTGCAGCAGATTCCATGACTCATTGGTGGGTAGAATTTTTCCTAGGATAGATATGCTAGGTTCCTGTCTATTTGGGTGTGTGGGTTGTAGGATAGTTATCCTGTGTAATCACCATCTTAACACAATCTAGACTCACCTTAAAGAAAGGCCTCTGAGAGTATCTGTAGAGAATTATCTTAATTACATTAGTTGTTAATTACATTAGTTGATGATGTTAAAAGACCCGCCCACTGTGGGCAATACCATTCTCTGTGCTTGGGGTCCTGGACTGTGTAACAGTAGAGAAAACAAATTCACTGTGCTCTGCTCTCTCTAGATGCATTCTGGCCAATTGCTTCAAGTTCCTGCGGCCTGCATTTCTCTGGAATGATGGAATGTGTTCTGAAATTGTGAGCCAAGTAAATTCTTTCTCCCTTAAGTTACTTTTGTCTGGGTATTTTATCATAGCCACAAGGAATAAAACTAAGATACCATCCTAACCTGCTTCACAAACTTCCAAAGAAGCAAGCCTCTCTGCTAGACCTGTGGAGAGCCCCAGTTCTAACCCCTTTCAAAAAGGACTGTGTTGATTCAGTAAAAGACAATCTGTATGCACAGATGAACTTTTAGAAGTTCATTAAAAAGTTTCACCGGCTTTTAGAACATCAAATGGATGCTTGTAATCAATATTTTCCTGCATTGAGGGGTAAGAAGTAAAGTCGTGGAGATTAAATGCTTTCTTCCTTAGGAGAAAACAAGAATAAAGCAAAGTGCCCTCCTTCAACCAAAGAGTGCAAAATACACACACATTGGACAGAATAGGGTGCTCCTCTCAGAAAGGCATGGTGTATTGGTAAATTAAGCAGCTGTGTGCTGAGGGAGGCAGCCAGGGCCAGGCAGGGAAGGCAGGGCCAGGTGGGGCCAGGGAGGGCCAGGCAGGGCCAGGCAGGGTCAGGCAGGGACAGCCAGGGCCATGCAAGTTATTTACCTAGAGCTTCTCAATTACAGGCTCCAGAAAGGGAAGAAAGATGTGCATCATATCCAGAGAAAACTGTACATAAGATCCACCCCTGTAAACAGAAGTGCAGGAGTGAATTAGAACACCCGGGCCAGGGCATGGGAGGGGAGTCCCTGGGAAATCTTTGGAACACAGTCCTAAGGCTTGGGCTTCTCTTGAGTAAAGGGATCCTGCAAAGGACAGTCTGGAAAGGCTCACAGCAACTTCAAGCCATAGTGTTCTTGGAAATGCAAGTAATGTCTTTTTGGAGTTGCCAAGGCCCATGAAACTATCCACCCAGATCGCTAAAGGCTGTTAAGTAATCAGAGTATGGCTCAGTGAAGAGACATCCAATGCTCCTCAAATACACGCCCTGTGGGACAGAATCTGATTTAGAAATTTGAGGCCCCTTCAGACCCTGAAATCCTTCAAGACTATGGAAACAGTGGCATGGATAGATCAATTGAGCATCCCTTGAATGTCCCAGTGGAAGCAGACTGGAGAAAGGAGAGATCAGAGCATTACAAAGCAGTTAACAAGCAAGGTGCTGGTCAGGATACTGGCCCAGTAGATCCACTCTTTAAACAGAGGAAGAGGCTCATCTCAGTCACTGTTCTGTTGGTGAGAAGAGATACCATCACCAAGGCAACTCTTATAAAAGAAAGCATTTAATAGAAGCTTGCTTACAATTTAAAGGGGTTAGTCCATGAACACCATGATAGAAAGCAAGCAGGCATGTCAGGAGCTGAAGCAGTGACTGAGAACTTTACATCCTGATCCTCAGGGAGCAGAGAGAGAGAGAGAGAGAGAGAAAGAGAGAGGGGCTGGTATAGGTTTTGGAAACCTCAAAGTCCATCCCCACTAACACACCTTTTCCAACAAGACCATACCTCCTAATCCTTTCCACACAGTGCCACTAGCTAGGGACCAAGCATTTAAACATATGAGCCTTTGGGGGCTGTCTTAAGTCAGCACTCTATAGCCGTGAAGAGACACCATGATCACACAACTCTTTTAAAGGAAAGCATTTAACTGGGACTTGTTTACAGCTTCAGAAGTTTAGTTCATTGCCATCATGACAGGGAGCATGGTGACATGCAAGTGGTCTCGTTGCTGGAAAAGGAGCTGTCAGTTATATATTTGGATCTGGAGACAACAGGAAGAGAGAAAGCCTGGGCTTGGAATAGGTTATTTGAAACCTCAAAGCCCACCTCCAGTGATGCACTTTCTCCAACAAGACCACACCCCCAATCCTTTTAAATAGTGTCAAGTCTGGTGATCAAGTATTCAAATCTATGAGCCAATGGGGGCCATTCTCATCCAAACCACCAGGAAGCCCAAGCTAACTCTCTATGCTTTTCTATTGTAGCTGCTTCAATAGGGACAACGCACTGACACGAGGGCAGCTAATTTCCCCAGAAAAGCCAGTCATGGCAGGATGACCCTACTAGAACCTGACAAGAGACTCATGCTAGAACAAAGATAGATTTTATGCAGGAAGACAGCCTAAGACTGGAAAGTAGAGTCCTAAAAATCTCTACAAAACCTTGGTGATGGTGTCTCTTCTCACCAACAGAACAGTGGCTGAAATGAGCCTCTTCCTCTGTTTAAAGAGTGGATCTACTGGGCCAGTATCCTGACCAGCACCTTGCTTGTTAACTACTTTGTAATGCTCTGATCTCTCCTTTCTCCACTCTGCTTCCACTGGGACATTCAAGGGATGCTCAGTTGATCTATCCATGCCACTGTTTCCATAGTCTTGAAGGATTTCAGGGTCTGAAGGGGCCTCAATTTTCTAAATCAGACTCTGTCCCACAGGGCATGTATTTGAGGAGCATTGGATGTCCACACTCAGCAAATGTAGGCAGTCCCACTGGAAGGCCACCAGTCCCGCAGCATGAGCTGTAACCACCAGCTGCACCCGGCACCATGGGATGTAAACAAAGAGCCCGTCCCTCTGCTCTTTCTACCCTCTGTATGCCCAGTTTATTTTTATCTCTAAAGCACCATCCAGGCAGAATTTTCCCCGTCCAGCTTCCCAGGGGGTGGGGGACTACCAGCCCATCCATCTTAATGAAATAACTGAAGTGGAGGCACAGAGAGACTTAGAATGCGGTTGAGCACCAAGTAATCGATCTGCTCATTGGTGATAAATCCAATCCAGGCATTTTAATGACTGAAAGCAGTCATTAAGACAACCAGTGGCACTGCCCAGTCACTGCAGTCTTAATCTTGGCTGTCTGCATCTATGTGTCCAGTGTCTGGGCTAGGAGCAGAGAAGGCTGAAGCAGATGGTTTTTAAGTTTAGCATATCTTCCTAACTTAACCTCACAGATTATTCCAGAATGTACATGATGAGCCTGCTGTGGAGTCAGTCTGGGAGCAGCTTGTGGTTGACTATGTAAGATGCAGGTCACCCTTCCATGAACACTCCAGTGCCTGTATGAAGACTGTGGGGAGGTTCACAACTGAGCCCCAGCCTTCCTCCATCATGCTGCCCCTCCCACTTGCCTGCTGTGTTCATCTGGAAGACCAAAAGACACAAAAAATGAAAAAAAAAAAAGGAAAAAGGTAAGGAGCAGACTATGAAGGAAGAGCTGATACTGTGGTGACAGGAGGTGACCTCAGTGACAGTGCTGGCTCCCAGGCTGACAGTGACCTCACCACCATCCTCCCTAGTATGAATTCCTCCATAATTGTAGGACCCTAGACACACACATGGTCCCAGCCCTGTTTCTCTCTGCTTCTAGATATTACTCCCTTGCAAAGAGATGGGACCGATAGTTTTCCCTAACCCAGGGCTAAGGAAGAAGGTGGAACCACCTCCTATTCCTCTTCCACTCTCCTGAGCTCAGGCTTCCAAGAAGAAGCACAAATGGGGTTCCCTACAGAGCCCCACTTCACTGTAAGAAGGTTAACCAGTAAGGAAGGCCTGTAGCAGACTTAAGGGCCTGATCTGGGGGCCTTAATTGAGTGTGGACCTAACTGAGGCGTGGGTCCAAGAGCTGTGACAGTCTAGGAGAGACTCAGGACAGGCTGGCCCTGGCTCTCTACTCTCAGTGACCAGGGCAGGTTGCACAGTCTTTGAACTTTGTTCTCATCATCAGAATAGACCTACTCATTCAATAACTTCCTGATTCTTGCTGTCTGTCAGACATACTTGGAGGACTGATCACTCAGAGCCTGACCCTCAGGCAGGCTGCAGGCTGCTTGGAGAAGTAGGTGAACCAAGACAACCATAGCCGCATGCCAGGTGGTGATCAAATTCTGTGAAGAAAGATGCAGGCAGAGGATGCCATGATGGTGATGCATCACACAGCCAAGAGGATCTCTGTAAGGACATTTCACTGATACACAGAAGGAGAACACTTTGGATAAAAGGAGCCCCAAATGCAAATGGTCTGGAGGCAATAACCCAGTTGGCTGGCTCCAGAAAGAGCCTGAAATGGAATTGTTCTCCTCAGGCTGTGGCAGAGGTCAGTGTGGTTATTAGCATCACACTCTCTTTGAAGGTTCATATGATCAGATTTGTTGTGAGATGAAGCAGATGACACACAGCAGAAGCAGGTAGGAAGAGGAGGCTGAAGAACACACACACGCTTTCAGAAGACCAGTGAAGACAGTACATGTAAACAGGCAGATTCGGTATTGAATCACCAGCATGCTGACTTAGGCTCAGTGACCTCTCCAACCTGGTATGTCTTTATTTATGTGCCTCAAGTTCTCTGGGTTCACTCTGCTCTTATAACAAGCTAAAAAACTTAATATACCAAGTTTCATACATTGACCATTTTACACTTGAATTAACTTATATAATTTAAAGCTATTTCGTCTTTATAATTCCATGAAGCAGGAATCATTTTACATGTAAGGAACATTTGGCTCAGACCAATTAACTAACTTTCCAGTCTAGGGATGTAGCTCAGTGGTAGGGAGTTGTTGAAAGAAAATATTTGTGTCAATTGATTATATATGCAAATAGAGATTGTAACAAATAGAAAAGAGACAAAATGTGGTCAAATGACAGGGCTGGGGAGAGAAAGAAATATGACGTGGATAAACTTGGCACCCATGTCTCTGCTCAGTCTGCCATGTTGGCGCTACTGTGTGAGTGAGTCACCTCACTTGAGATACTAGGTTGATAGATTTTAAGGCAGAGCTGGACTGTAGAGGAAAGTACACAGTAAACAACTATAAATGTGTGCAATTTGTAAAGATGATCTGCATGCACAGGGTGTTGTACTGTTTACAGAGTGCTTGCATATGCATGATCTCATTTGCATTCAGAGGCTCACCGGTGTCTTGGGGCAGGGATGAGGTTAACCTAGAGGAAGGTCACAACTTGGTATGAAAGACACAGGATACATGCTGGGCAATTCTGCCCAACAAGGAATCTGGTCAAAACAGTGGGATTAGAGATCTCATGGAATCTGGGGGTCCAATTACTGTAGCCCCCCTCTGCTAATATTTATTTTCACAGCCCCAGAGTGTGCTCCAAACATCTCCAGCCTGCCTATTTCATATCTTTCTGTCTGGTCTGCAAGAAACTGTGAGCTCAAATCACTTTGTCATTCAAGGAATCAAAAGTAATTGCTTTCCTGAGGCAGGAATGGTTAGTGTGCCTATTTGTTGGCAGGGGACCACTATCAGGATTTCCATAAAAAGGAAGTATGTCACTCACACTGGTGGAGAAGACACAGACAGACTCTGGACAGAGTGACAGAGCCAAGGTCACATCACACTTAAGCCCCAGCAGAGAATTGGTAGGAACAAGAGATATAAAAGTAGCTAAAGGGTTTTTCCAGAAGACTCTCAAGAGAATAGGAAGAGGTGACTAAGGTGGAATAGGCCAATGGTAAGCCATCTTGGTAGTTGCTAACCTCATTCAAAGACTAGTATCATCCTTCTTGCTGTGACCCAGGGAGTAGAGAATAGAACTGGGAGAGCCTGTGTCAAAGGCTGCAGTGTCTCCCACTGACAAGTGCAGGGTTTCTCTCCAGCATGATGTCACTCTGAATGCTGGGGCTCCCAAACTCACTGTCCAGTGAGAGAGAGAGAGAGCCCACCTTACAGAGCTGCAGACTGCTCAAATTCTTCCTGAAGCTTCTACAAGAGCTGCTAGTTCTATCTAGAACATGATTCTGGCCACTTCCTCCTTCCAGGACATCTTTTCCCTCCCTGACACTGATTAATTTTGTAGATCTTATTTTCTGCGACAACTCAACTGTAAAGTTACTCTGAAATTTAACATCTGCCTGGGCTTGTGATAGGTGGCAGGCTGACTCATTTGCTTGAACCCAGATGGTGGCACTGTTTGGGAAGATTGTAGAACCTATAGGTGACTCACTGGAAGAAGTAGATTCCTGGGGTTGGGCCTGAGGCTTTATCGTGTGGCCCAACTTCCTGTCTGCTCTGTACTTCCTGATTATGGACATAGTGTGACCAGTCTCCTCAAGCTCCTGCCACTGCCACTACTTCCTGTTTCCTCTGTACTTCCTGACTATGGACAACACATTGTGACCATTCTCTTCAAGCTCCTGGCACCATACATCCCTCACTGTGATGGACTGTATCCCCTTGAACTGTGAACCAAATAAACCCTTTTTCCCTTAAGTTTCTTCTTGTCAGGTATTTGGTCCCAGCAACAATGTAACCAAGCACACAGGGTTAGACCTGTGTCCAGCAACAGTGTAACCAAGCATACAGAGTTAGGCATGTACCAGGTCAAGCCTTACCCCTGCACTATGAAGCAACACACCCGCCCAACATGAAAATCATCATGCAAAGTGCTTCTCAACTCTGGATGCTCACTGAAGTCATCTTGCATTCTTTGTTTTGTAAACCATTGTCCAATTAAATTAGAACTCCATGGTTTCCATTCCCTTGTACTACTTGAACCTTGATCATTAGCAGATTACCTTGTACACTCAACCTCCCCTAGTTGAAACCCAGCTTTACCCACTGAGGGTGTGAATGCCTGGACAGTCCTCTCAAGTGGTGGGTCTTTTCTCACCCTTGTCCTGTTTCTCATTCTAGACACAAGGTGCCCTTGTTCCTCACTGATGCTGTCAGACCACGGGTCCCCTTCACCTTCTTATAATCCTCAAAAGCATACCACCAGCCTACCTCTTGCATTGATGGAAGGCTTTAAAAAAGTAATCTCAGTGTTCGGTGTGCACACAAATCCTACATAAAGCTACAGGTTCCACATCTCCAACCAACATCCTGTGGTGTAGGTGCTGCTGGTCCAAGAGAGAGATCTGGAGGTCCCTCATCCCATGACCCTAGGTCAATGTCTTCACCTCCAACACTATGTTCCTCATTATTCTTGGATATTTGAATGAATTGTGTCAACATTCTTTCCAAGCCATGCTTCTCAGTTCTTTGGACTGTATTACCTTTGACTGCATGGTCTTACACAGCTCCTCTTCTTGTGTCATACACTTTGTCCTTAGCTGGGGCCACAGCTCTCCTGTGATCTTACCTTACTAACTCCTCCCTCCTCCCTTTGATCCCTCCTGTCAATCTCCTGCTTCTAACAGTATCGTCCTCCTCTTAGAATTCTCATCTACTACACATAACACTTTTTTCTCAGTCCAAAGCCACCACCACTCTATAACTCACCTCATATTAACGTGAGCTTTGAATCCATCAATCAAACAGACCTCTAATTTTCTCACTTTCCTCTTGCCTGGAAATCCCTCAAACTGGGCTGAATAAGACTGTGTTTCTTTTGAGTACATGGTTAGAGAGTAATGCACAGACTACCTGAAGAGTTTGGGTATAACCCTGTTCCATTGACCTTCCCTCTCTCCAACATTCTATTCTAAACTTGTTAGTCTCCTTCAACCTGTTTCTTCCCTGTTCCTCAGTCAGTTGATAACTTGCTTCCATTTTCACAGAGGCAGGCAGTGACATAAATCAGACTTGAATGTATGAAAATTTCTCCTGTATATGCCTCCACCTACCTACTAATATCTGCGCTCATGTACACCTGCCCTGGGTTACTGTGGGTCAGTCTTCCCACAGTACACATGTGCCCTTTAAGACCCATCCTTCTTGCCTAACCAGGTTACTTCTCTGGTAACCTTCTACCTGCCTTTACCATTTCTGATCAGAGTTTTTTTCTTATGTGATTGGTAACTCAAGCTCAGGGAAGAACCCAGAAAGTTAGCCATGCCAAATGCATCCACTTTATAGATGTGGCACAAACTTATTTCTCATCCAACAAAACAAAACTAAAATATAAGAACCCACATGACACCCTCAAGCTCTTATAAATGACTATTTATTTTTCTCCCCTAATTACAGCAAGATTATTTTAAAGATTTCTAATTGTTCTCTGCTTGTTGTGAATTTTTTGTTTTATTAGAGTTATATTTCACATGGAAAATGGTGCATAATTACAACTTACAGAATAAATATGAGGGTGGGGTGTGGCTAGGCCATACTGTGCTTGCCTAGCTTGCATAACTCCTTTGGCTCTATCCTCAATGCAGCATAAACTAGACATGGTGGCAAATGTTATAAACCCAGCTTTCAAGGGTAGAAATAAGAGGATCATGAATTTAAGGTTGTTTTCAGCCACACTGTAACTTTGAGGACAAACTTGGCTACATGAGATTCTGACTTAAAAATAAGATGTATCAGTGAAAGAGAAGCGAGCACCACTTAGAAGCCTGACAGAATCGTGCACCTATTGTGTGCACTACAGAACTCTGGATGTTGGCCCGCACACCCTGGCATCAAGTTCTTCCTAAGGTCCCCAACCCACATACACACATGAACCTTAAAAGATAACCATCCCAACATAAAATTAAGATTCTTAAGAGGTTCTTAGATTAAACATCTGAGCATCAGCACCAGCTCCCATCGTTCTCCCACTGGTAAACATGACTGGCTGTGACATCAGAGCATGTCCAGAGCCTGCACCACAATCCATCCTCCTCTACAACCCTGACCCGGGTGCACACAGCCATCACTGTCCTGGGAAAGTCAAAAGAAGCAGTGACTCCTCCGGTCACATCATCATGTGACTTTCTAGAGCCTCCAAGGTTCCCCATAATCCAGGCCTTCGCAATTCTTGGCCTCATCCTCTTCCACCCCTTCACTCGGCCTCCATCCCACCCCTGGCCTCCTGGCTGCAGGAACCCTTGAGGACACCTCCTCCTACACTCCAAAAGCCTCCTTCAAGTTGCTACATTTGTTTTTCCTGACACCTGTCCACTCCCCACTCCACTGCCCACATGGCCATGCCTTCATTTCCTACAGACCTCTGTTCAAATGATTGCTCTGAAGGCCTTGCCTGCTCAGCCTTACAGTGTACCCCAGCAAGTCTCTGCTTGTCCCTTTTTGTCACAGCCATCACAACCTGCTTATGACATTACATAGGTAGGTGAGCAGATGAGCAAATGGATGGTAGATAGAGATAGTTTTAGGTGGAAGATAGATAGATGATAGTTGGATAGTGATAGAAGATAAATAGATGAATGACAAAGCAGATAATCACTTAACATATTAAGTACTTGATAGGTGATAGATGAATAGATAGATAATAGAGAGATAGATGAGAGATGAGTGGATATATACAATATAAATAGATATACACATAACATATTTAGTATTAAGTGAATGACAGACAGGTAATATATAGATAGTTAGATGAGAGATGGATGATGGATGGAAGAATAGATCAATGGATGGAAGAATAGATGGGTGGATAGATAGACAGACTGACCTAGACTTCAGTTGTTTAGTTTTAGGTTCCTGCTAACATAAGAGCACTGTTGCTCAATCCCAACAGTTAATTATGTGTGTGGAATATGTATATACTCAGTAAATGCTTGTCTTATGAATGAATATGCTAGAAATGTACTTTCAGACTATCTGCTTAATTACTAGCCCTCATGGTGAGCAAATGTACTAGCTTCTCTAAGCCTGTGCACCTAGCATCAGCTAATATATGCTTGGTGCGGCCCGCATACCACTTTGTATACATATGTCAATTCCCTCCTTCCCCGGACGCTGGGAATGACTATGCTTCTCAAGTTTTCTGTAACAGTTCTATAAGAGCTTACACTTGTTGTCCTGGAAATTATTAAACATGTCCCCCTTTGTGATCAAACCTCCACTTGGAATAACTAGAGACATGCTTATCTGAACATAGATACCATATGGCAGTCTCAGGTGTCCCTTTCAGTTCTCTTAGACATGGAGTGGCCGGGCACTGGGAAGCAGCCAGTGCTTTTCCTAGACACAGTTCTCAGACAAAGTGACACCTGCCATGGCCACCTCACAGAGCATGTAAATAAAAAAATGTAACAAGAAAGGATACATTTTGAAATATTGTATTAATTTTAAAATCCTAGGCTCATGGGAAAGGCTGTTGCTATGTTTTAAATATCATAGAACCCAAAACCAGCAACTCAGATCTCAGTTGTGACATTTCTTGGACCCATATAGAGAGTTGTGTGACCTGTCTGTCCTTATCTAGCCCAGTACACCCCACAATCTGGGACACACCTGGCTAAATAAAGCATATGAGTGCTTTGTAAATTTGCCACAGCTCCTTCACTCCTCAAGGAAATTCTGAGTGATGTCCACCAACAACCAACTCTCCTACAGTGTTCCTACTGAAGAGCTGCTACTCTGCCAAAGTCGAGAAAACCAGGAGGTAGGAAAGCCAGGGAGAGGATGAGGTTCACCCCCCTCACTGAGCAAACTTGCTGTGGGTAGCACCTGATACCTGATCATCACACAAGAACACAGAGTTGTTTTCTTTTGTGAACCTTTGTTCTCCAAAATTGCCTCAAGAGGTCCCAGGAAAGGTTATTGGAGAAAAACGTGAATGAGATGGGCTCACAGATATTCCCTCTGGACCCATTAGCTGCAGTCAGAGCCACATACAATACACAATACTGGAGAGGTGCAGCCTACTGCAAGCCTCCGGACTTACAGGAAAAAGAGGCTGTGGTGGGGAGAGAAGGCTGCTGTTCTGAAAGATTAATAAAACAGGATAGTAATAGGCCCATTGTCTGTCCCTCTGCTGGTGACACAGAGCTACCTCCATGCAGCTCTGAACCAACAGGAAAGAGGTGACTTTATCGATGCTATCTGGGAATGCAGACATTCATCGCTTCACAGATAGTGGGCAAGATGTACTTGAGGGTGATCAGCTTCCACTTACTCCCCATCATTCCTGCTCTCCATGCCCTGCCTCATCCTCCCCTAAAATTCCAGTGTGCAGAGAGAAAGATCACGGCATCTAGGCTGAAGAGCAACTTAAAGCCTGATGACTCTTAAAGAGAACCATTTGCTTGAACAAAGGGGAGAAGCAGAGCTTACAAAGATGAGCTACTTGTCTGTCCCTCCTTTCCCTTCAAGGGTTTATACTGAAGACAGCCTCCTTTTGATGCCTCATCATAAGTGAAACCTAAGGGCTTAGAATGGGGTCAGGTGACTTTGAAGGAGATCGTCAGAGATCCTGAGAGCCTCCAGTAGTGAATACATCACCAAAGGAAGCTAGTACCTCAGACTGCAAAGAAGGTCAGTGTGGAATTGAGGAATCCAGGAGAACACAGTAAGTCTTGGATGTCAGGCATGGAGTGATTAAAAATACTAGCCCTAGTTTATGAGAAAGGGAATTAAGTCTGGGAAAGGGAAAGTCATTTTCCGAAGGCCCCAATTAAAACATCTCTCTAAAATCCCTGATAGAGGAAAGGGATCATTTGAAAAGCACACAAAGATAGCCTCAACAGATACAAGAAAATTGGAATAACCCCTTGTATCTTATCAGACCACCATGGAATAAAGCTGGACTTCAACAGCAAAAGAATCAACAGAAAGCCTACACACACATGGAAATTGAACAACTCTTTACTGGATGACTACTGGATCAGGGAAGAAATAAAGAAGGAAATCAAAGACTTCTTAAAATCCAATGAAAATGAAGGCACAACATACCCAAACCTATGGGACACAATGAAAGCTGTGCTACGAGGAAAGTTCATAGCACTAAGTGCCTTCAAAAAGAAAACTGTGACAGCTCATATTAGCAAATTAACAGCTAAACTGGGTGAATTGCAAAAAAAAAAAAAAAAAAAAAC
>CAJQZJ010004750.1:4272289-4287802 GCA_907164525.1 Lophiomys imhausi | reverse complement strand
CAAAAAAAAAAAAAAAAAAGCAAACACTCCCAAGAGGAGCAGAAGGCAGGAAATCATCAAACGTAGGGCTGAAATCAACAACTTAGAAAAAAAAAAGAACTATACCAAGAATCAATGAAACCAAGAGTTGGTTCTTCGAGAAAATCAACAAAATAGACAGACCCTTAGCCAAATTAACTAAAAGGCAGAAGGAAAAAACCCAAATCAATAAAATCAGAAATTAAGAGGGAGAAATAACAACAGACATTGAGGAAATACAGAGAATATTTGGGTCCTACTTTAGAAATCTATACTCCACCAAATTTGAAAACTTAAGCGAAATGGACAATTTTCTTGATAGATTTCACCTACCGAAGCTAAATCAAGATCAGGTTAACAAATTAAACAGCCCTATAACCTCTAAGGAAATAGAAACAGTCATTAAAAATCTCCCAACCAAAAAAAGCCCAGGGCCAGATGGTTTTAGCACAGAATTACCAGACCTACAAAGAAAAGCTAATACCAACACTCTTCAAACTCTTCCACAAAGTAGAATCAGAAAGAACACTGCCAAACTCATTCTATGAGGCCACAGTCACCCTGATTCCTAAACCACACAAAGACCTAACAAAGAAAGAGAACTTCAGACCAATCTCCCTCATGAACATAGATGCAAAAACACTTAATAAAATACTAGCAAACCTCCAAGTGTCTCTTGGCCATTAGGGATTCCTCCTTTGTGAATTCTCTATTTAGCTCCGTCCCCCGTTTTTTGATTGGATATTTGGTTTCTTGGCATTTAATTTATTGAGTTCTTTGTAGATTTTTGGTATTAGCTGTCTGTCAGATGTGGGGTTGGTGAAGATTTTCTCCCAGTCTGTAGGCTGCCATTTTGTTCGAATGACAGGGTCTTTTGCCTTACAGAAGCTTTTCAGTTTCATGAGGTCCCATTTATTGTTGGTCGGTCTCAAGTCCTGAGCTGTTGGTGTTCTGTTCAGGAAGTTGTCACCTGTGCCAGTGAGTTTGAGGGTTTTCCCACTTTTTCTTCTAGTAGATTTAGTGTGACTGGCCTTATGTTAAGATCTTTGCTCCACTTGGACTTAAGTTTTGTACAAGGTGATAAGTATGGGTCTCAAGGTTGTGGAGAAAGGGGAACCCTCCTCCATTGTTGGTAGGAGTGCAGGCTTGTGCAACCACTTTGGAGGTCAGTATGACGATACCTTAGAAAACTTGGAATAGCTTTGCCTCAGGACTTAGCCATACCATTTCTGGGTATACACCCAAATTTCTCCTCACCAAATCATAAGGAAGTTTCCTCATCTATGTTCATAGCAGCCTTATTTGTAATAGCTAGAAACTGGAAACAACCCAGATGTCCCTCAACCGAAGAATGGATTAAAAAACTGTGGTACATCTACACAATGGAATATTACTCAGCTATCAGAAACAATGAAATCATGCAATTTGCAGCCAAATGGATGGAACTAGAGAAGCTCATCCTGAGTGAGCTAACCCAGACTCAGAAGGATACACATGGCATCTATTCACTTATAGTAGGATTTTAGCTATATAGTACAGGATATCTATACTACAACCAACACACCAAAGGGAACATGGACATAGACTTTTTTTGTTTGTTTGTTTTTTAGTTTTCTCTCCCTGGCAATGAGACACTTTTCACTGGTGGTACTGCCTTGTAGGCCCCCAGTGTATGAGGAGTCTCTTGGCCCTCATACGACTGCTGAAGTGGGGCAGGGGACTGTTATGTAGCGACACTCAACTCCAGAGGAATGGGATGGAAGGGTTAGGGGTTAGAGGGTGGTAGGGTGGGGCTGGGAAAGAGGAAAAGAGGACAATATGATGGAGATGTAACCTGAAGCAACAAATAAATAAATTTATTTATTAAAAAAAAAGAAAGAAAAGCATGGCATGGGTACCCCTAACTTCAGCTGCGACCAGCTCATCAGTGAGGGGGGAACTGGAAAGTGAGAGACACACGCTGAGGCCACAGTTTACATAGGCATGTCTTTCTTCAAATTCCACCACTGCCTGCCCAGTACAAATAAGATTCTGTTTTGATCTTCCTCCTTGATCCTGCTCTGTGCAGCATACTGCTGACAAACTCTCTGTCACACTACAGCTTGGCCTCTCCACCTCTTAGTGGTGTTTAACTACTTTGAGCCCCATCTCACTGCAGCCCAACCTGTAAGTACTGATTCTTTTCTTGGTTTGCAGTTTCTAAATCCTCTTTTATATGACAATATTTAAGGAAAATTCCATGTGCTCCTTCATTTTCCTCACTTTACCCATTGTAACCATTCCCACTTTCTTTCACCTTGTGTGACAGTCTGCCAAGATCTCCCTTGTGTTAAGTGGCTTCCTGTAGACACACTAGGGTCTATCAGCATCCTTCTTTCACTGGGGTCTTGGGGACATAAAATTCCCCATGAATACTACATCTGGAAAGTGGTTAGGAGGACTTAACTTTTCCCTGTATTTATAAATTCTGTGCCTAGGAACATAGCCCAGGTAGCAGGCAAGATGGAGAGCTTGCTCAATTTTTTGGACAGGTAATAGCAATCATGTGTCTTTATGGGGTACAGCTGGGTGTTTGGTACATTTCTAGCCTGCACAGACGGTGATTCAAGATGCTTGGGCTGTGCATCATCACAAGCGCTTACCATTTCTTCTTGTTAGAAGCATTCAAAATCATCTCTCTTTGGCAGCTTGAGTGATATGATGCAATATTCTTCAGACTGAAATTACCCTCTGGGTAACAGAATACTGAACTTATTCTCCTCCCATCTAGTGTGACGTTGGACTAATTCCTCCCAAGCCCACCTCTTCCTGGATTCTAGCAAATATGTTCTACTCTGTGCCTCTCTGAACTCAGCTGCTATATGTCTCACATTCAAGTGAAATTGTGTGATGTTTGTCTTTCTGCTTAGCTTAATAATGCCGTCTATATCCACCCATATTGCAACAAATGCCAAGATTCTTTGTCTCTCTTTCTCTCTTTAAGGCTAAATAGTATTCCCGTGTATGAATGAACCACATTTTTTTTTATCCATTTATCACCTTATGGCATTTAGTTGGTGAATATTCCTTTATGTGCTTGTCCTTCATTTGTATGTTATCTCCTGTGAAATATCTATTTGAGCATTAAAATGCTTTGTCCATTTTAAAATTGGATTATCACAGATATTCTAATTGCTGTTAAGATTTTTAGTTCATTCATTCTGTGTTCTGGAGACTAGTGCTGTAGCATCTAAGTAGTCTGCACATGAGAGGTGCCTCTAAAAGCTGATCAATGGATCACCATATGATTTCTTATGACTTCTTCTGACCTCTGTGGATACCAGGCATGCTCATGGTACACATATATACAAAGATTCAAACCCAGGTCCTCTGCAAGAGCAGCAAGTGCTCTTAACCACTGAACCATCTCTCCAGCCCTCTTATTTTGTTTTTGTAGATCTCATATCATTTGAAGAATGCAGAAGAAAAAAAAAAACAAGTTTTCATTTTTGTCTATCTGCATTTAGAAAACTGTTTATCACATAGGAGATGCCCAAAGGACAACTAATAAATAAATAAAAATTTACATTCACCTAATGCCTTGTGGTATGAGAAATACAACCTGGCATATAGCCTGAACTTGGCTTATTTCTAAATCAGTCATTTATTTTTCCATGGTCACTCAAGAAAATAGGCCAGATAGCTGACAAAGGTAACCTGAGAAGGAGGGTTTGTCCTGGTTCAAGAGGAAGGCAGTCTTCCAGGGAGGAAAAGTGGCAGCAAGGACAGCTTGGACCATGGCACCAACCAGGAAACAAAGAAAGGAGAACACAGGCTTCCAGCTAGCTTCTCTCTCTCCTGATTTAGTCCCAGGCCCCAGTCTAGAGAACAGTGCTGCCCACTTTTCACCTTCTTCCTTTCTAGGTTAATGAATTCTGGAAACACCCTCACAGACACACCCATAGGTGTGTCCCACTAATACCCTTATGTTGATTAAGTCAGTCAAGTCAACAACGAAGGTTAAGTATTACCAGAGCCACAAATAAATGAGACAAAACCTCTGCTTTCTTTTTCATTAAAATTTTTTCGTACAATATATTTTTAGCATATTCTTTCTCCTTCCACAATGCTGCCCACATCCTCTCTACCTCCCTACTCAGTTAATTCCATATACCTGTTCTCTCTCTCTCTCTCAAACAAATAAACAAACCACACACCAAACCAAAAGCACTAGAAAAACTATGGAGTCAGTTTTGTATGGGCCAACTACTCCTGGGCATGGGGCCTGCTCTGCAGTGTGGTTGATATGCACATTGGAGAAAACTGATTTTCCCTTTCCCAGTAGGTATCAATTACAAATAGCTACTTGGTTGAGGAATGGGACTTTTGCATCCACTTCACCTTCTCAGCACTAAGATTTTGTCTGTTCGAACCTTGCAGGTCTTGTGCATGCTGCCACAGTCTCTGTGAGTTCAAATGTGTATCAGTCCTGCTGTATCTGGGGGACATGATTTCCTTGGAGTCATCTACTGCCTCTGACTCTTATTATCTTTCCAACCCTTCTTCCACATAGATCTGTAAGCCTTGAGGGGAGGATCTTGATGAAGGCATCCCATTTAGAGTGCTCCAAAGTCTTCCACTTTCTGCACATTGTCCAGTTGTAAAGATCTGCTCTTAATGAACCCCCATGTGAAAGTCTACAGGCTGAGTATCCTAATGAAATACACAAGGGTCCTGAGGAGTAGAGCTCACCAGTTATAAAACATGATGTCCTTGTGGAAAGATCTCAAGTCTTTCCCCTTCCTCTCTCAAAACTAAATTCTCTTATGATGCCCTTATAAAACCAGTGACTAATAAAACTAGAGAAAACACAAGCAGGAAAGCAGCTGTCCAAATCAATAATGCCTCCTCTCTGAGACATTGACTTATTCCACAAAGTGCAAGTATCTAAAAGAAACTGCAGGCAGGCATGTATATATTCCATTTCTTGGTCTGAAGAGTGTCACCCAGCATCCACTGCTTATTTGAGATAAGCTCTGCACTGATGAGGAATGAGAACATGCCAGGAAATTGAGGACACACGGGTATTTTCCAGAGCTGTATTAATACTTCTCATGCTTTTCAGAGATTAGAACTTTTATCACTGGCTCCCACACATAAAAAAAAATGTATTAAACTGTAAAATTTTAGAGCAGAACAGGCCAAAATCATTCCCTTTCTCAGGATGCTGTGCAATGAGGCACAGAATACTGACAAGGAGTGGGAACCCCAGGAAACCAGCGCTCTCCAGCTGGACTCACCTTGCTGGGCTGGGCAGGTGATAAATATGGAGCCCAGGAGCTGTTGTCTTTGAGGGATGAAGTGAAGAGCCACATTTACCCTTTGTTGGAAGTTCTTAGATAGAGGCGATGCAGGGATTACCAAGATGACACCAACTAAATACAGTGGTAATGACACAGTCAAAAAGACTGTCATCAGGTGGGAGTCAGAGAGTACAAAAGACACAAAAGGTCAAGCAGGCAGGGGAAAAGAAGGCCTCAATTAAGATGCTACGAGCCAAGAAGAACACAGGGGTCCAATGTGGTTACTTTCTGAACCATTGCTTGCCATAGGTCACATTTCTTTAAGTCCATGATCTAATCTAGTGTTCACAATTCCAATTAGCTGCAATAATTGTAGTCTGTAGATGAGGAACTAAATCAAGTAGCTAACCACCACTTTCCACAACATCCCAACTCCATTGCTACATGACAGGGCCATGCTCTTCTCCAAGGTGGAGATGGGCTTGGTGAGCAGCTCAAATCTTTAATTCTCTGTGGTAACACAATAGGGTCCTGAAGGGCAGGGACAACGGTTAATATTTCTCATTTCCTTTATGCAGGACTGTTAAAAATGAAAGACCTTGTGTTTGGTGAGGAATCATTTGGGTGGATACCCAGGAGTGGTATGGCTGGGTCTTCAGGTAGATCTATTCCAAGTTTTCTAAGATATCTCCAGACTGATTTTCATAGTGGTTGTACAAGCCTGCACTCCCACCAGGAATGGAGGAGGGTTCCCCTTTCTCCACAGCCTCACCAGCATGTGCTGTCATTTGAGCTTTTGATCTTAGCCATTCTCACATGTGTGAGATGAAATCTCAGGGTTGTCTTGAGTTGCATTTCTCTGATGATTAAGGATGTTGAGCAATTCTTCAAGTGTCTCTCAGCCATTAGAGATTCCTTCCTTGTGAATTCTCAGTTTAGCTCTGTTCCCCCTTTTTTTATTGGATTATTTGGTTTCTTGGTGTTTAATATCTTGAGATCTTTGTAAATTATGGATATTAGCCCTCTGTTAGATGTGGAGTTGGTAAAGATCTTTTTCCAATCTGTAGGCTGCCATTTTGTTTGAATGACAGTTTCCTTTGCCTTACAGAAGCTTTTCAGTTTCATGAGGTCCCATTTATGGATTGTTGGTCTTAGAGCCTGAGCTACTGGTGTTCTGTTCAGGAAGTTTTCACCTTTGCTGATAAGTTCAAGGCTTTTCCCTACTTTCTCTTCTATTAGATTTAGTGTGTTGGGCTTGGACATCTCCTCATCTATGTTCATAACAGCTTTATTTGTAATAGCCAGAAACTGGAAACAACCCACATGTCCCTCAACAGATGAATGGATTAAAAAAAACTGTGGCACATCTACACAATGGAATACTACTCAGCTATCAGAAACAATGAATTCATGCAATTTGCAGCCAAAAGGATGGAACTAGGAATGCTCAACCTGAGTGAACTAATCCAGACTCAGAAAGATGCACATGGCATCTATTCACTTATAATTGGATTTTAGCCATGTAATACAGGATAACTATTGTACAACCAACTCACTAAAAGGAAAAGGAACACAGACCTTGGTACCTGTTAGTGGGACACTTTGCCCTAATAGAGTTGCCATATAGGCCCCCAGTGCAAGAGGAAGTTCTTAACACTCATATGACTATTGAACTGAGGGAGCTAATATGTAGTGGCAACCCACTCTGGAGGAGTAGGATAGGTGGGAGAAGGGGGAGAGGGTGGGAGGGTGGGACCGGGAGGGGTGGAGAGAGGGGACTATGATGGAGATGTAACTTGAAGTAATAAATAAACAACAACAACAACAAATATATATATATATATATTTATATAGTTGGGAGAAGGAAACAAGCCAAGCCAATCTAGGGTTCACTGACCAGTCAGCTCAGCCTTCTCGGCATGTTTCAGTCTAGTGAGAGACTCTGTCTCAAAAAATAAATGGTGGACTATACCTGTAGAACCATACCTGAGAGTTTGTCCTCTGGCCTCTGCATACATGCCCACATACATTCATGTATACACACACACACACACACACACACACACACACACACACACAATCACAGGGGAGTGGGAAGAACCAGTGTGCCCCAGCATCCATCTCAGAGAAAACAGTGAGGACATCTCAGTTATGGGCCACAGCCAATCCAAGCTATGGGATGGAGTGGTGGCTTCTAGTTACACATTCTGTAAGACCACTAGACCACTGACTCTCCGACTGAACGCCTATAAATCAGAGCTGCTATCTAGGACTATGACAAATTAGACAGGCATTAATCACCCATGAAAAGCCATCAAGTGTTTCCAGATGTCAAGGGTTCTGAGCCAACTAGAAAAGGCTGCCCCTGTGTTTATGATTAAGCATGTCTAAGAAAGAGAGAACAGAGAGATGGTGGGGCTTGATTTAAGTCTCAAAGTGGAGTTTCCACTAAATGGGAGACATATCAGAGAAGGATGAAACAGGTCCTCTGCCTTCTAAAGTTTTGTCAATTCAGAATAAGAAATGCCCTGGAAACCCAAGATACTATATCAACAGTTGACACCATTTATGATTTCATCCAGAGTGGGAAAAGATGACTAGAGTCTGGGAAAGTCAGTTATCTACATGGAGAATATGAGATTTGGGATGAACCTTTAAGAATGAACACAACTGTAGAAAGGAGGGATGAGAGAGAAAAATGATGGGAAGCAAAATGAGCCAAGCCATGGTAGTGGGGGCTCCAGTAAGATGTGTGGAATATCCAGAGCCCAGACATGGCACCTTTTAATGTCCACCTAAGGAATCATGGCACCTTTTAATGTCCACCTGAGGAATCATGGCACCTTTTAATGTCCACCTGAGGAATCATGGCACCTTTTAATGTCCACCTGAGGAATGGACACTGAGATTTGTGCTCGCTAACTGCAATCACCACCAGTGCCCCATTGCTATAGGCCTTTTTGTTGTTCTGTGATAATCTAGCAATGACTCTAGGAAAAGCTAAGGCCTTCCAAGAATATTAGAATCCTTTCTCCTATATAACGGTGGCCTCTAACTTAAAAGACACTTCAATCTATTTCTTAAGTTTGTAAACATTCATGTGGGTACACACAATGTGTGTGCAAGTATCTGTATACAAATGTGCCCATGTTTATAGAAACCAGAGGTGAATCTCAGGTCTCAGTTCTCAGGACACTGTGCATCCACCTTTTTTTTTTTTTTTTTTTTTTTGAGGCAGAGTCTCTCCTTAGCCTGAAACTCACTGATTCAACAAAGTGGACAAGATCAGGAAGCACTAAGGACCTATTTGCACCTCCTCAATGTTGGGATTACAACTGCACTATGTCTGGCTTTTTACCTAAGTGCTGGGATTAAAGTCAGGTCCTCACGCTTGTATGGCCAGGACTTCACCAACAGAGCCATTGGGATTTTATGAACCTCATCAGCATTGCTGTCTATCACAAAGGCTCTTCAAGAATCTGAGCTCTGGGCTGGGCATGATGGCAGAACCTTTAATCCCTGCTCTTGAGAGACAGAAGCACAGATAGATGAATGCCATCTGACTTCACTTAGATATGGAATATAAAAGAACATATACAATAATACAATAGTCATGACTAGAGCCACGGGGGAATATGGGAGGTAAGGAAATGTAGGAAAAGGAGCAGTCTCAGCTAGACAGGAGAACTCAGTCCTAGGTCTATGTAGCATGATGTGCTATATGTTTAAAAATAGATTAAGAAAATAGGCTTCAAATGCTGCCATATACAAAAATGATATGTAAGAAGATGGTGGTATTAACTAATTTGCTTATATATTCACATACATTAATATATAATATATTGATACAATAATTTATACATAACATTTTATATGCTGTATTTAATATATCATTATATATAATAAATTTATATAAAATTGATTTATTTATATATTCATATTTGGTATATATCAAAATATCATTCCATAAATACATACAATTTTATTTGTTAATTAAATATAAATGTACTTGGCTATCCTTTTATCTAATCATTCATTTGGTGATAACAATTGCCAGGCAACCATGTTTTAATAAAAGAAGAAAGTCTTTTTAAAAAACTGAAATATCACAACATATTTAACTTAATCAGGACCTCAACCACTGAAATTTCATGTCATAATCATCAGCTGAAACTCTTCTGGGCTTCCCTTCACCTAATGGTCTGGCCAAGTATGAAGGAAGACTGAAAAAACTACAATGAATGGGACTCAGCCTCAGGTGCCTCCCTGGCTCCCTCCATATCACCCAAGAGGAGTTAGAGATGCCTGCTCCTGACAGGATGGCAGATGATGAACTACTAAACATCTTTCTCAATGAATATAGCCAATCTTGACATGGTTAGGATGCTCTCTCAGGAAAATAAGCAAAACTGTTGAGCAGTTAAATAAGAAACTAAATCAAAATCATTGTGGTCCATTGCTTCCACTAGTCTTCTAGGTTTTCAAAGGTTTGTTATTTTTATGTGTGTGGGTGGTGTGTGTGTGTGTGTGTGTGTGTGTGTGTGATCATGTACATGAAGTGCCCATGGAAGAAAAAGAGGGCATTAGATCCCCTACAATTAGAGTTACAGATGGTTGTCAGCCACTGTGTGGTGCTAGAAATTGAGCCTGGGTCCTCTGCAAAGAGCAGTGCTCTCTCCTCGTGCTGCCATGCCTGGGATCTGGGTGTTCCTCCCCTTTCCCCACATCCTGGCTGGAGTCCCCACCACCATACCTTGGCTCATTTGCTTTCCTACATCATTTCCCCCACCCCCTCTCCTTCCTACAGCTGTGTTCATTCTTAAAGAATCATCCCAATTCTTACGTTCTCTATGGAGATAACTGACTTCCCCAGGTTCCAGGCCTCTTAACTGCTGAGCCATCTCTCCATCCTCTTAACCATCTATCTTTGATGAGCTGAAAATTGCTCTGAAACCAAAAATATTTTCCATGCCATCTACCAAACTGTAATACAAAAGAATTAGCCTGTCAAGCTTACATTGTTCAGTCAACAAAAACAACCCAGAATATATTGTATAGATATTTTTTTAATGTTGTTAGTAATTCTGTGGATATTTTTACAAAAAATATATCTGAGAGGGGAAAAAAGACAATTCAATTCACCAAAAACCCCAAGAAAGCAATTAGATACCAAGAAATCAATACAGAATAATTTTCTCTTATATGGCTTTTCATATACACTGTATCACAGAGGGATTTGCCAAATTAAAATTTCCGAAATACATGACAGTGCAGGATACAAATTACCAAAAACCCACTGCTATAGTGGAAAGATATTTCATGACAGCTAAATTAAACCATTCGATCATGAGTCTGGAAGCAAAGACAGAGAGACCCAGATGGGAAGCGCATGTTCAAAGATTTGAAAGGGAGGCAGAGCCAGGTGACTTCAGCTATGCAAGGATTCAGGTAGGGGACAGACTCAGGTACACACAGGTTAATCAGCTTTCTGATACTGTAACAAAAACCAGAGATAATCAACTCATGAAGAGAAAAGTTCTGTTGAGGCGCACACACTTATTTCATTTCAGAAAATAGTGTCATTTTAAACCACAGTACCTATGATGTATCTGGAAACTAGGTCTTTGTGTCAAAAGTGGTGTAACTATGGATATGTAATCATAAATTGCTGCAGAATTACCAATGTGAAAGTTACAAAGTTCTCCAACATTTACCCTGATCTTCATTAGATTATCCAATGCAGCTAAGAGACCATCCTTTTTAAATATCCCTTCCCTGTCATCAAATATTACCTTGAGTATTTTAGCAATGTGTTAGAATTCTCAAAGGCTCACTGATGGGTGAGTTTTCCTAGACTCTGACAGAACTTTGCAGTACCTGCATTCAATCATTTGAAGGCCTGGGTTTTAGAGTCAACATAATAACAGGGTTGTTGAGGTTTTTAAGCTGCCCTGAGACTTTGGAAAGTCATCTTGGGTTTAAAACAAAGAAATAATGTCTCTACAACTGAAGAGCTGCCTATAATTGAAAGGCCCTGTTCAAGGCACTGCCGGTAAGATGGCTCAGTCTCACATAACTGCTGACCCAAGTCCACACCCAGAACCCACATGGTGCAAGGAAAGAACTGACTCCCAACTCCTGCTCGTTGACCTCTGACCTCCACACAAGTGCTATGGCATGAGCACCTCCACATTCACACACACATTACACACATGGCACATGTGTGCACACGAATAGCAAATAAA
The DNA here is from genome assembly GCA_907164525.1 of Lophiomys imhausi. Taxonomy (NCBI): domain Eukaryota; kingdom Metazoa; phylum Chordata; class Mammalia; order Rodentia; family Muridae; genus Lophiomys; species Lophiomys imhausi. The sequence continues at coordinate 4,276,257 of CAJQZJ010004750.1, read as the reverse complement.
TAAAGCTAAAATACCCAAAGTAGTCTCTAGAGCACTGGAGCCCGTGAGTCTCTGGCACTGATGTGGACGGCCTTTATCACACCCCCACTTGGACGCTGCAGCAAGGAGCCCAGCTGACATCCTTCCTCAGCATCCAGCACTTGGTGTCTTAAGGTCCCTGGGTCTCGTTTGCTTCAATCTGAATCACAGTCCCTTCTCTCAGATATTCTCTAGCACCTCGGTTTCCTCACTCATTGAACAGAGCTTCTTTGCTGCATGCATTCTACAGATATAAAAGTAACAATAATTCTTCTTCTCACCACCCAGCAATCCCAAGTTCACATTTTCCCGTGATTCACTTCAGAGCCCTTGTCAATCCACAATTCCAGTGCAGCCATACAATAAATACCTTATACGATGGTGCTTTATATAACAGTTCTTCAAATATCTTCCAAATCCATGTGTGACTTGTCCACTTTCCAAATAGAAGTCACATTTTAAATTTGTCAAGAAAGCTGGTATCTCATATATCCAAGGGTGAATTATTTTAGGGAGCAAAGCATTACACTTTAATATGATCATTCATATCTACCTCTCATTTGTATTGATGTATCATATTTGTTTTAAGTATGACCTTCCCTTAGATTTTTATTTTTTGTCAATAATTTGTATTATACCACAATGACAAACAATCATTTTCAGAATTTTTTCTCAAAGTTCCTCTCTCCTTCCTTCTCTGTGTCTGATATTCCTATATTTAAGTTTGATCAATAAGATTTCCAGAAAGAGAAGAGGATGGAGGGTTGAGGGGAAGGAGGGTGGAAGGGTGGGACTGGAGGGGGGAGTAGGGAGGGGATTGTGATTGAGATGTAACTTGAAGAAATAAAAAATAAATTATTAAAAAAAAAGATTTCCAGAAATAACAAAAAATGCCACTAGCTTCTCAAATGCCAGACCCAAAGAAATCTGTTAAATAGGATGTGAAAGGTGTGAGCTCTGTCTGTGTTGTTAAAACCCAAGCTTAGCAAGAATTCTAATGCAGACTTCTTAACACATTTCCTGGATGAGAGCCATCACTCTAATTGTATTAGAGTGTGATGATTATGCCATTTCCATCTATTTTGCATAAATCTGAATAATATACTCAAGTGGCCCTAACCTCTACATATGTAATAATTAGTGCAATTAATCAGTATAAAGGTCCTCCAGCCCTGTACTCTATGTACAACAGGCATGAAATATATAACATGCTTTAAAAACAATCAGTTTAAATGTCTTCCAGATACTATTCCTTGGGGACATATTGTATGAGAGAATCTTCTACTCCTGGGCACTGAAAAGTCAAGAAGAAATTATCAGGACCCTGTAAGAAGGCTGCTCTGGTGGGGTAGTGGCTTGAGGATGTGTCAAATGCAACATCAGATTATGAGCATATGCATTGGTGTCAAGAAAACACTGATTTCTAGCTTGGGTAATGGCAAGCAGGTGGTTTGGTGGGGTAGAGAATCCAGATTTTTCATAGCCTAAAAATATACAACTTCGAACTATCCTAATACAGCATTCCAACACAAGTTCTAACTCTGCCAGGCACAATGTGAAGCAATGAACACATATAACTGAATCCTTTCGTTCTCTCACCCCGTCAGAGACAAATGCACTGACACCCTCCCCCTCACAGGAGGAAACTAAGGTTCAGGAACATTCTTTTGCCTGCCCTGGGCTATACTTCTGAAATACACCTCATTTTGCCTTCTGCCACATTAGATATAAATGTCATTAAGAATCTATAATTCCAACTGGCTTTCGTCTCTTTTTTTTTTAATAATTTATTTTTTATTTCTTCAAGTTACATCTCAATCACAATCCCCTCCCTACTCCCCCCTCCAGTCCCACCCTTCCACCCTCCTCCCCCTCAACCGCCCCATCCTCTTCCCTTCTTTTTTTTTTAGTTTAAGGTATTTCTTTTTCCCCCCAACAGCTCTCCCTTTCAGTCCAAAAAAATGGTTCTTTTTCTTATAACTACAAATACAATACAAAACAACAGAAATAAATAGGCCACAATTATAAAAGTTATATGGCTTAGCATACATTACCAATGTCCAGTCCATATGTATTTGGCACCTGACTTTAACATTCTACTATCTAACCATCTCCATGAGTTTAAAGTTCTATATCTAACTCAGCTTTCATACTAATTTGCCTCATAATTTTAAAAACATCTTCTTAGATCCAGAACACCCTCTTGATTCCTAAACAACTCAAAATTTAACTATGAGACTCTAGCTATCTATTCTTCAACCACCTCAGAGACCTGAGAGGGATAAATATATCTGATTATATAGGAAGTGCAGGGCCTGCAGCTTCCAAAACTAAAAAATGACATACCAGTGGCTGCCTGGACAGTTCCCATTTTCTCTCCATACATTACAGCATCAATCTTCAGCCATTTGGCCTCATTTCTCTGACAGACATTGATTGTAGAGCAGGAATTATGAAGGACTTACCTACCCTGTCTTGGCAGAGCTAGGCTGTCGACTTATCTGCTTCCAAGTTTTGTCCTTTTTGGACAGAAGTCTGTCTACAGTTGAAGCAAGGAAACAAATACATAATGAGTGAGACTCAGCAACTGCGACCCTATCACCCTAACCACAGATACAATGTGAAAACAGAAGCTCCACCGCTCACATTGGCTTTTCGCTGGAGCCATGCTTCTATCACACAGCTTCATCCTCCCTTCTGTCTTCCTCTGATGTCAACAGAGTCCACTTCTCCATAAGGTTCCCTCCTAGGACCTGGTACACCTCCCTTCCCACAACTCCCACCCCCTGTGTCCCTGAAGCCTTCTTAGTTGCCCTCCCCCATGGCCTGGATTACCCAGTATCACACCTTTTGCTTGTGCATCCTTCATCAGTAAGTGCCCAGGTTCTGACTCCACAGCTTCTAACCAGTACCTGGCATATAATTACAGTATTGATGAAGAAAAGAATGGTGAAGTAACTTTAAGCCTAAGGAAGCCTAGGCTTATTTATGCAGTCTACAGTACGTTGATTCCACTCTCTCTGTGCCTTCCTGTCCTGTGTCAATCATCCTTCTGGTCTTACAGTAAGCAATATATATATAAAAAGATAAGGTTATTTGAGGATTACCATTTTGGAGACCCCAGCCCATTATCAGTTGGCCCTGTTGCCTTAGGTCTTGGGCAACACATTAGGGCATGACTGCATGGCAAAGCAAAACTAGTTAACCCACAGCTAGGACGGAAAAAGAGAGGAAGAGACAGGCTTCCACTAACCTCTTTAAGAACACATTCTCTAGAATCTATAATGACTTCCCACTCAGTCCCCTTCTTAAAGCTACCATCTCCTCCCAGTTACATCTCTCTGAGAATCTTTGGGGATCACCAAAGGTACAAGCTTTCCTGAAGTAAGTAAAACCCCAACCAAGGTTTCTATGCTAAATATTTACCATCTTTTTAGTCTAAAATCCTTTTGTATGTTTTCGGTTCACAAATGGGACATAACCAGTCACTATGAGATGAGAGAAAGCAGTGTTGAAAGGCAGCAGATATCCTGTGTATGGATATGTTCTTTCCAGGGACCTATGGAACCACAGGGAGGGAATTTATGTTTTTCCAGAATCTTGAACCAGAGTTCTCAAGAAGAGAAACCAGGAGTTGCTGAACTCTTATTTTAAAGGGGGAAGTTGGAAAAATAAGGCTTTTGTTAAGATTGCAGGTTTAGCAAAGAAAAATGTAGGCTGCCCAGATCAACTGTCAGATGAAGAATAGATTTTCGTTGTTTATCTCATGGGGCACAACTGTGTGTCCTGTGTTTTATCTGACAGGATGACATGGAGAAGATCTTCCGTGTCATTTGTGTAGAATAATTTAACACAGAGGTTGACTATTGGAGCCAAGTTTCTTGTGGAAGAGGTTCCAAACAATGGTCTTGTGTTCAACATGGGAGACCCTAAGTGCCCTTGTGTTTTTT
>CAJQZJ010004750.1:4262017-4272256 GCA_907164525.1 Lophiomys imhausi | reverse complement strand
GTTTAAGAGACAAATACACCGTGTTCTCATTCAGAAGAATTTGTTTCAGGGGGAAAATTTCCTAGACCCATTTCATTGAACAAACCAGATTGTGTCTGATGCCAGCAGTGTTCCACCCCAGACACCACCCAGAATGCACATAGCCATGTGGGTCTTGCTGGGATTGTAAGTCTTCACAGACACCTATTTAAAACAAACAAACAAACAAGCAAAAAACAGGTGGGAGCATCCTTTACTTTACTTAGGGTTTCAATTTTTCTTGAAGATAATCAGCATATACTTACTTGAATAATTCAACACACCCAATGGTTATAGACAGGTTCTTCTTATTAACCTTAGAAACAATATCTCATGTAGAGTGAAAACATGCTGTCCACTGTTCCTGCCAAGTTTCTTCTCCACCAGAGATGAGGGAACAAGTCCATGTATTTCCATGAACTTCTAGATCCCCCGAATGTCTTGGACATGGACGATGTTCTGTAAATATTGGCAGAGAATGGCTCAATGTCCAAAAAAGTCTATTCTTTTGAGTTTGGGGGTCTAATCTGTTTGTGAAAGGAACAAAAATTCTCCATGCGTCAGCCTGAATGAGTCCTCAGTTCTTTTTCAGAAGCCAGGGAGTTAAGAAAACCCTCCTTAAGGTGAGGGAGTGTCTTAGAGGCTGTCGAACTGAAAGGATCCAAATTACAGGCCCTGGGGTCTGTCACAAGGTCACAAGCCCAGCCCAATGCCTTAGACAGTGTCCTGTTCACATTCCTTCTGCTTCCTCCTCTTCACCTGTAAATGGGCCAGTAAAGCACTTGCTTTATGGGTTTGTTCCGAGGATCCGAGGATGAAAAGACAAAACTTACAATGGTGCCTGGGTCATAATAAGGGCTCATATAACTACTAAATATAGCTTTTAGTAAAGAGAGAGTCAAATTGAAATCATCTTGACAACATCTCAGTTTTAAATTAAAACAATCTTTTTTAAAAAATGCGACACATGCCTCCAACTGTAAGCTCAAATAGAAAGCTTAGCATTTCTCAAGAACAACAACAACAAAAAAAAAAAAAGCAGACAGCAATCTGTAGGGCCACACTAGGGGTCCTGCCAGCCCTGTCCTGCACCTGCTCCCCTCCACAGTCTCTCTAGGGTGGCACTCCTGCACTATCTCCACCGTGAACTCTCCTGCTTGGGCAGTGCCGTTGTTACCATGGATCTGTCCCCGGCTTCACTTGTGAGCTCCTGCAAGGTGGTAAAAATCCTGAGAGCTTCCTTATTTGATTTCCAGTCCCCAGTGTGGGTCCAGGGGCATCAGAACAAGCTCACAAATATTTCGTGTGTTCATTTAGTCAAGACGTGTTTCTTAGCCTTGCTGACGTGGGAGGCCCCAGGCTAAGTATAAGGGTGGATAAGCTGAGCAGGTGGATGTGACTATTTGCTAAAGACCTCTTAAGAGGGAACAAGGAGATAGGAGGGCTCTCCCAGCCCCTCGCTCCTCCTGTCTCAGAGCTTTAGAGACAGATGTGCACACACTGCACCACCAGCAATTGACGACCTGTCTCCTAATTTGTGTTGGAAGCACAGAGGTCCTTGTGCCCACAGATCTCCAGAGAAACCAGTAATCTTAAGCATGCAAGACGTCCTCTTAATGGAAAGGACATAAAACTTGTTTTTTTCTACTCAGAAAGCTAGGAATCAGAGGTCATAAATAGCCCAGTAAACTGGGTTATCTGATGAACTAGGCCATATCAAGCACACAATAAGGACTGGCGGTGGCTAGTAGTCTGAATGACCCTTACATTATCTGTATAGTCAGGAGCTCACTCAAGCTCCCACAACCGGGACCTGAGATGGCTAATAGCACAGATGACCTCTAGCTATTTGTATGACCAAGACCAAGGCATATCCTTCCTTAGGCCCTTCAGCTAATACAAGAAGCCTATCTCTAGAACCCATCTTCTTGGAAGAAATGACATGTATTTTGAGTTGGCATCTAATCTTAGTCCTTCCCTCCCACATCACCATCAGTACCTAACTACATCTCTCTTAGTAATTCCCATGCACTCAGATGGTTGATGTTGACTGTCTACTCTGCGGGACCAGGAATCAGCTAATGGACATGCTTCTGGATGGTCTATGTATTTCCAAGGGTAATTAATGTAGGAGAGAAAGCCCTCTCCCCAGAGTAAGATAGGGTTAGCATGCTTATAAAGAGGTCTAAGGAAAACATCAGCATGGTTTGCTTGCTTCCCTTTGCTCTTTCTGATAAGCTTATCTATTTCTTCTTCTTCCTCCTCCTCTTCTTCTCCTCCTCTCCCTTCTTCCTCTCCTCCTCTTTCTTCTTCTTCCTCTTCCTCTCCTCCTCTTTTTTCTTCCTCTTCCTCTCTTTTTTCCTCTTCCTCTTCTCTTTTTTTCTTCTTCTTCTTGCTCTCCTCTTTCTTCTTCTTTCTTCTTCCTTCTTTTCTTCATCTTCTCCTCTGCTTTTTCCTTCCTCTTCTATTCCTCCTTTTCCTTCCTCTCCCCAATAAGGACTAAATACTACTGACTCTTCAGAAGTCTTCCAGTCTTTTAGCACCGCATCAGGAATGCTGAGGCATCCAGCCTTGTGAACTTAGCAACTGCCAGATTCTCAAACTCCTTAGCATGATGTTAATGGTCATTGTTGGACTACTCAGCCCCTACTCTGTAAGCCACTCTAGTGAGTCCTTCTTTATCACTTACACATATTAACAGTTCCATTCCTCTATTGCAAGGGTCTGCCCCAAGCTTCTTCCCCATCTTAACAAACCACCTGGACAATTTCCATTTAACACTAACTTCCCTGCATGGGCTGGCCCTGAATAAGGCCCTGAGAATACACACAGGCAGGTTGTGCTTCCTCGACATCTGGAGGACCTGCCTCCTGAAGCCCATAGCCACAGTAAGTACATCTTTTACATACCACTCAGGTATCCAGAGCCGGAGCTGTGTACTCATACACTTACACCCCTTTGTGCCATTCTCCACAACAAATGTTATGGAATCACTTGTTCAACTGTTACTCTAATCTCAGTGCAACCTACTTCCAAGAGGAAATAAAACAGTTTAGAGAGAATCTGAAGTAAAAATGCAGATCCTAGCACTGAAATAAATAAATAGATAGATAAATAAATAGCTGACGTCTAACCTATCTTTGTCCTTCCTATTAGTATGTCATAGCTGTGAGTGTGACTATCCAGCCTCCAAGTCAGGTTTGAGTACAATGCTGTCTTTGTAGCAGATATTAACACCCTAAATAAGAGTGAAAGTCATGTAGGCTAGGAGAGTAAAGATCTTTAGTCTCATGCCATACTCTTCCCATACACTGTACATAGCACACTTACCTATGTCCTCAGTCATTTTTTCAGGGGAGAGAAAGAGAGAGAGAGGCCATATACCCAAACCTTCATTTTTCCAGCCAGCCTTTCCTCTTCAAGCCTCTCACATTCATCACCCTCTCAAAAGGCCCAGAAAAGAGGGCAGGTATAGTAAGGGCTAGCATCTAGCTACGGAGAGACATGACAGACCAGGAGTTGCTGTGGTGGGGTATAGAGTCTTGGAATCTGCATCATGAATTCCATTACACAGGGCAAGAATTCAGCTTTCCAAGACATAGCTCATAGCCAGCCCCTGAAACGCTTGCTGTGGATAGGACCTCTACTACATCCAGAGTACAATACAGAGTACATACAGAAGCATTGAGGACAATGCAAACTAGTGTATGACCTGAACTGAAGGCTGTAAAACCTTCCCCACCTTTTGCCATATCCAGAGCCTCTGGCTCCAAGAGGAAGGGTCGCATCTGATTCTCACCTTAGTCTTGGTGTGTCATGCAGTCCGGTCAATAGGATGAGATTCATGCCAGAGTTCTGAGCAAAGCCCATTCTGTGTCGTATGTCAGACATCCACTTGACAAGAATTGCCTGGGGGACTTTTGTTCTGTCTCATATCCCCAAATTTAACACTCCCTCACCTCCCCGAGAGCAGAGACCCATGTCTCTTTTAGGTAATATCAGTCAACCAGATGTACCCAGGGAGGCAACCTTCTCTATTTCTATTCTACTTCCTTGGCCAGGGGTGGAAATTTCAACCTTGATGTTATGGGCAGAGGCTCTGTCTATGAGAAGCTGCACTGTGTCCTGCAGTGAGTGTCCCCATGCAGGGGTCCAGAGACAGTCTGCTCCATCCTGACCTGTGTGGACCCTTATGTTCTGCCTTCATAGTACACAGCTCCTGTTTGCAGTAGAACCCAGTCCTCAGCTAGCACAGGAGCCAAGTCACCCCCAGGTCACTGCTTGTGTGATGATGACACCACTGTTGAATGTTTACTTTGGGAGCTTAGGTTTCTCCCCCTACACCAGAAATTTGTTCTCGCACCACTTCCCCCAGGGATGTCTAGATGCTTGCCTTGTGGATCTCTGAAAGAGAAATGCCTCCTTTACCACTTCCTCTAGTAGGATCCCTTGAGAATGTCAGAAAACTCACCACCAGGAGCCTGGGAATGGAGCTCAGATGATGAAGTGCTAATCTACCATGCACAAAGCCCTGGGTCCAACCTCTAGCATTGCTTAAACTGGACATGGTGGTGTGCACCTGTAATCCTAACTCTTAGGAGGGAGAGGCAGAAGGATCAGAAAGTCAAGATCATATTCAGCTACATAGAGAGGTGAAGGTCAGCCTGGGATATGTGAGCTCTTGTGGCAAAAAAAAAAAAAAAAAGCAAAAAGAAGAAATAAGAAAGATAGAAAGGAAGGAAGGAAGAAGGAAGAAAACAAAAAATAAAAAAAACAAAAACAGAAACAAGCAAACAAACCCAGAAAACTCAGAACCAGTAGGATTCTCTCTGCTTATTGTGAGTTAGTTAAGTTTTCAGGCCTCAGTTTTCTTATGCTGAAGGTGGATAACACAGCTGTATGCGACATCTTTAGTAACCTAGCTCTGAAGCACCCAGTCCAGAGCTGGCACTCTGTAGACATCTGACAAATGCTCACCTGTTCGGTCCTTGCCCACCAGAGGGACACCACACTGAAGTTCATCCCTGGAGAAACTCCAGACAGGACCTTGATAAATTCCATGAAGACTCTGCAAGCTCATCAGAACCACTGCTTTGCCCAAGTTAAGCTGCGAGTAGGTTCATAAATTCCCATGAGTGATTCTCCATCGTTCTCATTTATTTTATGTGATATTATATATTTAAGAGCACAGTGGTAGATGAAAAATCATTATTAAATTTATTTTATAATGTCCCAGAACATTATAAAACAGAAAAGAATTGCTTATTTGATCTTTCATGACTTCAGTCTCAAACATTAATAATATCCTTTGTACATATTATCTCAGCTTCTGTCATTTACACAGAAAGATATCCTTGCTGGCAATAGGAGTTTTCCTTGATTATCCATTTGCCTAACATGCGCACATAAACACATATATTTTATATCTACTTTTACAGCTCTATTTCCTAAGTATGGGTGAGTCTTTTGTTTAGGATAAATGTTACATATATTAAATGAAAATTCAAGGAGCTAGAGAATCTAGTTCAGTGATAGAGTGCTTGCCTAATACACTCAAAGCCCTGGATTCAATCTTCAACTGTGGAAGGAAGGAAGAAGGGAGGGAGGGAGGGAGGGGGAGGGGGAGGGAGAGAGGGAGAGAGGGAGAGAAGGAGAGAGGGAGAGAGGGAGAGAGGGAGGAAGGGAGAAAACAGGGGAAGAGAGGGTAAAGAAGGGAAGAGGGAAAGAAAAAAAAAAAGAGAGGCTCTTGCCTTGTGTAAGCATCCTTGACACACTCATGAGGAGATGAGTTTGAAAGGCTCTGTCCCTACTAGAGTCAGCTTCTGACCCCATGAAAGACTGGATCTAGACTCTGCTGTCAGCAGGTGATGCTGGACTTAGACCTTGGGGGCATGCTAATCCTCCAGTATCTACAACTTCCAGGGGGCATGCTAATCCTCCAGTATCTACAAGTTCCAGGGGCCTGCTAATCCTCCAGTATCTACAATTTCCATCCTGGAGACATACTGTTTGCCTTTCTGCTCTGTGGTTAAACTTACAATCAACAAAGCATGATGGGAATGTTTGATCTACGAATTTGGGGAGGTTTTCCAAGATCTCCAAGTGTGTCAGCCCCCATAGGGGAGGAGGATAAAGAGGACTTACAGCAGACTACTTGCTAGGCTCTGCTCTCTCAGTCCAGTGCTCTCCTGGAAAAGTGTTTTTGTAAGCAGTGGACATCAAGTAACATTTTAAATACAGGAAGGATTTGAATCATTAAAGGCAACAAGAAGGGAATTCGAGGCTGAGATTTTGAAAACAGAAAGTATTAATTCAGTGTTTGATACCCAGCTCACACATTCACTGTACTCAACCAAGTAAGGGCAAAACCAAAGTTCCAGGACAGAGAACAACACTGAACATGTCCTCCCGAACCCCAGAAGCACATGCCTGGGGGCTGAACAGTCTCTGAAACTCACTGTGCAAGACGTAGCTAAGGAGAGGCTAAGATCTTGATATTACACATAGATTGTTCTTAGTGGGCTGGAAGATGACTCAGCAGGGGTACTGGTCACTTTTTTGTTGCCATGATAAAATACCAAAAGCAATTCACAGAAGAAAGAGTTTTTTTGGGTCTTACCATTCTACAGCAGTGGTTCTAACCTTCCTAATGCTGTGACCCTTTAATACAGTTCCTCATGTTGTAACAACCTCCAACCATAAGATTATTTTCATTGCTAATTCATAACTGTAATTTTGCTGTTATGACTGTGGTAATGTCAATATCTGTTTTCCAATGAGGTAAGATGACCCCTTGTGACATTTGACCCCCACAAAGGTCTCGACTCACAGGTTGAGAATAACTGTTCTAGAAGGATAAAAGCCCATCATTATGGTGAGGCACAGCAGCAAGTGGCAAACAATACAGGAGCAGAAAGCTGAGAAGCCACTCCTTAAACTACAAACACACAAAAAAGAGAGCAAACTAAAACTAGGGAAAGGCTATGAACTCTCTGTTTTTTGTTTGTTTGTTTGTTTGTTTTTCTAAACAGGGTTTCTCTGTGTAGCCCTGACTGTCCTGGAATTGAATTTGTAGACCAAGCTGGTCTCAAACACAAGAGATTCATCTGCCTCTGCCTCCAAGTGCTGGGATTAAAGGCGTGCGCCAACCACACCCAGCAAGGCTGTGAACTTTTAAAGCCCACCTCCAGTGACATATTTCCTCCAACAAGGCTGTACTACCTCCTCAAACCACCAAGTGAGGACCAGTGTCCAAATACCTGAACCTATGGGGACATTCTCATTCAAATCCTCACAGTGTGTAAAATTCAAGGAGCTAGAGAATCTAGTTCAGTGATAGAGTGTTTGCCTAGTGTGCACTAAGCCCTGGGTTCAATCTTGACTATTGCACAAGCTGTGTTCAGTCCTCAGAACTCACGTATTGTAGTTTCTTTTCTGTTGCTATGATAAAACACCCTGATACAAGCAATTTTAAGGAAGAAAAGGTTTACTCAGCCTGCAACTCTAGGTTACAGTGGGCGATTGTGGGGAAGTTAAGGCAAAAACTTGAAGCAGTAGTCACAGCCACAGTTGAGAGTGGAGAGAATGAATGTCTACATGCCTACTAGAGATTAGTTCACTCTTTCTACTTATATGGTCTGGAATCCTCTGCCTAGGAAATGGCTCTGCCCACAGTGAGCTAGGTTTTCCCACACCAATTAATATAATCAAGACAATTCCCCACAGACATGTCAACAGGCCAATCTATAATCCTTCATAGATATCTTTTTCCAAGGTAATTAAAATTATCATACCACATAAAGGTGAAAGGAGAGAATCAACTCCACCAAGTTGTCTTCTAACCTATATACATGCATCAGAGTACACACACACACACACACACACACACACACACACACACACACACGGACACACACGGACACACACGGACACATACACGGATACACACACAGACACACATACGGACATATCACACAAATATACTCACACATACAATAATAAGTAAAAAAATTTTAAAGTGTTTAGTTGTTATGCAAATCAGTCACATTGAAATTCAAGAAGATCAAATTCAGCTCTAACCCTAACCATAGCCTGTTATCAAGTGAGAAACCAACCAAAATGAGAAATGGCTCACCCTAAATCTCCCACCTGAAGGACAGCATTCCCAGACTTTCAAAGCTTCCCTTGGGAATTATAGTCAGAATGGATAAGCATATTCAGACTCTGAACAAAACTGGAGGACAGAGGCGCCAAAACTGAACCTAATGCTGATTTGTGTGGACACAGATAGCACCTGCTTTATGTACAGGGGCTAGCTCCATGACAACCAGGACCTGTCCAAAGAGCCTTATATCGTTGGCTATCAGGCCTTCTCTGGGACACATTGTCCTAAACACACATTGTTCTGTCTCCTTTCAAGGGCCATTTTGAAAATGTTTTCATAATTGAATGACATTTGAGCTTCCCGCAATGTGCCCGTCATGCTGGTGAGTATGCTGAAATCACTTCCTCTTGTAAGCTTGCCTAAATTACTCTGACACAGGCATCACTAGCCCACTTTGTAGACTCAAAAATTGAGGCTTCGAGAAGATAAGCAATTGTCCAATTTCCTGCTTGGTAGCCTGCCTCCAGAATGTTCCCAAGCTATCTCTGCTTAGATGTATGTAGAGTGCCAGCAAGCCAGTGCACGCACCGCCTGGCCTTACTTCCCTGTATCTTCATCCTCTTTAAGAACACATAGAAAACACAAAGCTGCGGAGTTAAACCAGGCTACACCTGCAGGTGGAGAAGGTCAAAGTGGCCATTGACCTTCGGCTGCTCCTGTGTCCTCTGGACATAGAGCTGGATCTCACACAGTGTACTTCAGTGGTTCTTGCCTTGGGGACCCAGGGTCAGCACCATCAGCAATGGACATTCTAGGGAACCCTTTCAAACCTGTTGAGAATGGAATTCTGGGGTGGAGCCCAGGAATTTGTTTCCAGAAAAAAAAAAAAAAAAAGCCACTGAGGAAATGCCTCAATAGGTAAAACTCTTGCCAGGTAAATGTAAGGGCCTATATTCAGGTCTCCAGAACCTACATGAAGCAGGAGACAGCCTGGAGCCCCAGGGCTTCTATAGCAAGTGACAAGGTGGAGGTGGAAGAGGCCTTGAAACTTCACAGGCCAGTTAGCCTGGCATATGCAGTGGCAGACAACAAAGAGACCTTGTCTCAAACAAGGTAGAAGGCAGTGACCAGCACTTGAGGTTGACCTCTGACCTCCATATGCATGCCATGGCAAGAACATTCACATGCACCCACACACACACACACTCACTCACACACACTCACTCACACTCACACACTCACACACACATTCACACACATTCACACACACTCACACACTCTCACACACAGTCACACACACTCACACACTACACGCACAGTCACACACACTCACACACTACACACACAGTCACACCCACTCACACACACAGTCGCTCACACACACATGCACACACACACAGTCACTAACACACATACACACACAGTCACTCACACACTTGAACACACTCACACACACATACTCACAAAGATTTTTTTTTAATCTTCCAGGTGTTTCTGATTCAGGCCCAAGTTGAAGAATCCCTAGACTGTAACATAACAGAGAGAAGGAGGTGAGAAGCTGGACCTTCCAAACCTTCAGCATCAAAAGTGCAAATCTTGTCTAACACGACTACAAGACTCATAATCCAATACCATCCAACTTCCCAGCCTCATCCTCTGCTCCTTTACCCCACAAGTCCCATGTGCCAATATCATTTACTCTTCCCATGCCACAGGTTCTAATCCTCTCCACATATTTATAAATTTCAGCTTGGAGAAGCTTCTCTACTTCTGTCCCTGCCCCTTCTACTGCTCCCCACTTCCTAGCTATCTTAAGCTAGGAAGTTAAAATCTCATCTAGAAGCTTTCTCACACTGTCTTTCTCCTTGGCTGGCCAGTCAGCTGGGTTCCACACTGACTGACTTTCCACACAGCATTTAAATGTTGACTGATTGACACATGTGAGACTGAGGAAAATTCACTGTATTTATGCATCACCCCAGGGACTAGCAGCCTACTTTCTTAAGAGCTACTGCTCACAAGCCATCTTTGGGATAACAGGAGATAAATAGGTATGTAGATGATAGATAGATAGATAGATAGATAGATAGATAGATAGATAGATAGATAGATAGATA
>CAJQZJ010004750.1:4232929-4262007 GCA_907164525.1 Lophiomys imhausi | reverse complement strand
ATAGATAGATAGATAGATAGATAGATAGATAGATAGATAGATAGATAACAGCTGATGGATGGATAAATAAATAATACAAAGATGGGTAATAGACTATACAGATGGGTGGATAAGATAGATAATTGATGTATATATAGACTATAGACAGATGATAGATACCATAGGCACATTTTCAAATGTGACAGTGAAATAAATGCTTTCTCTCTCCGTCTCTGTCTCTCTCTCCATCTCTCTCTGTGTATGTGTGTGTGTGTGTGTACACATACATGTGTGGTAATGGTGATACAGAAATGGAGAGAGAAACCTGAAGAGAGTCAACCATTCCTTAGCCCCTCTTCTGGTCCCCTCCTGACTGGCCAGGCCTTGCCATAGCCCTTCCCATTTCCAATGAGGATATTAACAGCCACAGTCTGCAGACACCTTCAGCTGCCTGCTCAGCCAAGAACATATGTTTCTCTGAAACAAAAAGGAAATAATCAAAAAGGAGGGGCAGAGAGCTTATCTTTGACTTTCAGCACATTCTCCCTCATTTTCTTTGGACCCTCTAATTGCTTTGGAGATTCTGACTCAATAGCTAATTAATGCTTATACTCACAGATGATATAAATAAGATATTTGAAAAATCAAATTGGATCCATCTGCTGGAACTGAGTAGAAGTTTGTACTAATCTCAAATAGTGTTTCCAAATGTGTCTTGATGAACAGGAGCTCATCTACCCACAAACTGAAGGGTTCCACATGCAATATAGGCTGCTCTAATGACCTATGAAGGGTTTCTGTTTGCTTGGTAGGCTGGTGGTGGTATTTGTGTGTGAGTGTGAGTATGTGTGTGAGTGTGTGAGTGTGTGTGTGTGTGTGTGTGTGTGTGTGTTTTATAGGGTCTCGTGAAGTCAATAATGGACTTGAACTCCTTGTATTCGGCCTCTGCCTCCCACCTGGTAGAATTATAGGCATGTGCCATTACACCGAGATGCTACTACATTTTAAACCATCACATAATCTCTCAAAGGGAGTGCTACAGCTTACCTTGAACAGGCCTGTTTGATGTCCTATTTAATTATTCTAAACTTTATCAATATTGCTGTTGTTGTTGTTGGTGGTGGTGGTGTGCATGTGTGTGTAAGACGGAGGAGGGTATACCTGCAAATGCTAACATACACCTATGAACAACAGAAGATTACACTGCAGAGTCTGTTTCCTCCTACCTTTCTGTGGGTTCCAAAGATCAAACTCAGGTAATCAGGTTTGCAAGGCAAATGCTTTTACTCTCTGAGTTGCCTCACCAGCCCCTTACAATTAATGTGTATTTATTTCATTGTGTGGGCTTTAAGATTTTATTTTTAATTTTTTTCAGAGAATATTTTTCCATTTTTAATTACAGAGATGGTAAAAGAAAATGTAAGATTCGTTTATGTACACGTGGGGTAGGAGGACATTAGGGTCATTGCAACAGATGGACAAAAAGACAAATATTGACTATTAGCATTTGTTTATGGAAAATAAAACTGATCATACAGAAAGAGAGAGTCGATCCATGGCTGACGGTGCAGCTCAGCTGCAGAGTATTTGCCTAGAGCCTGAGCTCTAGCCCCAAGAATATAAAACAAGAGAGAAGCAGGGGAGGGAAGAGAAGGAGAGAGAGGAAGGGGTAAGAGAAGGAAAGAGGAGAATAGTGGTCACTACAAGCTGAGAAAATTGGGGTACTGGAGAGGTTGGATAAAATGCTAAAACTACATTTGAATAGTAGGGATGGCTTTGCTGCTCTATGGCACAGTGGGGCAACTGTCATCAGCAAACGCTGGTGGCTGGTGACACTTTTCAAAATAGTCCAAGCAGAAATCACAGACTCTAAGATGAAAATATCAATTACCCTGATTTGACATTATGCATGTTATATCTCATAAATATGTCAACAAAACTAAATACAATAAAAATATATATGTATATAAATACACACACATATACATATGTAAGTATATTTTTTAAATAGGGTCCTTCTGTATAACCCAGGATGACTTCAAACTTATGATCCCTCCACCTCAGACCCTTAAGACCTAAGAGATTAATAACTTATGCCACCACACATGTCTAAATTAAATATTCTTAAGTGCATTCTTGAGGATGCATCTAAAATCAAGATGAAGGGTTGCACAGGGACCTGGGTTCAACCCTCAGCATCATATAAACCAGGATTTTGATGGTACCAAGGGTACGATTGTGGTACCAGGATCAGAAGTTTGAGCTCACCCTCGAGTACATACTATTGAAACCAGACTGGTCTACATGAGACACTGTCTCAACTATAATAAAATAAAAATAAGACCAGCCTGGCTATTCTCTGAGGCCTCCAATCCAATTCTATTGTTTTCTATTCTACTTCATGAAAGCTATTCTCTCCTATTTCTCAGTGTTAGTATAAGCTCAAATGGATTTCATGACCCACTAATGCAAACCTCAGCTCCAGTTACAGGGGGGGTTGGAGTGAGTAGGTGTGGGGAAGTTCAGTCTTTCTGCAGTGCCTGTGCTCCACCACCCTGGGCTGGGGTGAAGCCTGGATCCATTCACCATACAGATGAGCTGGTAACAGAAATCCAAGGATACAGATGAGAATGAGGTCACCAGCATAATCACAACCCAGGGACAGGCACAGCCACCTCAGCTGTGAGTGACAGGGCACAGTGCCATTGTCATCTTAACGAGGTCTGAAAGGGATGGACTTGTCACATAAGGGGACATCATTGCAACCCCAGAGCATCTGAACATGTTTTACTTGTTAGCATCAAATGTTGTCCCCCTCCAGCACCCTCTGCTCCCCACTTCCCGCCTTTGGTAACAGAATAATGGGTTTAATGAAAAACACCAGAGTGGAAATGACAGGCTTTCAAGCAGCAGTCACCAAGTTTAGAACCAGGAGGAGGAAACACCACATCTTCTGACGTGTTTGCAAGCTCACATGCCTGCTTCTGATCAGGGCCAATTGTCCCAGCTACCCAAGGCATACAACATCCTAGGCTTCCTGATGAAAGCTCTGTTATTCCTAACTTGTATTTTTGCAACTTAGGTTGCTTATCCCCTACATTTGGTGACTCTTATCTCTAGGATCTTGAGGATATGTCATGTGTTTTATAGTGTCTTCAGTGGCCAATAAGGCCATAAGTATACTTTCATGATCTCAAGTGACAGAAATGAGCTCTCTGGGACAGATAACTCAGTTACAAGATGAGTTCCTTGAGGACCCAGGTGTCTTTTTGTTGTTTGTTTGTTTTTGTGTTTTCCAAGACAGAGCTTCTATGTGTGTATTTCTGGTTATCCTGAACTCACTTTGCAGACCAGGCTCGCCTCAAGCTCACAGAGATCCACCTGCCTCTGCCTCCCAAGTTCTGGAATTAGAGACATGTGTCATCATGCTCGACAGTTCCAAGTGTCTTTGTTGCTGCATGACCCTGTCTCTGCCAGAGTCCTCTTTTCTCAGCTACTGCTTCATGGGCTCAAAGTGGCAGCCACAATTTCTGTGGAACAGATGACTCATCTTGGCTGTCAACTGCATTGAGAGATGCCTAGAAAGTTAGTGAAGTAATGTACATGTCTCTGAGGGCATTTGCAGAGACTGGCTCTGTCAGTCGATGAAATGGGCAGAGACAATGTGGGTGACACCACCCAGTTAGCCTGGTACCTGAGCAGAACCAAAAGCAGATTCAGGAGTCTCACACCATGGTCCAGCTTGGGTCTTCTTGAGCTTTTGAAGCTTTGTTGCTGCCCTCGTACCCAGACACCAGACTTGGATTTTTCTGACTCTTAATGCAGATTCGTACTGGCCATTCTCCAGAAAGCTTCTAAATATTCAGCCCTGGCTGAGAGTGTATTGCTTCATTGAGAGTTTACATCCATATCCACAAACAGGAAACACAGAGCACACTGAGAATGGTGTTACTCTTTTGAAATCTCAAAGCCTTTTCCCCAGTGACACACCTCCCCCAACAAGACCACTCTTCCTGACCCTCCTCAAACAGTTCCACCAACTGAGGACTAAGTATCCAAATATATGAGCCAGTAGGGGGAGCAATTCTTATTCAAACCACCACACAGTGTTCCAGTAAACAGCAGGCCACATGTTCCACAGTGGTTATTTACTGCATTGCTGTTATGCCATGGCTGCCTTAGTGTAGGTAAGTGCACCATGATGCTCACACAATGCTTCACTTCTCTGAACACATCACTAAGTGGTGCGTGACCGTGCTTTCAGGTCGAGGACTGTTGAATTTCTGTCCTTGTCATGGTTTTTCCCCATCCTTTCTTCCTTTCACAGAATCAGAATCTAGCAGGGCCATCCCAGGAGACTCTGTATTCACTCTAGCTGGGTTCCAATATAAGTAGTTCTCATACCCAATGCACACAGATCTTGTACCATCTTCAGCACCCTCTGTCCTCTCAGTACCCATTATGCATTTCATTGCTGTCATGTGACATTCATTACCTTTGTTGGAAATTTTTATTAAAGAGATGACAATCAGGGGCAGGAGAGATGGCTCAGCGCATCAACAGTGCTTGCTCTGCAAGGATGGGACCTGCATTAGAACCTCCAGCAACCTCATTAGAAAATAAAAACATCGTGCAGAGGCAGTGCATGCCTCTAATCCAAGCACTACACGGGCAGAAAGAAGAGGGTCCTAAGAAGAAACATTGAGCTTCTGGCTCATGGAGAGACCCTGACTCAAGGGAGTATGGTGGAGAATGATATCCTGCTCTGGTCTCAACATACACACACAAGGGCATGTACATCTGCAGTCCCACATGCGTATACAACATATTCCATGCCTCCTTCTCCCTCCATCCCCTCTCAGAGTGAGAGAGGAAAAAGAATAAACAGACTGTTCCACTATACCCCTTTTCTCTTGAGCAAAAGGCGATGCTTCTATATTCTCCTTTGCAATGGGCATAGTTACAATTGTGGACACTTCTGGAATTATGCTTTCTTAACACTTCATACTACCGTGTTCTTTTCTCTCCACATGTCATCTTGCTCCCATGACTTTGGATGATAGCACCTGTCCATACAGTTTTACTAGAAATAGCTTTGTCTCTCTCTTTGAAAAGACTTCTAAACTAGCTTTGGATGTGTCACTGAGGGCTGCTCCCCTTTATTTGGAGATGGAGGCTAAAATATCAAGATATTGCCCCTCTGTGGCCAGTGAAATATTAAATCAAAGATATTAAGCAAAGATAAGCAAGCAAATAGAAGCTACTCCTTATAGGAACCCAATTAGTCAACAGGAGGACCATCAGCCCAATTAACTAATCCTAAATTCACAGGCACTCACACATACACACAACACTACATAGAAGAGCCAGCACTCCAAGATGAATGAATGGCAAGTGATAATGCCAGAGTGTGTTGTATGATCTAACCAAATAAATTCTGCTTTTGACTTCAGATTGTCAGAGCTATATATCCTTCTATATTTGTGAATGTGCTTTAGATAATACAGATGATTTTTTAAAAATATCATTAATTAACAACTATAATTGCTTATTTGGAGGAACTAAGTAAGATTATTGTCCATATATATAGTATGAACTGATTACGTCAAGTGAATAAACATAACTACCATCAGAGGATGGAAAGATGACTCAGCAGTTAAGAACACTTGCTGCTCTTGTTGAAGACCTGGGTTTGATTCTGAGCACCCAGAATCCACATGGTAGCTTACAACAATCTATAATGCCAGTTTCAGGGAACCCAATGCCCTCTTCTGAAGTCAATGGGCACCAACACACACATATACACAGGAAGAATCCTTGCATATACATACACACACAAAAGAAAATTAATTAATTAAAAATATTTTGTGCCAGGCGTAGTGGCACAGGCCTTTAATCCCAGCACTCGGGAGGCAGAGGCAGGCAGATCTCTGTGAGTTCAAGGCCAGCCTGGTCTACAAAGCAAGCCCAGGACAGCCAGGGCTGTTACACAGAGAAACCCTGTCTCGAAAAACCAATAAATAAATAAATAAAAATAAAAATATTTGTGTGTAGTGAATGTAGTTGATACTTCAATTCTTACATGTGGGAATGCTAGTTGGAGCTCTATACACAAGCCAAGTCATAAATATCCCAGATATGGGAGATGGTCTATGGACAATGTATGGAACACAAATTAATGCATGGTTATTTATACTATACATAACATTCTTATTATTTAAAACTGGCTTACCCAGATATGGTGATATATTCCTATCATCCCAGAACTTGGAATGCTGGGATAGGTTGATCATGAGTTCAAGGATATTCTGAACTAACTAGCAAGACTTTGTCTCAGAAAAACAAAAGAAATAAATTAAAACAATACTGTAAGTGACTCAGTACTTTTTCTCATTTTGTCATTTTTTATATTATATTATCAGAACCAATCTATAAAATAAAGTAAAGCATAAAAATACTTCTTAATGTTACAGCTACCTAGGAATTGTAAAGGGATTCATCCCAGAGCCCTTTGTTTCCAAGCTCATTATAATGACTTATCATCAATCAGCAGTTAAGAGCAGGTACCTTCACAGTTAGGTCTTACATAGTGGATACTTTTCAGTTCTCAAATACAAGGAATTTTTTGTGATGTCAAGTGAGAACAAGGCTGGTGAATTTGTTAATTAGTTATAATGGTTGTTTGATAGGGTCTTTGGGATTTTCTATATAGAAATCATACCATCTGCACAATGACAATTTGACATCCTCCATCCCAATTTCTCTGTCTTTTATTTCTTTCTCTTGCTTTATTTCTCAAGCTAGGACTTCTAGAACATGAAGAATCCATGTGAGGAAGGCAGGCATCCTTGTCTTGGCCCATTTCTCAAAGAGAAGCTTTTAGTTCTTGACTATTCAGTATGATGTTAGCTGTGAGTTATATACACTCTTTATTATGTTGAGACAAAATGACATTATCTCTAGTACCAATTACTTGGGAAATTAAGGCAAAGAACTCTTACATACATATAAGGTCAGCCTAGGCTACATAGTGAGTCCAAAACCACCTTGAGAACTTTAGTTGAGATCTTATCTTTAAATTTAAAAAAAAGGTTAAAATAAGACTGGTACAGGACTGGCAAGATGGCATTTGCCTCCAAAATTGGTGACCAGAGTTCAATATTCATACATAAACCTAAGGAAAACAACTATGTAAAATAGGACTGGGGATGTAGCACAGAGGTGCTTGCTGAAGAACCTAGGTTCAATCCTGAGTGCTAGAGTCAGACATAGAGAAAAAAGAGCTCTGAAGATTCCACTACAAGGGCAATGGCAAACTATGAATGTTTGCCTGAGAGAAGTGGTACTTAAGGACACTGTGGAACAGTGAGCCTACTTTCTATGTTGTCACCCACGCTGAGCCTCTACCTCAATCTAATTCACACCTCAGGGCTGAACCCCACACCAACCCACAAATTTTTGCAAGTTCTGCTTTGTTTAATCCATAAGACATCCCCAAAATCACTTAATGGGATTTTTATCCCTTTCTATGTCTTATTAACAAGAAAATTTAGTTAAAAGAGCTTTTTCCCCCAAGGAAAATTCTCAAAGGAGAGAAAAAGAAGCTTTCTCATTGATCCTGGCATATCTACAACCCTGATTAACCACTACAGTTTGGGGACCATGGAAGATAAAGGGGTTTGGCCTGAGGTTTCCTTTAGGGACAAAAGATATTTAAGAGTAAAAATAGTGCTTCAAATTTAAAAAAAGAAGATGACTTCTACTTTAATGAAAAATTTCTAAACACTCTCCAGGGGCTTTGGTGAAAACTGTTAAGATAAAATATATTCCACATCTTACACTTTGCACAAAAAGGCTTATTATGCCCCCCCATTAACTCTCTCCTCAGGGTATTTCTGGTGTCTGCAAAACATATTACAGTAGTTTCCTGTAGGATGGTTCTGCCATGCTGCCACTGAAGGTCAAGAAATAACCCACACTGAACAAGCTGAGCAGGGCTTCTGAGAGGAACACATTACATGAGACAGGAGGTGAGAGTTGGTCCCCACCTGATGCAGTCACTGGACAGACCTGGAGGGAGGCCAACTATGGAGTCAGGCTCTTCCCAGGAATTTCTCTTTAGGGAGAACCCATAGTCCTACTGAGCCAATTCTACAAGGCCATTTTCTTGCCCAATCTCACAGTACCCTGCACCATTTCTCTGTCCACCATACAACTTTCTTTCTCAACACATCGAAATTTATGCTCCTTATAAAGTGAGCCCTTCAGCCCAACACAGTAGAATCTACTGGCTGGTCAACCCTGGGTGTTGTGAATTCCCTCTTCACATTCTCTTTCTCATTTGCCTGAAGGCATAGTGTATCTTTGTTCAGAAAAGGGATGGAAGGGACCTGGCTGAGGAGGTCAGGGTATGACTATACCCCAGGCCTCCTTTACCCTATCATGATAACCATTCTGCATGAGGTGGTCATTTCAGTGGTAGAGATAGGTTAGAACCCCTCAACTTTAATTAAAGATGCAAACAGCATTTTCCATACACTACAATTTCAAAATCACCTTTTTTCCCTGCTTCCCCTCTACTTCCCCCTCCTTCTTGACAAGGTATCATGAAGCCCAGACCAACCTCAAACTTATTGTGTAGCTGAGAATGACCTTGAACTTGAGACACTCTTACCTCCAGATTCCAAGTGTTAGGATTATAGGCAAGCACTGCCACACCTGGGTTGAAAGCTCACCTTTGGTATTGCAATCATTGCAGTGTCAGAAGCCAAGACCCTCGCCTCTCACCCTCACCCCCTACCTCTCCCCACCTGCACAATGTCCCCTGCAGCTTCATACTGCCTGGCAACTGCAAAGTTCTGGGTTGGCAGTTACAGATTGATTCAAAGCAGTGTACCGTATCTTCTGAGAAAAATAGGTAGATCATACAATGTCCAGGGCACAGGCCAAGAAGATTCTGTATTTTCCCACCACCTGGCCCCTCTCACCTCCTCCCCTTGTAAAGCATATTATAAAAAGGTGCTTTGCGCTCAAATACATGGCTCTTGACAAGCAATTGCTTCCTTGAGTCCTTTCCCTCTCTCGCCCGTTCTTTTTTCAGGTTGAGGTCGTCCTCGCCCCCACGAATTACTAGGACCCGCGGGTCGGGTCATGTGGCGCCCAACATGGGGCTCGAGGCACGGACCCCTCCGAATGGACTCTCAACGAAGCATGCACACGACATTAAGATTGAGTGAGACAGCGATCGTCACCCGCGACCTGTCGTCTTCGAGTGAGTCTATTTTTCATTTCCGTCCCATAAGAATTCTCTTTGACATTCTCTGTCAAAGGAGGCTTCCTTTGTTAAGGACCTCAAACATACACTCAGAGAGAGAGGAATAAGGGTTAAAAAGAAGGATCTTATAAATTTCTTTGTGTTTATTGATAAAAACTGTCCGTGGTTTATAATAGATGGTCCTACCATCCATCCCAAAAAGTGGCAAAAGGTAGGTTGTGAATTAAATGAAAAAATTAAAAATGAAGACAATACTCCTCTTCCCATGACAATTTTCTCTTTCTGGGGTATTATTAGGGACATTATTGAAGATGCAGATAAAGATATAGGCAAACGACAGCTTTTGTCTGTTGCTGAGTACTGTTTGTCACAGTCTCAGCCTAGTTGTACCTGCCCCTCTCGGTCTCCGTCTCAGGCCTCCTTTCCTTTCACTCTTATAGACATCCCCCCTGAACAGGACTCCCCTCCTTCCGATCCGCCTCGCCTTTATCCAGATTTGCATTCTCTTGAGCCTCCTTTTGATTCTCCAGCTGTCTCTGACCCGCGGACTCCCTCCTCCACTCACCTTTGCAACCCTGTCCTTCAAAAATCTGCTTCCCTCTGCCCTCCCTGCCTTCCTATTGAACAACATTCTTCTTCTCCTCTGCCACCCTCTCAGCTGACAGCTCTGGCCTCTCTCCCCGACCCAGAGCCTTTGGGCCCCGGTGATGCCGCCTCCCTTGAGGATGAAGCCGCCCGCTATCACAATCCTGACTGGCCTCCTCTCCTCTCACGGTGCCTTCTGCCTTTCCGACCTTCCCTATCACCTTGCCTAACTCTTTTTCCAATATGTGAGACTGCCTTGCTTCTCAGGTTCGTGAACTGACAGACATCATCCACCTCCAAAAACAAGTTTTGCATCTCTTGGTCCTTTGTTCTTCCTCTGCCCCTCCTCCAGATTCCCTCCACCTAGCCTTTCCAGTCACCCAGTCACAGGTCCCTCCCTCGCAGGCACCCGCAGCTTCTGATTCCTAGTCCCGACAGACTCCACCGCCTCCCCTAGCCACTTGGTCCGGTGCTCGGCGTCCCCCCTCCTCCATGCCTGTCGCACCTCCCCCTCCCACCTTGTGCCTGCTTCCTCTTCTCCTCCCTCTCACAAGCCCTCTTGAACAACCTGTGCCCGGCCCGAGACTGAGGCTGATTCCTCTGAGGACGAGCCCAATTCAGAAATTGACAATGAAAGTGATAACAAAGATACGCATAACCCCACAGTCTTTAAAAAACTCCATTTTAAACATCTTGAAAAGTTAAATTCGGCCGTTAGAAATTATGGCCCCAATGCCCCCTTCACTCTCTCCCTCCTTGAGAGTCTCGGTGGAGGCGGATACTTAACTCCCAATAAATGGCTCACTGTTGCCCAGTCAGTCCTGACTCAGGGACAGTTCCTTTCTTGGCAGGCTGACTGGGCCGACCGCTGCAGGTCTCAGGCACAAGCCAATCTCTCGAGCACACGCTCGCCCTCCAACAGATGGACGCTTGATAAACTCCTAGGTCAAGGAAAATATGCCTCTAACCAAATACAAAAGAAAAATTTTCTCTGGGTCTCTTAGTTCAGTCCTCTTCGGCAGCCATGAGCGCCTGGAGAGCCATTCCCATAAAAGGCTCAGTTCTTTCTCCCTTGACTAAGATTACTCAAGGCAATCAAGAAGAGTTTTCAGATTTTGTTGCTCGCCTCCTAGAGGCAGCTGAGAGGTCCTTGGGACCTGGCAGGGAGAAAGTAAACTTCTCCAACAACTTGCTTATGAAAATGCTAATTTTGCCTGTAGGGCTGCCCTTCAAGGAAAATATAAAGATAAAGGCTTGGATGAAATGATCCGTATCTGCAGAGATGTAGATCCCTTTGCCCAAAAGGTCTCACAAGCCATCCATCTGGCTATGGGAGCAGCCACTAGTGGTGGGACCACCGGGTCCGCCTGTTTCAAATGTGGTCAACTGGGTCATTTTGTTAAACAGTGCCCTCAAGGTAAACTTTTAACTCTACCCCACCCTCAGCTAAGGGTAGAGCGTCCACCCCCAACGACCTCTTGCCCTCACTGCAAGCGAGGCAAACACTGGGCTAATTCCTGCCGCTCCAAAACTGATATTCTGGGCAATCCCCTCCCTCCCCATCTGGGAAACGGGATGTGGGGCCAGCCCCGGGCCCCTCAGCCAGTCTCCTTCCTGCTGGCCTTGGGGAACAGCCAGACAGGGCCACACCAAACCCCCTCTCATTTTTGGCCCCAGGATAAGCCAGTTAATACTACAGACCCCAATTATGATGGCCACCTAGCCAGCTGTAATTCTCATATTAAAAGAACCTCTTTGGCCGACGATGCGTCTGGCCTTTATGTATGCCCTAGCCCCACTCACAGAGATCGCTCCCAGAACTACAGATGCGGCTATCTTTCTGACTTTTACTGTGCATCCTGGGGCTGTGAGACCACGGGGGATGCATATTGGAAGCCCACCTCCTCCTGGGATTATATTACCCTATGGAGAAAATTTCTTCCTAAGTATTTACAAAATAAATTAAGTACAACCACGCCCGACCCTATAAAATCCCAATATGAAAATAAGTGGTGTTCCCCCCTCCTCATTTCCTTTACTGAGAAGGGGAAGACAAAGGATTGGATGACCAAAGGATTCACATAGGGCTTGCGTCTGAGAGAGTGCACTAGTTGGTCACTTGGCTGCTCAGACCCAGGGCTCACCTTTACAATAAAGCTTCTTAAGACCATCCCCAATAAAAATATTGCCACTGTAGGTCCCAATCCTGTTTTACAACAACCTTCAAAGCCTCTCAATCCAGCGCCAAAGCCTCCAAACCCACGGTTGCTGCCCCTGGTGCCTTGCCCTCATCCTCTCCCTTGATACCTTTGACCACCATGTTTCAGCCCACTGTTCCTAAAGGCCCTCTCAGTTCTGCTGACCTCATTGTTTCCTTGGTAAATGCTTCTCTTGAAGCTATCCACAACACCAGCAATCCAAATTATCAAGAATGCTGGATTTGCTTTTCACCTACTCCTCCCTTCTACGAGGGAATAGCTATCCTCTCCCCTCCCACCTTTACCAATGATAGTAACAGACTCCTTGGGAGTTCTTCACCTGAAGGAGGTCTTACCCTTAGCTCCATTTCAGGAATAGGCCTCTGCCTCCTAGAACCCTCCATGCTCCCCCCCTAGGAATTGATTCCGGTGTGCAATCAGACACTGATCCTTAATGACACCTTTCAATTCACCATGGCACCCAACGGTACATATTTTGCCTGTGCTTCTGGCTTGACCCCTCATATATACATTCCCACCTTTTTATCTTCCAGAGATTACTGTGTAGTTGTTACCATTCTCCCACATTTTCTCATTCATGACCCAGAATCCTTCCTCACCTTCATAGATCGAGGACCCTCTCTGAGAACCAAGAGAGAACCCCTGACTGCCCTCACCTTGTCTGTTGTACTAGGAATCAGTTTTATCGGAGCGGGCACAGGTATCGCTTCCTTGGTGACTTCGAATAATCACTATGCTCATCTCCAATCCCTCATTGACAAAGACTTAAATAATTTGAGGGAAGGAATACAAGACCTTAAGGATTCTGTGGCTTCTCTTTCTGAGGTAGTGTTACAGAACAGGAGAGGACTTGACCTTGTCTTCCTTAAGGAAGGAGGTCTCTGCGTGGCCCTCAGAGAAGAATGTTGCTTTTACTCCAATAAGACAGGCCTTGTTCAAAATAGTCTGGATAAGGTCAAAAAGAGTTTAGAAAAAAGAAAAAGAGCCAGAGAACAACAAGAGTCATGGTATCAAAATTGGTTCTCTACCTCTCCTTGGCTCACCACCCTGTTGCCTAGTTTACTAGGACCCCTTGTTGGCATTTTCTTGCTTCTCTCGTTTGGCCCTTGGGCTTTTAACCGTCTCACAAATTTTGTTAAGAACCAGGTTGATTCTGCCATCAAGAAGCCAGTCGAAATTCATTACCATCAACTAAAGACTAAAGAAGATCCTGAAGTGATTCTGCCAGAGACTGGTGCAGCTGCCAGCCCCCCTGCCTCCCCCTACAGCCAACCCTTAGACTTCCACACCCTCAAGAAGGATTCATGGTATGCCTGGCTCTGCCCTCGCTTCTCTCGCTAGGGAGCCTGGCCTCTTGATCACCCCAACAAAAAATTGGCCTTTTTCCTAAACTAAAACCTGCCTTTGATATGGCCCTCTATATCGGGAAGTCTTCCTTTATGACAATATTACATCCCAAGCTGACAAACGGCTGATAACTTGGGCAGTCACAAAGGGATTAGGACGGCTGTGAGTTAGCCCGATGACGGGATTATTGTAGGTCCACTTCCCAGGGGCCCACCCAATGCAGCCGAAAAGGAGTGTGTGGTGCTGGGAGTGGGTGCAGCCTACATAGCCTAAGACAGGGCCCTCACCCTCCTCTCACCCACCTCAGGATCCCTTGATGTTGCCTATCATCATCAGCCTAAAGCCTTTGACCATCGGCGTGACTCGCCTCACACCAATGTCTTGGGGTTGTGAACTTGTCCGAGACCTCCCACGATTAGACCTCCAAAATTCTAAATTCACATAGTTGGGATTGATCACAAGATGCCCTCTCCATCTAAACAGAGAAGGGGGAGATGTCAGAAGCCAAGACCCTCGCCTCTCACCCTCACCCCCTACCTCTCCCCACCTGCACAACGTCCCCTGCAGCTTCATACTGCCTGGCAACTGCAAAGTTCTGGGTTGGCAGTTACAGATTGATTCAAAGCAGTGTACCGTATCTTCTGAGAAAAATAGGTAGATCATACAATGTCCAGGGCACAGGCCAAGAAGATTCTGTATTTTCCCACCACCTGGCCCCTCTCACCTCCTCCCCTTGTAAAGCATATTATAAAAAGGCGCTTTGCGCTCAAATACACGGCTCTTGACAAGCAATTGCTTCCTTGAGTCCTTTCCCTCTCTCGCCCGTTCTTTTTTCAGGTTGCGGTCATCCTCGCCCCCACGAATTACTAGGACCCATGGGTCGGGTAATTGTAGAACCATATAATAGGGAAGAAAACAATAGTATCCAAGGTCCTGTCACCCTGACATGGGGTACACTTACATTTAGAAGGAAAAAACCTGGAAGCAGGACAGGATTCAGTCTGGCTTCCCATTGACTGTTATCTATGATGGCCATGGAACCAGGGAGAGAGACAACCTGGGCTAGTATTTCTATTTGAAGAGCAAAGAGCCAGTCTTCCTACGTGCCCAGAGAAAGGCAGCCACTGAGAATCAGCAGAGCTGTCCCAAGGCTCCCTTACACAACGCTGAATACCACTGAGGGCAGGCAGAGGCCAAGTCATGTCTACAGTAAAGACCAATGACTTTAGGGTAAGGCTTGGCAGAGATCACCTCACCGATTCTCAACTTGGACTGAGCGGGATCAAATAGATCTAATGGTCTCCACTGAGACCAGAAAACTCACCATGAATTCATCACTGAAAATCTCTGTGTCAGATGATGGCAGAATGGCCAAGGGAAGGGCCATTATCACAAAGGCCAGCTGAGGTAGAGGATAGAGCACAGGCCTGTGTAGGGGCTCCCAAATTCCTCTAACAACAAGGAGGATTATCCATACCCTC
Source organism: Lophiomys imhausi (assembly GCA_907164525.1). Classification (NCBI taxonomy): domain Eukaryota; kingdom Metazoa; phylum Chordata; class Mammalia; order Rodentia; family Muridae; genus Lophiomys; species Lophiomys imhausi. Next base: position 4,247,122 of record CAJQZJ010004750.1, on the reverse strand, counting down.
GCCCACATACTCAGACACTGTCTTAATTAGGATGAAGGACACAGGCAAGAATGTGAAAAACTGAGAATTTATCCCAAGAGATTAGCTAACCCAACCAAGGAGGAATCTATTATGATTACTCTTGAGCCACACATGGATTGAGGATGGAGAATCCTGATAGGAGAGCTCACAAAGCAGATTAGGCAAGTTACGGGGTGGGAAGATCCTTAAATGTTCTTTGCATATCTGTGATCATTGGACATGCAGTCTCTACTTCCTTTTAGAACATTTTGATTATCGTCCTCAACCATAATGCTTCTTCTACATTTGTGGTCCTTTCTTCAGAGTAGATTCTCTGAAGGACAATGATTGGATTTAAAGTTTTAAGGTTTTTTGCATATATTGTCAGATTGCTTTTCTTTCAACAGAAATGTGGGTCTCTGACCCAGGAAGCACAGGGCATAGGAATGACTGCCCTCCTTCCACTGATTTTCCAGGAATGCTGTTGAACTTGAGGCATGCACTAGACCCAGAATAAAAACACCTGAGTCCTGAGCTCTGAAATCAACAGTGAAGTCTGACCGTTGCAAGTCTCCTGTGGCAAAGAGTGGCTGTTATGGACTTCCAAACCCCAACCAAATATATATAAACTGGGCGAGCTCCTTAACTTTCACGCTATTCTTTCACATTAGAATGTGATTGAAAATCCTTACCTCTCTGGGTAGATGACACAGAAGGTAAGAGCACTTGACTTCTCTTGCAGACACCCTGAGTTCAGTTCCCAGCACCCATGCTGGACAGCCATGATGACCTATAACTCTCCTGAGGATCTGACACCTTGTGATGTCCTTCCTCCTTGGGCACACAAACACACACACACACACACACACACACACACACACACACAGAGAGAGAGAGAGAGAGAGAGAGAGAGAGAGAGAGAGAGAGAGAGAGCCAGGGAGACAGGGAGACTTACATACACGTACACACATACAAGAGAAATAAATACAAATTTTTTTTTAAATACCTGTGTCAAGGGGTCACTGTGGAGACAAATAAATACAATCTCTTTAGTAAGTACTCACTACCGAATGCCTACTACACACAATGAATGTTAGCTATTTTGGTTTTGGATTACAAATGCCTTCGTGCCTAGTCTGTCTTACTCTCTTAGGACCAGTCAAACACCTGGGCTGTGGCAGTGTTTAAGAAACATTTTCTGAATAAATTCAGGATAAACCAATTCACACACATCAAAGCTCCAATATATTTGCCTACAGAACAAGAACTCAAGGTCAGTTGTCCCAAATCCCTATGACACAGAGCCTCACAGTAACAAGAGTCAGGAACTCCCAACTCTCAGACAAGGACAGGAAGCATCCCCCATCTGAAGGATGATAAACAAATGAATTTGTGTTTAGGGAGCTGGTGTGGCCTAGGATAGCAAAGCAAAATTTCAGAGTCAAGAAGATTAAACCAAGAATACTGAAAAGAAAAAACAAAACAAAACAAATTTTAGAAAATATACTGAAAAGACATCTGGAGAGGTGGCTCAGCAGTTGGGAGCACTGACTGCTTTTCCAAAAGAACTGAGTTAAATTACTAGCACCCACACTGTGGCTCACAACCATCTGTAACTCCAATCCCAGAGGATGCAACGCCCTCTTCTGGCTGCTGGAGCCACTGCGTGCACATGATAAATAGACGTACTCGCTAGTAAGGCAACCATGCACATACAAAACTAAATGAGAAAATAAAAAGCACACAAAGAATACAGAAAATGTTTAGGAGGATGGCAATAAGAGGAGGGATACACCCTTCTGCAGCTGATGCAGATATATGTCAGTATTTTTATGTGACCATTTTTATGGCATCACAAGGCAAGTATTCCTAGTAGTCTGGAGGGCTCTGTGGTGGTTTGAATAGGAATATCCCCATAGACTCATCTGGAGTGGCACTAGTAGGAGGTGCGGCCTTGTTTCAGTAGGTGTGGCCTTGTTGGAGAAGTATGTCACCGAGGAGGCAGGCTTTGAGGTCTAAGAAGTTCAAGTCTGGCCAGTGTGTCAAAGTCCTTTTCTGTTGCCTTCAGATGAAGATGTAGAACTCTCAGCTCCTTCTCCAGCACCATGTCTGCCTGCGTACTGCCATGCTTCCCACCATGATGATAATGGACTAAACGTCTGAAACAGTAAGCCAGCCCCAATTAAATGTTTTCCTTTATAAGCGTTGTTGCGGTCACGGTGTCTCTTCACAGCAATAAAACCCAAACTAAGACAGGCTCCATGTGTGAAAAATGGAAGAATAACAGCCAGTTTGCTACAGGCTGTGGTGGGAGTGAACGGTTTCTGAAGGAACCAGCTATATGCCCTGAAAAACTTTCTCTGAGGGGAGCCAGAACAATGCTATTTGTTCTCATGTTCATGGTCAGCTTAGGGAAAATGAAGTGATCTCCTGGGGAGACAGGAAATCCTTCTGTAACCTTGTGTTACTGAGCCCTGTCCTTCTCCCTCCTGAAGCAAGAATATGCCCAGGCAGGGGCCCTGGAGAGTCGAGTGATCAAGCTCATTGCTAAGGTCTTCTCTGGCTCCTTGGCTGTGGGTCTCTCTACTCATCATTAGCCATAGCCAAAGCCCATCCATGTCTCCTTTTATAACCCAGCCCAGAAGGCTAACAAGGCTGTAGGTGATCAAATGTGACCCCTGCATGTATGTCACTCCAATCCCCAGAAGCTGTGTGATATGGTTTGAATGAAGGTTCTCTGAAGGTCATATATGAAAGGCTTGGTCCCATAGTGGCAGGCAATTGGAGGGTAGGAGAGCCTTTAAGAGGTGGGACCTGGTGAGTATCTGGCATTGGAAACTTGACCTTGAAGGGGATGACAGAACACTAGATCTCCCCCACCTTACTTCCTAGCCATTAGGTGAATAAGTGTTCCTGCCTTGACATGCAGTCTCACTAGAGGCACAAAAGCAATGAGTCACTGGTTTATGGACTGAAACTATCAAACTCTGAGATAAAATAAACTTTTTCTTTTAATCAAATGAATTATCTCAAGCATTTGTTAGAGCAGCTGGAAGATGACTTACCCACTGTGAATTACTCTACATTACAGAGGGAGCTTTAGAAATGTAAGCAAGGTAAAGGTCTGAAGGTGGGAGATGATTCAGAACCACACAGGTAAGTCCTCACTGAAATCAGAAATAAAGAGGATACAAAGGAGACTTTACAGAGGAGAGAAGCAATGTGGTGATAGTAGCAGGGGCTTGGGGCAATTCAGCTGCTAGTCATAGTGCTTGACCCCTAGAAGCTGGAAAAGGAAGGAACAGACTCCCCTCCCCCCATAGAGCCCTGGATGAATCTAACCTACAGAGTACCAGATTTTTAGTCCTGTAGAATTCTAGCCATCATAACTTTAATAACAAATTTCTGTCATTTTACACCCCTAAGTCTGTTGTAACTTGTTATAACGATCCCAGGACACTAGAATAAAGGCTAAGCCACCTGTCCCTTCCAGTGCACACTGTCACTTCCAGGTTCCCATAACCCTTGGCAGAGCAGAGTCGACACTCACTAACCACATTACTGAAAGACACGCCATCCTGATGAAGTGCAGAGGGTGTGACTAGCATTCCTGCTTGGTAATGACCTTGAGCTTCACAAGAGAGGGCAAGTCTGGACTCAGCTGTCTTGGGAGAAGGGATGCACATACTCCATTCCTGAGCTTTCCCAGGGAGGAGATTTTGTCCTGTGGCACCTTATTGGTGAGGGAGTATGCTCATCTCTGAGGGGGAAGAGTGGAAGCCTCTGTCTACCTCAGACTCCCCATTACAAACAGCTGTAGGTCCTCATGGGGACCTTCCAGACTTCCCACACTTCTCAAGACAAGTCTACACCAGAGACTGCAACTTCAAGGCCAAGCAGGTCCGAATGTTGCTGGAACACAGTTTTGTATCGTTTTCATTTTCACTTTTAGTTGTCAATATTTAAAGTCTCAAGTCTCCAGCTTCTTTCAAACATTCACAAGATGGATAAGAATGAGTCTGCATTTCCCCAGCACAATCAGGAGCCAAATCCAGATGCCCTGTAGCCCAAGCATCTCCAGCACTCACTATCATATCTCAACACAAACCCTCCATTCTGTGTGAGCCACCTCCCAGTTGAACTTTGAACTTGGGAAAGGAGCTCCTGAATCATCACAGCCCAGGGATTGGAGCCCCAAGGAAATAACTGATTAATTTCACCACTGCTTTCCTTTCATGATTTGCTACTTTGACCTCTGAAACCGTGGGATCCTGTTTTTCATGTGGGTTTTGAGGATGAACACAAAATTTGAACTTTTCTTTTTTAACGCTTATTTATTACTTCATTAGATCTCCATTGTCACTCCCTCCCTCCACCCCCTAAAACTCGAACATTTTTAAAATTAAACATTTGTATTTCTTTTGCAAATTGCAAATCACAGCCTGGGTTTTTCTGTCGTACGTAGCTTCTGAGTGAACTTATAAATCTTTCTGTATACAAAGCACAGACGTTTAAATCAGGCTGTGTCCTGCTCCATGTTGTCTCAAACAGAGGGGAAGGGGCGAGTTCAGACTGAGCCTTGTCCTGAGCTTTTGATTCCCTTCCTAGCCATTCTTAGCCATATTTACCCATGTGAAGTTGGTATTATGATTAGAATAAAAGGACCGGTGCTTGCCTCAGCCAGATGACCAAAGATTGTCGCCTTTGAAACCTCTGGACCTTGTGAAATTAGTATTCAATTACCCAACAAAACCTGACATTGTGGAAGAACAGAACGGTGCTCACCTATGCTTCTGACCCAGCACCCTCACACCAACAATGACTTGATGGACTGGCCAGGACTCTCTCCTTCCTACTTTGTGTGTTCTCTTGTCAGAGGCCCATGTCACCTACCTGTGGCTGTCCCAACTTTTATACAAAAGCCCTTTTCTTTTTCAAATACTAATTACTTATAGTCTGGATACTTACATATTTGTAGTTACAGGTTATGCTTTATTGCTATAATCCACTTGGAATTTGAAGCGCAAATTGTGGCAAGTGTCTGATTTTACTTTTCCAAGTGTTCATTTCCTATACATCCACTATTGTGAAATGGCACTTTAGTTCTCTTGCCCTTAGTTTAAAAAAACTCAACAAGTATTTACTTTCTACTCTCCAGCAAATGTAGTGCTTGGTGTGGATTATGTTGATTCAGAAGGGAGGACAAGGATGCTGGACTAGAACACATTAGAAATGAACTATAAATGATAAGTTGATATGAATTATGCATGTATATTACTGCATGAATGTAACTTACAAAAGAAAAAATGGCTAATCTTAAAAGTTCAAAGTGTTCCATTCATCATGGAAATCCAAATAAAAACATGAAAATATTAATATCATAAAAGGAAGGAAATAAAATTAAATCTTCACAGCTAGTATGTGGGCTGTGATTTCCAGGAACTCAGTTCCAATTGAGTGTCAAGAGTCTAGAGCTGAGATGGCTGCATAGGAGCCATGGCCAGGAAAATGTGATTGGAAATCCTCTTCAGGTCATGGGATATGAGGAACCCTGGTGGACCTCTTAAAGGTCTGATAGCTTTCTTTGTTTATGTAACTCATGCTTCTAAAGATTTCAAGAACATCCATAGTTACATTTATTTACAGCATCATACTTTTAACAAGGATTTTTCCTTATATGTTATTGCTTTGGGTTGCTAGTCAAAAAAGATTGACTTCATTTGAAAGAACTCTGGCAAATCTGCTGAGGAGCAAGGGACATTCGACATTGGTCTTGGAAAGACAACAGAACTTGGAGAAATGACAGGTGTTGGGACTTCCAGGCATAAGCAATAACATGCAGGCAAACAAAGGCAAACAGACAACAAGATATAGGCTACGCTTTCACTGCTAGACCAGGGGCTGAATTGAATTCACCAAATTTTAGAGTTGGAAGAGAATTGGCTGGAAGCTTTCATTTTGTAGGCGGGAAACACACCAATGAACTGCCACAACCATCAGCCAGCCAGCAGCGGCATCCAGAGAAATCCCAAGTATTCTGAAATGACACCATTTCTTTTCGTTTCAATTTTCCAGGCTTTCACCTTCAAAATCCTGCTCCAGGTAATTGCACCCATGTTTTCTTGCAGGAGACTTAGATTTTCACATATAGTCAAACAATCCCTCTTCGTATATATACACATATGCATATATAAGATCAACAGCCCAGTGTGGATGAGGAGGGGCTCGTGAAGCATCAGCTTAGCTGAGAACCTATTGGCAAATGTTGACTCTCTGAGAGAGGGAGACTCATTTTACTTCAGGGGTGTGGCACCTTGTAAATTCTCTATGCTACTTGGTTGGCCCCACCACACATAGACAGTACTAATTAGACTCATTGAAGTACAAAAAAATGGATATGAATTTGGGAAATGGGTGTCCTATGATGGGGTATCCAAAAGACACGGAGGAGGGAAGCAGAGGATGATGTGATAAAAATACACTGTATATATCTATGAAATCACAAAGTACAAATAAAATATTATATTTAAAATCTTTTTTGTAATGAATTCTGTGCTCTAGACATTAAAATTTCCCTAGTCCCTACAAGTATGTGGCTTTTCAATTCATCTAGAAATGAGTTAAATGTTGTAAGATGTGCTGTTCTATAGATTGCAACCAAAAAAAAAAACCAGGCAAACAATGTTTTAATATTGTTGTCAGATATTGGAAAGAAACAGTGGAGGACTATTATCCTTGAGAGAAGGGAAACATGTAATGGATCCTATAAGATTTGCAGAGTTACCATTGAATATTTAACACACATACAAGCTAAGGTCACAAGGTCAGAGGGGGAATCACTGGGAAGAACAACAATTCCCACAAAACATACACATCTTGAACTTATTTATTTTCCTATTAACTTGAGTGAAAATCCTTGGGCTACAATGGATTTTAGGTCAGGTCTTCAGAAAGACTATGCCTTAATACTAGTGCAAATTCAGCTCTAGAGTAAAAATTACTCTAAACTTTTGAGATCAAAGTTGAAAGTAAGCACCAATATCAGAGCAATCCACAAGCAATTTATCCAAAGAAAATAAAGTCTCATAGTCAGGCATGATGGCTGATGCTTACAATCCCATCACTCAAGAGTGTGGAGCAGAATAGTCATGAGTTAAAAGTCAGCCTGGGCTACAGTGAGATCAAGGGCAGCCTGGTTACAAAGTGAGATCTTGTCTCAAAGATAAAGAAACAGAGAGGAGAGAGGGAGGTCTCTAGCGTCCAATAAACAATAGCACCATAAAAATCACATCAGCTCTTCACCCAGTCAATAATCACTAGACAAAGACCAAAAGAAAAAGCAATCAACAGAAACAGATAGAGAAATGAAAGACATGATGGAGCTAGGAAAAGGACTTCGAGAAAGCTGTTCTAAATACTGTAAATATAAAAGATGCTGACATAAATAAGATTAATATCAGACTACCTGTATGAAGAAAAGAAGCAACAGTGAATGAACTTCATGGAATTATAATGGAAACTAACTAAAATGATGATGTGGAGGATGAAACAGAGCCTGGACAAAATGTGTAACAACATCAATGAAACGTCCAAATAATTGGAGATTTAGAATACAGAAAGAAAGAGATGAGCATTCAAAATAAATTGCATGGACAGTGGCTAAAACTTCACTACATATGATGAAACCTACCCACCCATTGTATGTTCTGAAGCTGCATGTCTCCCATATGTTTTTATTGTTGTTGTTGGTTGGTTGATTGGTTGGTTTGGTTGGTTGGTTTTTGTTGTTATTGGTGGTGGTGATGTTTGGGGTTTTGTTTGTTTTTCTTTCTTTCTTTCTTTCTTTCTTTCTTTCTTTCTTTCTTTCTTTCTTTCTTTTTTGAGACAGCATCTCTCTTTGTAGCCCCTTGATGTCCTGGAACTTGCTGTGTAAGCCAGGTTGATCTCAAACTTACAGACACACACTTGGCTCTGCTTCCCAAGTGCTGTGATTAAATGTGTGTGTCACCACACCTAGCTATTTTGAGAGGCTGTGGAACCTTTGAGAGGTAGGTCTCACCTGGAGTAGGTCACTAGAGGGAGGCCTTTCAAAGTTATACCCACACCTGGTTCTGCCCTGCTTTGAGTTCCTGGCCTACCATGATGTGAATAAGCTGCTACTTGACACTCCTGAGACTCCATGCCTTCTCACTGTGACCCTAATTTTATTGTGACAAATTTTAAGTGTGTGTATGACAATATGAGTGCAACCAGAAGTCAAAACCAGCCATCCTTTCCCCCATTAAGTTGGTTTGGGTATTTTGGCCATGGCGACTGAAAGTTACCAATACACTCACAAACCCATAAGACTCAACACACTCTAGCCAGTATAGGCAGTAAAAATAATGATAGACATGGGGGAGGTTGCCTTTAATCTCAGGAGTGGAATGGCTGAAGCAGGAGGATAGATAGTCTAAAGCTAGTCTACAGTATATAGCAAGACTGACTAATAGTTTATCTTTTTGTTAATATTTTCATTCTTGACACTTTCTAGCACGCATACAACGTATCTTGACCATATTTACCTTCTCTTCCTGCTCTTCTTCCTCCCCAAGACCTTGACCCCAACATGTCTCCCTCCCACCTTTGTGCCCCCCTTTTTTATATATTAACAACTGACATAGTCCAATTAGTGTCAACCACATGCACATCCATTGGAACATGGGGAAATCTACTTGGGACCAGATCCCTGAAAAAAAATTGACTATATTTTTCCCACAACAACTAACTATCAGCTGCCAATAGCTCCTCAGCTGGGGGCTGAGTTGTCATGAGCCCTTCCTCCATCCATTCAGGAACTTTGACTGGCTTGATCATGTGCAAGTAAACACAACTGCCCTGCGGTGAGAAGGAAAGTGCAGCTGCCACGCCATGTCCAAAGACGGCATTCGACGGCGAGTCCCCATCCCCTGGCTCTTCTGCTTTCTGCCACCTCTTCCATGATGTCACAGAGCCTGTGTGCAGTGAATTGAGAAATACACCCTATTTACAGCTGAAGCCTCTACACTCAATTATTCTCAGAAGTTTGGCCAGTTAAGAGCCTCTCCGTTAACCATTGTTCATTGCAAAGAGAATTGTCTCTGGCCAAGGCTGAGAGCAGTAGTGACTCATGGAATGAGTTTCTGGCAAACCTGTCCTGAGTTGAAAGGTGAAGTTCTCAGATCCCTGTGGTTCTGGTAGGCTCCAGGTAGTGCTGTGGGGATGGAGACAGTGATCACTAATCTTGATTGTCAACTTGATTGGATCTGGAATCAGTTCAAAGACACACCTTTGTAGGGTGTGAAGTCTGTGAGGAAATTCTCAGGAAGGATTAACAGAGAAGAAAATACTCCCTAAGAGTGGGTAACACCTTCCATCAGTGGACCAGATTATAACAATGTCCAAAGGAAAACACGTGCCTGTGTACCTTCACCTTTTGCTTGTGAGTCCATCTGTCCTACTGATGATTTCATCTTTTGTAACAGTAAATTTTTATTTATCACACATATTTATCAATACTTAACAATTACCTAACAACTTTCTATAAAATTTCTAAATCCTAAACCCAAACCTTAACTCTGAAACCTAACATCTAAAACTTCTTAGTATCTATAATACAAACATTTAACATTAACCTAAGGTTTCTCAAAAGGATATTTTTCTCTGACCATGGGTCCTGATGGATGGCTGGTCTTCATACAATTTTTCAGTTTTAAAGTCTCTTAAGTCTCTGAATTTCATTTGTCCCTTTGTGGTCTTAAGACCAATTAACACATAAAAGTTTCCCAGGTGGCTCACAGATTCAGATGCTTATGGCCTGCAAAGGCCCGAAGTCCCGGAGCTCCTCTGCTGAACACTCCTCCCGAATCTCAGGGAGAATCTGTCTCAGGTCCAGCCCTGAAGCCAGTCAACATCAGAGGGCAAAACTCTCAGATGAGATGAGACCATGATGGGTGTTCTTTCGCTGGTCGAGGAAAACGCTCAGTGAATCAGGAAAAAGGAGACAGTGTCTGCCCAGCATTCACGCGGATCCTGCCTTATACATCCTCACCTGTCGGCAGAGCTTTTGTGCACTTTTAAAGTTAGTTGGGGGGGGGGCTCAGTCTTTTTCTAAAAAGCTTTTTTTGGAGGGGCGTGTATTCACAGGCGGTCCGCAGCCGTGGGCAGGTGCCTGGGGCATGTCATTCAGATGCCCTTCACAGAGAGCTGCACCTCCAGCCTCGGAGGGCGGGCACCCCAGGGGGCATGTCCTGCCCCCAGCCCCAAGATCAAAGAGGTCCTGGTCCTTGGTAAGTTCCCAAGGACATGTCACTTCGGATTTTATCTTAAAAGTCCGGCCTTATTCCAAGTTCCCTATGCTATATATGCTAACACTAAACATACCACAGTCTTTTGTTGCGGAAAGTCTAATAACATTGTTTCTGATAGGCTGCATTCAATGCTGAGATCTGGTTGCCGCCCCTTCTGAGGCATTCCCTTGATTGATTAATAAAAGTTGCTTATGGCCAAGTAGCTGGGCAGAAAGAGAATAGGAAGGCGGGACTTCCTGAGAATAGAACAGGAAGCCTGTGCTTTAGACAGATTCTTCCCTCTTTCCGCCAAGAGACACAGGAGATAGACCTCTTGAGACCACTGGAAGGTAATTGTAGGCACATGGTGGTTTGGGATTATGTGATCTGGGTTAACTTAGAGCAGCTAATTGAGAGTCTGCCCAGCTAAGGGCTAAGCATCAAAACATTAAAAGGTCTTGGTGTATTTAATTATTGGGGAAAAGACTGTGGCGGCTTATAGGCCCTCATTCCAAGCAGTCCCCGGCCATTGACTTCCAGACTCCAGGACTCTCCTTGAACCCAGACAAATTTCCTGCAAAGCTGCTGGTAATTCTTCTGGCCTAACATAACAACTTATATTAGTTAACAGAGTTTAGGTCACAGGTGATGTAGGCCACCCTTGGTCCTGGGGCTCTTTCCCCAGGTCAAATCAGGAAACCGGTTAAGGTATGCGGGCCAGGCCCCCTACTTCTCTGCCAAGCCACCAGCTGCTACACCAGCTTAATCTTACAGTTTATACTTACTAATAACTATAATTGATAATTAAATTGCAGTTTCAGTCTTCCTTCATTGTCGTCAGAACCCAGCTTCTTTAGCCTCCCAATGAGGACAAAATATTACCATCTCTCCAGGACTTCATCAGGTCTTCAGTACCAGTTTGGAACTACTGAGGCATGCAGCCTCATGTAGCTACTGTGTCTCCCAAGCCCTGCCCCATCTTTCCAATCTCTTTTAACACTTCAGTTGAAAAGGTACATTTTCCTCCTGTTACCATGTTTAAACATCTCACTTCTGTAACCTTACCTAACCAAACTAAAAAGATAACTTAGTCTTTTTACTTTCAACTACTGAAGTAAAGAAATCAGTAAACTTTATAAGATTTGTTGGAGAAAAGTATCTACTATCTCTTCTCATTTTAATGCCCAAAGTCAATCTCTTTTGCCTCCTTTTTAGCTATGTCAGTATTTACTGAAATATCTTATAACAGCATATTTATATTACCATTTATTTTTTTAATTTTTAATATTTATTTATGCATGAGTGTGTCGCCTGCTTCTGTGTCTATCTGCTACATACGTGCATATAGTGCCCACAGACACCAATAGAGAGCACTGGACCGCAGACACTGAGGTTACAGGTGGCTGTGAGCCTCCGTGTGGGTTCTGGGGACTGGACTTGGATCTTTTGCAAGAGCAGGAAGTGCTCCTAACCACTGAGCCACCCCCAGCCCCTATATTAATACTTCTTGATTTTCCAGACTTATGTTATCTACCACATTCCTATCATAGCAAAAATATGTAGCTGCTATAGTCGCAAATATCTCCCAGTCCTCACAGATAAATACACAGATACAAACATTTCCTATTGGCTGCCTCTGAAACAAATATATCAGATGTGGGATTGAGCTCATAAGGTTTTATGTGATGGAGATACATAGAAATATTCCTAGTAAGCAATGCAGCATCCCAAAGCTACAGTCCCTTTGTTATATTGTCCTTTGACTTAAGAGTTTCTCCAGTAGGGATGATGGCTCAGAAGATTGATCTGAAGCTCTGCCCGCTCTTACACAGGATCCAGGTACAGTTTCTAGCACCCACATGCTACCCCACAACTATCTGTAACTCCAGCTCTAGGACACCCTCCCTTTCTGACCTTTATAGGTACCAGGCATGCACACAATACACATAAAATTGAATAAATCTTTAAGGGAAATAATTTTTTAAAGAATTGCTCCATTTTAATCTTCATAATATATCATTCATGAAATTCAATATTCAAAATAGGCTTATGAACAGCTCTAAAAAATACATAGACTGTAATGCATGGAAACTAACAGAATCTTTCATGGCAAAAGATACTTGGAAGTGTGATAAAGTATAGGTGTTAAGATGGGTGGTTGTTGGGGTAGTGTTAAGCATTCTAAATATTAATTAATTGGTCCTCCTTGCTGTCTGTTACCTACATTGACTCTGATTGGTTAAAATAAATGCTGAAGCCTGAGATTGGGCAAAGACAGAGAAAGGTGGGACTTCCTGAGATTAGAACAGGAAGCCTGTGCTTTAGACAGAGGATTAATTGATTCCAGCCAGGAGCAGCAGGAAGGAGGCACACACCATGGGTTAGAGGAAAGAACCTCATTCCACATGGCCAGGAACATCGGCATATCATGGAGAATGGCAGTCCAAGGGGACGTATGTATATATGGGGTCATATTTGGGTAATAGAATTATGAGCTAGATTAGATGGGCTAGGATTGCACAACTCAGGCCAAGGCTTGTTAAAATCCATGGTGTCTGTGTGTGCTCATTTATAATGGATGGTTAAGGATTAGCTGCTGAACCAATTAAATATAATATAAATACTGTTATACAATTTAACTAATTTTTTTAAGATGGTGCTCATCAGAATGGCTAAGATCAAAAACTCAGATGACAGCACATGCTGGCAAGGATTCAGAGAAAGAGAAACATTCCTCCACTGTTGGTGGGAGTGCAAATTTGTACAGCCACTTTGGAAATCAATCTGGTAATATGTCAGAAAACTAGGAATAGTTCTACCTCAAGACAGAGCCATACCACTCCTGGGCATATAACCAAAAGATTCTCCACCAAGAACATCCCCTCAACAATGTTCATAGCAACTTTATTTGTAATAGCTAGAAACTGGAAACAGCCCAGATGTCCTTCAAACAAAGCATGGATGAAATAAAAAATTAAAAACTTGTGATACATTTACACAATGGAATACTACTCAGCTATCAAAAAGAAGGAAATCATGCAATTTGCAATCAAATGGATGGAACTAGAAAAGCTCATCCTGAGTCAGCTAACCTAGACCCAGAAAGATGCACATGGTATGTACTTACTTACAACTGGATATTAGTCATATAATACAGGATAACTATCCTACAACCCACAGACCCAAAGACACAGGAATCTAGCATAACTATCCTAGGAGAGATCCCACCCAGCAGCTGATCAAAACAGATGCTGAGACACACAGTCAAACACTAGGTGGAGCTCTGGGAGTCCTGTATAAGAGAGGAAGGGGGAAATAGAGGGATCTGGGGGAGACAAGAACACCATGTGAAAATCAACAGAATCAAACAACCTAGACCCCTAGAGGCTTACAGAGACTGAAACACTAACCAAAAACAACAAAACAAAAAGTATATATAGACGGGACCTAGGCCCCTACACATACATAGATGACAGGCAGCATGGTCTTCATACAGATCCCTTAGCAAGTGCAGGTGGGGGCAGCCTCTATCATGGACTCTGTTGCCTGTTAATGGGACACCTTACCTAGCTGGGCTGCCATGTCAGGCCCCAGAGCAAGAGAAAGCCCTTAGCCCTCATGTGACTGATGAACTGAGGGGGTCAGTATGTGGAGCATTCCCTTCATCTGCGGAGAAAGAGAAGGAGAAATGGGGAAGAGAGTGAGAGGATGGGACTGGGTGGGGAGGAGGGGGATGTTGTGATGGAGATGAAACTTGAATAAATAAATTTTTTTAAAAAGATGGGTGGTACCAAAGAGAAAAGTGGACCACGCTGAGATGACTCTCTGGGCTCCTCACACACACAGACACACACACACACACACACACACACACACACACACACAC
>CAJQZJ010004750.1:4206127-4224506 GCA_907164525.1 Lophiomys imhausi | reverse complement strand
CTCTCTCTCTCTCTCTCTCTCTCTCTCTCTCTCTCTCTCTCTCTCTCCCCCTCCCTCCCTCCCTCCCTCCCTCCCTCTCTCTCTCTCATCTATCTACCTCTCTATCTATCTATCTCTCTTTAACATAGAATGAGCTAGATTCCATTTGTCCCTTCACTCTCCTACCCACGTCTTGTATATAATTCCCTCTGTGTTTTCATTGACCCTGATCACATTAACACTTCAAAGGCTTGACATGCTTGGGGAAGATTGGGGCTTTGTCGCCTTAGCAGAGAATTTGCAAGTCCAAAAACCCCCTCATCACACTAATCCTACTTAAATAGATTCCTATTTTAAAGTTGAGAGAGAGGTGGGGGCTATGAGGTTAAGGTCACAACCACCCCCTCACTGCAAAATCCAGATCAGATGTTCTGATCTGCCTCAGTGCATTGGAATCAGCCCTTGTCACTCCAGGGCCAGGATCTCTCAGATAGTCCATGACATCATACCCGTAAGACTTCTCAGAATCCTAAGAACCAAGACCTTACTAGACATCAGAAACAATCTACTCCTTTAAATCTCGCCATTTAATCTTAGAGAAGGAAGCCTGAACAGGAAAGGAATAAACCTCACACAAAATGAGTCAAGCTTCAAAACCATCTAACTTCTCCCTAAAGATTAATATCATCTCTGTGTTGGCAGAATGGACCTCCTATAGTTTCAATATTTAACCTGTGTACCAAATGCTTGATCCCCAGGGTGGGACTTTGGTGCTGGAACCTTGTGGAAAATTCTTTGGTCAGTGTGAGACCTTGAAGGGAATTAAAGGACACTGGTTCCTTCCTCTCCCTTTCCTTTCCTACCCTGACTCCTGCAGAAATGAGCATATTCTTCTACCAGAAGCTCCTTTCATAATGTGCTTCTTGACTACAGGCCCAAAGCAATGGGATCAACCAACCACAGGGTACAACCTTCAAAGCTGTGAGCCAAATCACTCTTTTTTCTTTATAGTTAATTGTCTCGGGTATTCTGCTATAGCAAGGGGGATTCCCACAGAGTCTGTCTCTTCAAGAATTTTCCGTGCCAATATGCCATATCTAATAATCAAAAAGGATTTTATCTCAAAAAAAATTAAAAGACAAAATAGACTGGGGATATAGTTCTGTGGAGTGTTTGCCCAGAATATATAAAGCCCTGGATTCACTCTTCCACCTGCCCACCCACAAGTACTACAAAAAAATACAAGACCAAACATTCTGGAAATACATCTTCTGAGTTTAGGAAGCCAAGCATAAATATTCCTGGATGTTCTTTCTTGGTCTGCTTTTGTCTTCACCATCCCAGCCCAGTGCCTAAGGATAAGTGAGAATCCTACCACTGTGTCTAGTTTCCCAAGACATGGGCAGAGGAAACACTACTAAATCATTAGGCCCTAAAAAACTTTCCTGCATCTCAATCCCTAGTCAATCCTGCCATCGACTAAATGCTGTTCAAGTTCCTAAAAGGTTGTGAAAAAACAGTAAATACATTCACTCAGTTGCTGAAAGTTTTCTTCCTTTCATATGATGTACAAAATGTGTTGCTAGTCATTAGGTTCATTGTAATTCATTTAAACACATGTTTGAATGAAGCTCACTGTTTTATCTAGATGATTACATGGTGTTTAGAACATACCTGAAGTCATGCCTAGCAGATAATATGTACATTTCTTCTTAGACTAGCTGAAGGGCCACACAACCCTAGGTCTCCACTTTTTTTTTCATTTCTCCAAGAAAGCCTCTCCTTGGTTTCACTCCAAACTTTTAAACTTTGTTGTCATAGTGTCAACTTCTGCTCAAGCCTCACCACATGAAGCAGAATGGCCTGCAGACAAAAATCATTATTAGAGCGTACCAGCAACCTGCTGACAGCCCTTTCCAAAGGGAGGTTTAACCATTCATCCCCTAGACTTGCTGGAATAAGGGAAGAGTCTCTTCTGTGCTTTTTTGTTTCTCCATTTTTAATAGAGACAGAAATATCCTTGTATTTAGTGAAGAAAAAAAATTCTCAAGGTTCTGGAAATGTAATAGTGAAGTATATTGCTCTCTTCCTGAGTCTTTATGTTTGAAAATATTTGAGTTTGGACAAAGACTAGTAGGTGTTTCAGATGACAGAGCAGAATCAGAATATACTTGGTTTTGAGGCGTTTTTTATTCTAGTAAGAAATATAGTATATATTAATGTTCAAACATGTACATGAATATATACTAGGAAGTTTCCAAGGAAGGAACTTGATAATGAGGGTAGCTGGTACCTATGAAAGACAGAGAAAATCAGTAGAGAAGGAAAGAGAACATTTATTGAGCATCTACAGAACACAATAACTATATCTCATAGGGACTGTCTCTTCAACCTTCACACCACGTCTTCACGGTCAGGAAAAATTTAGATCTGAATCAAGGCTCATAGACTCTAAAATCTTAACTGTTGCCTAAGGTGACGGCACACTAATGACACACACTGTTATTTTATTTAGATGTTTTCTTCTGTATCATGGAGATTTTGCAAACTGAAAGTTCATGTGCAAATATTGTGGCCTGAATTCCTATTATACTAGCAGAATACCCTAAAGGCAAGGGTATGTGTACTCCCTGAGAGTAACTATTAAAGTTTCAACACTGGCTGATATAGCCAACCTCTAGGTAAGACACAAGAAAGTAGCATTGCAATCAGCCAACTGGAACTCATGTTCATTCCTACAAAAATGGTTTCAATTACCTGCCCACTTTACTACCCTTTTGGAAAACCTAACTAAATAATTGACACAAACTATGGAAATCTTCTATCAAACCAAATCTTTTGTGCAGCCTCAATATAATAATCAACATAAATGAACTGCTCCAGGGGAGGAAAGGCAGAGCTGGATTGCTTCTGCCTAGCCCTGCCTGAACACATAACACTCCCCAAGTCTCCACCTTTGAACTTCTTGATGTCACCTAGCACTGCTGTAGAAATAATTATTGTGACAACTACACCTGGACTACCAGGAAATAACCCAGTCAGGAATTAAGTTCCCTAAAAAACCAACACCTCCATTGTCTGGCCTCAACAGGAGAGGTAGCAATCACAACGGACAATGCAAGGCAAGTTTCTAATGTCTTTAATCACCTACTATCAGATAAACATCAGTCATGATTTCATGCATAAAGCCTATTTCCAAAATAATTCTCTACAAGTATGGATAACAGGGGAGAATTTCAAGCCATTCAGCGTCAGCATGAATATAAAAATGAACTCGATGTTATCCTAATTAAAGTATCAATTTAGACTATATCATTTCAAGTGCAATGAAGCAGAGCTGAAATTAGAAAGTTAATTATGATCCATTTTTATTATTCTGATTTCAAGTTTACAGCTGCCTAAAAATTAAAATAGAAGAAAAGAGAGAAACAGGAGACAACAGTTTGGATCTAAAACATCCTCCAGATGGGTCCCAAGTAGACTGGAACCTTTAAGAGGTAGTACCTAATGAAAAGTCCTCAGGTAACTCAGGTATTCTCCAGAAGGGTTAGAGGAAACCTTCCCCCTTCTTTCTCTCTTTTTCGCCCCAGCTTGGCCCTGCCATGAGTCCCCTCTCATGGTGTCCTGCCTCACTGTGAGCACTAAAGCATGAATGATGGTACTGCTTCACCATAGGCACCAAAACAATGGGACCCACGGATGATGGGTTGCGATTTCCAAGATCATAAACCAATAACATTTTTCTTCTCCACAAGTTTATTGTGGGCATCTTTTGTGGTGATAAAAAGGAAGATTGTGACAAAAGAAATCCAGGAACCTGGAGAGCCCAGGCAGGAAGTCTGAAGGCATGCTGCTCATACTCAGAAAATATAAAAAGCTTTACAGGACAGGAAACAGGGATCTCCTTTGGTCCATGTCTCTGACAGTGTTGGGTAACCTACAGTTGGCAACTGGACATTTAAGATAGGTAGAAAAAGAACAGAAAGTCTTTGTGGTCTCCAAATCATTAGCATATATTGTCTCCTAGTTGAGTTCCCAACCTATTTTTTAGATTTCAAATAACTTAACCTAGAATCAGGCATTAAGCTCTCTACAAATAAAAGGAAATAAACAAAAAGACTGAGAACTAGAGGGGAAAAAGCTGAAAAATAACTTGATGAACCAGCTACAAACTACCGATTAATGAACTCAAAATTATCTTTGAAAAATCAGAGAAATAAAGTGAAAACCAAATGATGCAACTGTCAACCAAATGGACTGCAAAAACATTAAACATTAAAGCTGAAATCAGTCCAAGACTTAGGCAGGATGTGGGGTTTTCATCTGGGGCATTAAGAAGAATGAAATTGCTTTCACTTGAGATTTAAGAGGATACAGAGAGCAGGTTTGTGCAAGAAAATATAGAGTTCTGGTTTGAGCACCTTAATTTTGAGGTGGCTATAGGAGAGTCAGGTGGCAGTGCCAGGCAGGCAACTGGGTATGCAAGACTGAGTCGGGATTTAAGCCAGAGAAATAAATTTAACTGTTATTAATCTGGAGATGGGATCTAAATCCATGAGCTTAGACCAGCTCCCCACGGGAATATATATGGATGAAACAGAGAATAGGACATAACCCTGAATCTAGAGCAGTGACTCAGCAGCTCAGAGCTCTCACTGCTCTTCCAAAGACCTGAGTTCAGTTCCCAGCACCCACACCGAGCAGCTTATAACCACCTATAACTCCAGTTCTTGGGGCCTGATATAACCTCTTCTAGTCTCTGAGGCCACGTGCACAGTACACACACACACACACACACACACACACACACACACACACACATTAAAATAAATAATAAAATAAATTCTTTCTAGTGTTGGAGATGGAACCTCGTGCTAGGCAAGTGCACATAAACCACTGAAGTGCATTACATTTGAAGAGTGAAAGGAGAGATGGGCAAGAATGACTGGAATGAGAGGTGTGGGGAGGAGAAGAGAGCAGAGAGGAAGAGCACAGCAAACAAGGTGTGTGACATGTTCGATGTCACTGATGTTGAACAGCATAAGGGCTAAGACTTTCTCATTAGAAATAAACATACAGGTGACAACAAAACTCCTGAGGGGAACATGTGGCCAGTGCAGAGGGGTGGCCAGCATTTCACTAGACTACCACACTATTCCCTTCTGTATCTCCGTCCATGTGAATGTATTAGCCACGTAAAAGCACACACATACACAGCTACTTGTTTAAATTAGAAGGGGGCAGGATGTGATTCCATGGTTTGTCAGCACTTGCCTAGCACAAGGTTCCATCTCCAACACTAGACAAAAAAATTCCAAATTGCAAAACACAGATTAGGCCCAACTAAAGGTATAATTTAGTAAAACATATGTAAAAATTTGCATGTTACTACAGAGAGCTAAGAAAGCTATAAAAAGGAGTTAAGAGATACAGACATAAAATGAAACATGTCATATATTGAATCAATTTCCCCAAGACAGAATTTGTAAAATGATAATTAGAAACAATTTTTCAAAATAATGTGGATTTCATCCATTCTAATTACGTAACATAAGCTTGCATTGGATGTTGGATATATAAGAGAAGATATTGGATATCCAATATATTCCTGGCTGGGAAAAAAAAATCCATGCCTAAATCAAGCATAGTCAATGTGATAAACAACGATGACAAAGTAAAGATTCTCAAAGTAGCCAGAAAGAAAGGATGGATCATCTAATGAGGAATGGCAAGAACAGCGGTGGGTTTCACTAAAGCAACTGCAGACTCAAGAGCACGCTGGAATAACATCATCAGTGTAAAAATATTTAACTGGCAAAATAATGCTCATAAACAAAAGAGAGATCAGTCACTAACAATTTCACAAAATGGACAGTATAACAGCAAAATCTTTCACTATTTTATTAGTAATTATTTTCAATAAAGGAAAGTGTTTGGTTTACCTACATAAAAAAAAGAGATTGACTTGAAGAAAAAAAAATAAAGTATTTATAAAAAAAAAAAGAGAGAGATTGAAGAAGAAGTGCACCTAGTTTCTTTTACCTGCTTTCTTTCCCAAGCATGGCATCCTATATTCCAAACAAAAGTGAAGGGTGCCCTTAGCCTTGGTTGGGGCTGAATCTTTAATTTCTTTCAATTAAGGAAGTCTTTATGTTGTGGAAGTTTTTAGTCAGGCAGGTCTTCACTGTTGAGTACTATACAAAAGAAAAGGCCACCTTCTATTTTAAAAAAATCCCAAGGTAAATTCCCTATCCCTGGAAATTCTGAACTAGTTGGTTTTCTTGTTTTTGTTTTAATTTGTTTATTTGGTTTGGTAACAATAAATACTGTCTGTAGCCCTTTAACTTCATACAAGGAAAGAAATATTTTATTATAATTTTTATGTATTCCTCAGGGGAGAGGGGAAGTGGTTGATAGATAAAACAATACCACAGAAATATGCAAAGATGTGATTGAAAAGTATACCTAAGGAGATCCGAGAGGGCAGCTGTCTTATTAGGGTTTTATTGCTGTGAAGACACACCATGACCACACTTTTTATTTATTTATTTATTTATTTGTTTGTTTGTTTGTTTGTTTGTCATTGGAAAAATCCTAAAACAGGAGAAATTTTATTTAGTAAGCACTAAACCACCCCATTCTGCATTGTAGGATTGGGCCCATATGCTACATTGTTCATTTGAATCTACCATGCAGATTTAAATATGAACAATTCTGCTTTAATGAGAAACCCTTCAAAATACAATCAGTGTGTGTCTCTACTTAATACTCAATGTAAGAACTGAGGAAAACTGTCCCGTTCTCAATCTCAGCCAAATTGTCCTACATGGTCTGTGACGATACCGATCAGTATTTTTAAGTATCTGTATACCTGCAAATATTCTTCATAAATGCTGTCGTTTCAAGATTATTCTGTCTTTCCTATCAGAAGCTGAGGGACAGGAATGATATTGCCACTGGAATCAGGGTGTATTGGTTGGAATCTTCACTGTATCACTTATTGGCCAGGCAAACATAGCACTGATATGTAGGTGTGAGGTTTGCATCTACCACAAAATGTTCGTAATTGTTAAACTGAACAATAACTCTTATAAAGGCAAACATTTAATTGGGACTGGCTTACAGTTCAGAGGTCCATTCCATTATCATCGTGTTGGAAAGAGCATGGTGGCAGGCAAGCAGACAAGGCGGTGCTGGAAAAGGAGCTGAGAGTACTACATCTTGATCTGCAGGCAGCAAAAGGGACCTTGTGCCACACTGGGCATAGCTTGAGTATAGGAGACCTCAAAGCCCACCCCCACAGTGACACATTTCCTCCCACAAGGCCAAACTTCCTAACAGTTCTATTCTCTAAGGGACAACCATTTAAACACATGAGTCTATGGGGGCCATACCTATTCAAACCACCACAGCAGCATAAAGTATAAACAAATGAAAGACTCCAAAATATACCCAGAGGATAGAAAAGATACTGATCCATTCTCCAGAAGGGGACAATAGACACCAACAGGAAAATAGCTTTTTCTCTGTAGTCAATGGCTGACAGCATTCCAGGGGGAAAAAAAAAAAACATCATTGTAGGAGCTCCTGTGGCTGAGCTAGCCTCTGACTGTGAGTCCAGTATGGCCCTCAAAACAATGTGATGAGTCTTGATTTTCTTTTTATCTTTCTATCCGTGCATCTATCCTCATTCACTTAAAACAAAGAAATCTAATATGCTTCATTTGACTCACTAGCACCTTGGCCAGGCCTTTTCAAACTCAATCAACATGTTGCATCTGTCTACTGTAGCTGGTAAAAGGTAGCTCTGAACACAGGATGGATGCCAAGTTGGTGGGATGAAGAGAATCTACACTTTGGGATAGGACCATTTTTTTGTGCAGATATGTTCGTAACACCGGGCTCTCTACAGGACATTGCATGAGGCTAAGTAGCTGTCAGTCAACAGTTAAGACAGTTTTTGAGACCCGCCCTGTGGTTTCATTTACTCTTTCCACCTATAAAATAACTTTAACCTGAAACCACAAGAGAATAAGAACAGAGACCAAAGTAAGGCATCACAGGCACTGAGGAGGTAAGTTCAACAGCAAAACAGCGACAAAGAATCCTGAGACACTGACCTTCAGTGAAGTCACAACAAAGTCTGGACTCAAGAGAGGTCTAGAAAACCTAAAGATTCCCTGCAAGCGTCTCATCCTCATGATGCGCCGCCAAATACCTAAGTTGTGATGCAAACTGATAACATTTGGCACTCGAATAGGTTACTCATATTTGCAGTCTCCATGCAAACTCTTAGTGATTAATCCTGACAGCTCTTCTCAGAGAGATGCTGGTCTGGAGCCAACCAGAGTGTGTTCACCCTCATGCTGATTGCATAAGTTCACACAACACCCATCCCTTTCCTCCACAATTTCCCATCATCCATGGCTTAAATTCTCATGACAGGATTCAGGCAAACTCCCCTCTTCCAATTGCCCCTCAGCCCAGCCCCAGGATTATGTCTCCCCTCAGAGTTCTTTGGTTTTACATTCAAAGGTATCCCAGAATTCCCGTCTGAACTTGAAGAAAGTTTAATGGTCCCTGACTCCAACATTCTCCTTGTGTGGGCCTAAAAGTCCCTACATGTTCATAGAGTGATTGCACAAATACCTACCTTTCAGGATATTTCCCACAAGATAAGAAAAGGGAAGAAAATCAAACACAGAAGAGGAAAATGTTTCTTCAACAAAAGAGGAAAAGGAAACTCAAGAGAACTAAAGCACACTCTGTTCTAGTGTCACTCTGTCACTTCAATGAAATGCCCTGACCAAAAGAAACTTAGAAGACGGAGGAGTGTGTCTTATAATTCCAGGTGACCAGTCATCATTGCAGGGAAGTCAGAGGGGCAGGACCATGAGACAGCCAGTCACATCATATCTACAGCCAAGACCAGGGAAAGTCAAACACCCCCTTGCTGCTAGTTCACCGATATTCAGCTAGCTTTCCTTTCTCTTACACAGTTTGGGAATCAGCCTATGAAAGGTACCAGCCACACTCAGGGTGTGTCTTCCCAACTAACTAAAACAATGAAGATCATCCCCAACAGACATGCCCACAGGCCAATCTGATCAAGGCAATTCCTCATTCAGGCTCTCTTCCCAAGTGCTTCTAGGTTGTGACAGGTTGATAGTTTAAAGCTAACCTATCACAAACTCCTTTTCTCTGACCCATGGTTCTTCATGGAAAGTCTTAAACTCAAATGAGATGGCCTTATTTGTAAAGTACTAGACCATCTATGTTTGAATAAATGTTAGATCTTCTATCATAACTTACTAACACAAAGAAAAGTTAAATGAATATTAAGTGACTAACAATGGTGGGAAGATG
The DNA here is from genome assembly GCA_907164525.1 of Lophiomys imhausi. NCBI lineage: Eukaryota > Metazoa > Chordata > Mammalia > Rodentia > Muridae > Lophiomys > Lophiomys imhausi. The sequence continues at coordinate 4,215,161 of CAJQZJ010004750.1, read as the reverse complement.
GCTTAACAAGTAAGAGTCCTTAGTGTACAAGCATAAGGACCTGAGTTCAAATCCCAAGCACCCATGTAAACAGTCACAGCTATATGCACTTGGGACCCCAGCACAACCAGGAGAAGAAGTAAGAAAACCAGTGGAACTTGTAGACTCCCAGCCTATGTCCTGAATTAAGCGAGAGACCTTGTCTCAAAGGAATAAAGTGGAGAGTGACAGGATACATGATATTCTCCTGTGGCCTCTACATAGAGGCCATGTATGTACTCCCAGACACACATGTGCATAACCCACACATACACACACAGCTACTGAGTTCTAGCTCTTTGAGGGATTCAACCTAAATTGTATCACCTACACCTGGGTGTATGGAACCTCCTTCTCATTACTGATGAATTAATTAGAAAGCTGATAGCAGTTCAATGATATGCCCTCCCCCAAAACTGTCTTAAAATACCTATAAAACATTTAAGAATGGATTGTTACTCGCCCTACATCATTATAGGCTACAGTATCCACGGGTCACCTTGGGGTATGAGAAATGCACAGCAGAAAGACTATTCCCATTTCATAGGCTGAGGGATTGGAACCGAGGGGAAATCCCCAGAAAAACAGCCGAAGCCCTGTAGAAGTATAATAGCAGTCAAGTGCTCACTATTATCCCCAAAATCACATGCATGATTTAAAGTCAAATGAATGTGAATCTAATAAAACAAAATCATAGAGTTAAGATATTTTAATTTAAGATGATAATCTAAGGAACAAAGCAAGAAAGAAAAAATAATTAAATAGGCCATTTTAATTAAACACTCCAGAAAACCTGATTTTACAACCTCATCCATTCTATAAATATGGCTTCTTGTTAATAATTTAACCTGAACAGTTTCCAACTATAGGCTTTAGGGAGAACAATTTAACAGTCCACTTACAATGGCTATAAACTCCTCAGGTAAATTAAATGGTCACCAACCGCTCAATACGGAAGCTAATGACTCTCTCAAGTCCCATGTCATCTTTAAACATTAATGTCTTGACATTCTCTCATTTTAATATGACATTGGACTCTCTGAAAATCTCAGAGGGCTCTTCTCTGGGGATAGGGCTGCCAAAGGTACCATGTGTTTAGAACTCTGCGTGCTTCCTCGGTGTTCATCTCCCATGATTCTTGGCTTGGATGGTGCACTTGTACTCAAGTGTTCTCAGGCCTTCAGTTGCCAAAAGGGTAAGTCACCATGATTAGTTAAGGCTGTGGAAACCAATTAAGACATCTGGGGAAAGAAGAACTCCCATTCAATTGCCTCCAAATGACCAGTCAGGAGAGATGCCTGTAACTGGTACTCATACCCATGCCACGCAAGACTGTTGTAGGACAACAAACCCTGGAGATGACCAGTAAGCAGAAGTCAGGAGAAATATTAAAGAAATTTGTTTTCCAGGTAGAAGCTAGTATAAGTTAAGTGAGACAGCAATAATACTGAGATCTGGGCAATAGTCTTAATATGACTTTTGAAGCTGAATAAGAAATAAGCCCAGACCAGTCCAGAAGAGTGAGAAAGTGCTGCAGCTTGGATGAGTGCTACATCATCATAGGCTACAGTATCCACGGGTCACCTTGGGGTATGAGAAATGCACAGCAGAAAGACTATTCCCATTTCATAGGCTGAGGGATTGGAACCGAACAATATTCATCCCTCAGGATCTGCCTAGCTTAAATCCTAAACCAAGGAGAAATACCATGTAAAAGATAAGAGTCTGCACCTGCAAAGGGGTGCAGACAAAGGAACCACAGCTCCCTTCTGTCCACTAAGCCTCTGAAGTAAATAATGAAGGAGAGTAACAGGTGTCTTATGTCCAAGATCAAGGCCATGACTCCCTATGGATGGTTCTTCCTCAAATCCCACTCTTTATGGTTCCTTTAGAAGTATACCATTAAGCCAAATGTGGTGGCACACGCCTTTAATCCCAGTACTTGGGAGGCAGAGGCAGGTGGATCTCTGAGATCAAGGCTATCTTGGTCTAGAGAGTGAGTTTCAGGACAGCCAGGGCTACACAGACAAACCTTGCCTCAAAAATTCAAACAAAAACAAAAATAAAGAATCTGAGATGGCAGCAGAAGACAAGGACACAATTTGAGCACAGAGAAAATAACTACAACATCGCAGAAATATAAACAACTGAGCAACAACCCAAGAAACGCAAACCCACAGGGTTTTACCTAGCGAATCCAGGGACTAGTGGGGGTCCCAGGGCGGGACCCCTGGGACACAGTCTCTGGCACAAACCAGAGGCCTACATGTGGGGCACAGTCTCAGGGCACAAAGCAGAGGTCAGTGGCTTGGGGCATAGGCTAGGGGCCCAAAGCAGAGGCCAGTGGTGCGGGGCACAAGCTTGGGGACCAAACCAGAGGACAGCTGCAAGGGACAGAGGTCCGGGGTCCAAAGCAGAGGCCAGTAGCATGGGGCACAGGCCGGGGGCCCAGAGCAGAGACCAGCACGGAGCTGGCACAGAACAGAGGCCGGCACATACCCTGCTGCAGAAGCTGGCAAAAGCCACACAAATACTCAAAGAATAGCTCTAAACCTCAGACAGGGGTACTCACCAGCCTCCAGAGCACACAGCTTCCACACCAGCATCCCATACAGGAGAACAGTAGGTTCACTAAGATTTATCTCCAGAGGTGCGGCTGGCTGGGAGGCACAAGCATATCTGGGCTTACCCAGAAAGGTATTGGACATAAAGGTCCCTCTACTGGATATACAATCACTTGGAAGAACATTGTGCCCAGACAGGACAGAGAGCTGCTCTTTCTGTACCAGTACAGTCTCTTACAGGTCTGATCCCTGCAGGGTCTTGGGAGGCAGCCCCAACTGCCAGATAAAGGTACCTCCCAGCTACCTGAGCACCTAATATTCACAGGGTCACTGCAACACCCTAAAGAGGACTGGCAGTGCCACTGAAATGGTCAAGAAGACATCAAGAACAATTATCTTAGGGCAACCAGATGGCTAAAGGTCAGCCAAAGAACAAAACTGATAAAAATCAGGGAAATGTGACTCCAACAAAATTCAGTGAGGTTAACACAGCAAGCCCTGAACATCCCACCACAGCTGAAACACATGAAAATGATGACAAATTTATACTTAGGAAAATGATGGAGTCCTCACAAGAAGAAATTAAATCCCTGAAAGAATATAAGGAATCCTCAATTTTACAAATGAAAGCACTGGAGAATACTATTAGAGACCTCCAAGCCAACACATCCCAACATGAACAGGAAAGAGACAAGGCAATGAAAGATTTGAAAGATTTGCAGACAAAGACAAGCAAATTGGAACAGGAAATGAACAAAATGAATAAAAATGTTCAAGGCTTGAAATTGGAAGTGGAAGCAATAAAGAAAACACAAGCAGAGATAATCCTGGAGGTGGAAAATCAAGGGAAGAGAACAGGAACTACAGACATGAGTATCAAAAACAGGATACAAGAGATGGAAGACAGGATCTCATGTGTGGAAGATTTGATGGAAGAACTCAGTACAACAACCAAAGAAAATGAAAAATCTAAAAAAGTTCTCAATGATAACATCCAAGAAATCAAGGACCCAATGAAAAGATAGAACTTAAGAATTATAGGCATAGAGGAAAGAGAAGACTCCCAACTCCAAGGTCCAGGAAACATCTTCAACAAAATCATAGAAGAAAACTTCTCAAACCTAAAGAAAGATATGCCAGTAAAATTCCAAGAGGCTTACAGAACACCAAACAGATTAGATTCTAAAAGAAACTCCTCTCGCTACATAATAATTGAAACTCCAAATGTATAGAACTAAGAAAGAATATTAAAAACTAAGAGGAAAAGGTCAAGTAACATATAATGGTAGAACCATCAGAATTACACCTGACTTCTCCTCAGAAACTTTAAAAGCCAGAAGGGCCTGGACAGATATCCTATAAGCCCTGAGAGAATATAGATGCCCAGCCAGACTACTATACCCAGCAAAACTCTCTATGAACATAGATGGAGAAAACAAGATATTCCATGACAAAACCAAATTTAAATAGTATCTACCCACAAATCCAGCCCTACAGAAGATTCTAGAAGGAAAATTCCAAACTAGAAAAGATAACTACACAAAAGGAAACAGAGGAAGCAAAAAATTCCACTGCAGCTAAACCAAAAGAAACACACAACCATCACCTACACCAAAATAATAGGAAATAACAACCTTTGGTCATTAATATCCATCAACATCAATGGACTCAACTCTCCAATAAAAAGGCACAGGCTTATAGAATGGATCCATAAACAAGACCCATCATTTTACTGCATACAAGAAATGCATCTCACTAACAAAGATAGCAGCTACCTCAGAGTAAAGGGCTGGGGAAAGGTTTTCCAAGCAAATGGACCTACGAAGCAAACTGGAGTAGTCATCTTAATATCAAATAAAAGAGACTCTCAACTGAAGTTAATCAAAAAAGATAGAGATGGCACTACATGCTCATGAAAGGAAATATCCATCAAGATGACATCTCAATATTGAATATCTATGCCCCAAATAGAAGGGCACCTACATTTGTAAAAGAAACTCTTCTAAAGTTTAAACCACACATCAATCCCCACACATTAGTAGTAGGAGATTTCAACACCCAACTCACAACAATGGACAGGTCATTGAGACAGAAACCAAACAGAGAAATAATGAATGTAACAGAGGTCATGAACCAAATGGGCCTAACAGATATCTACAGAACATTTCACCTAAACACAAAAGAATACACCTTCTTCTCAGCATTGCACAGAACCTTCTCCAAAATTGACCATATAGTCAGACACAAAGCATGCCTCAACAGATATAAGAAAATTGGAATAACCCCTTGTATCTTATCAGACCACCATGGAATAAAGCTAGACTTCAACAACAACAGAAATAACAGAAAGACTACACACTCATGGAAACTGAACAACTATCTACTGGTTGTCTACTGTCTCAGGGGAGAAATAAAGAAGGAAATCAAAAAATTCTTAAAATCCAATGAAAATGAAGGCATAACAAACCCAAACCTATGGGACACAATGAAAGCAGTTCTACAAGGAAAGTTCACAGCACTAAGTGACTTTAAAAAGAAAATTGTGACAGCCCATACTATCAAATTAACAGCTGAACTGGAAGAACTGAACAAAAAAAAAGAAGCAAACACTCCCAAGAGGAGCAGAAGGCAGGAAATCATCAAACTTGCGGCTGAAATCAACAACTTAGAAACAAAAAGAATGATACAAAGAATCAATGAAATCAAGAATTGGTTCTTAGAGAAAATCAACAAAATAGACAAACCCTTAGCCAAATTAACTAAAAGGCAGAGGGAAAAACCCCAATTCAACAAAATCAGAAATGAAAAGGGAGAAATAACAACAGACATTGAGGAAATCCAGAGAATCTTTAGGTCCTACTTTAAAAATCTGTTCTCCACCAAATTTGAAAACTTAAGTGAAATGGACAATTTTCTTGATAGATTCCACTTACAAAAGTTAAATCAAGATCAGGTTAACATATTAAAAGCCCTATAACCCCTAAGGAAATAGAAACAGTCATTAAAAATCTCCCAACCAAAAAAGCCCAGGGCCAGATGATTTCAGCACAGAATTCTACCAGACCTTCAAAGAAAAGCTAATACCAATACTCTTCAAACTATTCCACAAAATGGAATCAGAAGGAATACTACCAAACTCATTCTATGATGCCACAGTCACCCTGGTTCCTAAACCACACAAAGACCCAACAAAGAAAGAGAACTTCATACCAATTTCCTTCATGAACATAGACACAAAAATGCTTAATAAAATACTGGCAAACCAAATCCAAGAACACATCAAAAGTATTATACACCATAATCAAGTAGGCCTCACCCCAAGAATGCAAGGATAGTTCAACATACAAAAATCCATTAACATAACTCACCATATAAACAAGCTGAAAGAAAAAATCCACTTGATCATCTCATTAGATGCTGAAAAAGCATTTGACAAAATCCAACAACACTCCATGCTAAAAGTTCTGGAAAGAATGGGCATACAAGGACCATACCTAGAAATAATAAAGGCAATATACAGCAAGCCAGTAGCCAACATCATATTAAATGGAGAGAAACTTTTTAAAGCATTTCCTCTAAACTCAGAGACAAGACAAGGACGTCCACTTTCACCATATCACTTCAACATAGTACTTGAAGTTCTTACTAGAGTAATAAGACAGGTAAAGGAGATCAAGGGGATACAAATTGGAAACGAAGAAGTCAAATTATCCCTATTTGCAGACAATATGATAGTATATGTAAGTGACCCCAAAAATTCCACCAGAGAACTCCTACAACTGATAAACACCTTCAGCAAGGTGGCTGGATACAAAATTAATTCAAAAATATCAGAAGTCCTTCTTTATACAAAAAATAAATGGGCTGAGAAAGAAATTAGGGAAACAACACCCTTCACAATAGCCACAAACAACATAAAATACCTGGGGGTAACTCTAACCAAGCAAGTGAAAGACCTGTATGACAAGAACTTCAAGTCCTTGTAGAAATTGAAGAGGACACCAGAGGATGGAAAGATCTTCCATGCTCATGGATATATAGGATCAACATAACAAGAATGGCCATCCTACCAAAAGCTATATACAGATTCAATGCAATTCCTATCAAAATACCACCACAATTCTCTATAGATTTGGAAAGAGCTATTCTCAATTTCATATGGAACAACAAAAAGCCCAGAATAGCTAAATCAATTCTGTGTAATAAAAAAATGTCTGGAGGTATCACCATCCCAGATTTCAAGCTATACTACAGAGCAATAGTAATTAAAACAGCATGGTACTGGTATAGAAACAGACCAGTGAATCAATGGAATCAAATTGAAGACCCAGAAATGAACCCACACACCTATGGTCACTTAATTTTTGACAAAGAAGCCAAAAATGTACAATGGAAAAAGGACAGCATCTTCAACAAATGGTGCTGGTCTAACTGGATGTCGACATGTAAAAGAGTGAAATTAGACCCATACTTATCACCTTGCACAAAACTTAAGCCCAAGTGGATCAAATACCTTAACATAAAGCCTGACACACAAATCTAATAGAAGAGAAAGTGGGGGAAAGCCTTGAACTTGTTGGCACAGGTGACAACTTCCTGAACAGAACACCAATACCTCAGGCTCTAAGACCAATAATCAATAAATGGGACCTCATGAAACTGAAAAGCTTCTGTACAGCAAAGGACACTGTCATTCGAACAAAACAGCAATCTACAGATCGGGAAAAGATCTTTACCAACCCCATTTCCGACAAAGGGCTAATATCCAAAATTTATAAAGAACTCAAGAAATCAAACACCAAGAAACCAAATAATTCAATCAAAAACGGGGAACAGAACTAAACCGAGAATTCACAAAGGAGAAATCTCTAATTGCAGTGAAATATTTGAAGAAATGTTCAACAACCTTAATCATCAAAGAAATGCAACTCAAGATGACTCTGAGATTCCATCTCACACCTGTCAGAATGGCTAAGATCAAAAATTCAAATGACAGCACATGCTGGTGAGGTTGTGGAGAAAGGGAACATTCCTCCATTGCTGGTGGGAAGGCAAACTTGTCCAACCACTATGGAAATCAGTCTGATGATATCACAGAAAACTTGGAATAGCCCTACCTCGAGATCCAGCCACACCACTTCTGGGTATCCATCCAAATGATTTCTCACCCTTATTTGTAATTGCAGATGTCCCTCAACTGATGAATGGATTAAAAAAAATTGTGGTACATTTACACAATGGAATACTACTCAGCTATCAGAAATAAGGAAATCATGCAATTTGCAGCCAAATGGATGGAATTAGAAAAGCTCATCCTGAGTGAGCTAACCCAGACTCAGAAAGATGCACATGGTATCTACTTACTTATAATTGGATTTAAGCCATATAGTACAGGATAACTATCCTACAACCAACACACCAAAAAGATCAGGAACATAGACTTTGTTACCTAGCAATGGGACAATTTGCCCTATGGGTGCTACCATGTAGGCCCCTAGTGCAAGAGGAAGCCCTTAGCCCTCATGATTGTTGAACTGAGAGGGGCTGATTTGTAGGGACACTCCACATTGGAGGAGTGGGATGGGTAGGAGAGGGAGGAGAAAGTGGGAGGGTGAAACCAGGAGGGGTGGAAAGAGGGCACCATGACGGAGATGTAACTTGATGTACTAAATAAACATAATAATAAAAAAACAAAACCAAAAGTTACAGAAAGAAATATGCCATTAAGTCAGAAGCTGAAGTCTTTATCATCTTAAAGGAATCCATTTCTCCTTTACATTTTGCATATGTTTCTCAGTCAATTGTAAGGCATGAGTTTTCATGGTTTAATATCATCACCTAAGTTGGGATTTAAATGGTCATCAGTAATGCACCATAACCACTGTAGACCAGAAGGTTCATGCTGGACCACACTGTCTGAACACACATGAACTTGCTTCACATGGCTTGTCTAGTCAGCCACAAACAATAAGCCTTTCCATTCACATGGCATTTATGGACTACTTGGAGAAGCCTGATTTTTTGGTTGTTATTTTCTGTTAAGACAGAGAAAATGAGTACATCTAAATATGTGAGAAAGATGATAAAACACAAGAAACTGGGTGAAGAACCTTCATTCGTTCATTTGTTTGTGGGTCTCCTTAGGGTGCGCAGTGACTGGTGAACATGAATGACAGACCTGAAAAGTAATTCAGAAAACCCAAACCCCCAGCAGGAACACATTGCTAATTTATCTTGCTTTTGTCTCCTTTCCTACAGGATGTACACAGTGATATGTATATATGTAATATCCAACAATCTAAATACTGGCATAATTTAAATATATCTCTAATATCTAAATACATCTCAGAGAATTATTTCACTAAGTGTCACGTCCCTCTCGACCGGCAAGAACGACGCAACTCTCAAAAGCTCTTCTCAAGCAGTTTATTCAGGTCCCTTGAAAACAGTCT
>CAJQZJ010004750.1:4187648-4205727 GCA_907164525.1 Lophiomys imhausi | reverse complement strand
GAGACCAGCGCCATCTTTAAGGCGCGGCACGTCGCAGCTCTCTACAACTAAGTTTAAAATAAAATTTCAGCCCTGATTTGAAAGCTGTACATTACATACATATATCAAATACTCATGCTATACCCACAAAATAAATACAAATATGTGTTAGTTAAAAGCTTCAAATAAGAAATTAAATTATGCATGACATAAAAATCAGTGTTATGTCACTTAATTTGAAGAAAATTGTTCTTAATTGCTAGTACACAAAATATAATAGCTTAAAGTTAAGAGAAATTTAAGCTTAATGAAATACAATATTCCTCCTTTTGTGAGGCCTATAATTTTATTTTAATCCCTCCAATAGTTCTTTCATACAACTCACACCCCATTCTCCACATTCCATTAAGACTGACGACTTCCCTAAAATGAGTCAGACATGTGGCAAAGAATGCTGGCGCTGTCTATGTCTTTTTGGTTCTCTTTTTATTCCAGGGACCATGACAAGATGACAAACCCAGGCCTTTGTAATGACGTGAGCTCATGTGCACCGTCACCACCAATGAACTCTAGTGGAATTGATGTATGCCACATCCAGTCACTCATGTAATAATTCAACTCAGCCTCGGAACCCTCTTTCTAATGGCCTCATGGTGACTCCTAGGACAATTCTGAGGAGTCACTGAAAATCATAGAAGACCCCCATGCATAGCTGACACCCTTGTCTTATTGGAACAAAATGCTGATAACTACTGATGCCTTTTTATGCTCTTCTGTGAATACAGGCTCTAATCCTATCAGGCCACTGAGATGTGGCAGGTTGTGTTGCATTGGCATCATTGGCATCTCAGTAGTTATCTTGCCTCTTTACCTGGTGTTTTTTCTTCTCCAAGCCACTCATATTCTCAATCCTTCATTTAATCATGTAAATCTGCATTCAAATGGGCATGATCAGATGAGTTATTCCTGACCTCCATTGCTCTCCAATCCCTCAGTTTACTTAATTGTCTGCTTAACAATGGATTATCACCTGTCCTGGGTTGAAAGCATGATGTCCACCAAAGGCTCATGATATTACATTACAGGTGTATTTATCTTCTTGTTCATTTATTTATTTACTTGAAATAAGAGTCCTTCACAAGAAATACTAAGCCTTTGCTTTGTCTGTTGGTGTACCCTGTCCTCCTACCCATACCCACTACAGAGTAGAGTCTTCAAAAGTGTTTCTTGAGTGAATCAACCCATGATATAAGTGGAGAAAGCTAAGTTGTCATCCATGTTAGGCAAAACTAAGTTACAGATTGACCGAATGGCACCCCAAAGCCCTAAGCAATGGCAACAATTAGATTGGCCCAGCTTTTCTGAGATTTGTTTTTGCCAATGTACCATTCATTCCTCTTGCACAAATTTGATAAAGTTCTTATTAGAAGAAACAAGTTCAAGAAACACAAAGACTCTAAACTACTAAACATCATTGATAAAACTTCGAACCGCAACAGAGGGAAACAGTTGAGCATGGGATGCCACATCTTCCAATGCATTCTAAAATACAATCCAAGTGTGCTCTCCTGCTAGAAAGAAATGGTCCCAAATGCTGGCCACACTTGAGGTGCCGTCAGCTCACACTTTAGCAAGTTGGGTAGCAACATCTTCATCTGATTAAAGAGCCCCTCCCAAGATTTAGGGCAAGTACAATGAATCTATTTACCTCCTTCCTTCTATCCCAAAAACCCACAGCCCTCCTAACTCCCAGATACCCACCAAGAAATAATCATGAAATGAATGGCTCAGAGTCTTGAGACTCCCAGAATTCCTCATCTTAGGACTTATTTGACCTTTACCATCATCTACTGTCTTCATTTCCAGTGCTTGGCTTGGGTTTAGGGAAGATTCTGATGTTGATAAACATGCAATTTTGTGACTTTCTTTAGTCCTAGCTATGGGAGCCAGACATCAGAACTGGGTGCCTCCTCCCTACATGACTTCCGGAATAGTATTGTATATGCTAGGCCAATAGTCCCTAACATTTACTCCCAGGAGACTGATTGTGTGAGTTAGGTGGCTGTAAATTAGCAATATGCTCCGAGAAATTATGGAAGCCCTACATCAGCTACATACACCCCCATAGATTCACATTGTCCAGGTATATATTTTAAAAATTATTTGTGTTGGAATCTCCCAAACTGAACAATGAATCTGGTGTTATTTTTTTTCTTTAATGTTCATTAATGTCTCATTGACATACTGCTTCTGGAAAAACATGACTCTAGCTCCTTCAAATCCAATCCCCTACCCCCATGCTCCCAACTACCCCCAAAGTAAACAACATGAACAACAAAATCAATCAACACGTTGAAATCATTTACTCCTCTGGTCCAACACAGCGATTGTGCCTCTTGCGCTGTTGCACCTCTGACCTACTTCTGGTCTCATAACTGCCTTTGAAGGCTCTGACCTCTGCCCACCTCTCCCTGGCATCTGGGCAGCTCCTTCAGTCAGGTCCAGCAGCACCTGTCTTTTAAGACTCCTATAATGGCTGTGACCCGAATAGACCAAGCTATCTGAAGTCTGTAATTCTCTCCCAGTGTTCCAACCTTTCACTCTAGGTCCTGAATGTTCCCTGCCATTTGAACAATTACCTGGTGAACTACAATTAACTTAATGATAGAAGAAATCACAAGAGCCAACAGGCCAGGCCACCAATCACTTGCGACTCTCTAGTCAATTCCGGTTACCTTCACTAGTGAAATGAGAGGGAAGATCTAGATAATGTAATGCTATCCTAGCCAGAACTTCTAGAACTTTGAGGAAAGCCCTGGGTACCATCTGTGCTCCCCACTTGAGGTCTAAAGGGCCACTGTGTAATGGACTGACCTGAAAAACCTCATCCACTCAACAGTTTTAGCCTTCTGGTCTGAAAGGAAATGGCAAAAACTGTAGATCAAATTAGATCAGAGTATGCCAACTTATCCACCTCAGTAGGAAAATGCTGGAGATCTCTAGACACAGACAGGGCCTCTATAGAATTACAAAAGAAAAGCAAGAGATGACTACGCTCCTGAGCAAGCTTTGCCTTTGGAAGAAAGGTGTTAGTTATTTTTCCCATACTCTCTGGGAGATGTCAAATTGGACAACAGATACAGCCTCCAAATTTTAGATCCTAGAATCAGAAAGGACAGCAAGAGAGAGAGAGAGAGAGAGAGAGAGAGAGAGAGAGAGGAGGAGGAGAGAGGGGGAGAGAGAGAGCTCCAGGAACAGAATCTTATGCTGTTTCTGGGTCTGTTTGTAATCTGTTTTGAGTCATCGTCCATCCTCTACTTCTTTAAGGCTTTGTGTCTTGGCTGCCTTCAGGATGGCTGAATCACACTTTTTGATGGATTAGGAAATGGTGCCATTTTCCATATCCTTCAGAGGACATCCTCGGGCTGGAGTTAACAAGACAGGTGAGGAGCTAGTCAAACATGGGTAAAGTCAGTCCACAGTATATAGTGACTTTCAGGGATCCCCCGTATGTCTCAGTCAATTTTGTGTTGTTATGACAGACAAGGAGCCTGCAAACTTATAAAGAAAACTTTTTTTTTCTTTTTCCACAATGCTAGGATCTGGGAAGTTCAATATCAAGGTGCTAACATTAAGTAAGGGCTTCTTCTTACGACTTTCTTTCAGCCCAGGAAAGTGAACACATGCAGAAGAGAGAACTTGCTTTATCAACAAAACCACTCTCACAATAACTTTGGCACTTTCAAGAGAATTAACCCATTCTCCCAGTGAAGCTATTAATCCATCCAGGAGGGTGGAACCCTCAAGATCTATCTCCCCAATCCATCACAGTGACATTCAGACTCAACAAGAACTGCAGAGGGGACATTCAAACCACAGCATCGTCTATCTATTTATTATAATATGGTACCCAAGAAGGTGATCAGGAGAGCATGAAACACCGGTGGGAAGCAGCAGCAAGAGTTAATTTTAACAGTGAAAGTAGTGATATGGTTGGGCTTTTGTCTGGATAACCAGAAGGACAGACTAATTCAGAGAGCCCACAGGTCCACCCAAACATAGAGCCATGTTAAAGCAAAGTTCTTTCTCTGCTGAGCCACGCCCTCTGAAACATAGGGAACAAAGACTTGGGTGGCTGAGAGCTCTCAAACCAATCCTTTTAAACCTTGTCTTGTCATGTAAATTACTGGCCCCAAATGCAAATAAATAGATATCCATTATTTTAATTGGCTAACAGTTAAGTAGCCACCCTGTCATAATAAAGATGAATATGAATGATTTTACTCACATTTTATCTAAAGTTCAATAAAATAATCCACCAGTCAGTCCTTTCCATAGCATGCACTGGGAACTCTAGTTAAGTAGGACCGTTTTTCTTCCTGTGTAAGTGGTGCTGGAGATCAAATCCAGGGCTTCCTGCACACAAGGCAAGCATTCTACCTACCACTGAGCCACTCCTCTAGCCCTTAAAGATGATTTCTGTAGCACAGTGGTTCTCAATCTTCCTAATGCTGTGACACTGTAATAGAGTTCCTCATGTTATGGTGACGCCCCCCCCCCCAACCATAAAATCATTCCATTGCTACTTCATAACTGTAATTTTGCTACTGTCCTGAATCATAGTGTAAACATCTGATATTCGACCCTTGTGAAAGGTTCATTTGAGCCCCGGGGGGGGTCGTGACACACAGGTTGAGAACCACGGCAGTTTTGTACCATGCACTCTGCCCCAGCCTGCAAAGCTAAGGAAATGGGTGCTTGAGTGACTTAGGCTTCTCAAGGTCTTTTCAGCCTCTGCTGCTGCTCTCATGCCAGACTCCTCATCTAGGGCAAAAGAGATAAGCAAGAAAAACCCAAGAACCAGGAAGTCTCAAACTGCAATCTCATTTGATTTGAAACTGACCCAAGAGAGAGCACATGCTGTTTTGTAGGATATCACGAAGGCTTGCTTAAGCCCTGATGTAGACTGTGGTAGCTTTTTTTAAAGTGATAATATGTGATCATTTGACTTAAGCGGGGGGCGGGGGGGACCTTTGCAGTAATATTCCAGAGAAACAGCAATTCATGTTTTCTCTGGGTCAGCAGGATAGGTACCTCTTTGTCTTCACCAGGGCAAGCCTACAAGGTGATATCCATCTGCTGTCAAGACAATTTCAACTGCACAGAATTAGTCTGCAAACCAGATCCGGCCCTTACTAGATGCCTCTGAGTACAAACTCAATGGTGATTCATCTTTTCAAAACAGACTGTAACTGAGGGAAACAGCGTTGCTTTAATTTCCCTTTTGTGCTGGGGGAGGGGTGTGCCTCTCCACTGGTCCTGAATGAGCTCCTCATTCAGCACGGAGCCTGTCCACCCGGTGTGAGCAGGAAGGGAGTGAACAGTCAGCTTGCTTTATAAACAGCTGTTTCACTCCCTGATTACAGTCAGCAAATCTTGTTGCTGTGTCAGGTCTGCCTGGGACTGCAACTTGAGAAGCAAAGACATATCCGAGGCAAGTGGGACTTCAAAAAAACATCAAGCCAAAAGGAACTTAGAAATTCAAGTCCCCAGGTGGCCTGAACACATACATCATATACCACAAATTGGATTCTTCCCTATGTTGGAGAGTCAGACACCTGGAAAAAAACTGATCATTCTTCATTGTCATCAACATCATCATCCCTGTCACAGCATCACTCAAGGGCATAATCACACTCCCACCTGCATTCAGAGAAGTACCTGGGGTTGAACAAAGGGGTTTGTGTGTGTGTACACATGTGTATATTCATTTACATGTCATGTGTGTACATGGAGACCAGGGACCAAACCCATGTGTCACTCGCCCCTAGAGACCTTGATTTTTGACACAGGATCTCTCACTGATCTGCAGCTCATCAAGTAGACTGGGTTGGCTGGCCAGAGAGCCCTGGGATTGGCCAGCTTCTGCCCCCTCAGCTCTGAGAGTATAAGCACACACCACCACACCTGGCTTTTTCAAATGAGTTGGGTCCTGGGCCTTAACTCTAGGTCTTCATGATTGGACAGCAAGCATTTTATCAACTGAAACTCTCTCTCAAGCCCTCCCTGACTCCTTCCTGATTCTAGTTGGTCACCTTTGGGAATTAATGGCACAGGTGTGTGCAGTCATGCACATCATCAGCCTGTGAGTCACTGCACCTCAGATGTTGTGACTCGGTCACTAGCTTTTGGTTCTCATACTAATCTACACAGGGTACCCAATCCAAGAAGGATTCCAAAGACGCTGTGAGTGAAGAGAAACCACACACACCATCTGACATAAACCATCAAAGCAATTAAAAAAAAAAAACCTTGAGATGCTTTGGCAATTATATTTATAAAAAACTCACACAGATTATGAATACATAAGCTTTATTCTTATCTGTGAAACAGCAATCAAAGATGGAATGAATCAAGACACCACTGACTATTGCCTTAGAAATGTTCTGTGATCTGTGTACAGCAGCAGGGTATGTGCTCAGATACTTTGAAATAGTTGACTCTCCCAGGCACAGTAAGCCAAGTCACAGGGATTATAAGCAGCATGTCCTGGGTGTCACGGGACAGTCAGTGGGAACAGAAACAAACAGCCAGGCATCATGGCACACACCTGGAATCTCAGCATATAGGAGAATGGTGACCGTGAAGCCAGGTTGGGTTACACGGCTATATCCTGTGTCAGAAAACAAAACATTAATGGACTTTAAAAGTGAAATATGCAGCCCCATTGAATCATAAGTATGAACAAATTATGTTTGGAGGAGTGCATGGATGTGCTGTGTATGTGTATGTTTCTGTGTATGCCTGTCTGCATGCACACCCGAGTCTATCTGGAGCTCACCCTGTTTACAACATACAAAGCTAAGACAGTGTATTAAATAATCATCTTTAAAATACCATTTCATCTTTACTGTATTCTTATTTATCAACATTTATGTTTCACTTACAAGTGCCACATAATTTTGTTTAAATTAAGAATTTAATTATAGCCTGTGCCTGGTTCTGTTAATAAAATTATTAAAATGGCTGTGATGAGGAACACATGCTCACAAAGCTGAAGATACTGGCCCCAGATTCTTTACAGAAGGCGCGTCATAGTCACCACTTCAGCTCACCTTTTCCACAACCCTAATAGGCAGATACTGTTATTGGTGTGTAAATATGTTCACACATGGCAAATTAAAACATTATGATAGGGGCTTCACTACCTCATACGGAGACTAGGGCAGTGTTAAAGAATTCACAGAGTCCTTGGGTTTCTGTATCCAAGCCACTGTGTGGAC
This sequence comes from Lophiomys imhausi, assembly GCA_907164525.1. Lineage (NCBI taxonomy): Eukaryota > Metazoa > Chordata > Mammalia > Rodentia > Muridae > Lophiomys > Lophiomys imhausi. The sequence continues at coordinate 4,198,465 of CAJQZJ010004750.1, read as the reverse complement.
CATGAGCTCAAAAAAGAAACAGGGAGGGAGAGAAGACAAAACAGTATCAGAAAACAAAGCTAATATAGAGGGTACTCAAGAGAGTCCTAAAGAAATTTTGCAAAGAAAGCAAAAATATAAAAATGAGGTAGCTAGAAAACACAGGACTGGCAGGGAGACCACTGGGAAGCAAGAGGCAAAGGAGCACAGCACTCACATCACCAGTGTCCTGCGAAGGGGACACCCAAGAAGGAGGTCAGCACTCATATTACCAGTCTCCAGTGAAGGGGACACCCAAGAAGGAGGTCATCATTCACATCACCAGCCTCCTGTGAAGGGGACACCCAAGAGGCAACAGTGCACTTGCAGTGAGATGTCCTCTGGTAGTTCTGGGTGTGTCTCCGTAGTAGTTAATGGTATCGAGCATTTTTAGTATACTTACCAAAAATGGCCACTTGTTTTTAAAGAATCTACTCCTGTTGTTAATTTAATTACTAGGATTTTTGTTGAAGTTGTTTTCTGTGTGACTTATATATTCTGGTTATAATAATATAATATTAATTATTTTTAACAGTAAAAGTTTAGCATCAGCCTCCATGTCTAAAAGCCAATGACTGGATATAGAAACTGTGGTGTGTATATACAATGGAGTATTACTCAGCCAAAAAAAAAAAAAAAAAAAACCAAAATCCTCATTTACAGCAAAATGTAACTGGAGGACACTATGCTAAGTGAATTAAGCCAGACACAGAAAGCGAGTGCTGTGTGTTTTCTCTCATATGTGGAAATGAAAGTCCAACTTTAAAGTAGAATTGTGACTACTAAAGGTTGGGAAGAGTGTGGAAGAGTGAATAGAAAGAAACTAGAATTGATGACTGCACACTGTATGGATGTGTAGAGATACTACAACTACCCTATTAAAATTTATAACTAACACATGTGAGCCCAAATAAAAAGGAAGCAAACCAAAATTTATGAAGATAATCTGGCTAATAGAACCACAACAGAAGAAGGCCAGAATCTACAAAGTGAATGCAGGGTAAAATGACTCAGAACTGTGGATTTCTGGCATGATCATATAAAGCTACTAGACCCTAAAGATCAAGATGTCCTGTCATCTCTATGTTACACCATAGCTGTCTACATAGCCTTCCCCACATAGGTCTTGACAGACACTTTATCCAAACCATTCCATAGCAAAAAAAAAACAAAAAATGAAAATAAAATTATTGACTGATTTTCTGTAAAATATACTAATATAAACACAAGCACCTGAAAAACAACTGAATTTTTTTCTAAATATCCAAATACTCTTTTTCAAATTAAAGAAGGTGTAACAAAGCTGGAGAGGTGGCTCAGCACTTAAGAGGAGCACTATCTGCTCTTACAAAGTAAGAGATGGCACAGTGGGCAGGAATACTTGCTGTGCAAGTGGTGAGAACCTGAGTTCAATTCCACAGCACCGACAAAATAAAACAGGAATGGCCACAGAGTCCTGTAACCCCAGCACCATGGGGACAGAGCAGGAAGATCAGCTTGCTGACTAACCACCCTGGCTCAAGGTTCAGTGAGAGAGACGCTGGCTCAGGAAAATGAAGTCAAGAGTGATAGGCCAGGACACCAAACCTCCTGGTCTGGCCTCAGCACATGCACAGACACATACATCTACATACATGTTCACATACCAGACACATACATCTACATACATGTACACATACACCACATAGAACACACCACAGTGAAAATAAATAAATAAATGAAAATAAACCAAGTGCTTCTTGAACCAGGTTCAAAGAAGACTGAGTGCTGTAGGTTCTTAGCCTTACTTCTTTTCTTTTTTAATTTAAAGTATATATTTTCTACCCCAACATCTCCCCCTTTTAGTCCAATAAAAGGTTATTTTTCTTATAACAATACAAAACAATAAGAACAATTAGGCAACAAGGATGAAAATTATAAGGTATAACATACTTTCCCAATGACCAGTCCATACATATTTGGCAACTAATAATAATATTCTATTATCTATCTATCTTGAGGAGTTTAAAGTTCATTTATAACTCAGTTTCCATTCTAACTCGCATTACCAATTAAAAACATCTTCTTAGACCTAGAACATCCTTTTAATTCCTAAACAACTTAAAACTTAACTGTGAGACTATAACTATCTAGTCTTCAACCACATCAGAGACCTGAGAAGGATAAATATATCTGATTATATAGGAAGTGCAGAGCCAGCAGTTTCCAAAAGCAAGAAATGACAGACAACTGTCTGCCTGAACAGTCCTCAACTTCTCTCTATAACATTGGAGCATCTATCTTCAGCCTTTTGGCTTAGTATCTCTGACAAGTATTAATTATAAAGCAGGAAGTAGGAAGGACTTGCCCACCTGGTCTTGCCAGAGGTACCAACCTTACTTCTAACCTCAGTCTCTCTGATCTTGATTTACAGTGATGCAAACCAGCAGTCTCATGCTCTACTCCCTCCACATGCCTTCCCCACCATGACGGGCTGTGCCCTCAAACCGAAAGCCCAAATAAATACCTTCTCCCTTAACCTGTTTCTTATCCAGTGTTTGGTCTCAGCAATGAGGAAAGTAATGAGCACAGTACCAGAAGGCCATGTCCAACACAACTCCATCTTATCCAGTAAGCAAATGAGAATCAGGAGAATCCATCCCCTCCCTTTCCGCTTGCCTTCTGTCCCTCCCTGGTCCTTTGTGCTGAAGAGAAACCATTCTTTGGAGTTTAGTTTACTCGGGACAAGGGAGCAAATTCCATTGTGAGGGTCCCCAGAGCAAAGAAAAGGAGGCACCTCAGATAAGGAAGCCCTGACCCCAGAGTGCCCACTGTGAACTTCACAGATCCAAGGCCCATGTGGGTGTGCACACCTACTCACATCACTAGAGAACATTCTACACACTCCAATGTAAACACTTGGTTCTCTCTGGTGGTGTTGTTGGATCCCACCACGTGGACCCCTGCCATTGTCTCTCTATATTTTGCCCCCTTTCTTACATGTAAGCTCTTTATATTCTGAAACCCCCAAGACAGAGAAGTGAGGAAAATTTCCCCTGTCTACTTGTTCAAGGTCAGCTTTAAATAAGCCTGTTTCCTTCCACTAATTTTTGTCTCCCAAGTCCTTACCACAGGCACCTTGCCTTGTTACCTGGGGGAATTTGATGTTGACTCCAACAGCTCCCTTTTAAACACACTTGCAATGCTGACACATGTCACAGTCATACCTCCCCTATAAGACTAAAAGAATCTGTGACAATAAATAGGAAGTGCCTAAAAGATGAAATTCTCATTGGCATCCCTAGCAGATTTTATTATTGTTCTATCCAGGCTCAGGAGCTAGAGATTCACTTCTACCCAAGCTTGGTGATAACCATATTTATCAGAAGGGACAGAGCTGTGTGACTGAGTGGCACAGCCCAACAGCTTGCACCACAGAGCCTGTGTGCATATCTGGCAGCTGGCAGGAAACAGGATATGGGAAGCAAGTCTGACAAGTGCTGTGTGGATTGGTGGGTAATGTGTGAGTACAGAGGATAGTGATGAAGAAAAACACCTTTGGGGACCAGACATGTTTACTATTTGTGTTACCTCATAAAGGACCAGCTGACGCCTTATTTTCCAACTGATTCAAATATACATGTTTTTGATATAGCAAGACACAAGGCTTCTAAATAAGTGAAAAAACAGCAGAAAGAACAGAAGACAGTAACAAGATGCTCTCCTGTCTTCTTTTAGATAGATGTTTCCTCCCTGGCAGCAGAGAGCCCCTGGGGGAGCACTGAGGAAAATTTTTAAAAGCCGTACATAGACTGATACGATCTGAGTTTTCCAATGGCACCCCAACAAGATCAGCAGCCACTGACAGAAACCAGTCAGATAACTCTGCTACTGCCAAATTCTCAGGAGGACATGACTGGCAGAAAGGGAGCTATGATTGTTCCTCAGATCAAGTATGGGAGCCATAAAATCAAACTCATAAGACAGGGAGGATTTACTCGTGACTCATAAACCAGCAGAACAAAGTGGGAAGAGTTAGTATTCCCCAAGCTTACCATGTCTGCTGAATGGAGAATTCTATTTGTCCTGGGAGAAGGCAGGAATAGAACCATAGATATGAGAAATGTTGGCAAGTATCTGTTCATTCATGATTTCACTCATTCATAAGTCGGCCAGTGGTTGCCAAAGAGCAATGTCTACATGTCAAGGCTAAAACATACACAGGGTTAGGAATTATAGATAAATAAATAGATGCTATATAGATGGATAGATAGATAGATAGATAGATAGATAGATAGATAGATAGATAGATAGATGACAGATAGATAGAACATGGTCCCTACTAAAAAGGAAATCAATCTAGTTGCAGATTTAAGTACGAAAAGAAAAACACAGCATGATGAGTTTATGTCCAACCCTGAGATGGGCACAGCCACTGAGGAACTCACGAGAGGGCAGGAGGCAGAGGACAGCTGAAATGGCTCTCCTGCTGAGTGTCCCTGCTGGGAGCCTAACAGCCCAGAGAGCCTGGTGCAGTAAACAACTGAAAGAAAGCTGGACAGAGGTTTGTGCAGACAGCACCTCTGCATGCAGTGGGAAAGCCAGGCTGGAGTGGGGACAGGCTGCAGCCGCAAGTGAGCCCAGATCAGAGCAGGCTTTCTCAGAAGACGGTGGCACTGTAACCTGTCAGCTGGGGATTCCCAGGAGGGATCGTGTCTCCAGTCCACTCAAGGTGGAACATAACCAGGAGAAACCTTACTTTTTCTTCCCTCCAAAACCCTTTCTCTGTGGCCCATCCCTCTCACGTGATTCTACAGAAGCCTCTGTAGTGCCTTCTGCTCATTTCAAACAAGCCACCTTTCAGAAAAGTAAATTTATTTATCTGCCAAAAAAAAAGCAGATGCTGCTCCCAAAGGTCAAGGTCTCAAGGTCAGATCAAAGAAGCCGTGCACTCCAGAGAGACACAGCTTTGTGCGAGGATTGGTCACCCACTGTCACACCACAACTGCTCTTTGTCCTTTAAGAGATCCTTGTATCCCTGACCCTTCCTGGCCTTCCATAGATATCTGTAGCAGAAAACTCTGTATTTCCTCAAGACCAGCCTTGAATGAATCTATTTCCTGTTGGTAGTAGAACAACAAGCCCTTCAAACCCTGGATTTCAGGGACACTCAGTTTCTGATCTGTAACCCAGGATCTGCCTCAGTGACCTCCATTTCTAGTAGTTCTTGGGTGACACAGATATGGCTGGCAATGGTGTCACTGTAGGACACGGATCCCTTTTACACATTCTAGGTCTTGTCATAGACAATCAACAGTTCAGAGGGGAACCCAGTGGACAGCTCACTGGAGTCAGGGCTGCCTTAAATAACAAGCCAGGCCAGCCCAGGCTCTATACCAGAAAAGAGTGCTCTCCCAGAGCGTGGGGTGAAGCACTGTGAACACCCTGCTAAAATTGATTAAACTCACTGCTTGTGTTAATGACATGTTCGATTTCCTATAAATAGCAAAAGTGTGGAGAAAGCAGCAGTTTGGGCTCTTCTTTGATGACTTTGGGACCCTTAAACAGTAGGATTATCAGTCGTGGCCAGTCAGACTACCTTTCTGCCAGCCCAAGCCATCTTAAACACACTACTACTGATAACTCAAAAAAAAAAAATGAAAAACCACAGGATGACCTTAGCTTATTGTGCCAATGGTTTAGCAGATGGACTGCTAAGACTGCTGCTAAGAGCGGAGACTGTGATGGATCTAAAACACAAACCTCAATGATTGTTACTGATGCTACGAAGCAAGGTTATGATCAACCCAAACAAATGTCTGTGTTAGGTTTAAAAACAAAAAAGTGGATGTAACTGGTCCAGACAAGTGACTGCAATTGGTCTAAACACCCTTTTCTGGGATGTATAAGCAGAGTGCTAAGGCCTACTGCTACCTGCCTTTGTGTTAAAGCTTTAGCCTAATAAAAGGCTTCTCTTCTCTCAGATGCTTTTCTCTTGCTCACTTTCAGTAGCTTGGGCTAATCTGGTAACAGAAAGAGACAGCCAAGTGTGGTGGCAACCCCAGAAGAGCAGTTAGGTGAGGCTGTGAAGGCAACACGGCAGCCACCTGCATCTCAACTAAAAACATGGCAGGTTTCCAGCTCCCAAACCGGGTGCCCCAGTCAGTCCTGGAGGAGCTTGACACCCCACGTCATGCCAGTCTAGCTGAGTTCCCGTCTACCCGGAAGGAGTCAGAAGATGGCCAGCCGAACAGTCCAGGAGCTATCGTGGTAGGAAAAAGGCATCAGAAATGGACATGTAGTCACAGCATGGCATAGTCGCAAAAGCAGCAATGTGAACTTAGCCGACTGACACCTAAAGAAGAGGCCACTGAGTACAGCCAGGGCCAGATGAAGGCTGGCAGAAATGGAGAGCTGCCAAGGGAGAGCTTAGAGTAAAGAGGGAGAGAAGGAGCCAGAAAGGAGAACCTGCAGGGCTCGGTCCCCAGAACTCCAGAGTGTTGTGGGTCTGGTACCTCAGGTTCAGAGTTCTGTCACCAGCAATGCCTAAGGCCTACAGCAAATCTCTAACAGTGTGGGACAAGGGTGCTGATAGACAAGAGGCCCATATGGACACCCAACACTAGAGGGTGCCACCTGCTGCTCCTGCTGCTGGCTGCCTGCTGCTCAGTGAGAGTCTCCAGAGATTGCATTTGAAGAGCATCTTCTTGTCTACCCAAGGTTTCTACCCAGGAAGAGCAAAAGACCCTCAGCCAGAAGGATGGAAAGGGAAATTGTACATTCTGAGTTCGAAACCAGAAAGCAAATAGGACTCGACCCTGAAAGCCTGTGAACCCCTTACTCTGAAGAGATAGCTTTGGGAGACATATCAGTACATACTTGCTGAAGGGACACTTCCTCAACTCGTCCTCAGGCATGCTCTGTTTCTTTTCACCTTTGGGCTTAGGCTGGTCTTTAGGCTGGCTATTTGACAAGATCATAATGGTAACTCATCTCACTTTAGGAAGCAGGGAAAAATCTGCTGTGAAAGAATGAGAATCCAGGGTCTAGGAACTAGAAAAGTAACATAGGAGGAAACCAGCATAGAATCAAGGGTGAGAGTGTGGCATACCTTTCCAGAAGCTGAGAGCTCAGAGTCTCTCTGGAAATCAAAGATCAGCAAGAGGAACATGGAAATGCATGTTGGAGGAAGGACATCAGATCAAACAAATGCTGTTGAAGCCCCCCTCCCCAGCACCTCTCTCTGAGTGCACCTCTCCCATGGTCATTGACCGTAGCTGACCCTGACATCACCAGAGTGCTGAGTCGCTTGCCATATGTGGCAAAGAACCAGTTTGTTTGTTGTTTCAAATATCTAATCATCTTGACATTAGTGCTTCTGCGTTTAGTTACTTTGCTCATTGCAACAGCACCCTCGACAGGAACAACTTCAGCGGGGAAGGATTTACTCAGACTCACAGTTTGTCAGGGAATGGCCCATCATGGCAGGGAAGGAACAGTGAAGTTCATGGCAACTGGGCTCTGCCAGTAGTACCACAAACATATGGTATCATCTCCATGGGTCAGGAGGCTAGTCCATCATCTTCAAGGCCTACCTCCCAGATACCAAGTATTCAGAAATGAGAACCTGTGGGGGTTTAACATCCAAATCATGACACTCTTGTAAATGTATTTTTTAATTAATAGAAAATTTAATTAAATTATGTTGGGTATCATTTTTAGAAATAATTAAATTATTACTTAGAATTTAAATTATCATTAATTGGTCAGCAGTGTTATCTTTAATCCACCATTATAAACGAGCACACAGAGACCTGATGGATTTTAACAAGCCTTGGCCTGGATTGTGCAATCTTAGCCCATCTAGTCTAGCTCATAATTCTATTCCCTGAATATGACCCCATATATACATACATCCCCTGGGCTGTTGTTCCCCACACTATGCCAATGGTCCAGGCCACGTGGAATGATGTATTTTCTCTAACCTATGGCATGTGCCCTTTTTCCTGCTCCAGATGCTTGTCTTGGAGGCTTCTGGTTTTTTAGTACATAGGGAGAACCAAGGCCTTAGCTCTTCAGCTTCTGTTAAGGTAGCCTCACCTTTGAAATGCATTCAGGTTCGGTTTCCTGTTCTTTGACTAGGAAACCATCTTTCACACAGGCCTTCTCAGGCTGTAAGCATGGATTCTAATTGCCATAGTTAGGCACCATTTGTAGAAAAAATTAATTAAATTATGTTGGGCAATATTTCTAGAAACAATTTAATTAATTATTTCTACAAAGCCTGTCTATTAAACAGACAAATTTGAGTGCAGGAAGAGTCTAGAAAATACTAGTACACCTTAAGAGTGTCAAAGTCATCAAAAACCAAGTTTCAGCAACTGTCACAACCAAGAGGAACCTGAGGAGACAAGATAATGAAATATGCCATGGTCTCATGATCTCCAAGATGGATGGAACAGCGAAGGTCATTAGAAAAAAATGAAGGAAACGTGAAAGAACTGTGGAATGTTGTTAATAGTAATGGACTGTACTGTTCCAGTAATGTGAACAACTGTATAAGATTCACGTATGACATCAGTGAGGGGACCATGCTGTAGGAGAACTAGCTGGCAATTATGCTAACCTTGACATTTTTCTATGAATCTAAAACTCTTCTAAAATGATAAAATTTACATTAAAAATAAAGCACTAAAAAGGTAAATTACAAAAAAACTAAGATAAACAAAATAAAAGCTCCAAATATATGATCCTCAGTAGATACAAAATTATATTTCAACAAGAACAAAGAAAGGAATGGCAACCATTATACACCTTTTCATTAAAAGTGCACATATAAGTGAATAGCAAGTTACTGATCCATTCATGATGTTTGTCATTGCAAGTAAACAAAGAGCTGTGTATGAAAGATCAAGTCCCCACATTGCACAAAGAAAGCACACTTATAAGAAACATAATTGTCACTATTAACGTTCTTGACATGAAATGTCACCATGGTCTCTGCTTGTCAGCATATGATTGGGCTTGCTCTCAGTATTTCTCATGGGTGATGCCCAAATGTTTTGTTTTATTTTGATAATACCAGCAGCAGAGAGATCCATTTTTTTTTGTCTTCCGCTCTTTAATAACTGTGTAATTGCACCAAGGTTTTCTTTTTTTTTAAATACTTTATTTTTTTTTCTTCAAGTTACATCTCAGTAACAAACCCCTCCCTATTCCCCCTTCCTATCCCGCCCTTCCACCCTCTTCCCCCCAGAAGTTTCCCCTTTCAGTCCAACCGATGGTTCCTTCTCTTATAACAGTAAGTATTATACAAAACAACAGATATAAATATGCCACATTTATGAGAGTTAAATGGCCCAGTATACCTTCCCAATGTCCAGTTTATACATATTAGGCCCCTGACTTTAACATTCTACCATCTAACCATCTCCATGAGTTTAAAACGTCTACGGCCATACCACCCTGAACGCGCCCGATCTCGTCTGATCTCGGAAGCTAAGCAGGGTCGGGCCTGGTTAGTACTTGGATGGGAGAGATCCATTTTATAGAAGCATTTTGACGATAGGAGCACATGACTTTTGGGGACATTTTAGTGAGCTTCACTTATTCTATGTTTGATCGTTATCCAAAGTGAAGACAATATACCAGTTTGTTTTTAATATTTATCTTCAAAATTGTACTGTCAATCTCTCCTCATATTACCCAAGAACTTCTCTCCTGAGAAGTTAGAGATCAGGTGATTTCTCAATTAAAGAAATGGGCATGAGATGAAGGATATCTATTTCTTTGAATAAGCAATAAGATGAGAATGTTCTACCAAAGCTCATAAAGTGAGACAGGCAGGGGGATGCACACTTGTCACCCCAGGATTCAGAGGCCAGCCCAGGACACATCGTGAGAACGCATCTGAAAATGTCAACAGCAGCAACAAAAAAGAATCCATATGGTGTTGGCTGATAACCTTTTGCATATTTTGAATATCAAGATTGTAATTTATTTGGTGATTGCTGTGAAACTACAGGTCATGTTATAACAACCTGTAGAAAATGCTCTTCCCAGCTCCTAACTCTTGTCTCTTCCTTTGATCTTCTCTGTCATCAAAAGGCTGATTCTCTCCTCAACAGCATATTTGGGCCATTATAATATCAAACATAGCAGACACGTGAGTACCTCTGGCTGTCCACTTCACCTCTTTGCAAAGATGAGCCCTGACAGCTTTCCTATGTCACAGAACTGGTGTCCGGATCAGCCCTTCTCAGCTCGTCTTCTTGATCATTGTGCTGCAATATGCAGCGAATGCTCCCGCTTCTATCACACAATAATAATAATAATAAAATAGAGAGTGTAGTTCATTATTCTTCACTTCAGTTGAAATTTGGCCTGGTATTTCTATTCATGACAAAATTTTCTCAAAACAAATTGTTGATTTTCATTTTGGCTCAAAGCCCTTGATTCTTGCAGCCTGAATCTTTCCTTAAGATTGCAGTTGTGACATACCAGTGGCTGCCTGGACAGTTCCCATTTTTTCTCCATACATTACAGCATCAATCTTCAGCCATTTGGCCCCATTTCTCTGACAGACATTGATTGTAGAGCAGGAATTATGAAGGACTTACCTACCCTGTCTTGGCAGAGCTAGGCTGTCGACTTGCCCGCTTCCAAGTTTTGTCCTTTTTGGACAGAAGTCTGTCTACAGTTGAAGCAAGGGGTTTTTCTTGCCAAGAGAATGGCTTACCACCAATTCAATCATCTCCCACTGGAGATTCTTCAATGCTCATCTTCTACTTGGAGTAATATAGGGGGTGCTGTCAGGAGCT
>CAJQZJ010004750.1:4156107-4173131 GCA_907164525.1 Lophiomys imhausi | reverse complement strand
CTGTTACCTGCTTTTTAATGCCAAACCATGGAAATAGCCTATACCTCTACAAAAAAAACCAAAAAACAAAAAAAAACTTTTAAGCTGCTATCAAGTTTGTGTAATCTCTGTAGCCACCTGCAGTCTAACATTCTAATCTGAAATTAAGGCCATTTTCTTTTCATGCCAGTAAGGTAAATTATAGTTTGAAATTTTTATGTTGTATTTTTATTATATTTTTAAGCTTATTAATTCTTTTCTTAAAATAGTATTATTTATTTCTAGAACATAGTTTCCTCCCTCCTCCCCTCTTGGCCTCTCCCTTCATCTCTCCTTCCCTCCCTCTCTTCTTCCCTCCCTCCCTCCCTCCCTCCCTCCCTTCCTCCCTCCCTCCCTCCTTGTTCCTCTACTTGGTACTCTCCTTCTCCTCAGATGAGGTGGGTCCTCACATATCATACTCCCTCAGATCTTGCGTCATGTGAGGCCCAAGAGCTTACACTCGTACTGGAGCTTGATAAGGCACACCATCTAGGGTGTGGGGTTCCACTAACCTGCAGCAGATTCCATGACTCACTGGTGGGTAGAATTTTTCCTAGGATAGATATGCTAGGTTCCTGTCTATTTGGGTGTGTGGGTTGTAGGATAGTTATCCTCTGATGTATGGTTAATATCCATTTGTAAGGGAATACATACCATGTTTATCTTTCTGGGACTGCGTCAGCTCACTTAGGATGAGCTTTTCTAGTTCCATCCATTTGGTTTTGAATTGCATGATTTTCTCATTTCTGATAGCTGTGTAGTATTCCATTGTGTATATGTACCACAGTTTTTTTATCCATTCTTCAGTTGATGGACATCTGGGTTGTTCCCAGTTTCTGGCTATTACAAATAAAGCTGCTATGAACATTGTTGAGGCAATGTCCTTTTGGTTTCTTTTCAGATCTTTTGGATATATGCCCAAGAGGGGTATGGCTGGGTCTTGAGGTAGATTTATTCCCAATTTTCTAAGATATCTCCAGATTGATTTCCAAAGTGGTTGCACAAGTTTGCAGTCCCACCAGCAATGGGGGAGTGTTCCCCTTTCTCCACATCCTCGCCAGCATGTGCTATCATTTGAGTTTTTGATCTTAGCCATTCTGACAGGTGTGAGATGGAATCTCAGAGTTGTTTTAAGTTGCATTTCCCTGTTAACCAAAGATGTTGAACATTTCCTCAAATGCCTCTCAGCCTTTAGAGATTCCTCTTCTGTGAATTCTCGGTTTAGCTCTGTACCCCATTTATTGATGGGGTTATTTGATTTTTTGGTGTTTAATTTCTTCAGTTCTTTATATATTTTGGATATTAGCCCTCTGTCAGATGTTGGGTTGGTGAAGATCCTTTCCCACTCTGTAGGCTGCTGTTTTGTTCTAAGGACAGTGTCCTTTGCCTTACAGAAGCTTTTCAATTTTATAAGGTCCCATTTATTGATTGTTTGTTTTAGTGCCTGAGCTATTGGTGTTCTATTCAGGAAGTTGCTACCAGTGCCAATGATTTCAAGGCTTTTTCCCACTTTCTCTTCTATTAATGTTAGTGTGTCTGGATTTATGTTGAGGTCCTTGATCCACTTAGACTTAAGTTTTGTACAGGGTGATAAGTATGGATCTATTTGCATTCTTCTACATGTTGACATCCAGTTAGACCAGCACCATTTATTGAAGATGCTTTCCTTTTTCCATTGTATGTTTTTGGCTTCTTTATCAAAAATTAAGTGACCATAGATGTGTGGGTTTATTTCTGGGTCTTCAATTCGATTCCATTGGTCAACTGGTCTGTTTCTATACCAGTACCATGCTGTTTTCATTACTATTGCCCTGTAGTACAGCTTGAAATCCGGGATGGTGATACCTCCAGATATTCTGTTATTGTACATGATTGATTTAGCTATTCTGGGTCTTTTGTTATTCCATATGAAGTTGAGAATTGTTTTTTCCAGATCTGTAAAAAATTGAGTTGGTATTTGGATAGGAATTGCATTGAATCTGTATATTGCTTTTGGTAAGATTGCCATTTTTACTATGTTGATCCTACCTATCCATGAACAAGGGAGATCTTTCCATCTCCTGATATCTTCTTCAATTTCTTTCTTCAGGGTCTTGAAGTTCTTATCATACAGGTCTTTCACTTGCTTGGTTAGAGTTACCCCAAGGTATTTTATATTATTTGTGGCTATTGTGAAGGGTGTTGATTCCCTTATTTCTTTCTCAGCCCATTTATCTTTTGTGTAAAGAAGGGCTACTGATTTTTTTGAATTGATTTTGTATCCGGCCACCTTGCTGAAGGAGTTTATCAGCTGTAGAAGTTCTCTGGTGGAATTTTTGGGGTCACTGATGTATACTATCATATCATCTGCAAATAGGGATACTTTGACTTCTTCCTTTCCAATTTGTATCCCCTTGATCTCTTTTAGTTGTCTTATTGCTCTAGCTAAAACTTCAAGTACTATGTTGAAGAGATATGGAGAGAGTGGGCAGCCTTGCCTTGTCCCTGATTTTAGAGGAAATGCTTTAAGTTTCTCTCCATTTAGTTTGATGTTGGCTATTGGCTTGCTGTAAATTGCTTTTATTATTTTTAAGTATGGTCCTTGTATGCCTGATCTCTCTAAGACTTTTATCATGAAAGGGTGCTGTATTTTGTCAAAAGCTTTTTCAGCATCCAATGAGATGATCATGTGATTCTTTTCTTTCAGCTTGTTTATGTGGTGGATTACATTGATGGATTTTCTAATGTTGAACCACCCCTGCATCCCTGGCATGAAGCCTACTTGATCATGGTGTATGATACTTTTGATGTGATCTTGGATCCGGTTTGCAAGTATTTTATTAAGTATCTTTGCATCCATGTTCATAAGGGAAATTGGTCTGAAATTTTCTTTCTCCGTTGGGTCTTTGTGAGGTTTAGGTATCAGGGTAACTGTGGCCTCATAGAATGTGTTTGGCAGTATTCCTTCTGTTTCTATGTTGTGGAAGAGTTTGAAGAATATTGGTGTTAGGTCTTCTTTGAATGTCTGGTAGAATTCTGTGCTGAAACCATCTGGGCCTGGGCTTTTTTTGGTTGGAAGACGTCTAATGACTTCTTCTATTTCCTTAAGGGTTATAGGACTGTTTAATTTGTTTACCTGTTCTTGATTTAACCTTGGTAGGTGGAATCTATCAAGAAAATTGTCCATTTCATTTAGATTTTCCAATTTTGTGGAGTACAAGTTTTTGAAGTAGGACCTAACGATTCTTTGGATTTCCTCAATGTCTGTTGTTATTTCCCCCTTTTCATTTCTGATTTTGTTGATTTGGGTATTTTCCCTCTGCCTTTTAGTTAGTTTAGCTAAGGGCTTGTCTATTTTGTTGATTTTCTCAAAGAACCAGCTCTTGGTTTTGTCGATTCTTTGTATTGTTCTTTTTGTTTCTAAGTTGTTGATTTCAGCCCTGAGTTTGATAATTTCCTCTCGTCTGCTCCTCTTGGGAGTGTTTGCTTCTTTTTGTTCTAGCTCTTTCAGGTGTTCTTTTAGGTGGGTAGTATAGGAATTCTCCAGTTTCTTTTTGAAGGCACTTAGAGCTATAAACTTTCCTCTTAGCACTGCTTTCAATGTGTCCCATAAGTTTGGGTATGTTGTGCCTTCATTTTCATTGAGTTCTAAGAAGACTTTAATTTCTTTTTTTATTTCTTCCCTGACCCAGAGGTCATTGAGGAGAGAGTTGTTCAGTTTCCATGTTTTTGCAAGCACTCTGTTGTTTTTAGTTTGCATTTCTTAATTATCCTAAACAGTTTATGACAATTAGTAGTAAAAGGCCGAAATATCACATTTCATTTTTTTCTTTACCTCCTAACCCTTCCATCCCATTTCTCTGGAATGGGGTGTCCTTATTGAACAGTCCCTCATCTCAGTTGAGAGGCCCTATGAGGGCCAAGAGCCTCCTCATTCATTGGGGGTCTATGAAGCAGTACCATCAGTGAAAAGTGTCTCGTTGCCCGGGAGAGAGAACTACTAAACAAACAAACCAATAAGCAGACAATAGATAAAAAACACTAAAAAATAGAAAACAAGTAAAACAAATATAAAAAATAAATAAAAATTAAAAATAAAAAGTCTATGTCCAAGTTCCCTTTGGTGTTTAGTTGTAGTATCGATACCTTCTATTATATAGCTAAAATCCTACTATAAGTGAATAGATGCCATATGCGTTCTTCTGAGTCTGGGTTAGTTCACTCAGGATGAGCTTTTCTAGTTCCATCCATTTGGCTACAAATTGCATAATTTCATTGCTCCTGATAGCTGAATAGTATTCCATTGTGTAGATGTACTACAGTTTTTTAACCCATTCTTCGGTTGAGGGACATCTGGGTTGTTTCCAGTTTCTAGCTATTACAAATAAGGCTGCTATAAACATAGATGAGGAAACTTCCTTATGATTCCATGAAGAGGCATTTGGGTGTATACCCAGAAGTGGTATGGCTGGGTCCTGAGGCAAAGCTATTCCAAGTTTTCTAAGATATCGTCAGACTGACCTCCATAGTGGTTGCACTAGCCTGCACTCCCACCAGCAATGGAGTAGGGTACCCCTTTCTCCACACCCTCGCCAGCATGTGCTGTCATTTGAGTTTTTGATCTTAGCCATTCTGACAGGTGTGAGATGGAATCTCAGAGTCGTCTTGAGTTGCATTTCTCTGATGATTAAGGATGTTGAGCATTTCTCCAAGTGTCTCTCAGCCATTAGAGATTCCTCCTTTGTGAATTCTCTATTTAACTCTGTCCCCATTTTTGAATTGGATTATTTGGTTTCTTGGCATTTAATTTCTTGAGTTCTTTGTAGATTTTGGATATTAGCCCTCTGTCAGATGTGGGGTTGGTGAAGATTTTCTCCCAGTCTGTAGGCTGCTGTTTTGTTCAAATGACAGTGTCTTTTGCCTTACAGAAGCTTTTCAGTTTCATGAGGTCCCATTTATTGATTTTTGATCTCAAGTCCTGAGCTGTTGGTGTTCTGTTCAGGAAGTTGTCGCCTGTGCCAATTAGTTCGAGGGTTTCTCCCACTTTTTCATCTAGTAGATTTAGTGTGACCGGCCTTATGTTAAGCTCTTTGATCCACTTGGACTTAAGTTTTGAACAAGGTGATAAGTATGGGTCTAATTTCATTCTTTTACAAGTGGACATCCAGTTGGACCAGCACCATTTGTTGAAGATGCTGTCCTTCTTCCATTGTGCTGTTTTGGCTTCTTTGTCAAAACTTAGGTGGCCATAAGTGTGTGGGTCCATTTCTGGATCTTCAATTCGATTCCATTGATCTACTGGTCTGTTTCTATACCAATACCATGCTGTTTTTACAACTATTGCTCTGTAGTACAGCTTGAAATCTGGGATGGTGATACCTCCAGATTTTTTTTTTTATTATACAGGATTGATTTAGCTATTCTGGGCTTCTTGTTGTTCCATATGAAATTGAGAATAGCTCTTTCCAAGTCTATAAAAAATTGTGTTGGTATTTTGATAGGAATTGCATTGAATCTGTATATTGCTTTTGGTAGGATAGTCATTTTTATTATGTTGGTCCTACCTATCTATGAGCATGGGAGATCTTTCCATCTTCTAAAGGCCTCTTCCATTTCTTTCTTCAAGGGCTTGAAGTTCCTGTTGTACGGGTCCTTTACTTGCTTGGTTAGAGTTACCCCCAGGTATTTTATGTTGTTTGTGGCTATTGTGAAGGGGGTTGTTTCCCTTATTTCTTTCTCAGCCCATTTGTTTGTTGTATAAAGAAGGGCTTCTGATTTTTTTGAATTAATTTTGTATCCAGCCACTTTGCTGAAGGTGTTTATCAGCTGTAAGAGTTCTCTGGTGGAATTTTTGGGGTCGCTTATGTATACTATCATATCATCTGCAATTAGGAATAATTTGACTTCTTTGTTTCCAATGTTTATCCCCTTGATCTTCTTTAGTTGTCTTATTGCTCTAGCAAGAACTTCAAGTACTATATTGAAGAGATATGGTGAAAGTGGACATCCTTGTCTTGTCCCTGACTTCAGAGGAAATGCTTCAAGTTTCTCTCCATTTATTTTGATGTTGGCCACTGGCCTGCTGTATATTTCCTTTATTATTTCTAGGTACAGCCCTTGTATGCCCGTTCTCTCCAGAACTTTTAGCATGAAGGGGTGTTGGATTTTGTCAAATGCTTTCTCTGCATCTAGCGAGATTATCATGTGGTTTTTTTCTTTCATCTTGTTTATATGGTGAATGACGTTGATAGACTTTCGTATATTGAACTATCCCTGCATTCCTGGGATGAAGCCTACTTGATCATGGTGTATGATACTTTTGATGTGTTCTTGAATTCGGTTTGCTAGTATTTTATTAAGTATTTTTGCATCTATGTTCATGAGGGAGATTGGTGTGAAGTTCTCTTTCTTTGTTGGGTCTTTGTGTGGTTTAGGAATCACGGTGACTGTGGTCTCATAGAATGAGTTTGGCAATGTTCTTTCAAATTCTAATTTGTGAAAGAGTTTGAAAAGTATTGGTGTTAGCTCCTCTTTGAAGGTTCGGTAGAATTCTGTGCTAAAGCCATCTGGCCCTGGGCTTTTTTTGGTTGGGAGATTTTTAATGACTGTTTCTATTTCCTTAGGAGTTATAGGGCTGTTTAACCTGTTTATCTGATCTTGATTTAGCTTCAGTAGGTGGAATCTATCAAGAAAATTGTCCATTTCACTTAAGTTTTCAAGTTTGGTGGAGTATAGATTTTTAAAGTAGGATCCAAATATTCTCTGGATTTCCTAAATGTCTGTTGTTATTTCTTTCTTTTCATTTCTGATTTTGTTGATTTGGGTTTTCTCCCTCTGTCTTTTAGTTAATTTGGCTAAGGGTCTGTCTATTTTGTTGATTTTCTTGAAGAACCAACTCTTGGTTTCATTGATTCTTTGTATAGTTCGTTTTGTTTCTAAATTGTTGATTTCAGCCCTAAGTTTGATGATCTCCTGCCTTCTGCTCCTCTTGGGAGGGTTTGCTTCTTTTTTTTTCCAATTCACCCAGTTTAGCTGTTAATTCGCTAACATGAGCTGTCACAATTTTCTTTTTGAAGGCACTTAGTGCTATGAACTTTCCTCGTAGCACAGCTTTCATTGTGTCCCATAGGTTTGGGTATGTTGTGTCTTCATTTTCGTTGGATTTTAAAAAGTCTTTGATTTCCTTCTTTATTTCTTCCCTGACCCAGTGGTCCTCTAGTAAAGAGTTGTTCAATTTCCATGTGAGTGTAGACTTTCTGTTGATTCTTTTGCTATTGAAGTCCAGCTTTATTCCATGGTGGTCTGATAAGATACAAGGGGTTATTTCAATTTTCTTGTATCTGTTGAGGCTATCTTTGTGTCCAACTATATGGTCGATTTTGAAGAAGGTTCCGTGCGGTGCTGAGAAGAAGGTGTATTCTTTTGTGTTTGGGTGAAATGTTCTGTAGATATCTGTTAGGTCCATTTGGTTCATGATCTCTATTAGACTCATTATTTCTCTGTTTGGCTTCTGTCTTGATGATCTATCCATAGTTATGAGTGGGGTGTTGAAGTCTCCCACTATTAAAGTGTTTGGATCGATGTGCGATTTAAGTTTTAGAAGCGTTTCTCTTATAAATGTAGGTGCCTTTGTATTTGGGGCATAGATGTTCAATACTGAGATGTCCTCTTGGTGGATATTTCCTTTAATGAGTATGTAATGCCCTTCTCTGTCTTTTTTTTTTTTTATTAACTTCAATTGGAAGTCTATTTTGTTTGATATTAGGGTGGCTACTCCAGCTTGTTTCCTGGGTCCGTTTGCTTCGAAATCCTTTTCCCAGCCCTTTACTCTGAGATAGTGTTTATCTTCAATAGTGAGGTGTGTTTCTTGTATACAGCAAAAAGATGGGTCTTGTTTACGCATCCGGTCTGTAAGTCTGTGTCTTTTTATTGGAGAGTTGAGTCCATTGATGTTGATGGATATTAGTGACCATGGGTTGTTATTTCCCATTATTTTGGTATAGCTGGCTGTCATGTGTTTCTTTTTGTTTAGTTGCTGTGGAGGTTTCTATTTCCTCTGTTTTCTTGGGTGTAGTTATCTTCTCTATGTTGGAATTTTCCTTCTAGGATCTTCTGTAGGGCTGAGTTTGTGAGGAGATATTGTTTGAATTTGATTTTGTCATGGAATATCTTGTTTTCTCCTTCTATGTTGATAGAGAGTTTTGCTGGGTATAGTAGTCTGGCTGGGCACCTATGTTCTCTCAGGGCTTGTAGGACATCCATCCAGGCCCTTCTAGCTTTTAAAGTTTCTGAGGAGAAGTCAGGTGTGATTCTGATGGGTCTGCCATTGTATGTGGCTTGGCCTTTTTCTCTTACAGCTTTTAATATCCTTTCTTTGTTCTCTACATTTGGAGTTTCTATCATTATGTGGTGAGAGGAGTTTCTTTTCTGATCTAATCTGTTTGGTGTTCTGTAAGCCTCTTGGATTTTTACTGGCATCTCTTTCTTTAGCTTTGGGAAGTTTTCTTCTATGATTTTGTTGAAGATATTTCCTGGACCATGGAATGGGGGGTCTTCTCTTTCCTCTATGCCTATAATTCTTAGGTTCCGTCTTTTCATTGAGTCCTTGATTTCTTGGATGTTGTGGGTGAGAGATTTTTTTAGCTTTCTCATTTTCTTTGGATGTTGTACTGATTTCTTCCATCGAATCTTCCATGCCTGAGATTCTGTCTTCCATCTCTTGCATTCTATTTTTCATACTCAAATCCGTAGTTCCTGTTCTCTTCTCTTGATTCTCCATCTCCTCTTTTAACTCTGACTGTGTTTTCTTTATTGTTTCCATTTCTATTTTCATGTCTTGAATGGTAGTGTTCGTTTTGTACATTTCCTACTCCAGTTTGCTTGTTTTTGCCTGGAGATCTTTCATTGCTTTGTCCTTTTCCTGTTCAAGCTGAGTCACCTTGGCTTGGAGCTCTTTAATGGTGTTATTCATTGTTTTGAATTGTAAAATTGTGGCTTCTTTGAATTCCTTCATATTTTTAAGTTCTTCTTGAAGGGACTCTTATCACTTTCCATAATGTAGAATTGTCATCATTTTCATGTGTTTCAGTTGTGGTGAGGTGGTTCGGGCTGGACGGAATAGCGTTGCTTTCTTTTGTTGGAGATATTTCGCTCGTTTTTTTTTTTTTGTTTTTTGTTTTTTGTTTTTTTTTTGTCTGGGGCATCTGGCCATGTGGAATTTTTTTGCTGTCTTCTGGACTTGGGTCTAAAGGGGGCGCTTTGGTGTAGGAGTAGCATTGTCTTACTACACCCCTATCAGGTGAGTCATTCAGCCCTGCCTCCCAGATGGAGACCTAACTAATCCAGGTGATGGAGCTGTGTACAAATAAACTCTGGTTCCCTGCCAGAAGGGCCCGTACTAGTACAAAAGTCTGATATACGACAGTTTCATATATCTCGCAGTTTGCCCTGGGATTGGTTCCTGTAGCAGGTAAATCTGCCATTCAGCTCCAATAGCCTTGCTGCTCCCGCGGCTTGTAAACTGGTCAGTTTCATCACAGACTCCGATCTACGGTCTGAAGGCACTTTGCAGTGGAGCTGCATTCACTTCCAAGGGTTGCAATCTTTCACCAGATAGTTGGATCATCTGTGTGAGACCTGGGAGTGCCCAGCAGGGTGGGGATTATCTCTGCATGGGTTCTGAATCTGCCTGCTGGGTATTAGGTTGGAACTTACTGGGAGTCTCTCCTGTTGGGGGATAGGTGATCCCGATTCCCGGGTCCAGCAGCTTCCTTGCGTGTCTGAGAGTGAGAAGGAGCGTCCTGCCCAGAGATCTTCCGTGGTCCCTGTGTAGCTGGGTGAGATTTAGAAGGGGTCATGCCCTTTGTACAGCATCCTGCAACACTTGCTGCCTTGTGACTGTTAACCGCGAAATCAAAATACGTCCGCACAGGCCACCGCCATCTTGGATTCGACTCTTTTTCTTATAACAATAAATATGATACAAAACAATAAGGACAATTGAGCAACAATTATGAAAATTATAAGGTATAACATACATTCCCAATGTCCATCCTATAATATTTGGCAACTGAGAATAATATTCTATTATCTATCTATCTCAATAAGTTTAAAGTTCTATACGTAACTCAGTTTCCATCCTAACTTGCATTACCAACTAAAAACATCTTCTTAGACCTAGAACATCCTTTTAATTCCCAAACAACTTAAAACTTAACTGTGAGACTATAACTAGTCTTCAACCACACCAGAGACCCAAAAAGAATAAATACAGGAAGTGCAGAGATAGCAGCTTCCAAAACTAAGAAATGACAGACAACTGGCTGCCTGGACAGTCCCCAATTTCTCTCTATAATATTAGAACATCTATCTTCAGCCTTTTGGCCCAGTATCTCTGACAGACATTAATTGTGAAGCAGGAATTATGAAGGACTTGCCTACCCTGTCTTGGCAGAGCTAGGCTGTCAACATACCTGCTTCCAAGTTTTGTCCTTTTCAGACAGCATTCTGTCTACAGTTAAATCAAGAGCTTTTTCCTGCCCAAGGACAAGCTTGCCACTAATGCAGCCGTCTCCAAATGGAGATTTTTTTCAATGCTCATCATCTACTTGGAGTAGAATGGGGGTTGCTGTCAGGAGCTGACATGTCTCAATATCAAAAAATCTTAAGTTAAGAGGATATCTTTGAATGCCTTATTCTACAGATCTCTTGAGGGGTAAACCATTTCTTAATATTTCAGTTTATATTGTTTGTATTTTCATTGGCCACTGTCAATTTCCTTTCTATAACTGGCCTATTTGTATATATGTACTTGTCATATTTTACTGAATATTTACTTTTTAAACTTTTAAAATTTTGTTTAAGTTTGTTTGCCTGTGTGTAGGTTTGTACACATGAGGCTATGAGTACAGGAGTCCAAAGAAGCCTGAAGAGGGTGTCTGATACTCTGAAGCAGATGAAAAAAGCCTGATGTCAGTGTTAGGGCCTGAACTTGGGTCCTCTGCAAGATGAGAACATGCACTTGGCCACTAAATTATCTCTTCAGCCCCTGAATATTTAATTTTTAAACCCACTGATAAATTAATTTATACCTCTCTATTATTGACTTATTATCAGCCCAAAATGTCTAAACTCTTAGAAATAAGATTTCTCAGACCCAACTCTCCTATCTAGTTTGCATCCTACTATCTGGTAGTTATTTATGTTCAATTTACATATCTCTGTATGAAATTTTACTTTGTTGAATTCAGAGCATAGTAACAAACTGTTAAAATGATTTTGATACCTATCCTATCACATTTTCTCCCTGTTCTGTGACACCCACAGTTTAACCAGAAGAAGGCATGAGATCCCCTGTAACTAGAGCTGTGGACAGTTATTAGTTACCATGTGGATGATGGGAACTGAATCCTAGTCCTCCTCAAGAGCAAGTGCTCTGAAGGGCTGAGCCACTGTTCCAGGACCCAGTGCAAACATTTTAAGCTGACCACGTGGTCACTCACATTGTCAGAGAATTCCCCCTCTGGAACCCAGGTTCAATCAGCTTTCAGGGTTCTATTAACATGAAAAACCCACCTGGGTGTCACCTGGGTGTCACTGGGTGTCACCTGGGTGTCACCTAGGTTAACTCTTGGTGGCTTGGCACCATGACTCACAGCTCTGAGTCTGCCAGATCCTTGTGTCAAATGACCCCTTTAAATATGACTCCAACACTGAATTCTTTCACCAATGTGAAAGAATTACAGGAGATCTCATGTCTTCTTCTGGATAAACTGTGGGTGTCACAGAACAGGGAGAAAATGTGATAGGATAGGTATCAAAATCATTTTAACGGTTTATTACTATGCTCTGAATTCAACAAAATAAAATTTCATACAGAGATATGTAAATGGAACATAAATAACTACCGGACAGTAGGATTCAAACTAGATAGGAGAGTTGGGTCTGAGAAATCTTATTTCTAAGAGTTTAGACATTTTGGGCTGATAATAAGTCAATAATAGAGAGGTATAAATTAATTTATCAGTGGGTTTAAAAATTAAATATTCAGGGGCTGAAGAGATAATTTAGTGGCCAAGTGCATGTTCTCATCTTGCAGAGGACCCAAGTTCAGGCCCAACTTAGGGGAAAATTTATTTACATTTTTTAAAGCTTTGTCATTATAAAACTTCAGAGTAAAGAAGTCACAAGCTAATTAAGAAAGTCTGGAGGAGATCTATAAATTAAATAAATAAATAGGTGAGCTCAAGCCAGGGAAAGGACAAGGAAGTTGTATCAGGCTATGGAATTGGAGGGATTTTTTTTAAATGGAAGTTAAAGTAGATGAAAGTGGAAAGAACCTTAATTAGCCTAATGATGAACTCAGTAAAAAAAAAAAAAAAAAAAAAGCTGGACAGGAACAATGAAGGTGCTCTTCATAGGACCTGCTGCTATGAATTAAGTAAAATTGGGTTACTTTCAGAAAAATATTCCATAAAGACATTAAATAAATTACTAAAGATTGCTTTGCACACACATAGACACACAGATCAGAGAAATAGAAGCGAGTCTGCAAATGTGCTTTTACATTAGGATCAAATGATTTTCAAGAAAGGGCCAAGACAGGTCAATGCAGAAAAAAATGCTTTTCTAACACTGATACTGCAATAAAAATGGATCATTCAAAAGAATGAAGTTGAACCCCTCATAACACACACACACACACACACACACACACACACACACACACACACACACACACACTTTGAAATGGGCCATAGATCTAAATTTAAGACCCCAAAGTATAAAACATATTCATGCAATTGAACATTTCTTATTGATTTTTTAGGGGCAAGGTCTTGCTATATAAACCACCTTCAAATTGATCATCCTCCTCTCTGTTAGAAGACAGAATTACCACAAAGTCTAACCACACAGTGGATTATTTAACAATAAAGAAGAATGAAATAAAATAAAACAGAATACACACAGATGAATCTTTAAAACAGTGTGCCAAGTGAAAGAAACCAGATATACAAGGTCACATATTATACTCTCCAATTTACATTTCGTTAGCTCACACCTTTCCTGACCCAAACATTGTGGGTCTCCCTTTCCTCAGGGGTTGTTTGAAGTTCTTCTGGTCTTTTCCTATCAGGATGAGAGCAATACTTTCTAGTGGATTTCTAGGTCCTAACCCAAAGCTTGAGTGGAACTTTTCTAATCCATCCTGTCTACATTGGTTTAAAAAAAAAAAAAGGAGCCATACAATATCTTATAACCATATTTGTTCTTCCCAATTTTGTAAAACTATATAAAAATAACATGAATCAGCACTGAGAGCTTAGAGAATTATCTGTGTCCTTTCTTTAAACATGATCTTTTTAAAGTTAGAGAAACAGTTGACAAAGCATCTGGTCAGTTAAGAATTCATCATGTTCTAGGCACTCCAGTCCACAGTCCCCAGGTCTACACATCTTGAGGGTGTAATGGAAGATCTTCCTACATTGCACACCAAAATTCTGTTTTGTTTCAGGATTCCTTTGATGTACACACACATCAATTCTATATGTCAGTGCACAAGACATAGGTTCAGGAACACAGATAGCTGCAGGTAGAGGGACAGGTTTGGATACATAACAAATTAGTTAGCTTCAACTTGCCTTTGGGGAATTCATGTCAGCTCTCAGTGGTGACTGCTTTCTGATTTTAGTGTCAGTAGCAAGAAACCCACATACATCATGGCTCCCTAGTTTATGAAATCTCCTATTTTCAATACTTCTTATTGGTACTATATTTGCTATGCCCATTCTTCTGACATTTCTCTTGTAAAATGTGAGCTAGTTATTCAATAAATCATTGCTCACCTAAGAAAAAAATTACAAAATGAAAACTGGAAGACAAAATGGTATCTGTCTCTCCCTCTCCCTCTCCCTTCCCCGACCCCTCTCCCTCTCTCTCTCTCTCTCTCTCTCTCTCATGTGTGTGTGTTTGTGTGTGCACCCGTGCATGTGCAGGTGAGTATATACATGTGTAGAAGCCAGAGGGTGTCATCCTTGATCCCTCTCCACCTTATTCAGAGAAAGTGTCTCCCACTGAACCTGGAGCTCACCAATCCAGCTAGTCTGGCTGGCCAGAAAGCTCCCAAGATCCTCTTATCTCTGCCTCCCCATGCTGGGATTACAGGTGTCGACACTACACTTGGATTCTTCACATGGAAACTGGGGACCGAACTCAGGTTCTCATGCTTGCACGGAAGCACCTCACAACTGAGCTATCTCTCCAGCCAACCCGCCAGAACTCTATTTCTTATCTTAGATGATCCAAAACTCTTGAGCAAATGCTATAATTTTAGAAGGATTATCCTAGTACACAACCCATAGATCCCATAGTATAAGACAATATTTCTGTTGAGTCTATTATATGATAAAAACCCAGTTGCATCTGAGTAATCATGTTTATTTAAATTATATCTATGACAGTCCACCTTCTAATGAATCTCATTCAACATTAAATAATATCAGAGCATAATTCTAAACTGTTTACACAAGTAAAACTAATATATTCTGATATATTGACATTTAATGCTATGTAAAATGTTTGAAAACTTTACAGAGGAATTTCTATCTTTACCTCTGTTATGAGCCCAATCATGTATTAAAAAAAACACTTATCAATAAATCAAATTCTCTCAAGCTAAGAATAAACATATATGCTAATTTCTGTAACAATAGTGTTTCCTATATAAGCCCAGATCTCCTCTATTGCAATGATTTCTGGAGTGCCATTGAGATTAAATTAAATGGAACTGAATTCTGAGAGCTACAACTGTCTATGTTACAAATGGAAGGAGTTATGAATGACTCCTCATGGAGAAAGGAAAATGTAAGATGCCCCTTCGTGAGGCATTTGAGCATCTTTTTCCAATTCCCCTATGCGAAGTTCTGTCACAAACTTGAACCACACACCACTCAGCAGGTGACGTCACCCTTGTGGTCATTTCTCATCCTCATTCGTTCATCACTAAACACAGAGAAGCATTCCTTTGTCTCTACATCAGACACTAACTGAGGATCCAGGCTCTGGGGAGAACTATATTTTTATAGAAGAAAGAATTATAGCCTGATGATCTACTCTAGCCAAATATTTGAATTGCTGGTATTAATTTTTCATCAATTCCACTATAAACCAATCCTCAAAATAAATAAACAAATGATGTGTGATCTATTTTCTTTTTCTATAATGACTTAAAATTTTTAAAAACATAGTTGATGAATTAACAAGATATTATCTCTATAATTAGCTAAGCCAAAGGTGATTATGTTATCTTCTATATGAAATTATGACTCCATATCCCAGGAAGAGCAAGCCAGACCACAGGGACCCATGGACAAGCAAGCAGGTCAATGACCCAAAACTCTTGAATAAATGCTATAATTTGAGAAGGATTGTTCTAGTACACAACCCCTAGATCCCATAGTATAAGACAATATTTCTGTTGAGTCTATTATATGATAAAAACCCAGTTGGGTTTGAGTAATAAAGTGGGATAAGCAGGTTTGAATCTGAGTAGATAGATTAATATGTGTTTAAAGCTCCACTGAATCTGCTTGCTGAGACTCAAAGACATAAACGACCCAGAGACTCCGTTAAATTCCATGCCTACATGACGGGCCAAGCACCCCTATCTCGGATTGTTGCTGCCCAAGACACCACTGGCCAAAACCGCTGCTCTGAACCAAGCTACTCCAGCCCACATCACCACAAGCACTTGGACCCAATGACAGAACTATGAAATGAGTTTGAGGGTCACCATTTCCTAGAAGGAAAGCAACATGCCCAATCAGTACTCCATATTTGCATTTTTCCCCAAACATAGAGCACAGTTATCAACGTTATCCATAGTTTGTCATGTCAGACTCCACCAAGCAGTGAGTCAAGAACAAGGAACATGACCTGAATAGCAATAGGAAGGAAACCAATGATAGAATTTGCAAATGTCTCCAGATATCTGACATCATTGATTATAGGAATGACTCTAGCCAGGCCCAGTGGCACACTCCTGCAATCTTAGCACTTGAGAGGCAGAGGCAAGGAGATGAAGAGTTCAAACTCATCAGGGGTTACATGGCAATATTTTCTCTCAAAATGAAGCAAAAACAAAACAAAACAAAAATCCCTGTATTTTATCATTTAAAACCATCAAGTCAGCACAAATGGAGATTAGCCATGTTTCCTACAGTAAGCAATGGTTGTGTTAGTGTCTGGGACGCTTGTCCTACTTAGGACCTAGCAAGTTAACTAGTCCCATTTCATGGGTGCTGACAAAAGACATGAGATTCTAGACCACAGAAAAAGTGATTACTCATGGCTAAGAAAAGAGAATAAGCTAATGTTTGTGTTGGTTACATTTGTCTCCCCCACCTCTAATTCCTGTGGGAGCAACTTGAAGCCACCTGCCTTCTCTATAGTGAGCCCACACGTAGTGGACAGTCATTATTTCATTTTTCATGGTAGCTCAATGACTTTGAAACATGACTTTGAGCAATGAACCAGGAAAGGAATGGCCAACTCTTGCATTCTGGAAAATTCCAGTCAGAAAATATAAGCACGCTCAGGGCCCAGGGAGGATTGCCTCACCCAACAATGACTTCCAAACATTGGCAGAAGGACTGGGCCATCTCTAAAATGCAAGCTCGTGTTGGATTAGATGCTGTTAAAATGTTGAGGTTGCTTGCATGTTACCAACAGAAAATTGTAGGACATCTGATGAATAGAGCTAAATGTACTGATGAGGACACGTGCAGAAATTTGTCTTAAAGTAAATTGAATAGGATTTTGCATTGTTTTCAGCAAATCTTAGCAGTTTTGAACCTTAGTTTTGTCCTTCTCTTAAGTGAATTCTTGGATTCCTCTCTTTCCCGCTTGTCCCAGTCATTGAGGCTGTGGACTTGTGCTCACGTTCCTCATTGCATTTAAGACCAAAGGAAGTTCATCCTGTCCCATCCTAGAAGGTCAAACACTTTCCGCTAGGAACCCACAACTTACTT
>CAJQZJ010004750.1:4145910-4156097 GCA_907164525.1 Lophiomys imhausi | reverse complement strand
CATCCTAGAAGGTCAAACACTTTCCGCTAGGAACCCACAACTTACTTAGAGGGCCATCTACAAGTGGCCTGCCCATACTCCAGCTCTCAGCTCCAGATTCCTGTCCAGAATTTGTTAGGAACAAAAGATGATGCTTCGGAAGCGGGGAGATATCTCAGTGGGGGAAACACTTCTGCACAATCATAAGGACCTGGGTTTTATTACCAGGCAAAGTAATAAAAATTCACAATCCCAGTGCTCTGATAGTGATATGGAAAGTAGAGGCAGGAAAACTCACAGGCCAGCTAGTGTGGTGTCCACCTTAGCAAATAACAGAAACCCTGGCTCAAACAAGGTGAAAGTGACACCTGGGGTTTCCCTTTGACTTACACACACACACGCACACGCACACGCACACGCACATGCACACAGAGAGATTTTATATATATATATTATTTTATCCAATATATTGAAGATCATTAGCAAGACTGTCATCATTTTTTTCTTTCTTTTCAACCACAATAACATTTTGTCAGCTATAGTAAACCACTCACTGAGTGACATCTGTCAGATTACTCTGAGTAACGAATGTGTGTTGTCTTACTTGGCCCTCACAACTCTTCAGTGTTGTTAGAACCATCTTCCAGAGGAGAAACAGTTCAAAGGAGCTCATCCAAACCAGCACTAAGTGGGATAAAAAGACATCAAACAGGGCATCTTGATCCTAGAACTGACACTTATAACTTCTTACTGTTACATTTCCTTCCAAGTTATTCATACTTCTCCTCCACTTCCTGTGTACTGCTTAGGATCAATAACTTTTCCACTACCATACTTTCATAATTTTCACAAGAATTTGTCTTTCCCAAATTAATTCTGAAATAAATATAGGTAGATTGAGGATACATGATACAAAGAAAGAATATTGAAATAAGCAAGAGAGAAAGAGCACATGACAAGCCAGTGACCCTCAGGAAGATTAACAGATTTCTCAGAAGACATATTGGAGGCCAGGGGTGATGAGACAGTTCAGTGGTAAAGAGCTCCTGCTGTTCAACCCGAGGACCTGAGTGTCTTCTGCAGAACCCATAGTAGAAAGACAGAGCTGATTCCCCAAAGCTGCAATGGTTGTACTACATTTTAAATACATTTATACCTCTTAAAAACATTTAAGCATAGTGACATGGTAAGCTCTCTGCTGTGTGTATTTTGCTACAAAAAGGGGAGGGAATATTTCCATGAGTAGCACCCTATGTCCCACTGGAGGCTTTTGGAATGTCCATGTCACATTCCCAGTCTGTGACTAAGAGTCACTTTGAGATTCAGTGAACAGAGCTGCATACAGGGAGGTCCTTTCATTCTGACCTCTGACTTAGAGAGAGCCCTGGCTATCATTGATGTCCTTCTCCCTTACTTTCTGTCAACTTTTTAACAGAGTTGCCTTTTCAGTTGTCCCAGGCAATAGTAGGTATACCTAAAGCTATCAATGCCAACAGGCATCTGTCTAGGGCTAGGTGCAACTATCTCCTTATCTCAAATGTCCCCTGAATGCATGTGACATCTTACCCATCACCAGTGAAATATGCAACTTCCTTTCTGCAGTCCCTGCCATTGCTTTTCCCCTCCAATTTACACAGTCCTGGACCTTGAGTGCCCAGCCTAGGGAAGTAGGCATGCATTGAACAAATGATTGCATGAATAACCAACCATTCAATTACTGCTCTGAAAATGTTTCAAAGGAGAGTTACAAGCATTCTACTCCAAGACTTACCATCCCTGCTATATCTCCCAGAGATTCGGGGGGGGGGGTTGCCTGATAAAGGGGCATT
Organism: Lophiomys imhausi; assembly: GCA_907164525.1. Lineage (NCBI taxonomy): Eukaryota > Metazoa > Chordata > Mammalia > Rodentia > Muridae > Lophiomys > Lophiomys imhausi. The sequence continues at coordinate 4,154,289 of CAJQZJ010004750.1, read as the reverse complement.
GTCCTCATTAGTATTTATTGTCAACTTGATACAACCAAGAGTCACCTGGGAAGAGGGAGTCTCAACTGGGGGATGGCCAGATCAGACTGACCTGTGGCTATTTCTGTGAGGAATTGTCTTGATTATTGATTGGTGTGCGATGGTTCCTTCTACTATGGACAATACTACCATTGGGCAAAGCACATGGTCCCACGTGTTGTCAGAAAGCTGGTTGAAGTTGAGCCAGAGAGAACCAGTCAGTAAGCAGCATTCCTCCATGCTTTCTTCTGTTCCAGGTTCTTGCCTTGGGTTCCTTCCCCGACTTCCTCAGTGACAGACTGTTACCTGGAAGTATAACCCTTCATCTGCCTATAATAAAATACCTCAGATGATGTAATTATAAAAAGAAAATTCTGGTTTAGGATCATGTTTTTCTCCACATCTGTGATTAACTGGTTGTCTTAGCCAACATCCTATTACTATAAGAGACACCATGACCACAGCAACTCTTATAAAGGAAAGCATTTAATTGGGGCTGTCTTACAGTTCAGAGGGTCAGTCCATTATTTATCATCATGGCAGGAAGCATGGTGGCAGGCAGGCAGACATGGTGCTGGAGAGGTAGCTGAGAATTCTACATCTGGACCTGCAAGCAGCAGGAAGTGAGAATGAGCCAACTGTGCCTGCCTTGGGCTTCTGAGACCTCAAAGCCCACCCCCAGTGACACATTTCCTCCACCAAGGCCACACCTACTTCAACAAGGCCACAGTTCCTAATAGTGCCACTTACTATGAGCCTATGGGGAGCATTCATTCATTCAAAACACAACACTGGTCCTGTTGTTTGAGGCCTGTGTCAACACAATGCCATTACAGAATACACAATAGAGCAAAATGGCTCAATTTGTGACCTGAAAGTGAACAACAGTGAGGATGTAGGCAAGTGATCCCACAACCCCATTTGAGGGCATGTTTCAAATGACCTAAAGACTTACCATAAAGCCCTTCTCTCAAAGGGTATCTCCCTGCCTGAGAACACCACTCTGGGGAGAAAGCCTGAAATACATGGACCCTTGGGGACATTCAGCATCTAAACTACACCTGTCTCCCTGATCCTGAGCCTCATGGTCTTAGAAGCTGTGGCAGGGATGCAGTTCTGTGTCAAGAACTCCCCTGTGAGACATGTAGGACACACAGAGAGGGTGTGGGGAGCTCCCCATATATTTCAAACTTCTTCACAAGTACTCTCGGCTATCAATGAAGGCATTTGGCTCTTTGCCTGTCTTTCAGCTAAGGCGACGCCCAACATTCCCCTAAATAGCCAAAGCCATCAAGAACAACACAGGCATCTGGGCAGGAATAAAATCATGAGAATCTCTCCCCTCTTAGAGAGCTCACTGCTGCCTGCAGGGTCAAGATATATCCAAGGTCACTTATCTCTACAGACATTTTTGTTGACTAATAGGAGATTTCAGATTAAACTCATTAATTTTTGTCCTTCAAGTTGATCTCAGGATGGAAAATAAGAAAAAACTTCTGCTTTTAGAAATTCAAATGAAATACTCATGTAGAATTTTTTGAAAGTTCCTCTCTCAAGTGAGAATTAGAAATGGACCACATTAGGGTGCAAAGGAGATGGCTCCATGAGTAAGTTCTGACCAGCAGAGTTCACCTCCCCACAACCCACATAAGTTGGGAACAGCAGCTTTTGCATGCCTAAAGGAGACAGGAGGAAGGGGCAAGCTTCCCAGAAGCTCATGGGCTAGTCTGGAGTATAACACAGTGCACAATATGAAAGACATTGTCACAAAACAAAGTAGAAGACAAGTGGACACCAGGGTTGTCCTGACCGCCACATGTGTTGAAACACACACACACACACACACACACACACACACACACACACACACACACCTGCACTCACATGAACATGCACATATATATACCCACATCATACACATACCTGCATTTATACACACACAAACACAAAAAAGAATGGAAGAAGGGGGAGAGAGAAAATAGATATTAAAATAGAAAAACTATATCAACCAGGAACATATGTTAAAAGAGAAGAAAAGAAATGTATCAACCAGGAACACATTTTAGAAGAAATATATCAACCAGGAACACATGTTAGAAGAAATATATCAACCAGGGACACATGTTAGAAGAAATATATCAACCAGGAACACATGTTAAAAGAGAAGAAAAGTATCAAGCAGAGGGGACAACTGTAAACATGGGATCAAAGTAAACTAATGACCACAGGGGCTCTACCCTATGGTTCTGGTCTGTACATTACCTCCCTCAAGGCTGCTCTTTTGAGACCACAGCCCATGACAGGCTCAGGCTTCACCCTTGCGGCTCCCTTGGCACATATAGAACTCACCCTTCTGAAATCATACTATTCTTACCCAGAGCAGGGCAGGATGTGGAACAAAGCCTGTGGTCCCCTGGCAAACACCACAGATACTTTAGCCCTGACTCTCCTTCATTCTGAGACAGTATTGTCTGTTCCACCTTTTAGTATTTGAGAATGGCACTGTGAAAACAGCTTCCCTGTCCCTGAGTAGAAACCAGTGACAGAGACAACCCACAGTTCTCTGACCTTTCTCTCATTGAGTTCACAAGTGATGAGCAACCATTAACAGAGCCCCATTGAACTAGAAATCAAGACAAGGGAGAGGATGTCCAGATGGAAGACACTCCCCAGTTGCTCTTTAACTAGGTACAGTGTTCTCCGATGACCCATCTTTCACTAGACATACTGAAAGTGTAGTTGCAGGGAATCTGTATCAACGCTCCAAAGCATGGCAGCGACTCCAGAGGACCAGAAGTGACTAGCCAGGGAAGCAGGTTTTCTAGAGAGTCAAGGGCAGAAGCTACCTGGAGCTGAACCCCAGTTTTCAGGTGTATAGGAAATGTTGGCTCTGTAATGGTGGGCACAAGTAAGCTGAGGCCAACAGTAAATGCAAATAAGGGTGAATCTTGTGTTTTCTACCCTCGAAGAGACACTTACTGTGTCAGGAATTAGGATGTAACTGGTTTCCATTTTAATTTTACTTAGTTTTAAAATGATGCATGTTGTGGGACCCTTAAATAAGGCAAATAAACACTAATAAATCACCCTGGTGTCTATCACTAGCAATAACCACACTCATGGTAAAAGAACAGCCTCCAAACATTCTGCTATACAGATTTTCCCACACATACACACATATGCAAGTACAGATATGCAAGCACACATGTACATATATACAAGTGGACATGAACTCACATATGCAGGCACACACCCACACATATATGCACAAATACATGCATTTACACATGCCTGCAAGTACACATGTACATACACACAAATCCCATAAAAGCACACACACCCTAATATGTGACTACACATTCATATATATATATATACATATATATATAAGCTCAAGAATATGCAAGCACATATGTAAGTACACATACACACAAATGAACACTAGCACACAGGCAGACATGTTTTAAAAATGCACTATGATCAACATGCTACCTTATGATATACTTTATCAATGTTACAGCTGCAGACATATAGATCTGTCATATATCATATAGGTAGTATATACATTTTGTTCTTTCAGATTTAAAACAATTTGCTAAGGTACCATCTTTGCTTAGGAAAACTCTGTGTGTGTGTGTGTGTGTGTGTGTGTGTGTGTGTGTGTGTGTGTGTGGTGTATGTATGAAGAGTATATGCATGTGCATGCGTTCACATGTGTAAAGGAGGGTGTTCACTCACCATGGCTCACATGTGGAAGTCTGAGGACAACTTCTGCAGTCAGTCTGCACCTTCAGCCTTGTTTGGCATAGGGCCTCTCTTGTTTTCCTAGTATGTGAGCCAGACTGCCTGTCCCTGCTCTGCCTTCCCCCTCCAGCATCTAGGGATTCCTCAGTCTCTATCTCCCCATGGGAGTGCTGGGTTCACAGACATGCACAACACATCCAGCTTTTTCTGTGGTTCTAGAGATTCAAGCTCAAGTCCTCATGCTTATGTGACAAGCACTTTGACACACTGAGATGTCTCCTAACCTTTCAGAAAAATTCTTAAAAGTGGAACTGTGGGGTTTCAGGGAAATCCACTTCTTCAAAACTTTGGCACATATGACTAAACCTGAAATGGTCTTTTACCACGGGAACTGTCTCAGGGTTACTATTGTTGTGATGAAACACCATGACCAAGGCAGCTTGGGGAGGAAAGGAGTTTATTTGGCTCACTCTTCCACACTGTAGTCCATCATTGAAAGGAGTCAGGACAGGAACTCAAACAGGGCAGGAACCTGGAGACAGGAACTGGAGGCCATGGAGGGGTGTGGCTTACTGGCTTTCTCCTCATGACTTGCTCAGCCTATTTTCTTATAGAACCCAAGACCACCAACCCAGGAATGGCACCATCCACAATGGGCCGGACCCTCACCCGTCAATATCACTAACTAATCACTAATTAACAAAATGCCTTACAGCTGGATCTTGTGGGGGCATTTTCTCAATTGAAGTCCCTCCTTTCAGATAACTCCAGCATGTGTCAAGTTGTCATGGGACCAGCTAGAACAGGAACCCTTTGTCCCCAAGGTTTCCCTCCCAGCTGATAAGCTCTGCTTGGGCCCTCCTCTTGGCCTGGATAAGTTCTACCTTTTCCCCGAAAGAACAGATATGCCTGGCTTCCCAAATGTCTCTCAGAGAGAAGGCATAAAGGCCAGGCTTTCTCAGCCCCACAGCCTCATGGTGGAGCAGGACCCTGAAAGGGAGACCCCTCTCTTCTCCAATCTCACAACACTGTCCTCCCTCCACATGGGAGACTTGTGACCAGATCTGACACAAGAGTCACCAGTACTCCTAACACAGGCCCATGTTCTCAGCAAGTGACTCTGTGTAGAGACTCCAAGCAAGTATCTGTAGGATACAGTAAAGAGTTGTCCCCTAGTTGTGATACACAGACGTGGTTCTTGCCTTGAAGAGGCCCATTTTACCTGCAGGAAATATTGAGCAACCTCTGAAGACATTTTACATGATCACAATTGGGGCAATGTACCACCAGTGACCAGTGAGTGCAGGCCACAAACACAGCTAACAGACTTCCAGGACACAAAACAGACCACATGAGACAGCTACCTAGGCCAAGTATCAATGGTGACAAGTGAGAATGCCCAGTATAAATTATGTATCCCTGGCCACTTTAGGTTCTTTGTTTTAGGTTTTGTTTCAATACAAGCTTTCACTACATAGCCCGAGATGACTTCAAACTCAAAAAACCCTGCTTCAGCCTCTTAAGTCCTGGGTTTACAGATGTGTACTACCATACTTGACTTAGATGAAGACTTTAAAAATAAAAGCCACACTTCATAATTTTACCCCTTGATCTGCGTTGTCAATTTGATGGGATTTAGAATCACCATAGAGACAGCCCTCTGGGTACATCTGTGGTAGAGTTTCTGGATTCAGTTAACTGAGGTGGGGAAACCCACCATAAAGGGCAGTTCCATTCCCTAGGCCAGAACCATTCCATGTGCCAGGATCCTGGACTGACTAAATAAGAAAAATTAATTGAGCACCTGGCATTCATCTCCGCTGCTTCCTACTTCCAGACTGCAGATGCAACGTGACCAGCTTCCTCCCGCTCTTGCTGTACCTTCACCTGCACAATAGACTAAACCCTCAAACTATGAGCTGAAATGAACCTTCCCTTCCTCGCATTGCTTTGGCCAGATATTTTGTCACAGCAAGGCAAAAAGCAACTAACAAACACTTCGGTGCCTTTCCATTATCTGCTCTCTCTCATCCACAATCAAGATCCACAAACCCTATTTTCTAGAGTTCAAAACTGCCTACTGACTTTGAATACTGGGTGGTTCTGGCACAAATTAATCCTGGCTTTTCTTTATGTCTATCTGGCCATTTAAACATCAGAACATGAAAAACAGCTCCCTGCTTTCCTCCTGGGGCAACATTTTTATTTCTTGGCATCATTTTAACATACAGCCCTGTCTCCAACCACAAGCCACCTGTGCAGCCCTGGAGGGAATGGGCAGGAGTCTTTCCTATTCTTCTCTAGAAGAGTTTTAGCACTCAGGGGATGTGGCTCGGTTGTTACAGTGTTGGCTTGTCATGCACAAAGTCCTGAGTTATTTTGTAGAACTGGATAAAACCGTGGCAAACTCTCTAATCCCAGCACTCTGGAAGCAGTAGCCGAAACCTCAGAACATCATCTTCAGTTACATAAAAAGACCAAGGCCAGCCTGGGTTACATGAAACCCCGTCTCAAGTAATAAATAAATAATTCCAACAGTCCACAAACTACTCCTTCTCTCTCCACCACCATTCAGATAAATCAAGAGCAGAAACAAGACATTTGGAAGCAATCAAACCCATTTTTTCAGTGTGCCCCACTGACTCGAGGACTACCTAGAAGGTAGTCATATTTTATGCAGAGTTGGACTCATTCCAGCTTTCCTCAGGGTTCGTTCTCTCAATAAGCACTCAGTCTATGATTTTGTGGGCTGACTGAAAATGACTCCCCCCAGAAGAGGAAAGCAATGAGACACGAATGAAAAGTTTGAGGTGAAGCAGATGGGCCCCTGTGATAACAGCCCCATAATGTTTCCCTGCTGCACTGGAGTGTCATTCTGGAACCACTAACCGCCTCAACTGTTTGTAGCAGGGAATTTTATTTCAAAATTGAATTCACAGCCTACATGTGTGTGCACACTCTCACACATCTCAACCTGCCCCTGGTGCTAAATTAGCCATGCTCAATTTCTTTCTCTGTCACCCAAATGTTTCATCCACAGAAAGGAAAGAGCCAAGTTCTATCCAGCACAGTTGTAGAAAAGTCATCTTCTGCCTGATCAGAAATATCACCAGAGAAGCGTGGATAAGAATCACAGACAGAAGCCATGAAAAGAGGGCTCCTGGGATGGAGAGGTGGCTCAATGTGTTCAGTGTCCACAGCAAAAGCATGAGGATCTGAGTTTGGCTCTTACACCCATGTGAAAAACCAGGCATGGTAATGTACGCTTCTAACCTAAATACTGGGGAGGTGGAGACAAACGGATTCCTAAGGATCATTGGCCAGTCAGTCCAGCCATATAACCAAGCTGCAGGTTCAGTGAGAGACAGTCTCTCTGGGTGGAGGAGAAGACACCTGATGCTGATCTCTGTCCTCTATACACACAAGAACATATCCATACACACACACAAATATGTGCATGCATACATACACACATACATAAAACATAAATATTTAAATATCCACAAAAATATATATATACAAATATACACACACAAACATATATATAAATGTACATACATATACACAAAAATATAATGGAAGCTATTATTGGTTATCTGGGAAATACTGAGATTTAGTAGAGTTTAAAGTTTTGCCCACATCTAGCAAAGAAATGCCTCTTAAGGAACATAACAGCCCAAGACTCAATATTTCTGTCTGTAGAATAAGAAGTTTCCATTGCTTCCCCCTCTTGCAACACCTTGCCCAACATAGCATTACAGACTCAGTGCTCACGATTACATCTGTACAGCAGCATCAGCCACCTCCTGCAAATTCACTAGAAATGTCAGCTCAGGCCCCTCCCTAAGCCTAACTACAGACTGAATTTTAACATGATCTTAGGTGATTCATATACTTATTAAAATTTGATGAGCACTGTTCTAAACAAATGCTCTTTAAAAAAATACAGAAACTCTGCCCTCAAGTCACTGAGGGCTTAGTCAATCTATCTATCAATCAACGGAATACTGCCTGACAGCCAGTTCCAGCTGCCATGCCAGCCTGAACCACTACACAGAATATAAAGTAAAAGAGCATAGACAGCACATGCTGGTGAGGGTGTGGAGAAAGGGGAACACTCCTCCATTGCTGGTGGGAGTGCAGGCTTGTGCAACCACTATGGAGGTCAGTCTGGAGATAACTTAGAACACTTGGAATAGCTCTGCCCCGGGACCCAGCCATATCACTTCTGGGTATACATCCAAATGATTCTTCACCGAATCACAAGGATGTTCCCTCATCTATGTTCATAGCTGCCTTATTTGTAATAGCTAGAAACTGGAAACAACCCAGATGTCCCTCAACCGAGGAATGGATTAAAAACTGTGGTATATCTACACAATGGAATACTACTCAGCTCTCAGAAACTACGAAATCATGCAATTTGCAGCCAAATGGATGGAACTAGAGAAGCTCATCCTGAGTGAGCTAACCCAGACTCAGAAGGATACACATGGCATCTATTCACTTATAGTTGGATTTTAGCCATATAGTATAACATAACTATACTACAGCAATCAGCAATGTTCCCACCAACGGGAACAGGAACATAGACTTTTTTTTTTTTTTTTTTTTTTG
>CAJQZJ010004750.1:4080205-4145810 GCA_907164525.1 Lophiomys imhausi | reverse complement strand
TTTTGGTTTTTCGAGACAGGGTTTCTCTGAATATCTCTGGCTGTCCTGGACTCGCTTTGTAGACCAGGCTGGCCTCGAACTCACAAAGATCCGCCTGCCTCTGCCTCCCAAGTGCTGGGATTAAAGGCGTGCGCCACCACCGCCCGGCTGAACATAAACTTTTTTACTTGTCATTGAGACACTTTGCCCTAGTGGTGCTGCCTTGTAGGCCCCCAGTGTATAAGGAGACTCTTGGCCCTCATATGACCTCTGAACTGGGGCAGGGGACTGTTATGTAGGGACACTCCACTCCAGAGGAGTGGGATGGAAGGGATGGGGGTAGAGGGTGGGAGGGCGGGACTGGGAGGGGTGGAAAGAGGGCACTGTGATGAAGATGTAACCTGAAGTAATAAATATTTTTTAAAAAGAGAATACAGGGCTGCAATAATGCCCCTACCCTGAAGATCCAGGATGCACCACCATGAGACAAATGAAAGGCAGCTTTGGCCTCTAAGAACTAGTCTCAAAAGAAGTGCATTGGCATGTCGGTGGCCACCACCCTGTTCCCATAGGTCTTCCCCAGGTGCTTCTGCTGAGAAGTGGGCAGGCAGATCTGGATGAAGATGTGAAATCATAGATAATGAGAAATAGACAAGCAATGAATTAGAGTGGAAAATGAAAAAGTGAAGGCTAGTGGTAGAAGCCTGGGCCCCACGATGACTTTAATAACTAATTTCATGCCTGCCAAAGGTAGTCTCCATCAGTGGCCAGAGGCAGGAAATGAGTGACTTGCAGCCATTGTGACTATGCTGTAGCTAGGGAGACTTGGCTCACCCTGCCTGGTGGGGCTGAGTCTTAAAATGAAAGAGCTTGGGAGAAGGGGCAGCAAGTCTCCCTGCTGGCTGAGAGGGACACCTGGTCATTTCTTTCCTCCCTCACCACCCTCACCACTGCTTGCTCTTGCCTGGCAGGGTCTTTATCCTTTTATGACAGCGTTGAATGGCCCCATGGAGGACATAGTGGATGTGTGCTACCTTCACAGTGAGGGGAGAGATTATGGTGGTACACAGTGTGTTACCTCAAGTAAGTGGGTATGTGTCCCCTGCATGGTGTGGGGAATACAAAAGAGAGGCATCCCACAGCACAGCAAAATGTCAATGTGTCAACAAGATTCAGAGCCACATGCCTGCCACAGGCCCTTTTCAAGATACCAGGTCCCCTCTGGGCTCTTCTGCCTTAACCTTTCTTCCCCACATGGTTCCCATTAACTCATGCTGAAATCAATAATACCAATCACAAGCCTCAGCCAAATGAGCCTTCTGGCAGCTTGCTAGACTCTTCACTGGTACAAGGACCAATCATGAGAAGAAAAAATAGTAGAATATTTGTTTTCAGTGCTAATTCTTAGCTGATGCATTGATCAAGGTGGAGGAAGAGAAGTGGGAAGATATGAAGATGGGACACTGGGGCTCTGGGACTTGAAGGTTCTGATGGTGCTTGAGAAGGAGCTGCAGACATGGGGCATCCACCCAAGCCCAGGAAATGAGAGGGTGGGCGGAGAACAGGAGTATCTTCCTCCCCCTCAATGTACTCATAGGGAGTTTAATTACCAGGTTAAAGAGGCCACAGGACTGTGGTCCTGGCTTTCATGAGTGCCTTCCAAGGATGTAGGAAAGACCAAGGAAAGTGGCTCACATAATTATATGTGCTTTCAAATTTTTCAAGTTAAGGTTTTTCTTTTTTGAGACAGGGTCCCATATAGACAAGGACAGTCAGTCATTAGGGTGTCGTTGCTGACTGACTCATTATTTTTCTGCCTTCCTTACTCTGAAAACCTTTGCTGCAGAATGTACTGCAAAAACTGAGAGAGATGACAGTGTCACCTGGGAGTAACACCTGGGGTCACTTCGTGCTGTGGCCTCTGAGTACACTGACGGGGAGGAAGATACTCCCGTTCTCCGCCACTACGTATGGATCTAACATATAGCTCCAGTAAGCAGCACTCCACCGTGGTCCTGCCTCCAGGTCCCTGTCCTGAGTTCCTTTCATGAAGGACTGTTATCTGACAGTGAAATCAACCATCTCTTCGCCATGTTGTTCACGGCCACAGTACTTCATCACAGCAATAGATGCATAACTAAGAGAATTGCTGTAAACTGTTATAGTCCCTGAGGGCGCCATAGGAGATTAAAACCCTCTATTCCAAGGCATCATACTCAGCTGTTTCTGCAGCTTTGTCCTTTCTCCATAGAGGTCTTTAGCTGACCTCTCATTTTTAGACTAATTTCCATGAAATCTCATATATAACACAGAACACCTCAAGTGACAAAACCTCCAAAAGAATGACAGGGAGGACATGACTTCAGAGCACAAACTTCAGAAAGACTTTCCACAGGGTAGAAACTTCTAGCTAAATGATCTTTCTACTTCCCTAGCTTGCACAAAGCAGACAAGTCCACCTGACACAGCCCATGGACGTGAGCTGTAAGACAAGCACCTCAGCATCCCTGCCTGAGGATTTCAGACCCAATCATCATGGGGCACTTTGATGTCATGCTGTCTCCCTGAGACTGTCTTCCGGCAAAGAACCCTGGGCAAGGCAAAGAGTGACACATTGGTCTCTGATTAACCGTTTTGCTGTGTCTTGGTTGAGCATTTACCGAAGGCCCATGTGCATTTCTCCTTCCTCTTTTCTTGCTTTTGTCCTGACTGATGGCACATACAGCCTGCTCTGTCCTTGAGTCTCCGCCAGATCCATTCTGTTTCCTCATCAGAGGTCCGAAGCAATATGGCTGCTCAGTCTTACACTGTAACTTCCAGAACCAGGAACCAAATAAACCCTTCCTCTGTACCAACTAATTGTCTGCAGGATTTTATTACAGAAACCCAAATTTGGATAAGAGGGTGAACTTCTGAGGGTTTCCATGGGATAGAAAGTTCTAGCTACATTGTCTTTCTACTTCCCCAACTTGCACAAAGCAGATGTCTGCACCTAAGATATATTTAGTCAATCAGTCTGTATTAATCACACACCATGTGTCAGACTCTGGCCTAGAAGCTAGAAATAAGACAATAAACAATGTAAGCAATGCTTGGAGTTTACATTCCACTCACTGCTCTGGTTGCTTTGTTTTATGTCAGGGGCTTATGTACCTCAGGCCATTCTTGAACTTGATACATATCCAAGAATGACCTTGAACTTCTGACCCTCCTGTCTCTGCTTTCCAAGTACTGGGACTGTAGGTATACACTACTACACCCAGTTCATGAGGTACAGGGGATCAAACCCAGAGATTTGTGAATATTCAGCAAGCATTCTACCACCTGATCCATGACCCAGCCCCTTATTGCTTTGGTTTTGTGGGGTTTATCCTGTGCCATGTGGATTCCCATCTCTAGGCCCTCTGTCCTCTTCCGACTCTCACCCCTTATCGTTCCTACCTAGCTAATTCAAGGCTCCTTCAAAGGCTACCTTAAGCCAAATGGTCTGTGACTTCTCCTAGATTCCTCTAGTTTAAGGTATCTTTAACCTAAAGCCAACCCCAAATATTTAGACCTTAGCACTTTATTTTTTATGTTGGTTAATGTGTGAATCCTATTTCTATAATTATTGCATATTAAAGTACTTAGATGACAGGCATTGGAACTTAAACTTTTTTTTTAATCCCAGCACTAAAACGAGTACCCTGTATGAAGAGGGTACAATAGAAACAGTGGTAGTTGGCCAGAATGAAAACAGATGGAAAGGTATTGGTTCCTTCTGTCTGGAACAAAGAACCAATAAATAAAGCAGGGATGTCTATCAAGGGAAGGGTTGTTTTCACTGGTACAAACTTTATTGTTTTTAATTCATTGGTAACTACAAAAGGCCAGTTCTCTTGCCTTAAGTACCACTCAAAAGTCTATTGTGAGCTATCTCCTTGAAAGGACTGCCTTTAACATTTATTCCCAGAACTCAAATACTCCTGCTTAGAGATGCTTACTTCTCATTCTGCTTAGCCTGACTGCAGCAAGCAGTCATTCTACAGGTCTGACATGGCAGGCTGAATAATTGCAATAGTAGGATTAAATTCTACTGTCATAAGACAAAAATTTTTAAGTGAAACAAGATATGTTTCATAGATTTGAAAAACAAATTATCAGGCTTTGTCAAAACTCTTGAGTTACATGATCTGACAAGTTTTGTATGCCTGAGGAAATCTTGGTGGGCAAGTAGTATTTGCTGTTTAAGCTAGTACTTTTTTTTTTTTAAAGAAACTCTAGGAAACCTAGGAGCATTCAAGGAACACACATCAATATCAAATCTTCACATTTGAGTGTCTCTCTCAAATTTTCAGTATTTTTATATACATTATTTTATTTAGTCCTTTACTAACCTACAATAAGGTAAGTACACATAACATTTTTTTAATTTTACATTTTGATAATGAGTTTCAAGTGTAATTAAGATTATCCCCTGGAAATATGGAAAATCTTCTTCATCTCATGAAAGAAAAATAGTAGCACGATCAATCCCACAACCATGTACAGTGTGGCCCTGCCTAGTGTGCCCCAAGCTTTCCCACACATATCCACAAACTACTCCCCATTTTTCCTGCCTCTAGTCCTTCTTTCTCGATTTGAGGTTGAATGAAATAACTGATGGGAATATAACCCAGTAGTAGAGAACTTTCCTGGCATGTGTAATGCCTTAGTATTTGATTCCCCAGCACTATACACAAAGAATTAAATTAATAGAGTTCTGATGAGGAGCTGACTTGACAGGATCATAGCATTAATACAATTAAGAGCACACTGATAAAATACTTTGAAATATCTGTTTTAAGCACCTTAGCAGCAAAAGCAGGGAGGGTTGTGAGTTCAATACCCCATGGGGAAGGGGAGCTCAGAAATCAACCTGAGATCCAGTATAATCTCTTCTCAAGGTATTCATCAATTCAAAAGCAACAGTGGAGAGTTTTGGAAATTACATAGGGGTTTTGTAGTTCTCTCACAGGGATGGGGGCTGAGCATTGGCCTTTATGGTCTCAAAAGAGAATATAGTCCCTGCAAAATGTTTCAGAATTGTGGCTGTGACACAGAATGACTACAGCCAAGGGATAAAAATGGCATTAAAATAGACACATTAGGAATAATATGCAGTGCCGGGCGCGGTGGTGCACGCCTGTAGTCCCAGCTACTCGGGAGGCTGAGGCAGGAGGATCGCTTGAGTCCAGGAGTTCTGGGCTGTAGTGCGCTATGCCGATCGGGTGTCCGCACTAAGTATGGCATCAATATGGTGACCTCCCGGGAGCGGGGGACCACCAGGTTGCCTAAGGAGGGGTGAACCGGCCCAGGTCGGAAACGGAGCAGGTCAAAACTCCCGTGCTGATCAGGAATAACATGCAGTAAGAGCAGCCAGTTTCCCATGTGGATCTGGGGAACAAACTCTTGACATCCTGCCAGAGACAAAAGCAACTCTTCTGTATGTATGTGCCACCTGCAAACTCAGCTTACATTTATACATTTTCAATGTGCTATCCAACACTCTTATAAGAAAAGAAAAGAAATAACGATAAAGGTAAGAACAGCCGTATTGTATAAGAAGTGGCCATGAAAGAGAACGAACCTGCAACCCTCAGATAGACACTTAACAGACCCATGTGGTACTTGTATATTGTGACCATGATGAAAGATGTCTAAGAAAGCAGGCAACAAGACAGAAAGTTAGAAGAGAATACTGAAAACTACCAAAGGAGACACATGAAAATTCTTATTCTACATTGAGAGCTCAGTTGGTGGGTAAGATTAAGTGCAGTTGAAGAGAAAATACAGGTCAGCAAAACACCCTCAGGGTGAGACATAGAGAGCGTAGAGGAAAATTATCTTTCAAAAAAGACTAAGAGACCTACAGAATATTTTTTTTCAAAAGTCTAAGCAAAATGTGCTGGATTCTCCACTACTAAAAAGACAAAAACAGAATGACAAATGATGAAGGGGCTCTATCCACAGGTGTAAGAGGCAGCATAAAGTCTGAGCAAAATAATCAAAAAGAAAGTCATGCTTAGATACATTATGGAACACTAAGTACGAAGAGAAAGAAATCAACCAAAAAAGACAGAAACCAAGAGCAAGGCCAGCAGCCAACGCTTCTACATGAACAGTGAAATTCCAGAAGACAGTAGCACAGGATCCTCAAAGAGCTGAAAGGAAAAGTCTGAGACTTTAAAATCCCATACAAGATATTGTAGTTCCACGATGAAGACTGAGTAAAGGAATTCTGAGACAAGCAACTAAAATTTTAAGCGGAGTAATCTCACTAAAGGAAATTCAAAAGAGAGTTCTTCAAGAAAAAAAAAAAAGCAAACAATAACCTCAGAAGCAGCATGGAAATACAACAAGGAATAAATAACAAAAATTAAATAGGAGGACAAATATGAACGATCACTTACAGTAATAGCAATAACATCCTGTAAGACTTGCATAAAAAGGTAGATATTTGATTAATAGATGGTGAATATATCCATAAATAATAGAGATAATGATGATAATATAATGGATATATAATTAGTAGGTGTTTTATTGATAGATAAATAGATAGTAGATGATTGATAGGTACATAAGCATACATAAATAATTTTAAGTCAATATCAAAATATTCTATGAAGTTATCATGTGAAACACACAAATATACATTTCTATATATACACACATATATTTATATATATACATATATATATAATACTACATAATGTAACTGCTAAAACAATATGTAGCAAACAAGCTGAGGAGAGAAAACAATTCAAATATAGGTATATATTCAAAAATTTTAAGACTACAATACATTAAGACTAAAATAGATGCTCCAATAGAAGATAATAGACTCAAAGAATTGAACAGCTCTACTCAAAAGATTTCTAGTTGACCAACAAAATAAGAAAAAGAGATTAGCTTTATTAGGCATAAATTAAATGCTAATTAAAATCCAAACAGTGTACTGCATGTACATATAGTAATAAAATTAAAGACACTGATGATGCCAAGTGTTGGTGAGAAATCAACTCTCACCCATTATGGAAGTATAAATTGCCACAACTAATTTTGAAAACTATTTTGGAATATGTATAAAAGTTAAACATATCTTACAGCCTATGCTTTCTCTCCTAGGCTGACATGTTATAGAATGTATATATTTGAATCAAAAGGACCATATCAAAATATTATCAGTTAAAAACATGGGGCCAGGGAAATGGTCCAGTGAGTGAAAGCCCATGATGTGCAAGCATGAGGACATGAGTTCAAATCCCCAGCACTTACATGAAAGGCAGACTTGTAGCACAGCATCAGTAAACCTTGTTCTCCTGTGGGGAGGAGGGAAGCAGAGGCAGGAAAATGGAAGCTCACAGGTCAGTTACCCTCATGGATGATACAGAAAAGACCTTGTCTCTAATTAATGAGGCAGAAGGCAAGGATTAACACTGAGTTTGTCCCCTGTCCTCCACACACATGCCATACTGTGCATGTACTGAAATCACACTAAGAAATCTACACACATACTGTACAAATAGACACACATACATCATATGTACATATACATAAATGATGGTAATGTATATGGACATGTTGCTATACGTAACAACACATGGCTCTTCCAAACATAATCATGTTAAGTAATTAAAGTCACATAGACTGGGGCACATATTTTATTACTTTATTTGCATAATGTTAATTTTAAAAACTAGGCAAAAGATCTGTGCTAGTAATGGTCCTATGAGAGGCTCCACCCAGCAGCATATCAAACAGATGTTGATACCCACAGTAAAACATTAGGCAGGCTGGACCTAGGCCCCCCACATATATGCAGCTGATTGGCAGCTGGGTCTTCACATGAACACCCTAACAAGTGAAGAGGGGTCTGGTTTTTTGTTTGTTTGTTTTTTGTTTTGTTTTGCTTGTTTGCTTTGGTTTGGTTTAGTTTTTTGGTTTTTTAAGAAAAGGTTTCTCTGTGTATCATTGTCTGTCCTGGACTCACTTTGTAGATCAGGCTAGCCTTGAACTTACAGAGATCCACCTGCCTCTGCCTCCCGAATGCTGGGATTTAAGGCGTGCACCACCATGCCCTGCTGGGGACTGCCTTTTGACACGGACTCTGTTACCAGTTTTCAGATCACTTTCCCCTAGCAGGGTTGCAATGTTTGGCCTCAATGGAAGAAGTTGCTCTTACACCTGATCTAACTTGATGAACTGGAGTGGGTTGGTATTGGGGGGGGCTCCCTTTTTCTTAGAAAAAAGTAGGGGTAGGAAGCGGGAGAGGACTGGAGGATGGGACTGGAGGAGAGGAGGGAGGGACTATGATCAGATTGTAAAATGAATTAATAAATTTGAAAAAGAAAGAATTGTGTTAGATGTTACAGTTAAAGTCATATTTGGGGGAGGGTCAGGGACTGTGTTGGGAAGGACTTTTAGGGGACTGGTATCCTAGGCAGGAAGAGTGGTAAACTGGGTAACTTCACATTATATGGATTAAATGCATGATTTCTGTGTTTCCTGTGTTAATATTATGCTTCAACCTAAAATTTACTGAACAACAAAAACAAATTTATCTTTGTTTATGAACTTATAAGTAGGGTTTTTTTCACTTTATATTACTGAGATATTTTATATTACACACATGTTATTTTTATAATGGCAAAAACATGCAAAAATCCACATCATTAAAACAGGAAACCAACATTTAGAAAGGAAGCCAAACTCCACCCTCTTCTCCCACAGAGACTTTATGCTTTGGCTGATCTTTCCAGGCTCCCACTGGCCTCATCCTCATGTTGCTTTGATTTCCTATCTTAGAACTCTTGGCTGAAACACAACACCAGGGTCCAAATAACCTCTGATTGTTCTTTCTCTGGCTTTCTCCTGTACAGAAATTCCTCCAAACCAGTTTGAGCCCCTATATTTCAGGGCTTGTAACTTTAAAGCAGAACAACCTATAAAGATAAACACGCAAACAACTCATTTGCTGACAGAACTTGCTGGAGAGTAACCTGCGCAGGATATGAACTATGAAGTAACTAGTGAACCTAGTGAGCTGAGTTGTCCCAAATTCCTCCAGCAGTTACCCACAGAAGTCTAGAAGCTTCAGACAAAGACTGGTTCCTCATCCTGTGTGTACTGGTTAATTCATTGCTACTGCACAATCTCACATTGGGCAGGAGGATCTTTTAAACTTTTCTGTACCCCAAAACTTTTAGTTTGGAACTGGGGAGACTGGCTCAATCAGAAGATATTTGTCACACAAACATGAGGATCTGAGTTTATCACACAAACATTACGGCCCATGTATAAGCTGGATACAGGCACACAATGTAACCCAACCTTGGAAAGGTGGAGACAAAAAGGACCCCTGGGTCTTGCTGGCCCTCTCTAGTCAAATGGTAATCTCTAGGTTCAGTGAGAGATCCTGTCTCAAAGACAAGACAAAGGGTAATGGAGGAAGACATCTCTGGTTCCACACACATGTGCACATACACCAGCACACATGTGAACACATACATAACACATCTCTTAAACCTTGAAAACAATGAACACAACCACACATGAAAAGAAGTTTGTTGCTGGCAGGAAACCTGCTGAGAAACTTATGTCTCAAGCCCTTTCTCTGAGACTTCCCAGGTTAAAAGCAGAATTAACCCATTTTAACCATATAAGGTTTTGTTTCCTCATGAGTCATTTTATTCATTCATTCATTCTACAATTTTTTGGTACCATTATCCTAAAAGACATAGTGCCAGGTTCTAGATATGAAGAAAAATCCATTTTTCCTTTGTTTATTGAGCTCAGAATCTGAAAGAGAGAACCTGAGTCAACAGATTTTCTAATCAGTAGGGGCATGACAATGGTGGGAGTCAGAGGAACTCCCAGGGGAGGGGCAGAGGGACTGGGTTAGTGCTCCATTGTTTATATAACAATCTGCCACAAGCTTGTGGCTGCCAAGAACTGACAGGTACCATCTCACAGTTTCCATGGGTCAGGAGTCCACACATCACTTAACAACAGGTCTCTGCTTAGCATCACATGTAGTTGGTCTCCAGAGTATAAGCAGAACTCAAGGCTCCTCTCTGGCTGTCCATCTGAGGCTGTTCTCATCTCTTTGGTCCCCTACCAATCCTGGCAATACAGCCCTATCAGGAACCATTTCACATGGGAGCTTACATGTTAAAGCCAATAGAATTCTAGACCTTCTTCCAAAAGTTTGCCTGGATTAACCAGACCCTCTAGGATAATCTTCCTTTTGATTACTTGGAAGCCAATTTGATTATCTCCAAGAAGCTCTCATTTCCATATAATATAATCTAACCCAGGGACTGTTTCATTGTATTCACCCCCACACAAAGGCAGGGGAGTTTGAAGTATAAATGCAATAGTAGAACCCTGGGGTCTTTACTAGAATTCTGCTTCTATAGGCACCTATCCCACAACAGAACTTCAAACGGTATCCTAAAAGAAAAAGCACAAGAGTAAGTGGACAAATGCAGGGAGATAGGGACGCAGGGAGGGAAAGGGATAGTTCAGTTAAAGTCCCCATTGAGTGCAAAGTTGCCAGTGAGAATATCACAGGACACTCAAAAAGACCCAGGTCATTTCTCTTTCTGGTTGTACTGCACAGCAGATGAGGGGTCACTCTGCAGACAGGACTTCAGGGAGAGATATGAGTCCATCACTAAATGCATCAGTGTCTATGGGCAAAGAACAAAGATGATGTCTGTCAATCTATACTCTCCAGAGAAAGGAAAACTAACAAATGGTACAGCTTTGGATGCTACCCTTCAGAGACAGTAATTAAACCCCTGTGTCTTTGTTAGGGTTTCTATTATTGAGACAAAACATCATAACCAAAAAGCAAGTTGGGAAGGAAAGGGTTCATTTGGCTTACACCTCCAGATTATAATCCATCATTGGAGGAAGTCAGGGCAGGAACTCAAGCAGGGCTGGAACCTGAAGGCGGGAGCTGATGAGGAAGCCATGGAGGAGTGCTGCTTACTGGCTTGCTCCCCACGGCTTGCTCCCCACGGCTTGCTCCCCACGGCTTGCTCCCCACGGCTTGCTCAGTATGCTTTCTTACAGAACCCAGGACCACCAGCCCAGGGATGACACCTCCCACCATTGAGTGGGCCCTCACCCACTGATCATTAATTGAGATAATGCCTTCCAGCTGGATCTCATGGAGGCATTTCCTCAGCTAAGGCTCCTTCCTCTCTGATGACTCTAACTTGTGTCAAGCTGACATGAAACTAGTCAGTACTCCCGGTAATGGATAGGGTTAGCCGACAGATGTGTGTAGACAAGAGGGACAAAGACTCAGACCTTAGAAAAGTATGCCAATGGAAGACAGAACTGAAGAAGAGAGGAACAGGCAGAGGTGTGGAAGGGAAAGCTGTTCCCAGAACAGAATAGAAGGTTTCAAAGACTTTCCCCTAGTGCCCAAAGCTGCTCAGATGTTAAAATAAAGACCGAAGGCCATCCATTCACTAAAGGGGATCTGTCAACTGCTGGGTTATTGATAGCTTTTAAGTCAAATATAAGGAGAAGATATTTTAGTAGATTAGCAGGTGCCTGGTCCATGGAAGTGAAGGCCTAGCATGAACAGGAGGGAGAGGATAGTGTAGCAGGGAGGGATTTGGTTAAAATGACAGAATTGATCACAACTGCAGAGATTTCCTTAAGCTTGCCTGTTGAGCCATAGTGACATAAAACAACCAGAACAGACTATATAAATTCTTCAGACCACATTCACAGGGCGATGGGGCATGTCAATTGAAACTATCATTCTTTGATTCTATTCCATTGATCAGCCTGTCTGTTTTTATGACAGTATCATGCAGTTTTTATTACTATTGCTTTGTAGAACAGCTTGAAATTGGGGATAATGATACCCCAAGTTCTTTTATTGTACAGGATTGTTTTAGCTATCCTGGCATTTTTATTGCTCTTTTAAGGTCTGTAAGAATTGTGTTGGAATTTTGATAGGAATTGCATTGAATCTGTAGATTGCTTTTGGTAAGATGGCCATTTTTACTATACTAATCCTACTGATTCATGAGCATGGGAGATTTTTCCATCTTCTGGTATCTTCTTCAATTTCTTTCTTCAGAGACTTGAAGTTCTTGTCATATAGGTCTTTCACTGTTATACCAAGATATTTTATATTAAATGTGGCTATTGTACAGGGTGTTGTTTCCCTAACTTCTTTCTCAGCCTGTATAAAGTTTATATAAAAGAGGGCTACTTATTATTTTGAGTTAATTTTGTATCCAGCCACTTTGCTGAAAGGTGTTTATCAGCTAGAGAAGGTCTCTGGCAGAATTTTTGGGTCACTTATGATATGTATACTATCATATCATCTGCAAATAGTGATACTTTGATGTCTTCTTTTCTAATTTGTATACCCTTGATCTCTTTTGGTTGTCTTATTGCTCTATCTAGAACTTCAAATAAACCTGTACCTACGGACACTTGATTTTTGACAAAGAAGCCAAAATCATACATTAGAAAAGAGAAAACACATTCAACAAATGGTGTTGGTTTAATTGGATGTCTGTATGTAGAAGAATACAAATATATCCATATCTATTACCCTGGACAAAACTCAAGTCCAGGTGGATCAGAGACCTCAACATAAAATCAGATATACTAAATCTAACAGAAGAGAAAGTGGGGAATAGCCTTGAACACATTGGTACAACTTCCTGAACAGAACATCAACAGCTCAGGCACTTACATCAATAATTTATAAATGGAAATTCATGGAATTGAAAAGCTTCTGTAAGGCAATGGTCACTATCAACAGGACAAAATGGCAGTCTGCAGATTGGGGAAATATCTTCACCAACCCTACATCCAACAGAGGGTTAATATCCAAAATATATAAAGAACTCATAAAATTAAACACCAACAAACCAAATAACCCAATTTTAAAATTGGGTACAGTACTAAACAGAGAATTCTCAACAGAGGAATCTCTAATGGCTTAGAAGCACTTGAAGAAATATTCAATGTCATTAGTCACCAGAGAAATGCAAATCAAAATGGCTATGAGATTCCATCTGAAAACCTTCAGAATCTCCAAGATCAATAACTCAAGTGACAGCACATGATAGGGAGCATGGGGAGCAAGGAGAACATTCCTCCATGGCTGGTAAGAGAACAAACTTGTACAACCACTTTGGAAATCAATCTGGTGATTTCTCAGAAAATTGGGAATAGCTCTACCTCAAGACCCAACTGTACCACTCCTGGGCATATACTCAAAAAATGTTCCACCAAACCACAAGGATGCTTGCTCAGCTATGTTCATAGCAGCTTTATTTGTAATAGCCAGAAACTGGAAACAACCTAGATGTCCTTCAACAGAAGAATGGATAAAGAAAATGTGATTCAATTACACAATTGAATACTACTCAATTATTAAAAACAAGGACATCATAAAATTTGCAAACAAATGGATGGAACTAGAAAAGATCATCCTGAGTGAGGTAACCCAGATCCAGGAAGACACACATGGTTTGTACTCACTTATAAGTGGTTATTAGCCATAAAGTACAGGATAACCATGCTACAATCCACAGACCCAAGGAAGCTAAGTAACAAGTAAGGCCCAAGGGAGGATGCTTGAGACTCACTCAGAGGAGGAAATAAAATAGATATCTGAAGTAGATGGAGGGAGGAAGCTGGGTGGAAGAGGAAGTTGGGAGGGGAATAGAGCTTGGGATCAGCAGGGGGTGCTGGGAAAGAGAATGGAATTGGTGGGGGGCCATCTCTAGGACAGGGAATAGGCTCCTTGGAATCTATGGGAGTGGCCCAAGCTAAGACTCCTAGCAGCAGGGGATATGGATCCTGAAGTGGCCACCTCCTATAGCCAGACTGAACTTCCAGAGGAGGGAGGGAGACACCAACCCACCCACAAAACCTTTGACTCAAAATTTGTCCTGCCTACAAGATGCGCAGGGATGAAGATGGAACAGAGATTGAGGGTATGTTCAATCAATGCATGGCCCAACTTGAGACCTACCCATGGAAGAGGGCCAACCACTAATGCTATTAAATAATATGCTCTGCTTGCAGACGGGATAGCATAACTGTCTTCTGAGAGGCTTCATCCAGCAGCAGATGGAAAGAGATGCAGAGACTCACAGACAAACAATAGGTTGGGGAGTCTTGTAGAAGAATGGGGGGGGAAGAATTGAGGGAGTCAGAGGGATCAAGGGCGCCAGAAGAAAAAAAATGTCTTTCTTTGGAAAACTCTAATGGATCCGTTAGGTCACATCTGGGTCTTCCTTTCACACATATAAAACCCAGGCCCACCTTCCCATCGAAGCATCTCTCACAGAGACAATTTCCCAACTGCTTTTATGACTCCCTGTGTTGATTTTTCTCCACTGGCTTGAACTCCATGAAGGATAAGACAGTGTCTGAAAGGCTCACCGTTATACCCCCCAATGCCTAGCAGATTTTCTGGTACCTATCGGTTAAGTACTAAACAGGTATGTTGAATCCTCTTATGTTACAGCTGAAGAAGCTATGTCTTCAAAGTTAAGAACCCTTGTCATTTTTACACTAGTCCTAGAACCAGACTGACAGGGTGTGTGCTCATTTCCAGTCCTTTTGAATGGATATTCACTTCCTCCTCCAGCACCATTGTGTTTCCTCTGTCTAAGCAGGGGGCACACATAAGAACAATAATCCAGAATGCATAGCTCGGGGCTATTATATCCAACCTCTGCATGCATTCTTCTAATGACGCTAACATGCTGGGATTCCACAATCCTTTGCAAACTGCCTCTTACCAAGTGGCATTCTCTGTACTAAGCACAAACAGCTCAGGGCATTATGTCCACTGACAGGCATTATTTTCATAATAATTCCCCACAATGGTTGATATCATTCTTTTTACACAAAGAGCAGCTAAGTCTTTGAAAAGTTAAGTAGCTTAGCAAAGCCTTGAGTGTCAGGAGCAAATATGACTCTGGCAGACCCCAGAATGCAGGGTCTTTTCTACCAGGCTCTGGTGCTTTACCAACTTGTCTTTTTCTGGTATGTTTAGTAATTCCAATTTTCTCTTCTGATAATACTTTATTTATAGCCATCCTGTCAGAAATGACATATTCTAACCAGACACGTGTCCCTCCCTTTGGCTATCAGTCGATTCAAACAGCGTACCCCAAGAAACTGGATTTTCTCTAGGAGGCCCATGCTGGAAGAAAGAAAAGGGACCTCGGTGCCAGCCAGAGTGAAATTTGTCTCTGGGAAAGAGATACCACACAGTTATTACAAGCTGCCAGACCATCTTGCAAAGCAACTGGGGGAGAAACAACGATAGGTCATTGACAGGTAGGACCACACTTTGACCAGAACTACTTAATTATGCATACCTTCTGCATTAGACGTCTTTATTCCTCTTCCAAAGGAGCCCTATTGAATAACTATCTTCTATTCATCATTTCTTGTCTCATTAGTTGGCCTGTTGAAGACTGGTGGGCTAGTTTGTTATGGCTGCCACTCTGGCCATAACAGCACTGATAACAAATGAGAGAAAGTAGATTGACAAGTGAAAGAAACCAATGAACTCCTTCAAGCACTGTAAGTTGCTATGAGATAGGGTTATGGGGCGGGGGGCTAAATATAAAGTCATTTAATTTAAATGAAATTATTGTTACTCATTGTAAAGTAATATAAACTTTATGTGTGGTCAATTCAAACACCTCACATGGTCAAAACCAAAAAATCCTCTTGACACAAAACCGTCTTTAAGAGATGAGGAAGTTGGACATTCTAACTATAGTTTAAACTACCTGCGATGAAGAGAATACTACTGAGTCTTTTGACAGACACACTAATGAGAGAGTTTGAGAGGAGGATTTCTGTCTCCTCTAAAGCCACCATGTGGAAGCTGTGTGAAGTGGGAGCCTGTTTAATCACTAAAATCTATGTGTACATCTGTTCAATGATGCCATAAAAGGCGGCTCCCTCCCTCAGTTCTGTGTCTCACATAAGCAGAGCATGCTGGCAGATGAGAAACCCTCTAAGTCAGATATAAGGACAACTCCTGCCTGAGGTGACATGTCTAGATGATACTAGACACACCTACTTAGACATGCTCCAGATCCCTGGAGTCTACAAGCTTCAACTGGAGTTCATTATTTCCCATGGGGTGCTGTCTTTCTGTAGCATCTTCTCTCTCTGTAGGAAAGATGTTCCCATCAATGCAGTCTGCCGAACTGAAAACTCAATGATCCCTTTATGGTTGTTTCTTCTACCACTGTCATTTGTTCATCACCATAACCAGACTGATGCTTCCTTGGTCCTCACCAACTCTATATCCAACTCTATAGGACTTCATTATCTAAAACCTGGGTAATTGCAATGACATCCCTGCTTCTAATGTGGTATCTGCCAACCTTTTCCCATGGTGTTTGTAGAGTTACCTATCCAAAACAAAAACAAAGCAGGAATGGAACAGTTGATCTTTCAGAGGACCCAGGTCGGGTTCCCAGCACCTATATGGTAGCTCAAAAGTATCCATAACTGTACTTCCAAGGGATCTGACACTCTCTTCTGATGTCTGATAGCAAAAGGCATGCATGTGTTACACATACATACGTACTGAAAAATACTCATATATATATATACATATATATATATGAGGATATATATATATATATATATAATAGATAAATCTAAAAGAAAGTGTTAAATCTTATCAAATAACTCCCAAAGTACAAGCTTTACAATGTCTGTAGTTAAAATTCTTTAGCTTGGGATTCAGGGAGCTTATGATGATGGTCCAGACTTAAAATCAAGGGCAGACTCAAGATCCTTCACACTCTACTTTGTCACTCCCAGTAACTTAATTTTTCATATTCTCACAATAATACTCTGTAAATACAGGTATTCAGGTAGAGTTTGAGGTTGTGAAAAGCCTTGCTGTTCTGAACAATTAACTGAATAGTGAACTCCAAGACTGTGAATTAAAAAATGTTTCTATTATGGGATGACTCGGCCTTTAATCCTAGAGCTTCCTGTTCACTGTAAACAAATGGCTATGGTGTGACTCCCCTCTAAGCGCACACCTTTAATCCAAGAACTTCCTATTTATTGTAAACAAGTACTTACGGTGTGACTTAGATCTAAGTCACACCTTTAATCCAAGAGCTTTCTGTACACAGAATTAAATAAAGTTAACCCTAGATCAATAGGCAGAGCAAGAAACCAGCTGACAGGGATTAAACAGAAAAGAGGGACATTGAGCTGAGGGTGTTTAAGATCGTGTGGACAAGGAGTTTTGGTTCCTTCAGAAGTTTTCTCCTTCAGAGTTCTTCTTCCTTGGAGTTCTTATTCTTTTGGGCTTTCTCCATCAGGGTTTTCTCCTCCTAGGCTTCTTCCTCAAGGTTCTTCTGGGCTTTTTAGCTTAGAGCTTTTGGCTGGGACGTTGGTGGACTAGGAACATCAGCCGAATGTTTTCTCTACCTCTCTCTAAGCTAGCAAGTTTTCAACCTAGCATTTGGATCCAGAGTCTTCATTGGTGAAATCAAATGACTAGGATATTTTAGTTTAGTTTAGCTCTTAGTTTTGTTTTGTTTTTAATTAAAACAACATCTTGCTTGGGAGCCCATCACAGACTTTGTTTCACATTCACTAGCCAGTATCCCCTCTTTTACCAACAAGTAAATCAAGCTCCAATAAGGGACTTTTTATGTTTATTTATTATTTCAGGTTACATCTCCATCACAGTCCCTCTTTCCACCCCTCCCATTCCCGCCCCCCCCCCCTCTATTCCCTATCCCTTCCAACCCACTCCTCCAAGTGAAGTGTCCCTACATATCATTCCCCCGCCCCAGTTCAGTAGTCATATGAGGGCCAAGAGCTTCCTCCTATACAGGAGGCCTACAAGGCAGCACCACTAGGGCAAAGTGTCTCATTGACAGGTAACAAACTCTATATTCCTGTTCTCAATAAGAGACTTTTAATTTTTAGCCATCATGATGGGCCAGACCAACCAAGAAACTCTGAGGGCTGGGTTGAGACCACTTCTTCAGTAACTCTTTAAAGTGGAATTTTTTAAGATCTTATTTTTAAGGGGGGTGGAAGTCTGTGTTTGGGTGTATATATGTGAGGATAGGTGCCTAAAGAAGTCAGATCTCATATGTGGCTGCTGTATCACATGTGCATCAGTAGGTGGCAGAGAGGAGAGAGGCTATGTCTACATTCAGTGTTCTGGCCTATCAACATCTGAATGAATAATAGGCAAACATTCTGAAGGCAGGAAGGTGCAGAAAGCAAGCCAGATACAAACACAACTTCGGTATCATAGGCCCCAGAAGGGGAGCTAGCCTATGTCGACCACCAGTCCAGTACCAGGCAACCATCATATGGGCTCCCAAGACAGGAAGCAAGACAGAGATTAGAGGAGCCCTAATTGGCCCTAGATGAGAGGATTGTGAGTAAGCCAGCCCCAAGGGTGTGAGTGTTGGGGAGCCAGTCCTGCCTATTGTCTGCTTTGTGGTGGTGGTGTTGAGAGAGATTCCCTTCCCCTCCCTTTTGCCTCACCACTTGTGGTGGATAAGTGGGGTCACAAGAGCAAGAAAACTGTCCCTGCTCCTCACATGCTACAGCACTCAGGACAGCAGGCCCTGCACCTTGCCTGGGCAGCAGGATACAGTTGGCCCTGGATGTGGGGGGGTTGTGGGTGAGTCAGCCCTGAGAGAGTGAGTATGGGAGAGCCACCTCTGCCTTCTGTCTGCTTTGTGGTGTTGGCAAGGGAAAGATCACCTTTACTCTCTTGCCCTTGCCACAGGTAGCAGGCAGGAGAATTGGCACTTATGAAAGCAGGAGAGCTGATCAAACCCCTTACCTGCTGCAGCACACTGGAGAGCAGGCCCTTCAAGTGGGGGTTGCAGACCCAGAGCCAGGGCTTTGTTGGTGTTGGCCCACCCCATGGATGAACTGTTGGAGTACATGAAGAGGCCAGTTCAACAGATCCAAAACTACAGGATCTCCATGACACAGGACAATAACTGCATATCTAAAAGGAGTCCCAGTGAGGTTCCAGTATTGACAAAGTAGCAGAAGCCACAGGCCTCAGAGTAGACCAAGGAATAATTATAATGAACATTTGCAAGCAAAAACAGTGAACAAAAGGGAATATTGTGGAACACACTAGATACAGTACAGTTTCCACAATGAGATTTTTTTTTTTAATGTGGGGGAAGGTTGCAAGGGTTAAGGGTGAGTCCGAGGGGAGGTGGGAGAGAAGAGGGAACAGGATGTATGATGTGAAATTCACAAAATAAAAACAATAAAAAGAAAAATAAGAAACTAGAAGTTTCCAACCCTCTGGATCTGGAATTACAGGCAATTGTGAGGCCCCACCTGATGTTGGTGCTGAGAACAGAACTTGGTTCCCCTGAAAGAGCAGTATGTACTCTTAATCACTACGCCACCTCTCCAGCCCTCCTTGTGTTATAGCTTTTAAATGCATTTGTTCTTTGCCATAGGTTCCTGGCGTAGCGTTTCTAAAACCCTTGAATTTTCCCTAGTGATGGGATTATACCAGCTGGAACAGCCTTCGATAAAAGCCTTGAACTATTAAAAGTGCTGGGTTTAGATTTAAAATTCTTTCAACTCACCCCTTTCTTGTGTTGCCTCTAAAACAAAATCATTATTAAAAGGCAGGAATCCTCTTCAGAACATTAAACGCAGGAAGAAGGCCCATAACACTTTCATTTTCTCCACAGCTTTCCTGTGGTTTCAAAGAACTCACATCCACTTCATGTTTCAAATCCTGGTTCCAATGAACAAAAATGTGTGTTCTTTGAAATTTTCTGCCCTGATGGGAACTTCAGGCAGTCACGGTCTCTCTCTTCTGAACTTTCCAACAAGTGGTAGGAAAATCTGCCCACCATAGATCAGTCCCATTGAGGGGCTGAAGACAGCCACCGGAAGAAAGAGGAAAATATGCCTCCATCCCATCCCCATACTTCTGGATTTGAGCAGAGTAATAGCGCGCACTCTGCAGCACTGAAATGGTCATAATAACCGCAAGGCAATCTGACAGCTAACTGGGGTATCGCTCATCAGTCAGCTTTGCATGGAAATCAGCGTGGGATCAGCCACAGGGATCAAGGGCAAATTGTTTCTTCTTACTCTAGAGGCATAGAAAATAGGAGATGATGCCTGGCCACTTAAAATGTCATCAGTGGAAACCAGAGCCAGAGATTTAGAGTCATCAGCAGCAATTTGAGCTACTGGTCTCAACTCCACAGAATCTGGGGATGATAGAAAAGGAAGTTTTACCAGGGGTGGAAAAAAACCTCATAATTCTTACTTTTCCACTGATATACAGCATGGAATCCAAATGAGAAGCCACATAGGTGTGAACTGGGCCATCCCTGCCCACGCTGCATTTCCAAGACACAATGTATAAAATTGTTCTCTGTTTTGCAAAAATTCAGAAGAAAGGGGCATTTTGAAAAATAGGATTGATTTTGGCCTAACTACCTGGTAAGAAGTCATAGCAAAATGGGTCCCCTCCTGTGTCATATCCTGGACCTCAATGCCCCTGTAGCCGTGACCTGAGATGCCTGGCTCATTAAGTGGCTGGTTCACATTGTGGTCAAGTCAAAGGCCGGACGTTCTTTCAGCACCAGGAGCCCAGAATTGCAGCATTAGCTTTTGAATGCAAATGGTAGGTCAGAGGTTTCCTGAGTCCATTTGGAACTGAAGAGACTTCATGCATCCTCCCATCAGACATTCTGGTGGAATCACTCACAGAGGAAAGACATCTTGACATTGTGAAGCTTGACTGTAGATCTGGGGTCAACAGGAAGCACATCCACATGGGATGTCTGCCCCTTCTGTTCTCTCTGCCATGTCTTTCTCAAACAAACTCTGGGACCTTAAAATACTTTGTTTTAAAGTGTTTTGGGTTTTGTTTTGTTTTGTTTTTTGTATCTTCAAAGAAGTACAAATTACACATTTTCCAGTTGTCAAAGCCAATATTTGCAAAAGTATATGAGTGCATAAATGCTTAAGCAGTTTACAAATGGCAATTAAGACAGTCTTGTCTCCATGATTGCATCCACATAGTTTTCTGGGACAGTCAATAATTTCAAAGCCCAGTTCAAAGTGGACCTAGAAGAATATATAGAAATATTGTTCCTCGTTTCATCTTGAACTTGACATTGTTTACTTAATTCTAACTAATTCAGGGGCCTGTTGTGCTGATGTTTCTCTCCAGGTCTATAGACCTCCCATGTATGACAGGGCCACAGGACAGAATCTAGCCATGATGCCTAAAACCTGGCTGGAAATGATTCTGCTGTCTTGGAATAGGTAGAGAAAAAGATTCCCTAGTACCTGAGGGGTCTTGTGTTGTCTGAACTTAACTCCAAGAGGCATCATCCAGGGCAAACTGACTCCCTAAACTAACTGATAAGGAAAGATAATGAGTCAGGTATATGAAAAAGTTCCAGAGTAGGGCATTGTTAGTTAGGACATCTGCTTCAGGCTGGGAAGGTACTCATGTCACAAGAATACTTTGAATGTGACCCCCAGATCTCACATTATCATTGTTACTGTGGTGATGACTACTATAGTCATCTAGTCCCTCTCTTCACCACCCTCTGCAGGCTGTTCTTTGGTACTCTTCCTATCCAGAATGCTCCTTCATTTTATACAAGAACATCTTCTAGACCATATACTGACTGATACAATCCTTTGAGAACGTGCAAAGGGGAAAAGAGATATGAGCTTCAGGCAACTACTCCCTACACCCATCAAGTATCAACATGGTACTCCAAGCTGAAGCTGAGCATCACTGATAAGGGATAGTCTACCTTAATGTAGAAAGATAACAATCAAGGAATGTGTGCAACATCAGTCTCTGGCCTCCACATGCACCCACACACATGTACCAAAAAGAAGAAAAGAAAGGATGAGGATATACCCAAGTAAATAGAAGAAAAAGGCTATGCACGCAGTACATGAATGTAATCTCAGCACCAGGAGGCTGAATTAGAAGGATCACCAGGCTAGGCTACATAGAGACTTTAATGCTAGCCTAGGACACATGTTAAGACCCCATTTCAAAACAAACAAACAAAATGACCTCAAAGTATAATTTATTCTTGTATTCCACAGTGTCCTGGTTGGTTTTTGGTCACCTTGACACAAGCTAGAATTATTTTTTAATTCTTTTTTTTATTAATATTTCAGGTTATATCTCCATCACAGTGCCCTCTTTCCACCCCTCCCGTCTTGCCCTCCCACCCTCTACCCCCTATCCCTTCCATCCCGCTTCTCTGGAGTGGAGTGTCCCTACTTAATAGTCCCCCACCCCAGTTCAGCAGTCATATGAGAGCCAAGAGCCTCCTCATACACTGGGGGCCTACAAGGCAGCACCACTAGGGCAAAGTGTCTCATAGACAGGTAACAAACTCTATGTTCCTGTTCCCTTTGGTACATTAGTTGTAGTATAGTTATCCTGTACTATATGGCTAAAATCTGACTATAAGTGAATAGACGGCATGTGCATCCTTCTGGGTCTGGGTTAGCTCACTCAGGATGAGCTTCTCTAGTTCCATCCATTTGGTTGCAAATTGCATAATTTCATTGTTTCTGATAGCTAAGTAGTATTCCATTGTATAGATGTACCACAATTTTTTAATCCATTCTTTGGTTGAGGGATATCTGGGTTTTTTCCAGTTTCTAGCTATTACAAATAAGGTGGCTATGAACATAGATGAGGAAACTTCCTTGTGATTCGGTGAGGAATCATTTGGATGTATACCCAGAAGTGGTATGGCTGGGTCCCGAGGTAGAGCTAGCTATTCCAAGTTTTCTAAGATATTACCAGACTGACCTCCATAGTGGTTGCACAAGCCTGCAACTCCCACCAACAGTGGAGGAGGGTACCCCTTTCTCCACACTCTTGCCAGCATGTGTTGTCATATGAGCTTTTGATCTTAGCCATTCTGACAGGTGTGAGATGGAATCTCAGAATCATCTTGAGTTGCATTTCTCTGATGATTAAGGATGCTGAGCATTTCTTCAAGTGTTTCTCAGCCATTAGGAATTCCTCCTTTGTAAATTCTCTGTTTAGCTCTGTTCTCCATTTTTTGACTGGATTATTTGGTTTCTTGGCATTTAATTTCTTGAGCTTTTTATAAATTATGGATTTTAGCCCTCTGTCAGATGTGGAATTGGTGAAGATTTTCCCAATCTGTGGGCTGCCATTTTGTCCGAATGACAGTGTCTTTTGCCTTACAGAAGCTTTTCAGTTTCATGAGGTCCCATTTATTGATTGTTGGTCTTAGATCCTGAGCTGTTGGTGTTCTGTTCAGGAAGTTGTCACCTGTGCCAATGAGTTTTCCCCACTTTCTCTTCTAGTAGACTTAGTGTATCTTGCCTTATGTTAAGGTCTTTGATACACTTTGTACAAGGTGATAAGTATGGGTCTAATTTCATTCTTTTACATGTGGACATCCAGTTGAACCAGCACCATTTGTTGAAGATGCTGTCCTTTTTCCATTGTACAGTTTTGGCTTCTTTGTCAAAAATTAAGTGACCATCGGTGTGTTGGTTCAATTCTGGGTCTTCAATTCGATTCCATTGATCCACTGGTCTGTTTCTTTCTATATCAGTACCATGCTGTTTTATTACTATTGTTCTGTAGTACAGCTTGAAATCTGGGATGGTGATACCTCCAGATGTTTTTTTTTTTTTTATTGTACAGGATTGATTTAGCTATTCTGGGGTTTTTGTTATTCCATATGAAGTTGAGAATAGCTTTTTCCAGGTCTATAAAGAATTATGTTGGTATTTTGATAGGAATGTGGTATGATGGCCATTTTTATTATGTTGATCCTACCTATCCCTGAGCATGGGAGAGCTTTCCATTTTCTGATGGTCTCTTCAATTTCTTTCTTCAAGGATTTGAAGTTCTTGTTGTATAGGTCTTTTACTTGCTTGGTTAGAGTTACCCCCAGGTATTTTATATTGTTTGTGGCTATTGTGAAGGGAGTTATTTTTCTGATTTCTTTCTCAGCCCATTTATTTGTTATATAAAGGAGGGCTTCTGATTTTTTTAATTAATTTTGAATCCAGCCACCTTGCTGAAAGTGTTTATCAGCTGTAAGAGTTCTCTGGTGGAATTTTTGGGGTCGCTTATGTATACTATCATATCATCTGCAAATAGGGATAATTTGGCTTCTTTGTTTCCAATTTGTATCTCCTTGATCTCCTTTAGATGTCTTATTGCTCTAGCAAGAATTTCAAGTACTATGTTGAAGACATATGGCGAAAGTGGACATCCTTGTCTTGTCCCTGAGTTTAGAGGAAATGCTTCAAGTTTCTCTCCATTTAATTTTATGTTGGCTACTGGCTTGATGTATATCGCCTTTATTATTTCTAGGTATAGTCCTTGTATGCCCATTCTCTCCAGGACTTTTTGCATGATGAGGTGTTGGATTATGTCAAATGCTTTTCCAGCATCTAGCAAGATTATCGTATGTTTTTTTCTTTCAACTTGTTTATATGGTGAATTACGTTGATGCATTTTCATATGTTGAACCATCCCTGCATTTCTGAGATGAAGCCTACTTGATCATGGTGTATGATACTTTTGATGTGTTGTTGGAATCGGTTTGCCAGTATTTTATTAAGTATTTCTGCATCCATGTTCATGAGGGAGATTGGTCCTAAGTTCTCTTTCTTTGTGTGGTTTAGGAATCAGGGTGACTGTGCCCTCATAGAATGAGTTTGGCAGTGTTCTTTCTGATTCTATTTTGTGAAAGAGTTTGAAGAGTATTGGTATTAGCTTTTCTTTGAAGGTCTGGTAGCATTCTGTGCTGAAACCATCTGGCCCTGGGCTTTTTTTTTTTTTTTTTTTTTTGGTTGGGAGATTTTTAATGACTGTTTCTATTTCCTTAGGGGTTATAGGGTTGTTTAATCTGTTAACCTGATCTTGATTTAGCTTCCGTAGGTGGAATCTATCAAGAAAATTGTCCATTTCTCTTAGGTTTTCAAATTTGGTGGAGTATAGATTTTTAAAGTAGTACCTAAAGATTCTCTGGATTTCCTCAATATCTGTTGTTATTTCTCCCTTTTAATTTCTGATTTTGTTGATTTGGGTTTTTTTCCTCTGCCTTTTAGTTAATTTGGCTAAGAGTTTGTCTATTTTGTTGATTTTCTCAAAGAACCAACTCTTGATTTTGTTGATTCTTTGTATCATTCTATTTGTTTCTAAGTTGTTGATTTCAGCCCTAAGTTTGATGATTTCCTGCCTTATGCTCCTCTTGGGAGTATTTGCTTCTTTTTTTCCCAATTCATCCAGTTTAGCTGTTAATTTGCTAATATGAACTGTCACAATTTTCTTTTTTAAGGTGCTTAGTACTATAAATTTTCCTCGTAGCACAGCTTTCATTGTGTCTCATAGGTTTGGGTATGTTATGCCTTCATTTTCATTGGATTTTAAGAAGTCTTTTATTTCCTTCTTTATTTCTTCCCTGACCCAGAAGTCATCCAATAAAGAGTTGTTCAATTTCCATGTGTGTGTAGGCTTTCTGTTGTTTCTGAAGTCCAGCTTTATTCCATGGTCTGATAAGATACAAGGGGTTATTCCAATTTTCTTGTATCTGTTGAGGTTTGCTTTGTGTCCAACTATATGGTCAATTTTGGACAAGGTTCCATGCGGTGCTGAGAAGAAGGTGTATTCTTTTGTGTTTGAGTGAAACGTTCTGTAGATATCTGTTAGGTCCATTTGGTTCATGACCTCTGTTAGACTCATTATTTCTCTGTTTGGTTTCTGTCTTGATGACCTGTCCATTGTTGTGAGTGGGGTGTTGAAGTCTCCCACTACTAATGTGTGGGGATTGGTGTGTGAATTAAGCTTTAGAAGAGTTTCTTTTACAAATGTAGGTGCCTTTGTATTTGGGGCATAGATGTTCAATATTGAAATGTCTTCTTGATGAATATTTCCTTTAATGAGTATGTAATGCCCTTCTCTATCTTTTTTGATTAACTTCAGTTGGAAGTCTATTTTATTTGATATTAAGGTGGCTACTCCAGCTTGCTTCCTGGGTCCATTTGCTTGGAAAACCTTTTCCCAGACCTTTACTCTGAGGTAGCATCTATCTTTGTTAGTGAGATGCATTTCTTGTATTCAGCAAAATGATGGGTCTTGTTTACAGATCCAATCTGTAAGCCTGTGCCTTTTTATTGGGGAGTTGAGTCCATTGATGTTGATAGATATTAATGACCAAAGGTTGTTATTTCCTATTATTTTGGTGTAGGTGGTGGTTGTGTGTTTCTTTTGGTTTAGCTGCAGTGGAGTTTTTTGTTTCCTCAGTTTTCTTGGGTGTAGTTATCTTCTCTGGGTTGGAATTTTCCTTGTAGGATCTTCTGTAGGGCTGGGTTTGTGGGTAGATATTGTTTAAATTTGATTTTGTCATGGGATATCTTGTTTTCTCCATCTATGTTGATAGAGATGTTTGCTGGGTATAGTAGTCTGGCTGGGCACCTATGTTCTCTCAGAGCTTGTAGGACATCTGTCCAGGCCCTTCTGATTTTTAGACATTTCTGAGGAGAAGTCAGGTGTAATTCTGATGGTTTTGCCATTATATGTTATTTGACCTTTTTCTCTTACACCTTTTAATATTCTTTCTTTGTTCTGTATATTTGGAGTTTCAATTACTATGTGGTGAGAAGAGCTTCTTTTCTGATCTAATCTGTTTGGTGTTCTGTAAGCCTCTTGTAATTTTATTGGCATCTCTTTCTTTAGGTTTGGGAAGTTTTCTTCTATGATTTTGTTGAAGATGCTTCCTGGACCTTGGAGTCGGGAGTCTTCTCTTTCCTCTATGCCTATAATTCTTAGGTTCCATCTTTTCATTGAGTCCTTGATTTCTTGGATGTTATGGATGAGAAATTTTTTAGCTTTCTCATTTTCTTTGGTTGTTGTACTGATTTCTTCCATTGAATCTTCCACGCCTGAGATTTTGTCTTCCATCTCTTGTATCTTATTTTTGATACTCATGTCTGTAGTTCCTGTTCTCTTCCCTTGATTCTCCACTTCCACTCTTATCTCTGACTGTGTTTTCTTTAGTGCTTCCACTTCCAGTTTCAAGTCTTGAAAGATTTTATTTATTTTATACATTTCCTGCTCCAGTTTGCTTGTTGCCTTGTCTCTTTCCTGTTCAAGTTGAGCCACTTTGGCTTGGAGATCTCTAATGGTATTATTCTCCATTGCTTTCACTTGTAAAATTATGGAATCTTTGAATTCCTTCAGAGATTTAAATTCTTCTTGAAAGGAGTCTATCACTTTTCAGAGTATAGATTTGTCATCGTTTTCATGTGTTTCAGCTGTGGTGGGAGTGGTCAGGGCTTGCTGTGCTAGCATAGCTGCATTTTGTTGGAGTCATATTTCCCTGACTTTTGTTGGATCTGTTCTTTCACTGACCTTTAGCCATTTGGTTGTTCTTAACTGTTTGTTCCTGGTGCCTTCTGGGCTTGGTGCTCAGAGTGGGGCTTTGGTGTAGAAGTCGTATAGCTTGGTGATCTGTAGCTTTCCACAGGCTGGATGGGGTCTTGTGTGGAGGTTTGTTCTCAGTGTGTCTCCCAGAACTCACCCATTCCTGGTTTTTCCCAATTGGGGACTCAGGTAAGGGGTTGTGGTGGGATATGTTCCTGTAGGTTCCTGGGATCCAACTGGTCCTCATATAGATGATGGTGCAGGTTGGAAGGCCACAGATTGTTGGGTGGGGCTGTAGTTCCCCTGCAGCTTACTTGTTGAACAATGTTCGTGGTCCTCCCAAGCTGCTCTCAGGGGGTTCTCAGGGTCAATGTGCATCTAATAACCAGAAGCACTGTGAGCTGGTGCAGCTCACTCCCAGGCAATGAGGAATGGCCCAGGATTGTTTCACTGCTCACGAGTCAGAGCTCTCTGTGTTGCAGACTGGGTATTCAGCATGTAGCAGCTCTGGTGGTATGGTCCTGGGTGTCCAGGCACAGATGCTGTGGACTCTGTAGGTCCTAAGTTTGGGGGTTGAGTCTGCCAGCTGAACCCCTGAAAGGATCTGACAGTGAGAGAGTACAGTTTCCCAGTGGGAGGTGCTCAGGGTTCATATCTAGTGATTCTGATCTTTCAGCATCTATATTTCCTGTGCCGAGTTCTTTGTTGTCCCTGCTGAGCCCACCCAGATGGGCTTGCACCTGTCTAGATGGTCCCCATGGCACCTATGTGCCCTAAGCACTAAGCCCTTAGGCTGAGTCACTCATCAGTGCCCCCAGGCCAAGACCTCACTGCTCCAGGGGTGCAAGTATATATGCTGGAGATCTGGTTTACCGCTGGAAGAGCCAGCACTAGCAAAGGAGTCCGATATTAACCCCACAACCTGCTTGGACCCTGTGGAGATCACAGCCACGTTCCAACCCACCCACCTTTCTCCAGCTCTCACCACTCCTCCTACGTCTGTCTGGAGCTGACTTTGGATACTGGCAATTGGAGCCACTGTCTTCCAAGTTCTGGTACACTGCAGTCACAAGCTAGAATTATTTAAGAAGGAACCATAATTGAGAAAATGCCACCATAGGATTGGTTTGTAGCCAGCCCATAAGGCATTTTCTTAATAAGTGATTGATGTGAAAGGGCACAGCCCATTTAATTGCAGATGGTGATAATATGTGCCTTTAAGTACCTAATGAAGGTGCTATGGGCATGTGGTCAGTGGTGTAGGAATCTCATGGGCGCAAAATCATGACCAGAGAAGCAAGGAAAAAAAAAATGGAAATGGTAAAGTAGAAAGTCTAGGAATGTCTACCTTCTAAAGAAAGCAAACAGTAGTGGCAGTTACACAATAGTGTGACTGTACTTAAAGTTACCAGACTGTCTGGTTAAAAGTTGTAAGAAATGCTATATTTATGCACTTTGCAGTTAGAAATGAGCACAGAGTAAGAAAATTATACCTGATATCTGAAGGATAGTGGTCTAGAACCAAAATTATTGAAAGAGAGGAGCTGTGTGTTTTCTTACAGACATCACTGATTCTATAGGGAAGAAAATTAGTTAACACTGGAAAAGTGGAGGACAGACCATGACCTGTGACCAAGGAAATTGGCTTGAAAGATCTGCTGAATCAAAGGACAGTCAGAATAGAAATCCCAAAGTAATGTGGAGTTACAGAAGAAGGTGCCAGCAATCTAGATTGTAAAGTGCTACCAGTGATGACGTAGGGAGACTCACAAAGGCAGTTGGAGAAGAGTGTCCTCAGTGAGGAGGAGGCTGCATGGAAGCTCCAGTGGTAGCTGAATCAGAAGGGTGGCAGGTGATATCAGCTGCCAGGATCATATTCAATAGAAGCGGAGATATGAAAGAAGAGGCTAAGAAAATATATGAATAAGTTAATGCACAGCCAGAAAGAGAGTCCCTTTGATCCCTCCAGAGCTTGAGGGAAAAGCAGAAGACCAGGGCTCTAAGAGTTCTGTGGGAATTAGAACCCTCAGATACAGAGAGTTCTTGGAAAGGCAAAAGCATCGAGAAAGACATGGAGGATAAGGGATTTTAGGGAGATATTACTAAAGTCCAAACTGACATCAGACAACTCTGAGCTTGCCTCACTATATGTCTTCCCTCCCTCCCTCCTTTCTTTTCTTCTTTTCTTCCTTCCTTCCTTCCTTCTTCCTTCCTTCCTTTCTTTCTTTAAAACAGAGTTATATGTAGTCCAGACTGATCCAGAACTCCTATATAACCTAAGATGACCTTGAATTTTGATCCTCTTGCATCCAGCCCCCTAGTGCTGGGATTACAGGCCATGGGCCACTGTGCCTGGTTTGTGCAGGGCTGGGAATCAAACTTTGTTTGTGTTAGACAAGCATTCTGCCAATGCAGCTGCACCACAGCACAAACCCTGGACCTCCTGATCAAGTAAGCCCTGGGTTTTGTCTACATACTTGCTGAATTCACTTTCTCTAGGAATACTTTGAACTCCATTCAGTAGGACTTCTTCCCTCCTTGATATCACAACTACCTGAAAAGTAGACAGCAGATATCCAGGTGGCCCAAGCTTTTGGCCAACCAGCATTTCACTCAACATCCTGAGCTATGTTAATGTCCTAGGCAGGATGACTCAGCCATCTCCATGTCTCTGTGTCTCTGGTTACAGCATGGCCTTAGACCAAAATCCATCCACAAGATATTCATTTTCATTCCACCTAAAAATCCATTTGCTCCCTAAGAAGTAACACAATCTAATAGCAAAACTCTGGGTTTTCTTCCTGTTACTCTACACAGCCTCCTTCAACTTGGCTGAGTGTCAAGGGCAAGGGTCATGTCCATCTTGTCCATCCTTGCTTGTCCACTGCCCAGCACACTGACTTGCATTCACAAAACATCCACAAATGTTTGCTGAATCAATAAAGAATGAATACATTCTTCTAAGGAATAGGATTTTAGTAAGCTGCCTTGTCTGAAAACAAAAGCCCATATAGTCTTTGTGTCTTCTTCTCCAGAACTCATTTCAAAACGCTGCTTACAGAGGCAGATGGTGGGAGAGGAAGCTACGAGGCCCACTCAAGCCCAGGAGGGGCTTCTTCCTTGCTTGGCATAGCTGACACTCAACTGACTAAGTACTCTGGAAATGTCATGATTTTGTCCTTTCCCCACTTAAAGAAAATAGAAAAACCCTTTATTGCAAGACACTGAGGAAAGAAATCATTAGCCACCGCCCTCCCTAACCCTAAATCTCATTTGCCATCATCCTTGGCTGGCATTTTCAAAATTCTAATTCAATCCAATGTCTCTATGATTGTCAAGTACCTAAATGGAGCTGGCAAATTCAGGACCACATGTGACTCATTTGTGGATTTGTATCAATTAAGTTCTTTTAGGAAGAGACTACTAACATCCCATCTCCCACCAACACAAGACAAAAACATTTTTTTTCTAAGAAATCGTGAACTGATGAGAAACACTCTTAGGCTATTCATCTAAGGTCCATACATTATTTTCTAAGGTGACTGTAGCAGTCTTGTGTGCTTTGGGTGATGTAAGAAGATAAGTTTCCTACCCCAAATACTGCCTCTTGGGTACCATTTTTGTCTTCTAGGAGGAGAGCTGAATGTAGGTTACTCTTTTCTGTGGTTCTCTCAGAAGAATCTGGAATCTGTTCCTTCATTCTTGCAGGTATTCATTCTCTCCTTCCATCATATAGGTCCTGAGGATCAAACCCAGGTCACCAGGCTCAGCAGAACCCATCTTATTTCATCTGATCACTCTTATTTTCAAAATAAAAATGACAGTACCTCCCAATCTGGAGAAGAAGGCATGAAACATGGAATACAAGATCCCTAGATGGCAATTCACATAATAAAGCAGTAGTGACTCCTCGCTACCACCATCAGCAATGAACTGCTACATCTGCGAAGTTCAAACTCCATGTGCTCTGTCAGTCACGTGCCAGTCCCCTATGTAAGAAACTGTCCTCACTTATGCTCGATGTGTGCACTTAGTGAATATAGTTTATCCTGTTATCTGTAACAGTAAAAGAAGGGACAAAGACTAAATTCCAATGACTCAATAAAAGGATTGGTTAGAACAGTTCTGGAGCTTCCCTGATGCAGAGCCCTCTATCCCTGTCCCAGGCTTGGAGGCTGGGTCCACTAGCACTTGCTGTCAGGGCCAGTCACCACCGAGGCTAGCCTGGGATTCTGTAACTGCTGGGATCCGCTAAATATGAAGCGCTTCCCTTAGCATAAGTATCTCTGTACTCAAAGTTACCTCAAAGCAGAAGTGAGACTTCTTCTCTCTGAGTACCTGAGGACACACTTTAGTCAAGACCTGGAATTTCTAATCTCAGATTAAAGCATACCATGGCCTCTGTTACATAAAAACCCTTCTTGTCAGTGTTGAATGAATCTACAAAATACCCTCTACCCCCACTGATTATCTGGAGACTGCCCTTCAGCATCCCTGCCTATGACTGCATCTAGGCTATGACCAAAGGTTTTCATATCCAGATACTTGGAACCCAAAAGGACCCATTCCCTTTTCACAAAATCTAACTCTGTCATCCACTGAAACAAAATTTATTACACCATGCTTTCCAAACGCCAGTCCTAAATCCTGTAGAACTGAGGGCCTTCTTCCTCTTAGTTCCTCTCCTCTTCTACTCAGTAGCTGCTTACTGTGCCCTGCTGTGCTCCAAGGTGTGAGGAAAACAAAGGATACACTTCATCTAAGAGATCTGACAAATAAAAACAAAGAACAATGCTAGAGACAGGCAGAGGCCATAGATGCCTTCATAAAGTACAAGAATTCCCCTTAAGGAAGTCCTGACCAGTGGGTGACATCTGAGGTGACATGAGCTAAAGAAAGAGAAGCAGGATTGGGGATGTACTCCAAGGAGCATTAACCCTGTGTCTACTCTCCCAATGGTGGATGGTAGATGGTCTTGCTGGTGTGACCAGGATGTAGCAGGACAGTAGAGGAAAACAGAATTTATCTCAAGAAAATTAGCATTAACTGAAAGGTTAGTATTCACTATACTCATTTCTTCATGGAGGGAATCTCATCAATTTTTATTTTATCTTTATTTTCTGCATTGTCTTTTTTTTAAGCACTAGGGATTAAACCTAGATTCTCACACATGTTAAGCAGAGTCCTATTACTGAACTATAGCCCCAGCCCCTCCTTTTTTCTAATTTCCCTAAATGACCATTTATATATTTGATAATTTAGAAAAGCCAGTGTCATCAGGAACATGAAAACATTGCATTCTTCACGCCTTTCACAACCCTTCCCTCATCAGCACAGGTCTGACTCAGTGAGCACAACTGGGCCTGACAGGGCAGTGCTCAAATACAATGTCTCTTCTATTTCCCTTCTAGAACTGTCTTTCAAAGTCCACTTGCTTCACTCTAACTTTTATCCCAACAGCTTAGACAATACTTCTCAATTCATTTTACTTAATCTGGCTAAGTTTAAATATCAGTGTAGCATCTAAATTCCATTAGGACTTTTAAAAATCATTTTTCACTTTTAAATCTTTTTCTATATGTGTGTGTCTGTCTGTCTGTCTGTGGTATATGTACATGTGTCTGTGAGTATGCTAACCTGAGGACATATATACAGAGGCCAAAGGAGGATGGCAGGTGACTTGCCCTATCACACTCTTTCTTATTTCCCCTCTCACTAGACATGGAGCTAGGCTGGCTGGCAGCCAGCAATCCCAGGGAGCAATCCTCCAGTCCCTGTTCCCCATAGCCCTGAGATTATGCGTATGTGCAAACCACACCCATCCAGATTTTTAATGATGGGTATTTGAACTCATGTCCTCATGGTTATGCAGCAAGGTGCTCTTAGTCACTGAGCCGTCTCTCCAGCCCCCCTTTTAACTGTCAATTAGCATATGTTAGTTATACATAACAATGGGTCTCATTATGACATCCCATATAGGCATACAACATATTTTGACTACATTCACACTCCATTACTCCCTCTTGTCCCTTCACAGTCATGCTGAGCCCCTCTTCTTCTCAACTAGTCCCTTTCCAACTTTCACATCTTTTCTTTCGTGAGCCAGTGAGTTTCCTTATGGTTGCTTACCGAAGCAAAAGGGAGGGTGATTTGTAGGACATCGGCACCTTACCAGTGGTTATGCCACTGAAGAAAGTGTCTTTCCCTCCCTCCAACAATGCAACATTAACTGCCTATAGAGCTCAGGGGAGTTCAGGGCCCCTCCACACTATGTATTTTTGTTATCTTTTATTTCTGTCATTATGGCTTGTCGCCAGGACAGGTTTAGTTTTGAAAGGCTATACATGTGGTTCAGCCGACCTATGGGCAAGGAAGAGACACCATAGAAAACAAGCTGCATGTTTCCACCACATTGAGCATTAGAGGGCTGGATCTTGGCAAGAACAAGGACCTCAGAGGAATCAATGCCTCCAAGGAATAAACTGGAGGTGTGGCAGAGGGTTGGAACTGACTAGTGACAATTACAGTGGAGATTGAGCATTTGCCAAGTGTCACACAACCCAAGCAGCTATCATCATTTCATTCTCTACTTCTACATTTTGTTTTGTGTTTGGTTTCTTGGGATCCTTCATTTGAGAGGAGTTGTGTAGGCCTTATGAGACTGACTTATTTCAGCAATTGTAAGAGAGAGGGCACTTGGCTCCAGACCCAAAACTGTGCTCTCTCCCACCAGGCTTTTCAATAATAAGAGAGAAATCTTTGTCTACAGCTCTGGTTCCCACATCTACCTCTCAATGGGCTTCAAACTCCTAAGGGCA
Source organism: Lophiomys imhausi (assembly GCA_907164525.1). NCBI lineage: Eukaryota > Metazoa > Chordata > Mammalia > Rodentia > Muridae > Lophiomys > Lophiomys imhausi. The sequence goes on along the minus strand of CAJQZJ010004750.1, from coordinate 4,111,517 downwards.
GATGTGACTCATCAGCTCCATGAAACCTGAACAAAATGTTTAATGATGGAATAAATTAATTACTGAGAATTGAGTCCCAAGATTCAAGAAATTCCCAATCACATAAGAGCAGTGTGACTGGGGGGTTAGTTCAATTAGAGAATAAACAGAATCCTGGTGGCAGTGACATTAGCCATGGATTTGAATCAAGCAGGATATGTCATGTCAGGAAAGACAGTGATAAACAAGGTGGTGAGACTATAAACAAAAGATAATTCTAGACATTTGAGGCCATGCTGGGCTTGAAAGAGGGAAAATATAAAGAGAATTCAGGGCCTACAGTATGCAGCAAATGAGCGTTCTTAGTAAATATGAAAATAATGGTCAACATTCCCAGGACTGAGACAGATCCAGGAGAGTTTGTGGGTAGCAGCCAGCTGTGTCACCCCCATGAAACTGTTCCAGAGGTTAGAAGAATGATTGATGGAAGGAGGGTGACAAAACCACAAGATCCTTGGGTACCCTCTGCCAGGCTGGTTCACATTCGCACACAAACTTGAAACCCAAGGGACAGGTTAGTGTGACAGAAGGGACCAAAACCCAGGACTACCACCAACTTCCCATCTGTGTGTTGACTTCCACACCTTCATTGCCTCCTGGATGTTGTGAAGACTAGGGCCTTCATGTGGGACAAGACTGAGTGACCTACAAACTGCTTTGCAATGCTGACTTGAAGAGCAGATTCCATCCCTGAGGGCTAGCCCTGTCACTGGCTGGAATTACTTTTCCCTTTTTCCTCTCTTCACCTCTGGCTTTGACCAAAATGGAGACCAAAACTGGAGTTTGAGAATGAATTTGCTCCAGGCCTCTGTTGTCCTGATAAAGGCCTTCGCCTCTCACATAAATGGCTACATAAAGTCTCTTACTTCAATAAGAATGGGGAAGAACCGGGGTTTTTATGTTGCTAAAATGTGCTTTGTGGTTCAACAGGATAAGCTCTTGGTGGGAAAAGAAAAGATTCTCATAAGGTGAAATGAGTGGACATCCATAAAATTTTCTTAGGACATAAAGACCAAAGCTGTGGTGTGTAACATATGTGTAGCATCATGCCATCATGTGTGCATAAACCCATTCCATCATGTGAGCACACATCCGTTCACTTCCAGGCAGACTTAATTTCGTCCATAGAAGTAGGTGGCTATTATTCCACACACTGGTGCTATTGATGAGTCTGCTCAGGGCTGATGCTAACCACTTCCTCCCTAATATCTCACAAAGACATACTCACATCTCTAATGTGGGAGCAGCAAGCCGTTTCCTTGTTTACAATATACTAGATGACATTCCGCTAAGTTAATCACTCACTGGTGCTGGGCTTTCTCCCAGGCAAACTGGGGTCCAATCAGAAGCCCTGGGAGGAATGGAGAGCTTGATGCCCAATCAGAAGCCCTGGGAGGAATAAAGAGCTTGCTGCCCAATCAGAAGCCCAGGGAGGAATGGAGAGCTTGCTGGCCATGCCCACAGTGGACTCCACTCCTGGAACAGGGAAAGGTGACACCTTGGAGACATTTTCAGTCACTTGCTTCGTCAGAACACTGTATTTTTATGAAGCATTTGTAGAAAGAAATGGGCTCTGAACTGTCAATTGGGAAACTCTAGGGAGGCGTCCTTCTTCTCGAATCCCAGTATGCTAATGTCCACAGAAAGTCAAGGTTGGTGAGAAAAAGCCACACTTGGGGCGATCAGGACGTTCCATGTGGAGCCCAATCAAGGTGGAGCTCTCCAGTTATTAACCCTGACCAAGAGAAACAACCCCAGAGTAACAGTGCTCAAAGGCACAGCTGCAACTGTTGATATATTCAAAGACCCTTAAAATTGATTTTTTTTTTTTTAGCAAATAAGTAAGTTCTTTATACCATCATATTTGTCATTAATTGAACATCCACTAGCCAGCCCTTGCTACAGACAGGGAATATACATGACATCAGTGGTGTTCTCAGTGAGAGGAGTGGCACCAATATCATCTACTGAAGGACCCATGCTCACCAAGTTTACAACTCCATTGCCACTGAGTAATCAGAGTTCAATTTTAAGAATAGCCTTTGTTTCTTCCTAATCTCAAAAAAACAAACAATCCTAAAGCTTTCTTTACCATAGAAAAAAGTTTCCCAACCTCAGCATCATTTTGAGTCCTGTCATTATTTGGGGGATAGTCTTGAGCATTGGGGGATAATTAGCTGTGTTACTGACCTTTTTTCTCTCTCAGGCACACCGACCCTACTTCCCGGGTGCTGTGTATGCATCCCAGGATAGCTGTGCATGTGCACAGTTCAAAACTTGGACAGTCGTTCTTAATGCCAGTAGCATACTCACCACTGTCCTTTCCAGTCATGGCTCAAAGTCTCTAGAAGACAAAACATCCCTTAGTTTAAGATTACTACTATAAAGTGTCTTTTAAGTATATATTAAGGATTATTTTAAGAGTAGAGACAAAATTCACAGGAAAGACTCATGGCACAACTGTGAAAGTTTGGAGTTAAATGCTGGGACATATTTTCCAATAGTCAATATTGAGATGCCCTTGACTGTGCTTACAGATAAGGCTGTTAAGCCCTCATCTCTGATGGCCTGACCAAGGTACCATCTAAAGGCAGGAAGACGGGAGAAAACACATCTTCAATCTCCTTGCTCCATGAACGTGTGACTGATAAGTGGAAAGATGAGAGTAGCCCTCCTGATTATGTAACACAACTGGTATTTCTATATCTTAAGGAGTTCCAAAGAAAAAAGGAAAAACCAAGAGAAAGAACATGGAAATAGAGGGGGTAGAAGGGAGGCAGAGAAGAGAGAGAGAATCGGGGAGACAGAGAGGGACTAGGGGATGGAAGCGAGAAGGGAGGGAGAGACAGGCAGAGAGCTAGAAGACAGAGAGGAACACAGAGTGAGGGAGAAAACAAGGAAGTAAGGGAGGAAGGAGGAGAGGAGAGAAGGGGTGCCAATCCTATGACATAGGTCATGTAGAAGGAGCCAGAAGAAACATGATGGATAAATGAGAGCACAGGGGGCTGGAAGGTGCACAAGAGGTGGGCCGTTATCCCGGGCTCTGGACCACTCATGCTGTCACTCCATCAAACACTGCTCAAGTACCAGAGATCACAGGCTAGGGTGGGTCTCTTCTGCACATTGCAGAGCTCAGGCTGAATGTCCAGACTTCCTCATTTATGTGGGTTTGGCATGATCTAAAGGACAGAGGGCCAAGCCTCTTCTTTCTCTCCATCAGTACATTTCAATTCTATTTGTTATTTTTTTTTAAGATTTATATATTTATTTTGCATATATGAGAGTTTTATCTGCATGTACCCCTGCATGCCAGAAGAGGGCTTCAGATTTCATCATAGATGGTTATGAGCTACCATGTGGTTGCTGGGAATTGAACTCTGCACCTCTGGAAGAGCAGACAGTGCTCTTAACCGCTAAGCTATCTCTCCAGCCTCTCATCAGTACATTTCAAAGTAAACCTGAGCCATCTGTTTCTGCCCTGTCCACTCCATGGCCCACAGCATAGCTTAGGGGGTCTCAGTGACTGCTCAGAAAAAAAAAATGTATGAACATTTTAATGTGCTGCTTCAAGATGTTCAGGTCTTTCATGGGGTTTCATTGTGGGTTTGATTTGTTTTAAACAATAAAAATCTGGTTTCTCTTGGAAAAGGGAGTTGAAGCGATTCAAGATAATGAGCCAAATAGATTCCAAGCCTGACAGAGGCCTCGCTTCTCTGACAACTGTCTCACATGAAGGAAACTGGGTGGAACAGTTCTGATTTTCAAGGACAGTGTTCAGCCATGTGTCCCTGTCTCCCCTACTGGGGAACACAGAGTGAAGACAATGAGGTCTACATTCATCTCTCTGATCATTCTGTCTCTCTGATGGCAGAAGCAGCAACAGCCGGAACCATGTCTAGCTTTTACTCTAACCAAAATAAAAAATGGGTGGAGAAGGTAGAGAACAGCATCAGCCTACAAAAACAGAGTTTGTCAGTATGAGATAAAGCTGGGTAAACAACCATTTCCCCATTTGACCCCGGACAGCAGCCGTCCATCACGTTCACTGCCCTGCTTGTCTTGTTTTGTTAGCTTGTCACACAGTTCATGACATTAGTAAGCATTCAATGGGGGTTACTACATGAAGAAATTACTAGACAACCCATCTCTGGGAGTGATATAACAAATGTCCATTTTGATTATTTAAGTTCTAACTGTTAAATATTACAAATGCAAGGGCCAGTAAGCTGGATCAGAGTTTAAAGGCACTTGCCACCAAGACTGACAGGCTAAATTCAATCCCAGGGAGAGTCACATGGTAGTGGAAGAAAAAAACCAACACCTGCAACTTGTCCTCTGACCTCCACATGCATGCTCACACACACACACACACACACACACACACACACACACACACACTATATATATATATATATATATACATTTTGAAAATATTAGCCATCAAGCCATTGTCAGCTTATTGTCAATGGAGAAGGCTGACAATAACTAAAATAAACAAATTAATTGAACTGTGATTTTAAAAAATCTGAAACTTCTAAAGGTATAATCAAGCTAAAAAATGAAAAAGGAAAAACAGAAATCCTCAGAGATAAGTGCAGGTGGAGATGCTGAGCAGGATGGTGGGTGCGGGCTTTATTGAAGAGGTGACCTTTGAGTGCAGGCTTGAAGATGGTACACCAATATGCCAGGAGGCCTCCTGGGGGAAGAGATCTACAAGCAAAGGTAACCAGTAGCACAAAGGCCCCTAAATAGGATGCAGGCTTGGCATACTTGAGGGATGAGCGAGAGACTAATGGAGAAGTTTAAACAAAAGAAGAAACGAAGGACCAGTAGTGCCAGTGTAGACCTCTAACTCTGAAAAAGAATGGGAAGTCATGACAAGGTTTGCAGCAGGAGTCATTACTATGGATTGAAAGCAACCGCACAGCATGCTGTGTTCCCACTAGCCTCCCTTTTTCCTTTTCTACGTTACCCAGGCTAGCCTTGAACTCACTCTGCAGCCCAGATAGGCCTCGAGCTCCCCAACAACTGGGGTTGCAGACCTTCAGCAGCCTGTATTGTGTCTCTAAAGACCCATTTCTGATACCAAGTTATAAAGGAGAGCTGGTGGGCGATAGGAAGACCAATTAGAAAACGACTGACTCTCCCATCCCAGAAGTCACCCATTATCCATAGTGATTGGGACTGACAAGCCCCTACCCCCTCCATGATTCAATGTTGGTTGGCTTGATCATATGAAGGTTTTGTGCGTTCATGAGTGCAGCGGCCTTGTCATGTCCAGAAGACATTATTTTGCCATGGTCATCCCAAGACTCTGGCTCTTATAATCTGTCCCCTTCCTCTTCCAAGGTCTCTGAGCCTTGCAGAGAGGGCGTGATAAAGATGTCTCATTTGTGGCTGAGTGTTTCAGAAACATATTCTCTGCACCTGTAAGGAATTCGTTTTAATGGGAGAATTAACATTGTGCTTTGTTCCAACAAAGAAGAAAATGCCAGTGTAGTCCTTAACTTGCAAGTGGAGGTAGTAGTTAGTGAGCTTTAGGTGAGAGCACGAAACACTGGGAGGAGGCAGAAGCAAGAGTCCTAATACTGACAAGCTCATGGAAAGCCGGGCAACATTCTCTTCTGACTTTCAACTTGTTAGGAAAGCAGGATTCAAGGTCAGCAGATGAGAAGGAGGATGAGGGAGGGCCGTGAAGTTTGAAATGGTGAAACTACTATCAAGGAACATAAGAGAGTGGATGAATAAGGGAAATGGAGCAAGATAATGACCCTGGGCAACATTATGTTCTCATTTCAAGTTCATAGTCATAAATATAAAGTCAAACCAGGCATCAAGAGTGTGATTTTCCTGGTTGCACTCATCTGTATAGGTGTGTACACAGAATAGGTGGAGATGAAGCCAGGGTGGTGCTGTCAGTAAAAGCGTCAAGACTGAGAAGGCTGGAGGAACAGAAGATGCTTTCAGATGAGTAATATAAGGAGTGCTCATGGAATTCAGCTGGTGTGGAGTAAAGGACAAGTGTCAGAAGGATGATGAGTGATGAAAAACAAGAAGGACCAGTTCCTTGTGGGGTGCTTCTGCAATTGAAGGATTGCTGAAAATCAAGATTCTAAAGGACAAAAGACAAAGAGACTGGGTGACCTTAGCAAGAATTGTGATACACAAAACAGGTTATGGGATACAAGATCATAGAGGATTTTAAGAGTAGTAAGATGAAAATAGATTATTATTCTTAGACCAGGGTTTAGAAATTACAGACAGGAAAGTTTTAAATTAGTTTTCTATGACAAGAGAGATGGAACAATGATGTCATCACATCTCTAGAACTGTGTGAGCCCAACCCCCTAGGCTGTGAGTGACATATAAGAAAAGGTCCTCAGAATAAATGGAGTGTATCTGAAAGCCATGCAGCACAGACCCTGCTCAAAGCTTCTGTCTTGGCCTCATTATAAACTTCCTAAAAGGAGGTCATAATAATGGTATTTGCTCATGAAGCCACCCTCCCTGCTCCAGGTCCCTTCCATCTTCTGGGTGGGAGGACCCCAGAAGTTCTATAAGAATTCACTAAGCCATCCTCAAAAATAGCCTTTTCCCAAGACCCTCTCCAAACAATGGAGGGTGAGGGCAGAGTATCATATCCTAATGCACGGGATTGGTTTCCATGGCTTTTCTTGCTCTGACTTCCTCCATCCACAATGCATTCCTTAATGCCTCTCCATGCCTTGTGACCTTCCCTGTTTGTCCTCACCCACCTGGAAGGCTTCTCCCTTCTGCTTACACGTCAATCTTTTTTTTTCAATGTTTATTTATTACTTCAAGTTATATCTCCATCACAGTCCCCTCCCTCTACCCCTCCCAGTCCCACCCACTCTTCCTCTCCCTCTTCTCCCACCTGTCCTAGTCCTCCAGTGTGGGGTGCCCCTATATATCAGCCCCCTTCAGTTCAGCAGTCATATGAGGGCCAAAAGCTTCCTCTTGCACTGGGGACCTATATGGCAACTCTGTTAGGGAAAAGTGTCCCACTAACAGGTAACAAAGTCTATGTTCCTGATCCTTTTGGTGTATTGGTTGTAGGATAGTTATCCTGTACTAGATGGCTAAAATCCAGTTATAAATGAATACATACCATGTGCGTCTTTTTGGGTCTGGGTTAGCTCACTCAGGATGAGCTTTTCTAGTTCCATCCATTTGGCAGCAAATTGCATGATTTCATTGTTTCTGATGGCTGAGTAGTATTCCATTGTGTAGATGTACCACAGGGCCTTTTTATCCATTCCTCAGTTGAGGGACATCTGGGTTGTTTCCAGTTTCTAACTATTACAAATAAGGCTGCTATGAACATAGATGAGGAAATGTCCTTGTGGTTTGGGGAGGAATCATTTGGATGTATACCCAGAAGTGGTATGGCTGGGTCTTGAAGTAGGGCTATTAGAAGTTTTCTAAGATATTGCCAGACTGATTTACATAGTGGTTGTACAAGTTTGCACTCCCACCAGCAATGGAAGAGTGTTCCCCTTTCTCCACAGCCTCGCCAGCATGTGCTGTCATTTGAGTTTTTGATCTAAGTTATTCTAACAGGTGTGAGATGGAATCTCAGAGTCATCTTGAGTTGCATTTCTCTGATGATTAAGAATGTTGAGCATTTCTTCAAGTGTCTCTTGGCCATTAGAGATTCTTCTTTTGTGAATTCTTGGTTTAGCTCTGTCTCCATTTTACACTTCACTCTTAAAACAACTCAAAAGCAAAGAGCATGTGAAATCTCCCAAACTGCCCTAATCCTATGTTAACAGAGGTACCTCTTTTCTCTTCCACACCATTTTAATAGTACATTTCATGCACATTGTTGACAAAGGAGACATATTTTGCCAACCTACTATATTTCAAAGAGATTTCTACTCAACAATCCTTACCCCCATGTGAAAAGGAATTATCACAAAAAACAATTGTACACTCTGTCTAGAATGGCTGGGGTCCTGGAAACAGGGATTTTCTCTGATGAACTGATGACAGACATCCAACTGCCCATGAAGAATGTTCAGTTGACCAACTGTTGTGTTATTATTCATGTCCCTGTGGTCACTTGCAGCTTTTCCTTCTGTCTTTGTAAAACATGGCACCCATGGGTACTGTTCACCTTCTTTGTGGACCTTGTCTACTAGGCTTGTTCGTAAGTACATTGAGAATCATTTCTATTGGTCCGAGCTTCATAGGGTAGGAACACTGAGTCCCCTCTGTGACCTCAGACCTATGTCATGGTCCCCAATACAACTTTATCAGAAGCAATGCTTGTTGGGGTTATGAGCTCCTTTCCCAGAGTAGTAAGCCAGTACCTCATTTCTCACATGATTAGTACTGCATGGATGAATTCTAGCCCCTAAAATCCAGGGAAGGGGAGGTACACAGAAATTCACCACTCCTCCCACCCAAAGCTGGACTGTTTACTTTCAAGTACTAATTTGCCTATGCAGAGATGCTTCACTTCCATACAAGATTTTATAGTCTTGGAAAGCAGGGACATCTTACATCACTTTACAACTCCCCTCTAGTGCCCACCACAGTGTCATGCAAGCAATTGATACTCAACAGAGAGTTTGACAGCAATGTTATCCTCACATAGTGATAAAACCATTCATCGCTACCTGTGCCCTTGTGCCATCCTGGACAAACTTTGCCACCAAATTATGAGCATCTCAGTGGATAAGTAAAAAAAAAAAAAAAAAAAAAAAATGAGACCCAAAAGGACATCTGAATTCCCAGCGTCTTTCGTTTGTTCTTCCCATTGGCATGGGAGGGGAAAAAATTCTCTCATCTTAACACTTCAAAAACAATATAGATTGTATCTCTGGTCCATTTAGTTGAACATAGAAAGCAAGGTCACTGCAGCCATTTGGTCCCTGTGCCTTTCAAGTCATCATATCAACTGAAAGAGAAGATTTAGCTCTGCTGTCACCTTCTGCTTAGTAACAAAACAAACGACTTTAACAGGTCTTTAATCTCCTCATTAAGGCAGACATCTGGGCTGGGAACTGTGATAGTTCTGCAGTGAATGTAGGAAAATAAGCTCCTGTGGTATTTTCCTGACAGGACTGAGAATGCTCTGCTACCCTATATAGGTATGATGTGTGCATGTGTGTACATCAGTGAACATGCACATGGAAACCAGAGGCAATATCAGATGTTCCTTAATCACTCACTACCATATTTTCTGAGACAGGACCTCTCATTGAACCCACAGCAGGGCTGACTGAGCAGTGAGTTTCAGGGATCCATCTGTCTCAGCACTAGGATTCAAGCCACTTGCTTCTGTGCCCAGCTTTCCAAGAGCTTGGGGATATGAGCTCAGATCTCTGTGATTGCTGCATGAGCCATGGCTCCAGCCTATAGATAACCATTTTTGGCAGAAGAAGGGGAAACACATCCTGATCATGTTTTTCTTGTTTTCTTTGCTTTGGGATAAGCCCATCTTTGCTTTCCATCACTATCAGGCTACTGAAGGAGGACACTTGCATAGAAGGACCAACTGGGGCTGCTCTAAACTCTGAAGCAAATGGAAGCAGTCATAGTGGAGAACACATAACCTCAGCACTGGGGAGACTGAGGCAAGAGAATAATGAGTTAGAGGCCAATGTAAGCTACTTAGATAGACCCTGGGGAGAGTGACACTGATTCTGAACTAATGCATTGGTCATATCTAATCAATGGCCTCTGAACTTGACCTTTGATAATTATGCATATTACCAGAGGAGCCCATTCATCTAACAAACACTGACTATTTCCTCATATATATATATATGAACACCTTCAGAGACTAAGGGTCCAATAAAATTCTCTGACTATCAACATTGGACAAGATATACTAACAGGGTTGGTTAATGTTATTCATAAGTAATTTCTTTTATTTTCTTTATTGTTGGTACTGGTAAATACAAGGCCCCACTGTTGCTTAGCAAATGTTTCACCACTGAGCTAAACCCCAAGCCCACTTTGAATGACACGTTTCCAACTCAATTTTCTTCCTTCCTAGGTGCCATCTAGAGAGTGCTAGTGAAATGAAAACCAGCCTCTTGCCTGGTCTTATGTTCATTCAAAGCCACCAAAAGCCATGAAACTACTCTGTCGTGTTGCAGTTACAACACTTTCCAGAGCTCCACAAAGCTAAGGCAACTTAAGATGTGAACAAGGTTGTCTTCTGGCCTCCTCACACATGTGTACCTTCACACACATGAATACATGCATGGCACAATACAACCCCCACAAAGACAAGGCAAAGTCACTAATGCTCTTGAAGGACCTGGAACTGGCTTAGTATCACTTCTAGTGTAGTGTATTGGTCAGAGAAATCTCAGACCAGCCCGGATTCAAGATTCCACATCTTGATAGGAGATAGGAAAGTAATAAGTAGCCATCTTTAATCTACCACACATAAGGTAAGCGATTTACTCAAGATCAGGAAGAAATAAATGCTTGTGATGGTTTGAATGAGAAAGTAGTCCATGAGCTTTCATATTTCAACACTTGGTCCCTAGTTGGTGACACTGTCTAGGTAGGTTTACAAGCTGTAGCTTGTTGGAGGATGGACATCACTGAGGAGCAGACTTTGAGAATTTAAAGCTTCCCTCCTGACACTTCCCATTTCCTCTCTCTCTGCTTAGCTCTCGGCATCCTGTTCCTGCCACCATGCCTGTTGATTGATGCCATATTCTCCTCCATGATGGACTCTTATCCCTTGGGAACCATAAGGCAGGATACCATCCAGCTAAGCTTCCATCTTGTGAAAAGGATGTTTCCCCAAGAGACATTGTCACCTGTCCTACATTTACAATCTGTTTGTGGTTGTACAGAGGATAGTTATATCATGTGCTGTAATGGTAATACATATCCTCTGCCATGATATATTGGAATATATGTGATCTGCTGTTTTATTTTGATTTTATAGGGGATTACAGTTAAAAGATTGCATGAATCTCAGAAGAGACTACAAACTTTTAAACATTGTTGAGACTGTTATAGACTATAGGGTCTTTTGAAGTTGGACTAAATGCATTTTGCATTATGTTCTGGCTAGAAGCTTATGGGGGCCAGGGACTGGAATGTGGCAATTTGAATAGATAGCCCCATAGATTCATGTGTTTGAATGGTTGGCCATAGGGAGTGGCACTATTAGGAAATGTGGCCTTGTTAAAGGAAATGTGTCATATGGAGACAGGGCTTTGAGGTCTTAAATGCTCAGGCTACAGTCAATGTGAAACACATCCAGTCTCCTACTTGCTGCCTATAGATCAAGAGTTAGAACTCTCAGCTCCTTGTCCAGCATCATTTCTGCCTGGATGCTTCCATAGTTCCCACTATGTTGGTGGGAACTGTAAGCCAGCCCCAATTAAATATTTTCCTTTATAAGAGTTGCTTTGGTCATGGTGTCTCTTCACAGCCATAAAATCCTAAGACGGCTACACACACACACACACACACACACACACACACACACACACACACACACTTCTATATAGCTGCCAATGCAAAACAAGTAAGCCTAGCCCAGACTTCTCCCCACAGCAAAAGAATAACCAAGAAATAGGCTGTCTAAAGACCTTGGACATTCACTGAATCCCAAGGAAAGCTACTGGCCCATCTGTGGATACAGGGACCCAGGTTTCATGCCCTAGGACTCAGAGTTCCCTGGACCATTACAGAGAGAGCTAGACTTTGTAAAATATCTCCAATAGTTCAGATTTTTTAATATGAACTCTTGAGTATGCTGCAGAAATGACAAGTAAAAATTCAGAGAGCAGGAACAGCATTTTGCTGTGATGCCAAGTTTTAGGTCAGGCCAAACACAGAAGTCATTTAGGGGCTTTACTTAAACAATGGACAGGGTGGCAGGGAGCATTGTTAGTATCTGGAATCCTACCTGGCCATATGCAAAGGGGTTTTCTTACTCAGAGACTGGGGAGAAGTGAGCACCAAACAGGCAGTGATTCTAACAACCATGTCTGTAGATAATAGAGAAAACACAGGGTGGAACTTCAGGGAAGGGGCCACACAGTGGAGAGAAGAGGTACCAAGAAGCCAATGTCTTCTGACCCAAAAGGGAGTCCCTCCATGGGGAGGGGCTATTCATAGTCTAGCTATCTTTTGCCCACTCACAGCAACTGGTCTTGCTCATTCTTCCCTGAAATGATTGTAGCTTCTTGGTACCAGTCAGATTCTTCAGCCCCTGGCCCTGGAGAGATCCACACCCTTCCAAGCACTCTGACTCCTCATAGCCCACACCCACATTCTCTCTTATCTCCCCAGAGCCAACATCTTGGTTTCAGAGCTGTTCATTAATCATTCAGAAGTCATTCCTGACCTGCAGGGACATAGTTGCCATCTCTAAGAACTCTGTCATCCACGGTCATTACCAGAAACGCACAAATTACCACACACATTTTCATCTGCTCAAGGCAGTTGTTTTTATGAGCAGCGTTGAAAACAGAAATCCCATTATGTCCAAGTTAATTCCTCTGCAGCACACCGATAGATGCTCTTCAGAGGCAATGCGTCAAACCAGCTGGAGCCCGTAGCATAGAGGGCTGACCAAATTAAAATTTCAGTGAGGCATTCACAGTTAGACTTTCCATCATAGCTAGTCCTTCCATGCACCCTAAGCCACTGCATCTGGATGAATCCCAAAGCGAGTCACAATCCACCTATGCATGGCTCATCCAGCGGCTAAAATAGACTACCGTTAGATAACCTCAACCAGTGTGGTCAGGCCTCCATTTATGACCAAAGAATTGTGACCTGAGGGACAGCTTAGATCACACTAATCAACTGTGACTCACTTTCCTTTTACTGCCATTCTTCTCTCTCGGGATAGTTTTTTGCCAGGAATCTCTCCACTGCCTCCCACAGACTGAAGCAGCTGGCATAGTCACATGTGGGAACCACTGCGGCCCCAAAGCCCTGCAGCAGAGAGAGGCAGGTGTAGTTTCACTTTGCAGATGTGGCTTTCTCTAAGGGATTAAAGAAGAATAGAAAGAACCTTGTGGTTTTTTTTTTCTTCTCTTCATAGGACAGGGAAGAGGGGTGTGTCACTATGAATCTGATGACAGAGAAAGACAATCAAAAGTCGAGAACAGAGAAGACTGCAGATGAGGAAAGCATGGTCACCTTATGGACTCATCAGCGGAAAGATGCTCCCAGTCATGAGGGAAATGAGGAGCTACGCAGATAGAGGCTTCCTTTTGGTTTAGAGAGTGCTCTGAAGAGAGAGTTGAAACCATGTCTTTTCCCCACTCTCCCCCCAATCGTTTTACTCTGTGACTTCATTGACACAAAGTAAATTTGATCCAGCAACAGCAACATCTGATTCTCTTACTACAGCTTAAGGAGGTGCCACGATCATTGCTTTAATGTATCACTGGAGTCAAGATTGCTACCCTGAGACACACTACAGCTCCCACAATGAGATTTTTTTTTATGTAGCGAGAGGTTGCAAAGGTGGACGGTGGGTCTAAGTGGAGGTGGGGGAGGAGAGGGAACAGGGTGTATGATGTGAAATTCACAAAATAAGAAAGCAATAAAAAAGAATGCTAATGTTTGTCAAGAATGACTTGCACCTATGAAGAAAAAGAAATCCGTGAAGAAAGAAACATTATTTACCAGCTCCAAATGAGTCCAGTTGGCTAGATGATTTTATATCTCCAAAAATATTAACAAGATTGTCATTCAATGAGTCTCAGTGACCAGTAGGACAAAGAACAGTGGAAGAGAAGGATGATGCTGAGAGCTGAGGCCATGGTTGAGGCTGAGAGCTGGCTGCATATGGACCAGGTAGGATCTGATGGCTAGTTGGTGTTAAACGGCAGTGGTGTTACATGGTAGTTAAGAAACTTGGGTAGGGAAAGTACAGTTGTCCAAAGTCAGAGAGATGGTTTTGAACAGTGGTTCTCAAACTTCCTAACGCTTCAATCCTTTAATACAAATTTCTCATGTTATGGTGAATCCTAGCCATAAAATTATTTTGTCACTACTTCATAATTTTGCTACTTTTATGAATTCAAAGATGTGCAGGATATCTGCTATGAGACCCCCAAAGGTGTCATGACCCACAGGTTAAGAACTACTGGTTTTGAGGATACTAAATCATTTGAAACTACTTGCAGGTTGACTATGGCCTATGGTCATTCCTCATAGTACTCAAAAGTAATTGAAAGTGAATAATGAAAGTAATATAAACTCCAAAATCTAACAAAGAAAGGAAAATGTGGGGCTAGAGAGATGGCCAAGCAGTTAAGAGTACTCGCTGCTCTTAGAGGACCAGCCTTCAGACCTCAGCATCAACTTTAGATTGCCTATAATCAACTGAAACTGTAACTCCAGGGATCTGACAGTCTATTCTGGCTTCCTCAGGCAGGCACACACACACACACACACAAACACTTTTTTTTTTAAGAAGGGGAGTTTTTCCCAGAATTTATGGAGGTTTATAATGTATTGGAGCTGTCTGCAATGTTAAGGGTAAGATGGATTTTTCCACGCCTAAATCATACTTCTCAATATTTGCTACTGGAGTTTTCAATAGAATGAGGGTACACAAAGCAAAATGCATTTATCCTTATAACTAGGAAAGTAACTAAAAGCCTAAAAAACAGGACTTTGGGGGCAAAACCTAATAGTTCCACATGGTTCAGGACAGAAAACCTAAGTGGGGCCTCTCACCTCCACCCAGTGAGCAGCTTCATACCTACGTGTTTAAGCATACACTCCAGGATTGAAGAATATGACAGAATATCATAACAAGTCTGAAATCTATTCAACAAGGCAGCATTTATGTCACACATATATGTGCATATATATGTATGTGCCTGTATGTGGAAGCCAGCTGATAACCACAGGTGTTATTCCTCAGGTAGCCTCCATTTTTCTTACTTAGATTTTTTTATTTGATATATATGAGTATTTTGCTACATTCCCAGTCTCTTCATTTTGACTTTCCTCTCATTGTCCAGGCTTGCTTTTCAGTGCTCTGACTCTGATCTTACAATTTTCATAATTGTGGCCTAATTATTAAAAAAAAGAATTATGAGTTCTGAGAGAATGGGGAGAGGGTAGGAGGGTAGGGCTGGGAGGGGTGGAGGGAGGGGACCGTGATGGAGATGTAACCTGAAGTAATAAATAAACATTAAAAAAGTTAAATCTAAAAAAAGAAAGAGTTTTTATCGTGCTCTTTCATGGAAAAATTCTCCTATATAAGTTGTCCTCAGAACCCTGGATAGTAGGGAAGGGATCATGTTCTTTACTGTTTAAAAAAATCAAAGGAAGGGTGGAGAGATAGGTCAGTCAGTAACACATTTGTCTTGTGAGCATTAAGACCTGAGTTCAATCAGAGCCCATGTGAAAATCTAGGCATGGTAGCACATACTTATATTTTAAGGCCTGAAAGGCAGACTCTGGGATTTATTGACCACAGGCTAAGCCTACTGATGAGACAAAGGTCCCAATGTGTGCGTGTGTGTGTGTGTGTGTGTGTGTGTGTGTGTGTGTGCGTGCACACGTGCATGAGAGAAAGAGAGAAGAGACAGAGACACACAGAGAGAGAGAGAGAGAGAGAGAGAGAGAGCCCTCAAAAAACAGGGTGGCCTAGAGAGATGGGTCAGTGGTTAAAAGTACTTGTTTCTCTTACAGAAAGGTCAGGTTTGCTTACCAACACCCACATGGTGGCTCAGAACAAACTACAACACCAGTTTCAGGGTATCTGATACCATGAGTGGTCCTGGTTCAATGCCCAGGACCATGGAATAAATAAATAGATAGATAGATAGATAGATAGATAGATAGATAGATAGATAAAGTAATTAGTAATTAAGTAAATAAGTAAGTCTCAAAGGAAGCCTTAGGCTATAAAACTTCTAGAAATAGCACATCAGAAATGAACTGGCCCACGTAAAGGTAAAGAAACAAGAGGCATAGGGCTAGTGAGATGATTCACCAGTTAAAAATAATTGCTGCCCTTTCAGAGGACCCAGGTTCAATTTCCAGTACCCATAAGGCAACTCACAACCAAACATAACTCTAGTTCCATAGGATCCAACACTCTCTTCTGGCCTCCATGGTGCCAGGCATACACAAAAAAATAAATAAATAATAAAGAAATTTAAAGAAAAAAGAGAAAGAAATGATAGTCATGACGTCAGAAGACTATCAGTCCCTCAACAGCTCATCCTGGAAATCCACCTGGACGTCATCCTGTTTCACCTGTTGTCCAGAAAATGCACTTAGACACAGAGATGCTAAAGGATGGATTCCTCTCCACATTTAAGACCCAGAGTGAACTAAGGAAATTCTCTTACCACCATCAGGTTTAATTAACTACGTCACTGAGTGCCCACTGGATGCCAGCCCTTGAGGAAGAAGGAGGGAGAACCCACAAATGAAGCAGAAAGCACTGTTCTGCCTGGGAAAGCCAGCAAAAACAGCTCTCCCAAGGCAAAGAAGGTGGGATCACAGAGTAGAGCCCACAATTCCCTCTACTAAAGAGCCTGGGAAGGTCACATTTTACTAGAGACATCTCTGCTTCCTGTGGGTCATTGCTTGCTTCCACCTGAATTTATTTCCCCCACTTCATCATCTTCACTGATCAAAAAGGAGTCATTTTAGATGCCAGAAAGATGGCTCAGGACATAAAGCTGCCTGCTGCCAAATCTGAGGGCCTGAGTTTGATCCTAAAAATCACATGGTAGAAGGAAAGAACCAAATCCTGAGAGTTGTCCTCTGACCTCTACTTCTGCTCTCTGGTATGCATATATGCATATACATACAGTAACACACTAAGTAAATACATACATACATACATGATAGGTAGGTACATAGATGAAAGATGGATGGATATATAGATAATAGATAGATAGATGATAGAGATGATGGATGGATAGATAGGTAATAGATAAGTGATAGATGATAGATAGATATAGATAGATAGGTGATAGATAATGGGAGTCATTTTAAAAGTCTCTATGTGAATTTTGAGAATTACTATATGCAAAATTCATTGAAGCTAACTACACTGTAGGTTTTTTTGAGTGGGTATGTGTGGGGGGGGTGGTTGTGGGTGTGTGTGGATGCACATACATGAGTTGTGTGTGTGTGTGTGTGTCCTGTCTTTGTCTGTGTCCCAAATGCCCAAGCAAAAAGCATTGTCTTCCTCAATGTACTATCTAACTCGCTGTTCCAGCTTAAATGGTGAACAAAGCAAAAGTTCTCCAAAATCCAGGTTCATTAATAAAAAGAATTTTGCAGCAAGTACTGAACGAACTACCTGAGATGTAAGAAAACACAGACTGCAGTAACACCTTAGCAGATAGTGAATGAGAAAATTGAGCCAGCGGCTTCTTCCATTTGCTCTGAACAGGCTCAATCTTCCCACCACTCTATTATTTTTTTTCCTGTTACAATATGGTAACTTTCTCTTTCAATGCTCATGAACTACTGCTCTTAGGTTCCACGTTAAAGCAAACCCCTAAATCTCATGAAGAAGATGCTGAGACCCACAGCCAAACATTGGGCAGAGACCTGGGAGTCTTGTGGAAGAGTTGGGGGAAGGACAGAAGCACCAGAAGGGGGAAAGAACTACACAAGAATACAAACAGAGGCAACTAAGATAGGCCCATGGGGGTTCACAGAGATTGAACCACCAACCAAAGAGCATGCATGGACTGAACCCAGGCCCCTACACTTATGGAGCTGAGGGGAAGCTTGGTCTTTATGTGGGTCCCCTAGCAATTGGAACGGGGGCTGTCCCTGGCATGGACTTTGTTGCGTACTGTTGGATAACTTTCTTCTGGCTGGGCTGCATGTCTGGCTTCAGTGGAAGAGGATGCAGTTAATTCTGATGTGATGTGAAGTGCTGGGGCAGGTTGGAGGCACGGAGGGGGTGTCCCTTCTCTGAGAAGAAGGGGAGGGAGAAATGGGGAGAGAGGGTGGGAGGGCAGGAATGGGAGGAGAGGAAGGAGGGGGCTGTGATCAGGATGTAAAGTGATAAATAAATGAATTAAAGAAAAAAGAAAACAGGGAGCAGCAAAATAGGTTGTAACACTGTAGAAGAAACTTCAGACCCCAAACAACCCCTGAAAGCCATAGATTTTCAGCAGGCCAGGAAGAAACCCAGAGTCTCACCCTGTAAACATGTTACCTCAGTCCATCAGCAAAGCTCCAGCTGGTTACTCTTGCTCCCGTGGAGGGTCAAGGCTGCTTAGGTTGGCAGATGAACTAACCATGGTAAACATCTTGAGAGACAGGTTTGTAACCTCTGAAGCAATTTCCACTGCTAAAGCCTCTATTTGGATTTGAGCAGAACTGCTTCAACCTTCTCCAAAATGGCTGGTGACCTCTGCAAAGACGGAGGAAGAGTCTGAACTCTTGCTAGGCATAAGGAAGTGTGGTGTTCTCTTGGTTCAGGGTTTTACAGCAGCACTATAGACACTGTGGGACAGGTAATCCTCTGTTGTGGGGTGTGTTGGTTTTCCAGGGCTGCTGGAAATGAGTACCACAGAGTAGCTGAAAACAGGAGAGATTTATTCTTTCATACTTCTGGAAGCCGGAAGTCTGATGTCAAGCCATTGGTAGGTTTGGCTCTTCCTCAGGGCTCTGAGGATGGTTATGTTCCATGCCTCTCTCCAAGCTTTCTAATGATGACCAGTGTTAGAGGTTGACTCCAAAATGCACCCTATAGGCTCCTACTTTCAACACTTGACCCCCCAGATTGCCCACTGAAGACTATGGAGCCTTCAGCAGGAGGGGCATCACTGGTGAAAGTAGGTATAAAAAGGGTAGGCTTTTCAGAGGTAGAGCTACCCCAGGCTTGTTCTGTTACAAGGTGAGCAAGATCATGCTTCCAATGCCAGAGTCTGAGCTGCTCTCAACACCCATGTCTTCCCAAGTTTGATGGACCGAAATCTGTTTGAAACCATGAGCTAAAATTAAGCCTTCCTCCCTTTGGTTGTTTCTGTCAGGTGTTTTGGTCACCACACGAGAAGCATAACTTATATGAATCCTAACTGCTTATATATAAAGCAATACTTGGTGATCCTTGGCTGGTGCGATGCATCACTCCAGTCTCCTCCTTCTGGTGTTTCTTAGTCTCTGCATCACAGCATCATGTGGGAGTAAATGGTCAGGTCAGTTCTAGGATGCTGAGTATTAGGATTTCCATGTGTCTTTTTAGGGAGACAAGGTTCACCTCATAAAGAAGAGCATGCTGGGTATGTAGTGTGGTTAGCAGCATCTCTCATCTGTAACAAGAGGCTTTTATTACTTTTGTACTATATTATACACTCTAATTTACTTTACTATATTTAATTCTGCCATTTCCCTTCCACTCCTTGTTCCTTCCAACCCCCCAACACTATGTGGGAGAGAAAGAAGCTTAGAGGGAGAAGGGATGGAGTTCTCTTTAGGCTGATTAGGGTTGTAGGATTCTTTGGGGGTAATATCAGTCTCAGTAGAAGTCCAGCAAACCAGGAGACAGTAGCAGGAAGTATAGCAGTTTCTGGGAGCACAAGCAGCTGGGAGAGCAGCAACCTCTTTCTTCTTTGTGGCCCTTTCTCTTCTTTGTAGAACCTCCTTATCCTTGGGGCTCTGGCTTTTTAATTCCTCTCTCCCAGTCCTCAGAGTTTACATGCTGCAGCAGGCTAAGCCACGCCCCTGCTAGCTCACGAGACAGTTAATACTTTACACCTGTGTCTTAAGCAGCCCCATACCTGGATTTAAACAAAAACATTCTCATAATTGGTTATTTTAATAAACTCATACCACAGCCTTCCATGTTTCTCATGTCAACATCCTCCCTGTTGTGACAATTAAAAATGTTTCTGGTCATTGTCCAATGTCTCCTACAGTAGAAATGCTCTAGTTGAGAAACAATGTCTTAAGGCTTTGGGTCAAAAAGATGAAAGTTTGATCTTGATTCTAATTACTGTGACCTTGGAAAACTTCACCTCACATCCATAACTATGGGGTTGCAGAGTTGCTGAGGATTAACTGAGACAGTATGAAAACCAATTGCTAAGAAGTGAGAGCCAAGAAACAGCAGCTGCTATATTTCATGCAATAGGGAAGCTTCTTTGGCAGGATTCTCCACAGGCCTCAAGATTTACTACCCTTGACCCCTGAGATCCAAAAGGGCAAAGTTGCTATCCCATGTGTGCTCTGCATCCATAATGAGAAGCCAAACACCTCCCTAGAGCCCAGGCAATGCCTTCCCAGCACAGTGGACTGCAACACCAGATCTACAGATCGCAGTATATCACAGCCCAGGAAGGGCTTGAAGTGCTGGTATTCCCAGAATGTTAATGTTGCTACCCTTGCACATGGATGGCATCAGCCCAAGAGAACACTAGAAAATCTACTGGAGGAGACAGGACTGGAGGAGAAGAAGGTAGGTTTTAGTTAATGGCTTCTTTGTAGGCCTTGCCTCCCATGCCATGACATGACTGACTACCTGAAATCTCACACTGATGGGATGTGGCTGCTGAGTTAGTGATCTAGTTCCCTCACCTGAGCCAGAGAAAGATAGGTGCAGCATCACATTCATGTGCTTATGCTAAAAAAAAAAAAAAGTCTGTCACATGACAGAAGCAGAGAAGGTAGTGGAGTTCGTTAGTGTGCCACCTGTGGGCTACCAAGATTGCCATCCTTTGATGGCTGTGTTCTATAGAGTTCTGTTACAAAGAATCCAAGCCTATACTTCTTGGTAGAGTTCTCTTTTTTTAAGCTTTCTACCCTTTAAGTAATTTCTGAGCATCCTCAGGGAAAGCTAATATAATCTAGTGACATATCAGAAATCATAGATGTTATTTATTATCATCTTTTCATTGGATTTTAAAATTTTAAAAACTAAGAACTGAGCTCTCATCCTCTAGAAGAGCAACATTCATTCATGACCATGGAGCCACCTCTCCATATTCTTAGTTGGTCCTTGAGACACACTGTATGATTTGAACTAAGTACCAGACATCACTCTAGTGAGTGCTCAGTGCACTGCTAAGAGCAGGCAACAGTTCATAACAGAACCCTTACCAAAGACTTGGAAAGGCCAACTAACCTTCATCTGAAACTAGCAAAGGCTACTCTAAAGTTGCCTTCAATTTCCTGCCTGCTTCTCTATGGGCTACATTTGATTAAGTAGGAAAGGGAACCCCTATCCCCTTAGGAAACTCTAGACCTCCGTTTGTCCCAGGTCATTGCTCCTCTCCACTTTGGAAGCAGAATAACAGGAAGTCCTGCCCCCCATCTTATTGCCCATCCCAAAATTACTGGCAGTAGAAACATCTTCTTTAGGAACAAGGGACTCTGGTCATTAATGTCCCATTCCCCCAAAAATCACTATATTAATCAATAACGTTTAGCATTTGGATTCATTTCATCTCAACTAATATCAATAAGAGGCATTACTTCTACATCCCCAGAAATACAACTCCCATCCCAGACCCAATCCTTGTCATGGCCATTCTTCTGGAATTGATCAAGTCTACCCACCCCTCATGACAAAGACTGAATAAATCTGGCTCACAGAACACCAAACCACCAAGAAAAAAATGACAAAGCCTTAAAACATTAGGTTTGACTATGTCACAAAGCAGAAGACTCAGGATTTCAGTCTGCAGTGTACCCATTGACTGGTCCAAATCTCCCTCACTGCATTGGACTGGCTTATACCTCAAATTTGCCTGGTTAAAGAGATCAGTCTAAGGTCATTTCCTTAAACTTTGGTTTTAGATAGATAGATAGATAGATAGATAGATAGATAGATAGATAGATAGATAGATATGAATATAGATATAGATATATCTGGATTTCTTCTTTGATTGCAGGTCACAATCAAAAGTTCCTTTCTAGGGCTGGAGGAGTGGCTCCGCGGTGAAGCATGTGTAGTGCTCTTGCAGAAGGATCAGCTCCCAGCACCCATGTCCAGCAGTTCACAACAGCCTGCAACTCCAACTCCAGGTGATCATATGTCCTCTTCTGGCCTCTGAGGCACCTGAACTCACATACACACAGACATAACTATATATGTCCATGTATGTATATGTATGTATATATATATAATCACACATATACATAATTTAAAACAAAATTAAAACTCTTTAAGTTCCCTCCCCATTTGAGGGAACATTCTTTGTGCAAATCCACAGAAGCTAAATGTAAGTGATTGTTATTCCTTCCACACCTTGGCAACCAAATCAAGGGCATGGTCAAGGGCAGAGCTACTGCAGAGATTGTTTTAATACTGCTCACCTGCAGGCAATGCCTGCACATTGCAGTCCTCTTGTTTTAAGTCTTCATTACAATGACATTCCAGAATAGGGGAGTATAATGAGAGGAGGGACAGCTATGTATAATTCACACAAAGGCTTCCTTTAGACCAATAGCGCTCCAGCCCCATCCAATATTTTTAAATCATGAGCAAGTGATATAAAGATCAAAGTTGAGGGAGATTTGCATTGGCTAGCCTTGTCAGGTGAGTAGTCCTGGAACCCATATCTAAGGGTTGTGATATGCCTTGGCAACAGTATAACGTAGTGACTGTATATGGTGCCTAGTAGTAGTACTAAACAGCAGCGGCCATAGCCACACAGTATCTTGAGTTCATTCCGCTGAGGCTCTGTTGGTCTCTCCCCACTGTCTGCAGCTGGTAGTCCAGCTTGCACGTGGATACTGTGAAATCCAGGGTTATTCCAGCTTCTCGCCTATATTGAACAGAGAGGCATAGAAAAAGAAAGACTCACAATCATGCAAAAGATATCCAGAAGTCCTACAATCTTCCTTAAATACAGCAGTTCTCAACCTGTGCACCATAACCCCTTTGGGGGTTGAATGACCCTTTCACAGGGGTTCCATATCAGATATCCTAAGACCTGTCCCTCCATGAAAGCTAGAGATTTAGTAGATTCCATAGATCCTGGGCCTCTGAGTTACATCCCAGTTCCCAAGGAGCCCTGACAGTAGCCCTCAAGGCAACTGACTTTGAAAATCACTGCTATACATTCTGTGTTTTATGTTAGGAGTTAGCTGTTCTCTATTAGAAATTAAGTTCTTGGGATGAGGGTATGGCTTATTGGTAGGGTACTTGTCTAACATGCATGAAGCCCTGGGTTCAATCCCAGCACTGCAGAAGCCAGGTATGATGGTGAATGCCGGTAATACAGTACTAAGGGGGCCTTAGGTAGAGGCTGGAAAGTTAAAAATCCAAGAGTCATCTTTGACTCCATTATGAGCATGAGACCAGCCTGGGCTATAACAAATTCTATCATTGAAAAAAGAAATCTGAACAACAACAAAGTTCTAAGTGGTCACTCTAGCTTCCAGAGCCTTAACCCCAGCCTTCTGGGTTAATAAAAAAATATTTTATAGAGGAAAACCTGTGTGTCTACTTGAGACAGCAGGTAAGGACAATGGGCAAGTTTACACATTCTCTTGTTCTAGATGCTGAATCTAGACAATTGTTCACACAGTCATGCTCTGAAATCTCACAACAGCAAGAAGCAGATGCACACATGTTGCTTTCCAAATGCAAGGAAAGACACCAATGGGAGACAGAGCTTGCGGTGCTTGGGTTATGTGGCTGGCAAACCCGGGGCCTTGAGAACACTGATTTATAATTATATCCCTAAGAAAGAAGATGAACTTTGTGAGGCTGGAGAGATGGCTCAGCCAGTGGCATCACAATCATGAGGACCCGGAACCCACATCACAAAAATTAAATAAAAAGCCAGTGTGGTGACATGGGCTTGTAATCCCCGCACTGGGGAGATACAGACAGGAAGATCCCTGAGGCTTGCTGCTGAGCCAGGGTAGTCTGATGAATGAGCTCTAGGTTCCAGAAAGAGACTCTGTCTCAAAAAACAAGGTGGATGGAGACTGACACCTGTGGCTGACTTCTAGTCTCGTTAGGCACGCATGCATGCACATGTGCACTCAGACATACATGAACTCGCACAAACATGCACATACACACAAACACCAATAACTTCACAAAACTAGTAAGATATTATTTTACTGGGACATGAGGCTCTTAGGACTGTCTTATATTCCAGAACTGCCTGGTTCCTTAAAGTTCCCAGTAGGTCCCTCAAATGCTATCATTGTATAAGGAACCATTGTTGGGAAAGTCTACAGTTCATTCCTGTCTTAAGTGTTCCTATTGTCTGGATTTATGCTGGGGGTTAGAACAGTAGCTGTCTCCCCCTGAGTGTCAATTTTTCTAGTTCAGAAAAACTATAAGAAAAAAATAACACATTTTACCAGACCTGGGAAGAAAAGACAGCAATATGTTTTTGCACACACATACAGTTTCTATAATATTCTTTTAAACACAGTTTGACCTCAACCTCTGATAGAGACAGCTTGATGGAGGGCAGCAAGCACAAAGAACCAAAGTCTACTCCAGGCAGGGAGCTCCTGGACTTGATTTGTGGCCCTAATGGAGCCCTATGCTGTTGGGTGATTTTCATGCCACTGATTTGCTGGCTGACCTCCCTGAAGGTGCTCCCACCACACACAAGCCAGCTTCATATGTTTTCCAAGTGGGTGGTGATCTGGAATCCATAAATAATAAGCATGAGAGGAAATATTATATCCCCAAAATAGAAACCAGAAATGTGTGTTCACAAAATGGAGCTGCCCTGAAGCATGTGGTCCCCCTCAAATAATATGGCAGCTACAGCTGCTACACCATGCACCAGAACCTGAATAAACCAATTCAGACAGCTTGAAAAGACTTATGAAGTGACCACTGTTCTCCTGTCCCTAAGCCTATTGCATTGGTCATTTTCACATCATTGAGATCAAAATACCTGCCACAACAATGTAAGGGGGAAGATTTGTCTCGTGGTTTCAGGTGGTCTTGGTCCAGCATGCTGAGGAAGGCATACCAGAGAAGCTCAGTTCACAGTGGCAGTACCAGGTGGCAAAGACTGGTCACCTTGGGGTAGAAATAGAAAAAGAAAGCCAGAACCAAGGGAGGGGTGTAAACTTTAAGTGGTAAGAACCACCTCCTAAAGACTACTGCCTTCAAATACAGTGTCATCAGCTGAGCAACAAGCTTTCAAAACAAGAGCCCATGGAGACATTTCAGCTTAAACCATGGTTCTTAGGCTACAAATCTCACAACATGGCACTGAACCATCCTATCCTGAATGCTGTAAGTACCAACACTCTGATAATAAGAACTTGTATATTTAAACATGTCTAAGTGTAGACACATAGAAAAAAGTAGCAGCTGAAATATTTAATCTTCATTTTAATATTATGGAATCCCCACCACTCATACCCTGTCACTGACAGAAATGTCATTATGTCATCCATAGTTATGTTTAAAAATCAACCCAGCCATCTGGGGCCATTTTTGGATCTGCCTTTCTGGGTTTTTGTTTTGTTTTGTTTTCTCTCCTGTCTTTGTACATTTATCTCACTCACATCTTCCATAATCACATCACCCTAGGGCAGTGTGTGGCTCTCTATGATTGTCACACCATCCTAGGGCAGTGTGTGATTCTCTACAATAATCACACCACCCTAGGGCAGTATGTGGCTCTCTAGGATAATCACACTACCCTAGGGCAATGTGTGGCTCTCATACAGTGTCAGGGCAAGTGAGTATAGTACATGTCAAGCATGTTTCATTCATTAGCACTATGAGAAGACAAAACAAATAAGCAAGAGAAGAAACCCAACCCGAAAGATCTATCACATAGTGCTGTGTTTGCTTGGGAAATGTTTCAGTTGAATAAAAATTGTGATGAAAACAAAAGACTCCTCCAAATACATTTCTTCTCCCTCTCTCTTTTTGTCTCCCTCCAGTATATGTATGTAAGATTGTGTATGAAGACCACAGGTGGATATTAACTGTCTTCTTCAGTTGCTCTCCACCTCATATTTTCAGACATGGTCTCACACTGAACAGGGGAGATCATTGATTGGCTAGGCTGGTCTCACACTGAACAAAGAAATCACTGATTGTCTAGGCTGGTCTCATACTGAACAGGGAGATCACTGATTGTCTAGGCTGGTCTCACACTGAACAAGGAAGTCACTGATTGGCTAGGCTGGTTTCATACTGAATAGGGAGATCACTGATTGTCTAGGCTGGTCTCACACTGAACAGGGAGCTCACCGATTGACTAGGCTGGTCTCACATTGAACAAGGAAATCACTGATTGGTTAGGCTGGTCTTACATTAAACAGGGAGAGATCACTGACTGGCTAGGCTGGTCTCACACTGAACAGGGAGCTCACTGATTGGCTAGGCTGGTCTCATATTGAACCAGAGGACCACTGATTGGCTAGGCTGGTCTCCCACTGAACAGGGAGATCACTGATTGACTAGGCTGGTTTCATACTGAACAGGGAGGTCACTGATTGGCTAGGCTGGACACGTAGCACCATGGTTCCTCCTGTCTTCCAAGGCCCTTCCAGTGCTGGAGTTACAGATGTATATCACTGCACCTGGCTTTTACATGTTTCTGGGATCTGAACTCAGGTCCTCATGCTTGCATAGCAAGACCCTTTACCAACAGTCATTTCTCTAGACTCTGTTTCTTGGATATGATTTTGCTGTCACTCAAGTATTGAGCGGGGCTGGAAGTGGTAGGGAAGAAGGGAGAGTGCTGAACTTCAAAGACAATGCACATGCTATGAGATTTCTCAAGACTTTCCCTGCATGCATTTTCAGCTCAGCACACTCAAACCCCAGGGCCCAACTCCTGTCCAATCCAAAGTCACAATCCTGATACTGTCACATGACATAATCATCCCTCACCAGATGAGGGAAATAAACAAAGTCTCTCGGGTGTTTCCTTTGTTACCTTTTTTCCAACCCAAGAGTTCCTCCCAAAGTTGTAATTTGGACACTCACTGACCAACCATCCAACTCCCTCTCAGCCAGTTCTTTCCCTGGGAAAGAATGACTTTCACAGTTGAGCCTGCTGTCTACTCACTTTGTCTTCAGGTTAATAAGATGTTTTTTTTTTTTTTTCCTCAGAAGTGGCCTACATAGCTGACTTGGGCAGAATTTGCTATCACTGGGCACACCTGAATCCCAGAGTCTCTCAGCCTTGTCTTAGCTCAGGCAGCATGCTCTAAACCCATCCATCACTGAGCCTGCATCTCCTCCATCACAGCAAACCTCCACAGCCCTCTGACTCCTCTTTCCTGTAAGTTCCACATCCACCTCACCCCACTTCCCTCTGACACTCTAGCAACAATGTTCCACTCACAGTTGAAAAGAAAGATTCAGGGTCCTTTTCTGAACCATGTACATTGTCAGGACCTCAATATATCTCCCCAGACCTGTCTCAACAGCCAACCCATGCTTCAGTGGTCCTTATGGTACCCTGTCCATTTTGGGGAGCTTCCTAAGTAATTTGGTGAGAGAATGCAAATATAAGGACAAAGGACTTGCAGTAAATTTTAGTCATCCTCCTCGGCAATCCTGTGATCCAGAGAGGACCCTCAATCATCGTTACCTTTGTCCCCTGGCTGATCTCTGCTACCATCCCCCCAATCTCATTCACACTTACAATAACAAGATCTAATAACTGTATCTCAGCCAGGTGTTTACCATTCCCATGCATCCTGTTTCTACAGGGGAGCAGGAAATAGTGTCAGTGAGTTCACTGGCTCTTGGTTGAAGGAGTTTTGTTTCATTTACAACTTTTCAGGGAGTTGTTGGGAAAGTTAAACTCATTTCCACTCCAACTTTCTTCCTCTTCTGACTGCTCTCTCTGCATGCAAGAAGAAATATAGCATGGTGTCCATGAAAAATAAGACTGAATGATGAAGAGGAAGCCAGGAATTCCTTCTACTGATCCCAAAGATCACCAAAGGGACTTACCAAGGAAGTCAGGGGCTCCTTCTAACATTCCACAATTACTCCAAATTATATCATTTTCTCCCTCTCTCTGCTAAAGCAATCTATGGAATACTTTTCACCTGGCTCTCCTTCCCTTGACCCTATTTCTCTCTATTTTCATGCCTCCCTGGCTTCTCCAACCATGTCTTCCCCTCCATAATTACTGAAATTAAGGGTCTCTGTGCACAGAACTCCTCTCTCAAACACACAGATACACACAAAGAGCACAGAGTTCAAACATGTGCAGGCATGCATAGCTGTGCACACACTGCAAAAGATTTACTACCCTGAAATGTTATAACTTTCACAGATTTATTCTTTGAAAAGTGAGTTTTCCCTTCTAAGACAGACCTGGAGGGTACTGGTGGAAAAAGAGAGGCCTGCATATTTCACCAGCCCACCCAGGTTCCAGACATCCTATGAAGGAAGGAAGGGATAGTGAAAGGAGCGGGATATATATATATAAATCAGTAAGATCAAAGACTGGAAATGCTACTCAGGCTAAGGCTTTAGAACCAGCAGAAAGATTCAGATCACTCGGGAGATTTATAACAGCAAAATCTGGTCCACCTACGGGTGGATTAGCACCTCTGTAGGCAAGCTCCCATTTCCAGAGGCAGAGGATAGAGTGATGATTCTCAAGGCAGGGACCTGAGAAGCTTGTACATACTGTCTGCCCACAGCTGGGATTCTACAACAGAATTTCCTGGGTCAGCCTACATACCTTATAGAGCTACCAGCAAATCCATTAATTTATCACTTCAGAGTCTTCCTGAAACTGATTTTAATTCTTTCAAGATGGGTGGCACACACAAGCCCATGAAGGATGGAGGCTGGCTAAGAAATATGAGGACATCAGGTCATTAGACAACTCCAGCTACCTAAGCAAGGAGATCCTGAGGAAGGGGGGCGAACAGACATCTCTGTAGACATCTAGGGGAGAGTCGGGGTGGTATTTTAGCATGCCCTGACGTGCTTCAGAGCTCTGTTTATAACTGCAGTCTCTGGTTGTCAAAGAGCAAATGCAGACTTGGATTGCATCAAAGATGCACCTAGTGCAGTGGTTCTCAACATGTGGCTTGTGACCCCTTTGAGGGTCAAACAACTCTTTCATGGGGGGTCAACTAAGACCACCACCAGAAAATACAGATATTTACATTACAATCCATAACAGTAGCAAAATTACAGTTATAAAGTAGCAATGAAAATAACTTTATGGTTGGGGGTCACCACAACATGAGAAACTGTATTAAAAGGCTGCAGCATTAGAACAGTTGAAAACCACTGGCCTAGTGGGCAGCCAAGAGAACAGCATAGTTCTTACTGGGTCCTGCCAGACCCCCAGGGGTCAGGCCGGTGTTCAGCTCTGAGCATCACTTTATAAAAATGATGGTGACAGATTGAAGTTCATTTAGAGAACTATAGATAGTAGAAGGACAACCTCTAAACAAAGACTCTCATTTCCTTGAGTAATTCAAAATAGACCTGAGATTTTATATTCTACCCCTTATATACACACACATACACACATGCACACACAGAGAGAGTCAGACTTCATCTGCTCACTCTACTATGAGATAATCTGTAGACAGGCCCCTCATCATGTAAGGAGTTGTCTGAGTCACTGCTTTCTTCATTATACTACTTAACCTTATAAGAATTATAACTGGTTGGTTTTTTGGTTTTTTTTTTTTTGAGTTGTGCATATCCCTTTAAAAGTTTCTTGAGTGTGAGGATTTTTTTTCTGTTATTGTGGTTTATATGAAATGCTCTCTTAGACTCCTGTGTTTGAACATTTGGTCCCCAGCTGATGGTAGAAGCACGTTACTGAGGGAGAGTTTTATGGTTTTATAGCCTTGTCCCACTTCCTGTGCTCCTTCTTCTCTCCCATGTATAGATGAAATGTGACCACCAGCTTGCTGACTACTAGACCACACTCCTACTGCCACACCTTCCCTGCCATGGTGGACCACATTCCTCTGCGACTCTAAGCCAAAATTAACATTTTTCTTATCTAATTTGCTTTTGTCAGGGTTTTTTTGTCACAGCAGCAGAAAAGTCAAGAGTGCACTAAGACACCTTTATAGTCCCACATCTCCAGTGCTTGGAACAAATCCTAGCCCACTACAAGTATCCAGTGAGTCCTGTTTGGCTGAGTGAGTGAGTGGGCGAGGGAGTGATGAATGAATAGATTTGTCCAGATCATTCTCTAGATCCTGAGATTCTTATAATTTCACCAGTACAGATAGGAGGAGAGAATAGGGAACACCTGTCGTAATGTGTGTTCAGACTGGAGGAAGGAAGAAAAATTTTTTTTTTACTTTTTATTGATTCTTTGTGAAGTTCACATCTTGCACCCCAATCCCACTCATCTCCCCATCTTTCCATATGCAGCCTCTGCCCTTACAAACTCCCCCCAAAAGAAAGCAAACAAACAAAAAAAAAAATCTCACTGTGGAAGCTTTGGTGTGTCACAGTGTGTCACACAGTGTATATGCTCTTTTGCGCAGATAGCTTTTCTTGCACATAATCATTGCATTGAGTCATTGGTCTAGTTGGAGGCCTCTGGTTTCTGCTACATGATCAGTACTGGATCCTCACTGGGACTCCTTTCACCTATCCTGTTGTTTCCCTGTTTCGCCAAGATTTGCAGCTTTGGTTCTAGAGGACCAGCCCCTTCACACGCTCCAGCATTTCACAGATGGAGTAGATGTTGGGGTGGGCCAACTCAAAGCCCAAACTCATCTGGGCCTGGGCGGTAGCTCAGTTAGTCAGCTTGACAGCTCTCCCACGCTTACACCTTGGGGCCAGCTCTCCCACACCCAAGCCACCTGGGCCAGCTCTCTAGCACTACCCAGGCAAGGGGCCCGGCCATTCACCCAAGGGCCACAGCCAGCAAGGGGTGAGGCCAACTCACCTGCTCTCATGCCCTTGGGCCTGTTCCCACAAGTACTACAGCTGGTGAGAGGAAGGGTCACCTTAGGAAAGAGATATTGTAATAGTATACATTGTAATTTATTCCTCACAGCCTATGAGGTCATGCTATTATGACACCTATTTTCCAAATGATCAAATTGATTAATAACATAAATGGGAATAAAGTATTCTAAGTTCTCACAGGCAGAAATAAGCCTAAATTTGAAGCAGAGAAGAGTTATTCTCACTGCCTTATATTACAGAGATTGCTGTTCACCAGGACACACCTACAGTATCACTCTTCATCTCAACACATTCACTAAGGTGATGCATTAGGATATGGGTTCTTCAAGTGCAGAGAAAAAGGTGGTTCTCTCTTTCTCTTGAGAAGACCATTGGACATGTATAACTGTTTTCTATAGATAGATAGATAGATAGATAGATAGATAGATAGATAGATAGATA
>CAJQZJ010004750.1:4039795-4066261 GCA_907164525.1 Lophiomys imhausi | reverse complement strand
TGTTTTTTGGGTTTTGGGAGGTGTTTTGTTTTGTTTTGTTTTTTGGGCTTTTGGAGGCTGGTTTCTGTTGTTGTTGTTGTTGTGTTGTGTTTTGCTTTATTTTATTTTGTTTCAGACATGACCTCACTATGTAGCCCTGGTTGTCTGAGAACTCACTATGTAGACAAGGCTGGCCTTGAACTCATAGAGATCTGCCTGACTCTGCCTGCCAAGTTCTAGGATTCAAGGTGTGTGCCACCACCACACCTAGCTAAAACTTTCCTTTTGTGTACTGAAGATTGAACAGGTGCCTGTGCTAAGCACATGGTCCACCATGAGCTACATCTCTAGCCAGTTTTGCATTTTTGAGACATCCCCTCACTAAGTTTCTCAGGCCAGCCTTAAGCTAGTACTCTCCTCCTGATTCAGCTTTTTTTTTTTTTTTTAAAGAAAAGCCATTTCAATTGACTAGCAGACATACAAGAAATAAGACCTATTATTATATGACACTAAACATGTTATTTCTTTGTTACACAGCAATATCAGACTGACACACTTGATCTCAAGGCCTTTGCTAAACAAACCTCAGCCCACATCTCTAACTCCATCTCCTGTTCTCTTCATGTGTCTTAGATATGAAGCAAAGTGGAATATTCACTATGTCTTCCAACAGTCTCTGTTAACCAACTTCCTGCCACTATAACAAAATCTTTATAAAGAGAGAGGGGTTGTCTTGGCTTGCAATTCTGAGATTTTAGTCCATGATCAGTTGGCTGCATGGCCTCTAGACCTCCATCATGGTGGAAGCCCACAGAGAGTACAATGAAGTCATCTCATGGACTAGAAGTGCAAGAGAGGAACAGACTAGGCCCTTGAGGACATGCCCCCCAAACACCTGACAACCTGCTGCTTCTCAAAGGTTCCACCTCCAAAGAGCACCAAACTAGCAACCACCCCTTTAACACATAGGCCTTTGGGGGAACATTTTAGATTCTAATTATAGCATTACCTCCATGCCTTGAGTTGACTTAAATCTCACTGCTAACATCTTTTTGTATTGCTGTCAAAACCCTACCCATCGTTTTTATTAATGCATATCAATTACACCTATTAAAGGAGTTCAGTATGATATGCCCACACTAGTATACAGCATTCATAAATAAAATCCAACTCCCTTTGCCCACCCTTTCCCCCACTTACCAACCTCTTAATGACTCATCGACATTCAAGTCAACTTATTTTAGTTCTGACAAGTAGGAAAGATCATTGGGGGTTGTCTGTGTCTAATGTATTTCATTTCATATTTCCATATGTTTCTCAAAATGGCAGAATTTTATTCTTCTTTATGGCTGCATAGTATTTTACTAAATTACATATAATATTTTCTTAATCCATTCATGTATTGATGGCCACCTAGTCTGGTTCTGTTGCTTACCTATGGGAAATATTGCAATGCCCAATGTATTAGTCAGGGTTCTCTGGGTGAACATAATTTATAGAATAAATATAATATATATAATATTCAATCATAAATTATATATTCATTCATATGTTTTTTATATATACACATGTGTGTGTTTTCAGAGACACAGAGAGAAATGGGACTTATTAGAATGGCTTATAAACTGTGGTCTAGCTAATCTAATGATAGCAATTACCAACAGAAGGTCCAAGAATCCAGTAATTGTTCAGTTCACAAGGCTAAATGTTTCAGTTAGTATTCATTATACACCAGAATCCTTAAGAAGTAGCCTCTAATGCCAGTGAAGGAATGGACTTGCCAGCAGGAGTGAGAATAAACCTCCTTCTTCCATGTCCTTCATATAGGGTGCCAGCAGAAGGTGTGGTTCAGATTAAAGGTGGATCTTCCCACCCCCCAAAAAAATCTGTATTAAAGACATGTTTTTCTCCTCAAAGATCTGGATTAAAAATGAGTCTTCCTCACAGGTGTGTCCAGCCATTTGGGTTTTAGTTAATTCCAGATGTAGTCAAGTTGACAACCAATAACAGCCATCACAGCTGGTTATCACTTGAATTGCTCTTTCCTATTTTTGCCTTTTCTCTAAAGCATTTCCTGATCCTAACTGGGGAGATATGGGACACTCCACATTCACTTACTAGTGAGTCTTTTCTTATCCCTAGATTTGCTTATTTTTCCTAATTATAAGCTGGAACGGTCCTTGGGGTGTCTCCTATCACCTCATCATAGAACACAAGCCACGAGTGCTCTCACCATAGACCCAAGAGGCGCCTGCCAGTGCTCACTTACTGTACCTGACCTCAGGACAGACTTGTCCCACCAGTGCTGGCCTCAATCACAGTCTCCTGGATAGTTACACGACACAACTCAACAATAGGGAAGTCAGTGTCTTAGGAGAAGACTTTGACTGGAAAGTGGGAAAGAGACAAGAACACACAATTCATGTCCTCTTCTTCCCTCTGCAGGAAAGTTACCCACACCACACAGGCTCTCTGCAGCAGCCCCTTGAGTCCCTCTCCTTTCTGAACTCACTTCCTACTTTTCCTACCCCACTACTTCCTAAGGTTGTGCCCACAGGAAGGTATTCACACATACAGTTTTACCTCAGGCTGTTTTCATGGCATACAGCCAACACATCAAATAAGCGTGACCTTGTCTTCCTTTGTCTTCATTTCTACTTTTAACACTATGAGAGGCCCTTTCTTCATTGTGCCTTGCATTGAGGCTTTTTCTGATGGGTCTACTCCTGCCAACTGCTGCTTTCTAGTAGGCAGTCAGCAATGCTTTCATTTAATGGAACTGAGCGTGTCCCATTACACTCAAATCAATAAATAAAAAACAAATAATTCTAATGATCAAAATGTATTTGAACCATCAGGTTCCATGATAAATATTACCATCAAAGCTTCACTCCAATTTTTCCTTTACCTGTGAATATTAATTCAAAATAGATTTTTCACTCTACCATACCTAATTACAAATAGAAATCTGAATACCTGCAATTCCTGGGGGAATACAAAAAGCAAAGAAAAGCAGTGGCTAATAAGGTATCCAGAGGTGCAGTCTGTATTTTCAAAGTCTAAACAAAATAGAAGAGTTACCACCTGCTGGTCACCATCATGACAACCTCTTTCTTCTGCCGTCTGTGAACAGTTTACTTTCAGGCCTTTCTAGACACATCATATTGTCATAAATCACGGTGGCATTATTGAATCTGCTTAGACTCACAATCTATCACTACAACGATAACAGAAGGGAGCATACAGCAAAAGCCAACGCATTATTGATACGCTCTGTAATGACTGCCATTCAGTAAATGCACTCCCTCCTACCAAAAATGCAGGAGTATGTGTGTGACATGAATTAAAAGGCCACTTAACAGCAGAAATCAGTCAGGGCATTTCTGATCTGAATGCACTGTGGCTGTGACACTGGGAACATTTGCCTGATGTTATTAGAAGCACCATGACCATGACACAGTGTGGTTTCCTGATGATTCTTATTCTTTCCCTATGATCTATTTCCTGGGCCTCCACTACCAAGTCATGGCTCACCCTGGACAGAGGATGGCTTAGAGCATGATAAGGTCAGTCATGAGTGGGTCAGATGCCTAGAGAGGATTACAGCAGGGAAGACTTCTGTGGCGGCTAATCTCAATTGTCAAATTGGTGAGACTGGCCTCTGGGCGAGCCTTGTGTGAGATTATCTTAACCTGCACTGTGGATGGCGATCACAGACCTTGTAAATGAAAAAAAAAAAAATGAATGCACAGGCATTTGCTG
This sequence comes from Lophiomys imhausi, assembly GCA_907164525.1. Classification (NCBI taxonomy): domain Eukaryota; kingdom Metazoa; phylum Chordata; class Mammalia; order Rodentia; family Muridae; genus Lophiomys; species Lophiomys imhausi. The sequence goes on along the minus strand of CAJQZJ010004750.1, from coordinate 4,062,520 downwards.
TCCTCCACTTCTTGACTGCAAGAGTCTTCCCTGCCTGTCACTGTGGCTTCCCTGCCTGCTGCCATGTCTTCCCACCGTGTGTGAGCCAAGATGAGCGCTCTCTCCCTTAGGATGCTTTGGCCAGGCATTTTGTCACAGCAACAAGAATGTAACTAATCTAACTCCCCAAGCGCTGTCCACATCTCTACAGGAGGGGTAGGGATACAGCAGAAGAACAAGTATTGGGCAACAGTCCACAGAACAACCAAACTGCTTATCTAGCTGAAAACAGCCCTACCCTATCTTGGATGCCCACAAGACCCTTCACTACATGTGGACAGTTCTAACAGTACCTGAGTGATATATGTATATGTTCTAGAAAGGATTTATAATTCAGATCATCCCACCTGTAAGATGTCTTCATTATGTGTGGTTTGACCCAATGGGAGTCAAATATACAAATAAATTGGGGAAGAAAGGCATGTATGTTCTGAAGAATTCTGCCTATTTGTCCTTGAAGTGCTCATACAGTGGCTCTATTTGTTAACATATTTGCATTTCCTATTTTATCTCATTACACTGGTTTTGTAGTGGGTCTGCTCTGCCTGAGTCTACAACAATTCATTGTGACAAGAGAAGCTGCTGGAACATGCTGTTGGTAATGGGAAACAGTATCTGGCCCACAGATGGATAATCAGGTTTAAAAGTTAAAAAGATGGAAAGGTTCCACATCAGGACCCAGGACAAGAGCTTCACTTCCCACAGGACTGTTCCATCCCTGTTACGGACTTGAATGTCTTGCCCCTAAAACCAGTCCAGACAATTCTTCACACTTTTTTGTTTGTTTGTTTACAACTCAGAAATAAATTTCTATTTGCATTTCTTTCTTTCCTTCTTTTTTTAAATCTATGCACTAAGGAAGAGTAACGAGTCTGCAATTAATGAGCTGAAGTTAAACCCTGCGCAACAACGCCTGTGCAAGTCTGACAGACTAAAGAGATCTTGCAAATTAAATTGCTATTCAGCAAGGAGATGTGTTCTGTGGTCTATAGGTTGAGAACAGTCAGATGGGTGGGGGTGGCAAGAGAAAGTGAGGAAGACCACTTGCTGTGATGTGTACACCCAACAGGAGCATGTTCAGTCTAATCGTAGAAAAATTCTTAGGCTCAAATGAATAACTGGCCCTTAGATGGTTATCAGCCTTTCCAGAAATGGCTTTCCATACACATTAAAGGCAAGGCTGAAAGCAAGGTAGAGAGCAGGGTGACAGCCAGATTTCTTTTCTCTGGCTTGGGTGACTTGAGCCTTGGTTTACCGTAGTGAAACAGTAGTTAACTGACTGTATCAACAGAGAGAATATTTGACAGCTTGCTAATGACTGCTTCAGTCCACGACCACACCGTTTCCACGTCAGTAGCTGTACTGTCGCAGAGGCCAGTTCTGATACTGACCACCCAGGCAGACAATCAGCATCAGTCCTCACTGGTCTAAAGATTCTGTTCCCTGGGAAGGAGTTCATACAGCATGAGGTCAGGGAGGAAACCCAGGCTTCCATACCTTTCCCTTGTAGAATTAGGCATGTTGCCCTCTGCACAGGGAGGTGCTCATAAACCAGGAAGCACCAGCAAGTTCTGGAGTCCAGGATTTTATTGGGGTGTCTTTGCAGGTATGATTATTAAGCCACCAGCCAAACAAATGAACTTCATCCCCATCGCCCTCAGAAGTGGAGCCACTCAAATGTCTAGCCCAGTGGTTCTCAACTCTTGGGGGTCACATGTCAGATATCCTGTTTCTCAGATATTTTCATTACAATTCATAACAGTGGCAAAATTACATCACAAAGTAGCAATGAAATAATTTTATGGTTGGGAGTCACCACAACATGCGGAGCTGTATTAAAGGGTCGCAGTGTTAGGAAGTTGGTCTAGTCCTTTCCTCAAAGGTTTACTCAAACTGGTGACCATGCTCCACCTAAAGCCACCTAGAGCCCATCTGAAATGACTCCTTAGCTCAACAAAGGGGCTCCTATCCTTGGGATTAGGGTAAATTTTGAGGCTCTGTGCCAGGAATTGGGAACAAAGACTAGATTGTTCTTTATTATAATGTATATTGGTTCTTCCCTGAGCTGGCTTAAACACTCTGAAAATGCTATCCATCTAACCTTTCCAACACCTTCGACCTCCCAGGGATGAAGAACTGCTGCATTTGTGAGAGCAAAGGGGACAGACAGAGTCACTGCACCAGGGCTCTGCCAACACCTCTCACCTAAGATAGAATGAAGACAGAGCTAGAAATGATACCCTGAGTTTAGTCTCCTTATAGATATGTGGTTCTGACAGTTTTAATGAGAAACTTTCTCTTTATTAGTAACTATAAAAATAATTATAGCTCACCTTTATTGAGCATGTCATACCTGCTGGTCCTCATTCTAAGTACCTTGGATGTATTCAATTTTCAAGGTCAAACAGTCCTGTGAGTGTTGCCCCTTGCCTTTTTGACAACACTGAGATGATTCCCAATTTCTTTTTTAATAAAACAGTACTACACTGAAAGATGAGGGCAAACCCAGTGTTTGAATGGCATGAACCAAAGCACATGATAGAACCACAGGAATAGTGTGGTATTGGCCATGACAGCATTAGCAACTGTGCTATTGGAGTGTTGATTACACTAAGCAAAGAACCATCTTGAGTCTTATTTTATGCTCAGTGTTGAAGGTCACATGTGTCCTCATAGCAAGCTTGGACCTCAATCAAGAAACTTTTATTCCCATCAAAAATGAAATATTAAATATGGAAAATATTTCCCAATACTATAGAACAAAAAAGAACCTAGAAATAAAAACAATCAAGCAGTTATCCAAAATATAGAACACTTAAGCTAAAACAAGACCCAAGACCAAATCATGTATGTAGGAAAGGAATGAGGAAAGCCTACATATTCCAAACCTGTTAGCTTAATCCCTCTGCCTTAGCCTAAGCAAAAGCTTCTACTTCCTGATGTGTAAAATGTGCAGGCCATAAAATTCTGGAACACACATCAGAAAAATGTATGTGAAAATATTCCACAAAGTTCTAACATACATATGGTGATATCTTGAACATATTGCCTCTAATGTGTCCACATAGCAAGAATGGCCTGTCATCATCTTGTTCATGTCCCACTTTGCTCTAGCACTTTACATCTGCAATCTGGATCATCCCAAAAAAGGAGATCCAATCTAGACCAATCTTCCCCATTTTATAGATGTGGAACACAAAGCAATTAGCCTATGACTTGCTAGGAATCGCACATTCAAGTATCACAGGCCTCACATCAGAACAGCTCAGCCCCTACCACCAAGATATGCAAAGCAGCAGCAGGAGGACCCTGATACCCAGGGTCACCAGGCTGGCCTCCCCCTCTAGAGTCCAGAGAGCATGATCACAGGTGGAGACACTGTAGCGTACAGTGATTCCAAGACACTTCATGTGGTCATCGATCAGCCTTGCAAAGCTCTTGGTGGGCCCCTGGCATCGTCGACTATACACACTCTCAATGCAAGACAGCAAAGGAACAGAATCATTCAACGTTTTGCCTTCTGGTCACCACCATGACACCTTCTGACTATAACCCGTAAATGTCAATCAACCTCTCTGGGTCATAGTTCACTTATCAGAAAAATGAGGGTGAATGATGTCTGACTTGTCCATCCATCTCTTACATTGTCAGGAGTCCCAAACAAGGTCACTCACATAACCATGTTGTGACCTCTGAAGGATGACATAGAGATTGCTTCCTTGGCACAATGAGGGTATTGGGTTGGTTAATCAATCCATGATCCTTCACAGACCTAGACCGTCTTATTATCATATTCATTTCAATGACACAGACCTAGACCATCTCATTACCATATTCATTTCAATAACACAGACCTAGACCGTCTCATTACCATATTCATTTCAATGAGAGAATTGCATAGGATGAGTGGAGCTTTGTGAAGTGTATGTGTGTCTCCCAGAAAGTCCTTTTCTGAAAATGAGATTGCAGTGGTAATACTAAAGTGAACTCATGATATGAAAGACTAACTTCCAGAATTTCTCCTGCTCCAGGATTCGATAAATGACAATCAGGTGTTGTGCTGCATGCCTGTCATTCCAGTATTCAGGAGGCTGAGGTAGGAGGAGTTCAAGGCCTGTCTGAGATACATGATGAGTTCAATGTTTAGGGGATATAGTGAGGCCCAGACTCAACAACAACAAATATATACATACATACGTACATACATACATACATACATACATACATACATACATACATACATGCATGCATGCATATAAATGTGTGTGTGTGCTATAATATATAGTTATGATATGTTATAATAATATATATATAAATATACATCATATATAGCAATGTGGTACCACGTACTGCTTGATAAAGATTTATGTCCTTTTGATCAGCTAATAAATTCTGTTGAGTATTCGTGTACCTCCCTCAATCAAGCTTAATTTTTGGTTAAATGGTGCCATCATTAGAACTGTTAGCTTTAGAGCTAGGTGCAATGGCACATGCCTATAATCCCAGAAGCTAGGTGGCTGCAGTAGGTGGGATCATGTTTTCAAGGCCATCTTGGGCTATACAATAAAAATGCCCCACTTGTTTCCTGAGCCCAACTCTTGGACTTGATATCTTGCAATTTTAAATTTAATTTATAAAACCATATGTATAATTTATTCCTAAAACTCATAAAGAAGATGAATACCCATGGGCACGGGCATGTCTATGTCTCACTTAGGAAACAGTCATAAATGTTGGGAGTTTTCTAATTCTTTTTTTATAATATTCTTACTCTTTAAGTTTTTACTGATTTTGCTCAAATCCATGCACTGTTGGCTTCTTCTAACTCCCTCTAGAGCACCCACCCATCTGCCTCCCAGCTTCATGTCCTACTTGCTCTTTGTTGTTAATAACGCTCTAACTACAAGTACCGCTGCCCATATGCACATGGGTGTGCAGCCATCCACTGGGGTATGGGCAACCTATTATCTGCCACATTTCCAAAAGACAGTGAGTGACTCTCCTTCCCTCAGCAGCCATCAACTGCCAATAACTCCTATTCTGTGGGTAGAGCCTTCAGGGCCCCTCTTTACACCCAGGCTAGGATTTTGACTAAAGATGTTAACACCAAGAGATTAATGCAAGTCTCTCCTCTGATATAATAGAGATTTATGGAACAAGATACCAGGTAGCCCTCATCATTCAGAGCCTTGAGCCCAAGATGGAACTGAGGGGCAGAGAATGTCACAGTGGTAAAGCCAGTGACCAAATACATGTATGTCCCCTCCAGGGGCAGCAGGTCCAAGCTGTAAATAGATATCAAAATAGGGCTGTCAACCCTGAGACTCTGACTAGCAAGAAATGAAAGTAGCGGGGAAAGAAGGAATGTCAGTCAAACAGCATGAAGCTCCATGCCCACACCCATAGGTCAGAGCATCTTGGGAGCTGGCAGCATCTTTGGCCAACATGAGCCAGGTTCACATCTATGGATGAAAAAAACACAAATGCTTTGCTGGTTGCATGGCTCCAGAAGTCTGCTCATTTAAATATCTTTAAACACTGTTTTAAAGCCAGCAGCTCAACATGGAATTTAAAGGTAAAGTGTGGGACTAGTGATTTCCTATCCACCTCTGTCAGCCTGTCAGCAAGCCTTCTTCATGCATCCTGAGTGTTCACAGATCTGTCCTCATGGAGCCAAAAAAAAAAAAAAAAAATGTCATGTTTTCTTCAGGTGAATTTCCTAGAGTTTCCTGAACTGACTGAAATTCAAAACTTAGAAAATGAAGTCAAGCAAACTTCTTTTCCAGATGGGGTCTGCACTTCCCAGTTCTAAAATTACCTAACCATTTCCCATCTTATCACCTCCATTTGGCCACTGTATTATCTCAAAGACACCTCCTCCTGAAACTTTTCTGTTCCTTTGAGGCAGGGTCTCACGTAGCCCAACATGCCCTTGGGAATCCTCCTGCCTCTGTGTCCTACATGCCTGAGGTTACAGGGGCTGAGGGATGCAGCCAGGGCTTTGTCCATACTAGGCAGGCACCCTACCAACTGAGCTACACCCCTAGCCCTCCTCAGAGCTTTCCTAATAAAGTCTGATGACTGATTTGTCCGTTTGTGTTTATTTGTTTGGAGTCATCCAAACCAGAATCATTATATTTTTAAATGTATTTATTGGAAGCTTTGAAATAGTCAAGTCTACGTGTCACTTAACCCCTGCACCAAGAGTATGATGAAGTTCTCTGGTGTCTCCTCAGAATAGGTCCACACTCAAGCTGAACATGGTAGGGTGCCCACCTGGGCACATGGGGTGGCTCAAAGCAGACAGGCGAAGGAAGAGTGTGGCCCTCAACACTTGCAACACAGCAGTTCCTAGAACAGGGTTCTTCTTCCCAGTGACCCATAGTCCTCACACCAGCCACTCCATTGTCACCCCCTCTCTAAGCAGAAACAGGGCTAGCTCTACTCTCTTCCCTCTGCAAAGCAGATCCCAGCAGCACTTGTGAAATGGCTACAAGGGTTGGATTACTTCTCTAGGTCAGTCTGAGAAAAGTCCTACAGTGCCAGAAAGGAAGACACTCCTAGCTCTTTGTCACCTTCCTGGAGCTAAGATGCTATCAGCTCAAAGACCACAAGCTCACCAACAAACATCTCCCACCCTGTGTGCAGCACTGGGAAGGTCTCATTTGCATTTTTAATTATTTTAAAGCAATCATTTATTAAGCGAACAGAATAAACATGTCTACATAGCCCTTGTAAGTACTGCCTCTGCTGTGCAGACTCATTGACCAGGGAGTTCATCACAGCAGCTGAGTGACCAAGTATAGCTTATGTGTTAGATATTGTTTTAAGGACCCCTTCAACCCTTGCCTTTGACCTACAGTTTTGCTTTTTCTTCTACTGATACTGAAATAGAGTCTCAAAACAGCCTGGATGCAAATTCAAGGTCATGCTGGTCACCTGCAGGGTGACAGAGCCAGGATTTGGCCCAGGCCATCTTGGTCCAAAGCCCAGGTTCTTCCCACTGCACCACATCCAGCCCCAGTCACACAGTGAGAATGCAGTGAAGAAGGGAACACAGTTCCAAACTCACCTTGTCAGAATCTCCTCAGAAATAACTCACAGCTCAGGGCATTTGGTCAAAAGAGAGTTGGCTCTTTTTATGATTTCTTCCCCTCTGGCAGACATTTTGGCTGCCCTCACAGAGTGCCTTTCTCTTTTCTTAATCCACGTTTTGACCATGGGCATCACACACATTATGTACCTCACCAAGACAGGAGTCAAAATGCTCTCGGCTTTGTTGCTCATCATCCACCCTTTGCTCTCCTCAACTTAGTCACCCGCACCAGTTAGTCAGTTAGTCAGTTAGTCAGTCAGTCAGTCAGTCAGTCAGTCAGTTGCTAGTTCCACACTTGACAATGAATACAGAGAGAAGTCTAGTCACATGGTATTTGAAGAATGCATAGCATTTGTGAGAAGTGTTTACCCTCCTACCAGACACAAGTTTCAAAGTCTGTTGTTCCCATGAAGATGACAACTGAGTTGATATTTTAAAGTTTTTAATTAAAATAACAAAGTAGAGCCTGCTGTAAGTGGTCAAGACTAGCAAGCTACAGGCTTCATCTTCAGATTAGCTTTCACTATAAACCTGGGGCCTTTGTAAAAACATGTCTCTACTTCCCTCTACATAGAACAATCTAACCCTTGTCCCCAGCTCTTCTCCTCTCCTCCCTCTCTGACTCACTTCTCTTATCCTTCAGGAGCATGTCCCCTACTGCATCCCCCAGACCTCAGGAGCAAGCTCCCCATTGCATCCCCCAGACCTGACTTTGCTCTTCTGAATTGAGACTCCCCAAAGTGTCAGAGTATCCCCACCAGAGTTCCTGAGGCCTCCCCTATCACCCTGCTTTCCACTCTCCCTCCTGATCAAATCCTAGTAGACAAAGTATGTCCACAAAGAGAAGCACTTGGGGGACAGTCCACCAAAGACCGGGAGCTTGAAATCTATGGGACTCCCCAACACTTCACAATTAGCCTGCTCCAAGGAACTACCCATCTCCATAGCCAACTCATTCCCCAAAAGTCTTGAACTCTGATGTTCTATTCCACCACCCTATTCTATGGTCTTCTTCGTTTCCTTATTCCTGCTCCACCTGACCCTTGGCCTTACAGAGTGCAACCCATTCCTTGGCTCCTCCATTTTGCACCCCTCCAGAAACAGCAGCACTTCTCCTTGCCTTAGCAAGCCTACTCCCCCAGGTGAGTTGTCCAAAGTGTTCTTTCCCTGCAAATCTCAACAACTCTGTCTCCTGTCTCTTCTATCAGATTTCTCATAGAAATTCCAGCCCACAGTCACTGCTGCAGTCCCGTCTCTCTCACAGTACCCATTCCCTGTACTCTGCAGACAAAAGCCTGGCAGCTCACAGGGCTGATTCCTCTCCTGGTTCCTGGCTTGCCTCAGCTACGTGTGCTTGGTCAGCATCTGCTGTCATTTCCTTCCAGTAACCACTCTAAGCGCATTCATCCAGATGCCACCTTTAGAGTCTTGACATCCCTTTCATCGATGAAACTAGGGCTCCAGAGTGAGCCTCTATAGCTAACTATACTTAGAGGCAGTGTGTTCGTCTGCTGGGGCCATTGTAAAAGAATAGCACAGGCTGCGTGGCTCAAAGAACAGACATATTTTCCCACACTTCTGAAGGCTGAAAAGTGCAGGATCAAGGTTCTGGCAGGGCTCAGTGTCTGTGAAGGCCTGATTATTGGCTTGAAGATGGCTACCTGCCTTGTCACCATGTCGTCACATTGCCTTTCTTTAGTGTGTGTGTGTGCAGAGAGGGGAGGGTGGTGGTCAGGCTTTCTATAAGGCCACCAATATTATGGGATCAGGGCCACATCCTTATGACTTCATACAACTTGAATGCTTCCCTTATGCTTATTATGGCTGCAATGTATAAATGCTGGGAGGCACATACACCAGTCCACAACATGAAGCCACAGCAACTTTGGTTCTTTCCCTCTAAGCTCAGAGTACTTGGAGTATTTTTTTTTTCCTTAGAAGTACTCAGCCTTCTACCTGAGACCTTGCTCCTATTTCCTTGCATATACCTCTTCCAGAACTTTGCCTCACTAGCTGTACCTAGCCTCTTTCTTTTGGTTGGGTGGGTAATAATGGAACTATAAGACAGCATGCCAGACCTCAAAGAATTTAAAATCTTCCCAGAGAATCAAAGTGAAGAGACATTAAACAAAATATTAAATCAGATGCAGAACAGCCTAATTTAACCTCATGGATCTACCACCCAATCACAGAGGCCAGCTCTGGCCTCTTCCACACAACTACAAGGTCATCAGACACTCCTGTCCCAGGCAGTTGTCCAACTAAATGGACCAAGAAGGAGAGTTGTCTGGCCTTACATTAAAAACCCTCCAGAGGGAAATTCCAAGTTTCCCTCCCAGATTGGCAGAGGTCCTGCCCTTAGAAGCATTCAGAAGGGATATGTTTTAAGGTCGAACCAACCCTTTCAATTTTCTCCTATGTCTTAAAATGCCTCATTCAGAAAGACCACAAGGCAATCAAGTAAAATTACTTTCTGGAAATGAATAATGTGAAACTATGGGAAAGTACAGTTATCCCCAGGACTACCCAAGTTCCAATAACTCAGTTTTTTCCTAAAGGACTGATGGCCCCCGAGTGACATCCTAAAAAAGTTGGATGACTTTAGATTGGTAGATAAAAGAAGGATGAACTTCTGGGAGGGAGACACACACACACACACACACACACACACACACATATGCATGTACGCACAGTTATTGCCTTCACCAGATCTCTGAAGTCCTTCCCTTCCTCTTCTTTCTCATTTCTCCCAGAGGCATGCAGAAGCTTTCAGATTTGCCTGCTCTGTGTAATAGAAGTCATCCAGTCTCAGTAACTTATAGAGGCTTTGTACAAATTCTAGAGCCCTGGAGAGTCAATCAAACCATTATCAGGAATCACTGGGTTGATGCTAAGAGCATGTGGCTCTTGCCTATGACATCTCAGACACTGAAGCCCAAGAACAAGGATAACACAGGCCCAGACATATTCCCAAGAAAACCCTGCAATGGTCATTAGCAAATCCTACTGATAAATATTTCCCTGTGACGGAGAAAAACTTCATGTCCAAGATATATAGCCCCAAGATTTTCCACATTTGGAACAGCATTTCTTCTTGGAAGGATTTAGTTCCCAAAATTCTTGAAGAATACTTGAAGAAAATAGTGTCCTAATGAAGGAAGGTTAAAGATAACAGTGAAGATGTAGCCCTTCCTCCATCTCTGATGATGTAACAACGAGCAAGTCCAAGACCACAAAGTAGAAATGAGAAATGGGAATATAATGCAGCCAGTTTGAAGTGATGATGTATATATTTATGACATCATTCCTGCTGCATATTCATAAAGTGAACTCTACTTTTAATAAAAATAAAAAAGAACACCAATTCCAGGTTAGCTGGGACTACATAGTGAGACCCTGTCTCACACAATGGAATACTACTCAGTCATCAGAAACAACGAAATCATGCAATTTGCAGCCAAATGGATGAAACTAGAGAAGCTCATTCTGAGTGAGCTAACCCAGACCCAGAAGGATGCACATGGCATCTATTCACTTATAGTCAGATTTTAGCCATATATGCACCAAAGGGAACAGGAACATAGACTTTGTTACCTGTTAATGAGACACTTTGCCCTAGTGGTGCTGCCTTGTAGGCCCCCAGTATATGAGGAGGCTCTTGTCCCTCATATGACTGCTGAACTGGGGCGGGGGACTGATATGTAGGGACACTCCACTCCGGAGGAGTGGGATGGAAGGGATGGGGGTAGAGGGTGGGAGGATGGGACAGGGAGGGGGTGGAAAGAGGACACTATGATAGAGATGTAACCTGAAGTAATAAATAAACATAAAAAAGAAAAAAAACAGTGAAATATAATAAACAAAAACTCAAGTATGTTAGTTCATTCATTTCAAACCATTAGCTTCTCCCATCAATTTTAAAAGACAGCACAACACAGAAGAAAAGAGCACTCTATAGGAAGAGGCTTCGCATTTCAATACATAAGAAGTCAAAGGCCCAGAGAGGTGAAATGACTCTTCCAAGATCTATAGTTTTTAAATAGACCAAAGTCCAGCCCCAGTCCTCTAGTTCCAAAACATCATTTATTCTCTAGAAAAGGACACTATAGGTTGTGCATAGCTTTTGTTTATCATGGGCTTATCTCTCTTCCTAGACTTCTTTTTCCAAATTTCAAAATCCCATGCACCTCTTTGACAAACTGCACATCATATTTAAAATGTCCCCACAGCCCCTCAAACCTTGCTTGCTCAGGTTTCTGTAGTGAACACGCAAGACTCTGAGGAAATATGTGCATGCACGACTACCCAAAAGAGAAAAACTCAAAGAAACTGTTAGTGTAACAAGTTGAGTTTGGACATTTTGTCGACAGCTCGATATTTAATTAGGAATGTGCAGTTTGCTCTAGCTAATGACTGTTTTGGTTGGTTTTAAAGAGAAATAGCTGTTTTATAGACCATATGAGTCAGATTACATTTCTGGAAAGAGTCTCAAACAAAATGCTTTTGCTACTAAAATAGGTAATCAGGGGTATGGGGAGAGGCTCAGGTGGTAAAGTACCTCATGCACAAGCACAGAGACTTACGTCAGATCTTCAGTGCCCGTGCACAAAGCCAAGCTTGACGCTGTACATCTATACCTCCAGCACTGGGTAAGTGGGAGGGAGAACTGAATGATCTCTGGAGACCATTAGCCAGTCATCTCAGCAGAGTTGATTGAGCTCCAGATTCAGTGAGAGGCCCCACCCACAAAAAAAATAAAGTAAAAAAAAATGGCAGAAGATACCCAACATCAACTTCTGTGTTCACACACGTGCAGATACACCTACCTACACACACATGTGCATACCACACAAGCAAACAAAATAAATAGGTGATCAGTTTACTAACTTTTACATGAAGTTCTGTGGGTTTGTGATGCGCCTATTAAAGATTATGCAGTTAGACTGAGGTTGTAGCTCAGTTGGTAGAGTACTTGCCTAGCATGCACAATGCCCTCAGTTTGATCTCAGCACCCCATAAACCAAGTGTGCTGGTACCTACTTAGAATCCTACTGCTTAGAAGGTAGAAGTGGGAGGATCAGAAGTTCAAGGCCGCTGGATGTGGCAGCAAAAAGCCCGCTGTTTCTGTGTGCAGTAACCTGTGGCTGTCTGTTGCTGTGTGCCTTTCTTCAGATGGCAGATGAGGGAGACAGATGAAATAAAATATTCAAAAACTAGATGGGTTGTGAACAACAGAAATAAGCAGCAGGAATGACAGTCAATGATAAAGGACTAGTCCAGCACTGCAAATGGAATTTAAAAAGAAAAGAGAAGTCTATTTCCACACTTCTGGAAGGTGCCTGTTTAAGATCTAGGCACCAATGGCTCTGGAGTCTGGTGAAGGTTCTCGCAGCTTGTGCTGTATCTTCACATGGCAAAACAGACAAACGAGCACCTTCTAGCCTCTTTCATAAGGGCACTAATACCATTTTTGAGGGATCCACCCTCATGACCCACTCACCTCCCCAAATCTCCTTCTCTTAGAAGCATAAGCTTGGCATAATAAATTTGAAAGAGACACAAATGTTTAGCCCGGGGAATCGTTTTCCATCAGAAGTGACTTTCATGGACTTATCCTCACATAGAGCCCCACTTAGTGTGAGCAATCAGTTCCATAGGATACCCTCAGAAAGGGAAACAACTTAGACAGAAGGGTGACAGCACATCCCTAGAAACACAGGAAACTGCTCACTAAATCAGGGGCATCATCCAGCTGTTTCCAGGTGCTTGTCTTTGCCCATCTTCTGGTTTAGAGTCACTTCTCTCAGAAGCTTTGTGCCTCCCCAGGCCCAAGGTGTACATTCTCATGGGCCACTGTCCGCCCTCCTGCTTATCTTTTTAACCACAGCACATTGCTTTTTATTTGTGTTCATCATGTTCTTCAAACCACCACACCACTCTGTGGTGCTCCTACTTTTAAGTACGGGCCAACCACCCATCACAAAGCCCAGGACAGCAGCAGTATTAACATTATGACCAGGAGAAGCTGACTCTGCATTGTTAGGAAGACTGAACAAAGTCCCCAGTGGCTGAGAGGAGGACAGGGAGTCCACCTCTATGTTAAAGATTTTGATTGGCTGATTAGTACTTGTTGATTGTAGATTGTTAAAATGTTGCAGATCCAGAACCAAATTATCTTGGGTTGTCTTCAATCCTTTTAATGTCTATTCATTGCCTACCTATGAGTCTGACCTAACATCCTTGTGACCGGCAGGTAAAAACCTTTGGAATGCATTAACTTAACAGACCACTAGCTTCCAATGACCAAACTAATGATGTTATCAGATAACTTCTGAGATCTACCACAGAAATTCCTCAACTACAACCCACTTACCTGCTACTTCCACCAACATTTGCAAAATGCCTTGACTTTTGACTTTTCTTCATGCAGTAACTATAAAAGCTCTGTAAAACTCTTTCCACATTGCATGACTTTTGAGGAGACCTGAATGTGTGTTCCTGAGCCAAGGCCACTCCTAATTGGCTCAAGAATAAAGTCTTACTCCCGCAGAGGTGAGACCTGTGTTGTGCATCTACAGTTTTGCACCAGCATCCCACTAGGGGCTGGCAGCAACCCCTTCCAGTCTCAACAAGCCAACTTCACCAGTTGGGGGACATAACTCAGTGGTAGAGAACTTGCATAGTATACACAAAGCTCTGGATTCAGTCCCCAGTACCTCAGAAGAGGATGAAAAGAAAAGAAGCCAAGGAGATAAGCATCCTATGGGGTGCAGGGCTCTCCATCTCACTTCCACATGAGGCCTCCTGAGCCACCCCTTAACCGCGGGCAGTGTCTGTTTATCTTCTCTTTCCCAATACCCCCACAAGTCTAGGGGAAGTGCCTTGGCTGTCTTCTGAATACTGCACAATCTCTTGGTGTGCTGCCCCTCTAAATAGAATGCTGGACTATCGGGTACTACACAGCACTCTACTTCCCACAGTTTCCACAGTGCCAAAGACCCCTGATTGCTTCATGCTTGTTGCAAAATAATAAAATCTAAATTGTAGCCACGATGCCAGGCATTTTGTTAACAAAAAAATGAAAACAGCAGCACGAAGTGCCACATGTCTTTAATCCCAGCACTCAGGAGGCAGAGGCAAGCGGATCTCTGTGAGTTCGAGGCCAGCCTGGTCTACAAAGTGAGACCAGGACAGCCAGGGCTGTTACACAGAGAAACTCTGTCTTGAAAAACCAAAAAAAAAAAACCATAAATGATGAATGAACAAACAAATGAAAGTATAAATTAAGCTATATAGTATCCAATATGTCTATAATTTCACTAGTTTTATATTGAAAGTATTGTAAATATACAACACAAAGACTAATAATTATCAAAAAGTTTGTATGCCTTAATGTGCATTTTTGCATGACAACTTTAATGAACCTCATTCATTCATCTGTCACAATAAAATGACTAATGTAAGATGTTTCTGTCTTTAGGGATCATTTTTTAAGAATGTCAATTAACATAGAAAAAAGAGAGCTCAATATTGAATATCTGTTGATAGAATACCAGATATCAGTCTTTTCTGTGGTATAGATTAGCTTTAACATAAAATCATCCACTTTTGACATGAGCCCAATGAGATATGTTTGTTATGTAGGCTGGATTTTAACACAAGGGACTAGGATCCAGTCTAACTAATGAGCCTTTTCTACTTTATGGTTCTTATTTTCCATCACATACCATCATCAGTGACGCTATGAGCCCTTCCAGTCCTAGGAGTCACACACTTGTGCATCACTGGCTCCTAGCTCTGCTGCAAGTTACCTTGGCCTTTGTGGGCCAAGAGACATATCAGTACAGCAATCCAGTCCAGGACATGTAATTTGGGGTAAAAAAATCCCAAGCCCAGATGATTCATCCAGGCTCTCTGTTCAACCTCAGCCCTGGCCCGCAGTAACGGAGTGACCTCATAGAAGCCGGACAAGTTTTCTCTGGTTCAGTCCTCAGTGGCCATTTGAAATCACATAAGGAGAACAGATGGAGCCGTAACCTGAAATGAATATTCATAAAAGGAAATCAATTACCCACCTTCTGTACCACCTGCCCTCTCAACCCAACTTACCCTGCAGCTGTGAGAGACAGGGGTTCACACTCATTTCACCTCGAAGGCATTCACAGAGGCCAACAGCCCAGTGCCAAACCCAGAGTCTTGGCATGCTTGACCTGAAAAGATGGAACATTTTGTTGTTTTTGACCTTTAAAACAAGAACCAATGCCATAGCAAAGAGGCACATGGCAGTGGAAACTGCAAGATCTTCCAAGTCATGCTGGCTGAGCCTCAGAGCCCAGGGCTGACCCTTTTGAACTCTTTCCCTTGGTTTTCTGATGACCCCACTTACTTCACCCACAGGGTGAGAATAATACCCCCATTAGGTGGCAGGCTGGGCTGGGCTGATATATCAAATCTAAAACCCTCATGGAACCAGGAATGAATAAACATTGCATCCTCCTGCCCCCCCCCCCCACTAGGGGAAAGTTCTGGTATATAGCACGAAAACTATTTCAGAAATCTTTAAAATGCCTTACTGGGTAAAGGCTCTTGCTATCAAGCCTAACAACCTGAGTTTGATCCTTGGAACTTACATAATGGAAGGAGAGAACTGACCCCTGCAGATTGCCCTCTGATCTCCACATGTACCCTGTGGATCATGTGTGTTCACATAGATATACATGCACACACAGATATACACAAACAAACATACATACACACACATACATTAAAAAATACTACCTCAGAGCTGGTGAGACAACTCAGTTAGTAAAGCACCTCCCATGAAAAAGCTTGACAACACAAGTTTACTCCCTGGAACCCACATAAAGATAGAAGGAGTGAACCAACTCCACAAACTTAGTGTGTACCCACACATATACTATACACAGATAATAATAATAAATGCTTTTTAAAAGCTATTTCAACCCAGTCTGTGATGATGGACAAAGGCATGGGGCTCCTAGAAAGTTATGTAACTTTTCAAAGAGCTGAGGCATATTTAAAGAATTGGTGTTAACAGGACATATTTCTTGACTGTTGGTTGTTTAAATAATAAAGGTCTCTCCATCCAGAGAGCTAACATGGACCAGGCCACTAGGGCTTGCCTAACATCATAATTACAAACTATACTTGGAAAGGGCTCTACCAAACAGCAAAAATGGATGGAATCAAAGCATCATGTTCAGTGAGGGAAAACCCCATTTGCACAAGGACCTCAGTTTTACCTCAGATGACAGCAGGCTCCTTCTCCACCGGCGCTTTCACTTACTGCCGTGTCTCCCCTCCTATAACTCAGGTCCCCATTCCCAGTGACAGGCAAAGAAATCAGTTACAGTTTCCTGCCCCAGGTTCACAGTTCTTTACCGTATGTGAATAAGTGTATGTGTGTCTGCATGTATGTATAAGTGTATGTGTATGTGTGTGTATATGTGCATATGTACATGTTAGTGCATGTGTATGTCCACATGTGTAAGTTTCTTCTACTAGTTTGCTGATGTCTGTAGAGGCCACTAGAAGGCATCAGATCCCCTGGAGCTGGAGTTACAGGTGGTTGAGAGCTACCCAAGTGGGTGCTGGGAACCTAACCCAGGTCCTCTGGCAGAGCAGCAATGCTCTGAAGTGCTGACTCAAATCCCCTATTAGCCGAGGTCATAATCCTCGATCCCTTGTTCCCAGTCTTGTTGTAAACCATCCTAAAACGGGAACTCCAACTTCCTACCATGGAAATTCCAGCTTTTAACTGAACCCCCTTAGTATAGAGAGCAGTGAGGCTAGGGGAGCATGGCAGTTTAGAAAGGCCAGTGCTGTAGACGGAAATTGCTTCTGAGGGCTGGAGTGTGAACCAGTAGTAGAACACCTGCTTAGCCATTTATGCACAGGGACCTGAGTTCAAGCCACCACACTGCAAAAGAAAAGCAAATCACATCTACCCTTCAGTATTTATGGTTTGTAGTCAGGCTGCCTCCTTTTTTGTTTTCTTTATTTCTTTTCCCACTCTGTTCATCTGGGCATATGCATGAAAAAAAACAGCAGGTGGAAGGAAGACAAGAAAGAACCCGTGGGCTAGAGAGATGTCTCAGCCGTTAAAGGCTAGGCTCACAACCAAAAACATAAGAAAGAATCCGTGATTGATTTCCCACCAGGGAACAACCCTAAACTCTTGATTCAATCCTGCAGAAAGAGAATTGCATTGTGCTAATCAAGGGCTCCAGAACAACTCTTCTGAGCCAAACCATGACATGAAGCAATTTGTTGGAGTCACCTGGGCCCCTTTCTGCCTTTCAGACTGTCACCAGCTCAAATCCTGCAAGCAAGGACAGATTACAGGCACCCTGAGGCCCCCTAAGTCCTGGATTCTGTTTTCATGTCATTTCTCACCATCCTCTTGAGATAGAACAAAGCTTGGCTCAGTGTTGCACGCTACATGCCTGCCCTCCCACTCACCCAGTAAGGCTGTCCTAAACCTCCATAAATACAGATTGGAGGCTGAATAAAAGGAGGGAGAAAAGAACCTCTACTGGTTACTGGTAAGGCACATCCAACTTGGGTCTCACAGGTTGTATTATACACCCCACAATAGCTATGAAAGACTCTCAAAGGAAAATCAGAAACATGGGAAATTTTTTGAAAGTTTTTTTTTTTTGAAACTCAATTGTGTAGTTCTCAAATGTCAGTTTCATCAATACCATGTCATGGTGTCAAAGACAGTACACACATAGTTGTACGCAAGTTGTCTACTTCGTGTTAAAACTGGGAACACACAGCAAAGTTTCCCCTCAAGCCTGAAGTTACACAGGACTACATGAAAGGATGTGTACAGTTCAGAAGAAGAGAGAGGGAAGGAGGAGAAAAAGGAAAGTTTGCCTCACAACACTGCTCATGGGGTGGTCTCTGACATGGACTCTGTTGCCTGTTAGTGGAACAGCTTACCTTAGCTGGGCTGCCATGTCAGAACCCAGTGAAAGAGGAAGCTCTTAGCCCTCATGTGATTGATGAACTGAGGGAGGCTGATATGTGGGGAGCCTTCCTCACTCAAAGAGAAGGAAAGAAGAGAGATGGGGAAGAGGGTAGGAGGGTGATACCAGGAGGAGAGGAAGGAGGGGGCTGTGTTGGAGATATAACTTGAATAAGTAAATAAATGTTGAGAAAAAAAAAACTATTGTTTCTAATGAAACCCCAGGCGGATCTGTGTACAAGTTCATGGCCATACTCTTCCATCATAGCCTGGGGCTTTGATAAACAGTCCTAAAAACAAAATGTACTACCTCCCACCTACACCTGGCTTTCTGGAAGCCGTCCTTCCCCTCACCCACTAGGGCTCTGTACCCCTCTGCCATCTCTTTTCTGCCAAGCAGGTGGTACTCCAGCTCTTTCCTCTCTCCTGTCTGTTGCTCACAGCCCATATGCTCACTTGTACCATTCACCTAACCTCAATTTCTCCCTCCCCAGCAGCCTTGAGAACCACTGCTATTTCAATCGCATGAAGCAGTCCATTAGCCTGCAGAGCTGCTGTGTGTGGACGAGGTCC
The DNA here is from genome assembly GCA_907164525.1 of Lophiomys imhausi. Classification (NCBI taxonomy): domain Eukaryota; kingdom Metazoa; phylum Chordata; class Mammalia; order Rodentia; family Muridae; genus Lophiomys; species Lophiomys imhausi. The sequence continues at coordinate 4,043,819 of CAJQZJ010004750.1, read as the reverse complement.
CTGGCTCTCTTCCCATTACATTTTTCTATCATTGCTGTTCTCTAGAAACCCCGAAGAAAGTCATGGGCTGATTAAGACAAATAAGAGAAACCAAGCAAAGTCTTTATGCCTCCCCCACCAGAGACATGGGCTCCTTGCAGGTCGGGCTTCTCATATGATTTGGGGGCTCTGGGTTTGCTGACAGAGCCTGGCCCAACTGGAAGGCCATTGAAAGGCTACGGATTTTGTAAGAGAAAGATGGATGAGGCCCCTGTGAGCAGTAAGAAGGTCAGCGAGTCATGCTGCCCAGCTTTCAATCCATGGGGTGACATCTTGGCAGATATGGAAATCTCCATTACTTTCTTTTTGATAGCTACCCTGGATGAAGTGCAGCCTGGCTCACTGTATATATTTAGGTCCTGGCAATTAGGAAGAACGCCTTCCCCTGTACAATGGGGGCATTTTCAGTCTCAGCTAGTGATCCAAAGCTAGGACAGGGCTAGCATTCATGCCCAGCAGGAAGGCACTCAACCATTGTTGGGAGAAGGGTTCACATGTCTGATCTGAAAGTTCAGAAGAAGTGAGGACCCTGTGCTGGCTGCTTGGGATCTGAGCACTTTCAGTACTGCTCAGCCTCAGACACCAGCTCTTGAATAGGAGTAAGACTGTCCAGAAACCCCATCATCCCCTCCCTGCCTGTCACTAAAGGCTAGACGTGGTGGTATCAGCCCATAATTCCTGCATCAAGGATGAGACAGAATAAGTACAAGTCCCAGGCCAGCATGAGCTACATAGGAAAATCTTTCTTGGGGGAAGAGGCCATAAAAAGAAGAAAGGCGGTTGAACAAAAAATTCTAATTCCATATTCCACACACAAAGCCAAACTCAGAATTCTCTCCCAAAGATAACTTAGCTGCCTACAGAGACTCCCAGGTACCATGTGCTACACACAGCAAGCTGATGTGCTAAAGCGTTTTTTCTTGTAGCATGTATCCTTGACCAGGGGTCTTCCCTTTTACTTTCCTACATGTAGCCAGCCCCCCCCCCCTACAGTGGAAGCCCCTCCTGACTCAGCTAAGACTTGGAAACCTAACTGTTTTTGCCCATTATATCTGTCTGGGTTCCCCTTTCCCCTTCCTTGCCTCTTTATGCAACAAGAAATTCCCTCTGTGAGTTTGAGGCTGGACTATTCTACAGAGCAAGTTCCAAGCCAGGCCCTACATACTAAAACCTTTTCTCAAATCAGTATGAGAGAAAGGAAAAAAAAGAAAGAGAGAGAGAGAGAGAGAGAGAGAGAGAGAGAGCAAGAAAGAGAGAAAGAGAAAGGAAGGAAGGAAGGAAGGAAGGAAGGAAGGAAGGAAGGAAGGAAGGAAGGAGGGAGGGAGGGAAAATAGGACAAGAAAGGAAGGGAAGGGAGGGGAGGGGGAGGGAAGGAGAGGAAAGAAGGGGAGGAAGATTAATTCTTACTTCTGACTGGAGAGATGACTCAGTGGTTAAGAATACGTACTGTTCTTACAGAGGACCAGAGTTCAGTTCCCAGAAACCATATCCATTGGCTCACAAGTGCCTGTAACTCCTATTCCAGGGGATCTGACAGTCTCGTGTGGCCTCCACAAGAATAGTACTCATGGGCACAAACCCACCTTCACACACACAGACATACACATAAGTAAATTTTTTAAAGCTTTAAAAAGTACTCCTTTAGGCAGGTGTGGTGGTACATGCCTTTAATCCCAGCACTCAGGAGACAGAGGCAGTTGAATCTCTGAGTTTGGGGTCAACCTGGTCTACAAATCAAATCCAGGACAGCCAGAGTTCTGTTACACAGAGAAATGCTGGGCCAAAAAAACAAAAAAGAAAGAAAGAAAGAAAAAGAAAAGAAAAGAAAATACTCCTTTCAAAGGTCACATAAAGGAAAGCTTTGTCAACTGTTCTGTGAGCCCAGATATGATAGGAAACCCCTTTATAACACAAGGAATGTCAAGAATGTGCTGAGAGGAACAGAAGTGACCACAGTAGGGCTTCAGATTCTGATTTTATGATGACAGTGAAGTCCTCAATTCTCTGGCCTCCATCCTCATCCTGGAGAACCCACCCTGTAGCCAGCACTATGAGCCCTAGACCAAGCCATGCCGTACTGACAACCCCTGAACAAAAACACCCCTGATACCACAATCTAGGGGTAGGTAACCAGCAAAGCCCTTCGTCAAACGTGTTCCCCTGTGGGGTTACGATTCTCCATTATTCTCCAACAGAGCACAGAGTACATTTCATAGGCCTCCAGATCATCAACAGACATAGAAGGGAAACAACTGAACAGAGAGAAAAAATTTTTGACCATCGACAAGAGTTTATTTCCGGACCTTTGATTCTATTCTGTTGATTGACATCTGTCCTGTGCCCCTTTCACACTGTGTGCATTGGTGCGGTTTTTTAATTTATTATGGTTATTTTGTTTATTTGCTGTGTACCCTTATCACAGCTTCCCCTCCCTCCTTTTCTCCCAGTCCTTCCCTCTCCTGTCCTCTCCCCTCCAACCTCTCCCTTTCACCTATTAGACAGGGAGACCTCCCATGGATATCAACACGCCTTGGCATATCAAGTTGCAGTAAGACTGGGCACATCTTCTCCTATTGAGGCTGGACAAGGTAGTACACTGAGGGGAAAGGGATCCAAAGACAGGCAACAGAGCCAGAGACAGTCCCTGGCCCTGCTGTTGGGGGTCCCAAGTGAAGACTAAGCTGCACTTCTGTTACATCTGTGTAAGGGGTCTAGTACTGTCCCATGTGTGCTCCTTGGTTGGCGGTTGAGTCTCTGTGGACCCAGGTTAGTTCATTCTGTAGGTTTTTCTTAAAGTGGGAGTGCCATAATGAAGGCTGTAGTCTGTGTTAACCCATCTAAAAGTCACTATGCACCAAGCCGAAGGGCAGCCAACTCTTCCTCAAGATACTCTGAATTTATAGCTATGGGCCTGGCCACTTTTCAAGCATTTCTCTTGGCAGAGACAGATTCCTACCAGGTAGATGATCTTGAATGTGTCTACAGGAACGAGAGTGTCAAGCTTGCACCTCACTTGACTGTGTGCCTCTGTTTCCCACCCCTTTCACTCCTGCTTATTGGCTGAAAATGGGAGAGGTAGATCAAGGTTCCAATATCAGAATCACCATTTATTAACTATGTAAGCTTAAGCTTGACCTTCAATCCTTGATCTGAGAAATGGAGATTTTAAAAAAGAGCACGTTGCTTGGGAAACTAATACACAGAGGGTGCTTTCTATAAAGCGCCTGGCCAGGCTCCGGCGGAAGAGCTCAATTGGTACTACTTACCTTTACTTTAACTCAAATTCCCCCAAATACAGGTGCTGTTTGTGTAAAAACAGAAATGGTAAAAAGTGCTTACTGTCAAATTTGAAAAATTCTTGGTTAAGCTAATTGAATCGGGGCGTGGTAGCAAAGTGTCTCCGATCCTAGCACTCTCGGGACGTGGAGGCAGGAAAATTAGACCGCTCCAGCTGGCCTGGAATCCACAAAGACCTTGAGCGCTGAAATTAAATGCCTGCCGGTGCCACTACACCCAGCAGAGCTCAGAACTTTTAACTTGCAATACATCAACTGTGATTCGCCCAAGAAGTACCGTCTTCAGGCTTTCCAGGCCACTACAAGCACAGACTTCTCATCACCCAGAATCACTTCGGGGCGGTGAGTGATGGCATTCACGAAATGATGCTTAAGATGATGGCGATTCTGTGTAGCGATTCCATGTGTTTCCCAAATGGCCTTTGCTCTGGAGTCTGATGGCCTTGGTTTTCCTTGAGGAGAACCATCAACAAGAATTAAACCCAAATCACATCACTGCTCCAAGACAAAAGGCCCACTAACCCCAACTCTCCCTTCTTTCTAACACAGACCCCAGATTAGCCATGCCCCCATCAGCTACCTTCACTGTTCCCATTGCTGAGAACAGGAACCTACACGAAGTAACTGGAGGGAGAAAGAGTTTCTTTTGGGTCGTGGTATGAGTTTAAAGTCCACCATGGTGGAGAAGG
>CAJQZJ010004750.1:4026554-4039785 GCA_907164525.1 Lophiomys imhausi | reverse complement strand
GAACAGCGCCACCATTTGGCAAGCGTTCAAACATGTGAACCTGTGGGAGACATTCCTGCCCAAACCCTAAAGGCTCGCATCTCTGTGGATATCCCCAGCACTTGCTTTTCTGAAAATGACTGACCCAAAAATCAAAGTCAGAGAGGACTTGTTTGGCAGTTCATCAGGGTTTGTCTGAGCTTATGCACCTCCTCCAAATTTACACTAAGTAGGAGTTCTTGTGCCAGCTGTGGCTGGGTAGAACTATTCAGCCATTTTGACTAGCTTTGAACGGCCCTGTAATAGAAGCAAACTGAAGAGTATACTGCCAAAGAAACAGAGAACAAGGGCATTTGAGTCAGAACAGAAACAACTGTCAGAGGAGGTCCTGGGCTCCCCCAGACTGTAGCAGAACCCTCCAAAGTGAATCCTATGATCATGGCTTCAATTCACCAGATCCTGGCAAGTTGCAAAGCAAGCTGATTCTACTTGCAAAGGGTTTTCAGTCTGCCAAGGAAAGGGATTAATATGCATAGCCATCCTTCCAAAACTATCGGGCAAGAAGAGCCAGGATAGACACTTTTGTCTAATAAAACCCTGCCTAGAGTCCTGCCTAATAGCTTTGCGCTTTAGTTTGTGGATTCGATTCAAGGACAGTTTATCCCTGCATGCAGATGAGAATGTCAGCCGACTCACCTTTGCTCCTGCCTCATGGACCTGGTGGCACACTTAATCCTGCTGCTAAGTCAGATACAAAACACAAGAACATCACCTCAGAGGGGTGGATGTGTTGGAGACAAGGCGCTGAGAGAGAAAGAGTTAACTTCTTCTCAATCCCACTTCCTTAAACTGCTCCCTGCTCCCTCCAGCTGTGTTCCTCTACCCTTCATTACCCCAGGCTCCAGGCATCTGGCTCCAGTGAGGCAGCTGGTTCTTGCTTCAGAGTGGAGAACCATCTTCTGGGGGCTAGCTAGGTAGTTCAGAGGGTACAGGTGTATGCTCCCAAGTCTGGCCATTAGAGTTCCATCCCTGGGGCCCACATGGTGGAAGGAGAGAAATGAGTCTGGTGGGTTGTCCTCTGACCTCCACATGTGTGCTGTGGCATGTGTGCCCACACACAAACACATACAAATAAATAGATAAATAAATAAATACAAAAAATGTTTAATTTTTTTTAAGATCCATCTGCTGAGAGTCACACACTGAGAAGCTTGTGTGGGATTAAGACCTTACACCAACTCTCAGGATTGCAGCTTTCTATTGGCCAGAGATAAAAACCAAGGCTGATAGGTTACAACATACTCAAGAATGCCCCAGGGGCAGTACTCATCACCCCGTGAGGCTAGAAGTGACTGAGAATGACATAACTAACCCTGAAATAGATGGCATCAGACCCAGTCATTGTCATCAGTCCCTCCCAGAGCCTGTTAATAGCACTGGACATGAAAGATGTACTCCTGGCTCTGTTATGATCTTGCATAACTAACTCCTCACTCTCAGAGTACTTCCTGGAATATAGCAAGTGTTTGGATGACCAGAAATTATCTCCACAAGACTATGAGGATTATGTTAGGCTTTTGTATGAGTAGACATGTGTATTAGCTATTTTTCTATTGTTGTGATAAAACCCCATGACAAGGCAACTTATAGGGAAAAAATGTTTATTTGGACATAGAGTACCAGAGGGATAAGAACACATCTTGGCAGCGTGCTTGGTGGAAAGAGCAAGAAGGTGAGAGCTCACATCTTCAAACTACAAGCACAAAGCAGCAGAGAGCAAACTGGAAGTAGGTGAGGCATTTTACACTCTGAAAGCCCACCTATGGTATTCTACTTCTCCAATAGGTCACACCTCCTAAACCTTCCGAAACAGTTCCACCAACAGAAGATCAGGTGTCCCCACTTCTAAGCATACAGGGGACATTCTCATTCAAACCATATCTCATCAAGTGCCTCATATATACATAAAACTAGACAGTCAACCAAAGTCTTACATTCATTCACTTTTCCCCAGTCAGCTCCTCTCTGTAGTTGGGCCTTATTCTCAGGCTCCACATCAGCATTCTTGAGCACTATTTGTCCATCTCTGAAATCTGGGACATGATCCAGGGTTTAAGCTTTGTACTTCTGCAACACCTCACATTTCCTAGCCTATGACTGGACTGAACACTACTGACCATTGGTGAAGCCCAGTCATACAGCCAGCTTGGCCAGCATCACCCAGATCTTCAGTGTTAGCCCTTCTAGTGATTCAACATAAGCTGTCAGCATATGTGCAACTCTCTTCAGCCCTCTCCCTCCTTCCCTTGACACAAGACCTTAGACACACTATTCTTGAGTTCTCATTTCTTCATTTCACTCATATCTATTGACTTCACTTGTTTCTGTTGCAGGAAGCATAAGCCCCCATGTCATCCCTGCATCTCTAGCTCCCATGCCCCAGGTTCTGGGTTGTGGAAGCATGGTAAAGCATCTTCATCCTGTGCTGCTTCATATTAATGCAGACACCCAGAGGGACCTGTTCATCTGTGTGCATGGAGAACTAGACGTGCAAAAAGAAAACTAGCTCCCAGCCCAAGAGGTTCTCAGGGCTCTGAATTGCCCAATGCATGCCACCATTCTCCCCATACTCCCCATGTCCACAAAATCTACATTCAAAACTGGAGAAAGGAACAAGGTGAGGCCGAGACTCATCACTGCTACTGTCTGCTGTTACCACTCAGTGCCTGTGTCCGAATTGAGCAGTGCAGAAACTCCCTGTGCTCCACAGCGATGTCACACAGGGTTCCTAGTGCCACAGGCCCCTGAGCCACACGAAGCCTCAGGAAGAAGAGACTGGGCATCAGAGTAGACAATGTGAGCTGGACAAGGATATGTATGATATGAGCTGAAAATGGGGGTGAGAGTTGTAGGTCCAGGCTGATAGTGGCACTTGAAGTATTCTAACTTCTTTGCCTGCCCTCCAACAAGAACAGGCAAAGGTCAAAGTGTAGCTCCCCTGTTACACGCTGTGAAATGTCAGACAGCTCGTGCATTCCTTCTGGGTCTTTCTGTAACTGGAAGATGGTGGCCCTGAGTTACAGGGCTGTCATAGGGATTAAGCTAACAAATACATATAAATGTGTTGGGGCAAGAACTCACACAATGTAGTAACATCTATTGTTATTATCATCATCTAGACATTGGTCTTTCTGATCATCTTACCAGGGGACAGACCACTCCATCAGCCCTCATTCACCTAGCTTTCATCCATTTCTTCAGTGAACACATGCTGTGTACACCTTGGCCTCTGTGCGGCCCAAACCAAACTCTTCCAAAGCCTAGCTGTGACACTCTCTTGACTATCACCAGCAGATACATCCACTCCTTCTTAGTCCCTAGAGCTCTCCCTGTTTCCTCTCTTATAGCATCCAATATTTTCTCATTCAGACCATACTTCTAAGCTGCCTCAAGAAAGAACAAGTGGCTGAGTCATGTTCATGTTTCCCTCAGCATTCTGTGTCACGTAGAGTGTGAGTAAGTGTCTAATAGAGAAGACCTTAGGATGGGAACCAAGAGAGGAAAGCCGGGCTTCTCACTGAAGCCTGTTTGAAAAAGATAGGCAAAAGGCTGTCAGTCAGCAAGACATTGCATAAAATGGCACAGATGTACAAATTTTTAGTATGGGGGTGTGTGTTGTGTGTGTGTGTGTGAGAGAGAGTGGTGTGTGTTTGTGTGTGTGTGTGTGTGTGTGTGTGTGTGTGTGTGTGTGTGTGTGTATGTCTGTGCTGTGTGTGTAGGTCAAAAGGCAACTTGTAGTAGTTGGTTCTCTCTCTCCAACATGTGGGTTCCAGGAATTAAACTCTCAAGTTATCAGGCTTGGCAACAAGCATCTTTGTCTGCTGAACTGCCTTGTCCACCTCTAGAATTCTTTTAGTAAAACAAACCAAAACCAAAACCAAAACAAAACAAAACCCCTTCACTATTAACACAATTGAAAAAGATGAAGGCCCCAGTACTATCCACAGCCTTGAAAGCTTTCTCTACCACCTCTGATCCAGATGGGCAGGTGGGTATAAGTCACCAAACCTCCAGAGAACACCAGCACCCAACTGCACCCAGTGTCTTCCTGTGACCCTGCTGAGTCCTTCCCAAAGCTGAATGCACTGGGGTCAAATCTCCCTTGCCCTCCTTAAAAACACTGGCAAAGCCAGCCACCCCATCCCACACTTCACAGTGACCTTGTGAGTATTCCCATCACCCTCCACCCAGCTTCACCCCATCCTCTGCCCCTCTGACTCCTCAGTAGAGAGGCAGCCCCTGCCTTCCAAAGGCCAACTGTCAAGGCTATTACTTTTCACACCTTGGTCTGTGCTTGAGCTCAGGCAATGCACTTAATCTCTTCTGTACTAATTAAGTTAGTTTTAGAAGTTCTCATCTCTCAGATCGTATGTGTGAAAGGATCTGTAGAGTAGAGGCCTGTCTTCATGTCTTCCTGAACACAGAGACCCTACTTTAGTTTCTGTTCAGATCTTCCTCAGTGCCCTGAAGGTAAGTAACATGGTGTAAAGTGAGTATTACACAGATGGCAGAAACATTGAGTGGGTGGCAGTGATGTCCCAGGATGAGGGACTCAAACTCCCACATGGATTTCACTTGTTGGTTTATCTCTATGAGGGAGTGAGTAACCTGGGCACTCCTCGCTCCTCAAGGCATGAGAAAGAAACTCTGTTTCTTAGAACGGAGGTCCTGAGGATCCACTGCTAATGTGAAATGGCCAGAAAACAGCATCTCACCACCAGGCTCCTAGTATCTACAGCTGGAAGCTACACTGTTGGATGTAGCTGAGATCCACAAGCATCACCAACTTCCAGAGACTTTCACTATGATCGTTCATGAAGCACCACCTCTCATCCGCAGAAAATGATTTGTATACTGTTGTGGAGTGCAAACTTACTGATTCCTTTATTCGGGTATATAAATTGTGTTTATAATTTGTTGCTTGCCTGTGAACTATGGCTCTCCATTAACTCCTGGGAACAGAGCCTGGCATATACCTAGAGGTCACCTACATTTTAAGGAACAAAATTCTTTGCTTTGGAACATTGTCTTCTGGCCATGGCATGGCAATTACATGCGTGAGCTCACAACCATTGTGATGACCTCCACAGGACAAAGCCATCAGCATCTTAGGAGGGAAGAGAGGCTCTGGAGTCCCAACTCCTCCCTGGAGAGTCATGAGCAGCTAATGTCTGCTGGGTGAGGGAAAGCATTTTCTTCAGTGGTAAAACCACTGCTAAGTTGTCCATGCTCCAGAAAATCATCTCTCATCCATACTCTGTAAGAGGTCCTAATGAGGTCCATTGGGTCGGTGACAACAAACAGACCTGAAAGTTGAAGGGGGACATATTGGGAAGAAGGAGGGGACCAGAAAGGGGGAGGGGACAAGAGAGGGCAAACATAGTCCAAATGCTTTAGATATATGTATGGAAATATCATAATGAAGCTCATTACTGTATATAGCTAATATATGCTAGTAAAAACCGTAAGTCGGTTCCTATCACCCTACTGCTTAGTTAGCCCGCCATCTTTCTCCTCTCTTTACTTTCCATCAAATCTCTGCCGCAGTGACTTGCATTGACGCCAGTATTTGACCCTCCCAAAATACCAATTCTCTTCAGCAGCAACACAGCCTTCAATATTGCGGGGACGTGTGCTGCAATGCTTCAAACTGCTATCCAACCCCTTTTCCTGGAGTCTTCTGCTCAGTCCTCAGGCAAAGAAGCACAGACCACTATCCAGTGACAGCCTGACCAAGTTACAACTGCAAGTTGACAAAACAGCCACAAGCTGGGATCCCAGCACCAGGACTGACAGAGAAAACAAGGTCTGGGTGACAGACCCATCACTCCCTCTGGACCGTCACCACAAAAGACTGTCCGTGCCGGACCTCAGACTTATGGCTGGGCACCAGATGGCTCAAACTCGCCTGTGAGGCCAGGCCTGCTGCGTGACTTCATTTCGTTGTGTGTTTTGATCATTCGGTATCATCTGCAACCAGAGCCTCTGGCAGCAAATGTCCTTTTCCACCAGTTCAAGCAAGAAAATGTACCTGCCGTGGTCATGCTTGCTTCACTAGGCTGCTGACTTATTTTAAGAACTAAATCTTCCCTGTCGCTCTATTTTTCTCTCTCAGGAGTGTGTGCACTCCAAGACTGGAATAATTTGAAGGCAGGGCAGGAATCCTCTTATGTGGTGACCTAGTGCCACCTACTGACTACTCACTTAACAGCAGCCAAGATTAGGAATGGTTTTCCCCAAAGGAAGTTTTACATGAATTCTTCTCTATTTACTCAGCAGGAAGATTTGCCTGGCAGTCCTGTTCCCTTTTTGTCCTTAATTTAAATAATCTAGGACCCATTTCACCAGCTAGGAAGCATAGCAAGCTTTTTACTTGCCAGTCCTGGCTCACCCTTTTCTCTGTGGCAGCTGTCGCTTATAAATGATGAGCTCATGACAGACATGCTAAGGCTGTCTCCAGGTGTCCCAAGCACAGACATGGAGAAAGATGGACCTCCCAAGAGACCTGATGCAATCGTCTTGTCTTCATCTAACCTTCCGGACCAAGGTCTCTGGGCTTGGAGTGCAAGGTTATCCTCACGGTACCATATCGCCATGGCTCTTCACATCCAAGAGGCAGAAAGTGTTTCCACTGTAGCCACTAAGAATAGATAGGCTTCTGGCCGGGCGGCCCCCAAAGTCCTTCCTCATTGCCTGCCCAGTGCTTGATGCATAAGCTGTGGTAGCTCTCACCATCCAGCAGTTACAGCTCTGGACTCTCAGCCCTTTACAGATGTTTAGAAACTGGGATTTCTTGACCTTAGCACCCCTAGGTCAAAGCAGTCTGTGTTGCTGTGAAGCTGCCTGCCCACTGTGAATACTTAACAGTACCCCTGACTTTTCATTCAGGAGACGCCAGGAGCATTCCCAATCTCCAACTCCATTCTCTTATAACTGTCAAAATATCCACAGATGTCGACATTGACTCCCTGGGTGGAAGATACAAGAGCACCTGTGACTGCAAACCTTGTGTCTGGGACTCAAATTCCCAAGCCTGGTGGTTTGAGTGTGTTTAAACACATAGTCTCTTGTGTTTAAACACTTGACCTCAGGAGGTGGTGCTGTTTGTGGCAGGTGTGTTGGACATGGAGCCTTACTTGGGACATGGGAGGATGTAGGGACCAACCTTTGGGTTTATAGGCTTGTATAAACCTGCTTGGAACTTACTCTTTGCTTCCTAATTCTCCCTCTACTTCCCTGGGTGAGGAACAAGCCACACCACATGCTCCCTCCACTACAAGTGGGTTTCCTTTCCCACCATGAAGAACTATAAATCCCCTAAATCATGAGCCAAAAATAACCCTCTTTTCTCTTAAGTTGTTTCTACCAGGTTTTTGGTCATAGCAGGGAGAAAAGTAACTAATACACCGGGAGAAACAAAAAGAAAAGGATATGGAGGGTGGGAGGGGAGGAGGAGGTGGGAGGAGGAGGAGGGGGAAGGAGGAGGAGCTGAAAGGAAGAGGAGTGGGAGGAAGAAGGGTGGGAGGGAGCAGGAGGAGGAGACACTACTACCACAACCATTTAACGCAAACAAGTTGTCCCAGGAACATAATGTTTAAGACACTGGTCTTCTAAAAGGCAAAACTTGTGTGCAAAGAACTCTGTGGCCTGTGGTATTTAACTTATGAATAGTCTATATTGGCTCCCTAACGAAACATTTCTGTTATACATGAAGAAACTGAAGTTTAGAAATGTCAAGTCCTTTGGCTGAGCTAGCAGTAGTAGAACAACCATAGAAAACCAGGATTTCCTGACCCCAAAATGAGAGTCAGCACTAGCTCCCAATCCAGGACAAAAAGTTCTAGAACAGTCTCAATTCTCAGCCATCCTGCTACAGTCTGCCAGCACTTTCCAAACAATTTGTCTAGATTTAGACCTTCAAATAAAAAGGCGTGACTACTTGCTGGTGTGGTTTGTCCTATGCTGCTAGGCATTTTAATGTTATTTATTGGCTCTCATAAAGCCTGGTCTCACCCCAGATGAGATTGTCACGTACACCACATGATGCTGTGTAATCTTGCCTGCTAATCCATTTCACTGATTGGTTGAATAAAGTTGCCTATAGCCTGGGCTAGGCAAAGGAGAGGGGCAGAGCGAAGGTTCTTGGGCTTGGGAGTCAGAGAAGCAGCAAGAGAGGGAGAAGCACAAGGAAGAAGAGGAAAAAAAGGAGAGGATAGCCACCATGATCTAGGTGGATGAGAACTCCACATGGCCTGGAGGATTGGCATGGCATGGAAAGAAACAGCCCAAATAAATGTACACAAGTATTTATGCGGAGTTTTGCCTGAGAGATTATCTTAGAGGGTTAGGGTCTGCCCAATTCCAATGATATAAGGCTATATTAAAATCTAACAGGTTTCTGAGTCTCTATATTTATAAATTGCTGGCTAAGGAATAATTCTGATGCCTTAGTAATCTTATGTATCAATTATAAATATTAATATTTCCTACAACAACTCCCTATAAGAAAACCAATCTAAAGTTTTCATGCTGGGGGTTTAAATTTCAGCTCTGAGGGTTTCTGATCATTCATTTTCAAGATTTAAAAGAAAACTTTATCAGTAGTTTTAAATTTTTCCTTCAAATAAAATCACTTCAAGATCTTTTTCAAAGGAAAGCTTAAACTACACCCCAGAGTAACCCAGGGGCCCAGTGACATTCTTTAAGGACCCAGGAAACTCCAATGTGCAATTAGAACTAAGCTCCCTGAGATATTTCAGTTCTATTTCACAGCCTGGACTGAAGGCCTCCTCTTCTCACTAACACAGCCACTGGGCAGTCAGGACACACCAGAGATGTTCCTGTGGGGATAGGTGCTGGGAGACTTTCCTGGAGTCTCTTTGTGGTCTCAACAGCTCTCCAGTCCATGAAGGGACCATTCAGCATCTTATTGATCACCACAAAACACCAGAGCCTATTGTCCTTCCAGGCAGGTGTAAACTCTGGGGAATATGGACAGAAGTGTCTGCTGGAAGATGGTCTTCCTGATCTCCATGGATGCTTGTTGCCTGATTTTAGTGAGATTCATTCTAATCCATGGTCTTGGAGTAAACAAAGGAGCATCATCTTTCCGCCCAAGATCTGTGCCTCTTGCTCGAGCTCCCAAAAGGAGGGGACGATGTCCTACAAAGCAACTGTGTGGAAGCAGTTTGGGCCACACCACTGGAACTATGGGCCAGAGTCCCATGGTCTCTGTCCCTTCCCGTACCTCCTGCTGTCACTGTACAAGTGACCCTCCTCCAGCAAGATGGCTTCCCCTAGTATTTGAAGGAACAACTAATAATTTCCATGACCATTTTCTCATGTATGCTTCACATGGACCTACACAAACGACTCCATCATCATCATTTTCATCTTCCAACCCCCAAAAACATTCCAAATACAGGTGACATGAAAAGGATGTGTGGGATATGATAATGGTTAAAGATTCATGTGGAGACAGTGGGAAGATTTGGGAGCTGAGAGGGCAGGGAGGGAAATAGATAAAAGTAGGAACACCTGAAGGAGCCTTATGGAATCCCACTAATTTTAAGATATGTATGTGTGCACGCACATGCACATGCGTGTGCAATATAAAAGAAGTACCCTGCATGAGTGAATAATGCTGCTTCCAGAAAATATAAGTTATTAAAAGAAAATCTCAGTGCCAGGCAGGCAGCACCTCCCTATGAGCTATTGGTTAAGGAACCCCCAGAGGTACCCAGAACAACACATAGCCACTGCTCTTGATTGACCTCCAGAACTAGATGGTAAGACCCTGTTGCTGAGGACACGACTCAATTTTGATGCACAACATGGAGAAGTCAACCTTCAGCTGACCAGGAAACTGTTGGCTAGCTTACATAGTGCCAGAGGTGCTATGTAGGAGAAAAGTCACCAATAATCTTATACAGCTGTGAGTCTTTCAGGCAACAACATTGACCCGATAGCAGAAGGTACCCACTGGGATATAATGGCATAACAGCTAACCAGGTAACCAATCACTTTCTGATTGGATGTCAGGCCTGTTCCCCAGGAGGAATTTCATGCCTGGTACAATAAACCTGGTCAGAAGCCCATGACTGAGGAGATTATAGGCCCTGTCAGGATGTGAAGACACCTACTGCTGTTTTTTTTGTTGTTTTGTTTTGTTTTTATTTGTCAAATGGTCATACTATCAAACTTCCTTCTAAATATGTATGTTTATGTCCATAGATTCATGCTACTGTCGAGTTTGGTCAGAGAAACTTCCTTTGCAGTGGGTCTTGGTTCATGCAGAGACACATAACAGACCAAAGTACCAAGTATAAACAACTGGGAACTCAGCTGTGGATGGATCATCTACTCCAATCTCCCAGAACTTCACAGAAAAGGCAGAGAGAATGTAAGAGCTGCCAGAGGGGGAGGGGAGGTGTGAAACAAAGAAACAACTTTAGGGCCTGACAGGGCTGTCCCATACTTCGAATCAAGCCAGTCAAAATTACAGCACGGGGAGGGGAGGGATCGCCAAGGCCCCACAGCTCATATGAGAGTAGCTGCTGAGAGAGGAAGAACCACTCTCCTTTGGGATGTGGCCACTAATAAGTTGCTCATGCCCTAGTGGATGGCCCCGCCCCCATGTGCATATGGGCAGCACTGATTGGGTTCAAGGGGTAATCAGTAACAAAAAATAAAAACAGAGGGAGCGGGTTGAGGCACTGGAGAGAGAGAGAGCTGGAAGGAGGTAGTAGGTGAGTGGATATAAAATCCACAGTTGCAGAAGTGTATGGAATTCCCCATTAAAAATATCTTTTAAAATAAGTAAACAAGCAGGAAAATCCCCTGGGAAAGGGATTCCTAAAATGTTATCACCTGGGGGTTGGGGGAGGGAGAGATGGCTGGCATCCTTATTGTATTTTAGAAGTGACTCAGAAAAAAAAAAATCTGAAATGCAACAAAAGCAAGAAGAGGGCATTGGGGGGGGGGGGTTTATTAGTGAGTCAGGGTGTTACTTGCCTCACCAGAAATGGAGGTGTAAGGCTACATTTCTGAGGGAAGGCACTCCTGATGGCAAACTTGGCCTCTGGCAGCGGAAGCTCCAGATCCTGCAGTTACACGGATCGGCCGGTGAGAGGCGCTGTAGCGCCGCTCTGATGGCGCCTGGGGCGGAGGGGCCGCTGAGCCTCTCACACTCGGACTTAGGGATGTGGCCGCCGGACCAGGACGCCTCCCTGTGGGCGACACGTGGCAGCCCCAGTCCGCCAGCCCAGCCTGGGTCCTGTCCTGCTCAAGGGCAAAGGCGGGGGAGGGACTCTTCTAAGTTTCTGGCTGCTTGGGTTAGAGCCATTCTCTGTTTTCTCATGGATGCTAGAACGCCCTACGTGCACCGGCATTTTAGCGCAGAAGGCCAAGAATCTTTTCTGAACTCATGAATTTTCCGGACTTGGGAATTTTCACCCAGCCAGGACTTGATAAAGGATACACAGGGGATCCTTTATCTTGGGATAGTCAGGATACACAGACTGAAAGCCACTTGAAATATGATTGGACCGAATTGAGATGGGTACAACCGTACCTCTGCTTAGAAAACTTAGAACCAAAGAAGAAAAGGAATGTGAACTGTGCCACTAGGAAGCTTTAACTGGTTATAATGTTTGAACATGCTGATGAAATAGAATGTATAATTAAAATTAATTTCCCTTATTTTGTTAGTGTGGTTTTGGCTTATTAGAGTGTAATACTATCCAAGTGCCTGAGGAACTCCGTGAACCCATTTACTAAAAGGAGAAGAGGAGAAAACGGAAAGTTCCCAAGAAACATTTAATGTTTTGTTTTGTTCTTTCAGGAGCCACCATAATCACGTGCACGGTTGTAGCTGACACCCAGGCACAACTCTCCTTTGAGGAGTGGAGCCCACTCTGTTGTCTACCAGACTTGCTCTGAGTGCCCGGACTCACTCACAGCCATGCTTTAATCTGTGTCAAAAAAAAAAAAAAAACCTCTTCATAATAATCCCCAGCTCTGCTTCATACTGTCCTGTCCAAGCACCCTGGCTTCATCGGAGTGCTCTGTGCCAGAGCTCCGCAAGGCTGCTGTGGGTGGCAGCATGGAGCAGCCCTACACCTGCATCTTCTGCAGCTGTCGCCAGTGGCCCATCATTCCGACGCCCCTGCCCCTCCCCGCCCCTCCCCACTCCATCAGTTGGCCTGCAAGCATCTGCGCATGCGTTTTGTTTTTGTTTTTGTTACCTTTCCGGACCTTTCAACTCCATAAATTATGTGGAAGCTGATATTGTGTTGGCCTCGGTGTGCCCTTTAGACTCTCTGACAGTCTCATGCTCTTCCGTGAAAGCTCACTGCATGAATAACTATCCATGACTCTGGGCCAGGGAAACTCTTTCTGCCCCTCCCCCAGCTCCCCAGCATTTCAGAGTATCTATTCAAGCCGTACTCTCTAGACCCACCATCCAACCCATCCAACACAGGAGTTCAGAATGGAGCTGGAAAAATAACTCTTAAAAAAAAAACAAAACAAAACAAAACAAAAACAAGAGCATTCATTGCTCTTGAAAATGACCCAAGATCCAGCTCAGTGCTCAGTATCTGTAACTCCGACTCCAGAGCCTCCATCGGCCTCTTCTGGCCTCCATGGGCACTGTATTCAACACATACAGATAGACACACATACACATAACCAAAAATAAAAGTTTTTTAAAGAAACTCAGAATGCCTTACATTTGGTGAGTGTGGTCTATGTTTTGATAACCGGAGATGTTAACACCTAGTTTAAACACTACCAAGACTTTTGCTGGTTTTGTTGCCTGCTTTGAACAGAGACGGCATAGGGAGGATGAAGTAGCACAAGCTCAAATTTTCACTTTAGGGGTCAGAGCTAATCCTTGAATGCATCCAAGACTTTCAGCCATCTGAGACCCAAATGACCCAGGCTTTTAAATCCCTTCCATCTTTAAGATGAGGTGGCAATCTGAAAAGTAGTAAGTGTGAGGTATCAGAGCTCCACCCTGAGGTTTATTTCTATCCCACAGAGTACTCGCAAGAACTATTAATAAGGAAAGGGGTGGAGATGAACCTATCTGGGGGGTGGTAGATAAGCCCTGAAAATATACCTGCAGAACTGACTGGTGATACTGTGAATCTTCCATAAATATGGAAGGCCAAGAACCAGAGAAACACAG